>CM070575.1:32640385-33240385 GCA_036346355.1 Rhipidocladum racemiflorum | reverse complement strand
GGATTGATGATTTGTTTGATCAGCTGAGAGGAGCCGGAGTTTTCTCCAAGATTGACCTAAGATCGGGATACCATCGCTTGAAGATCCGATCGTAAGATATTCGAAAACCGCATTTTCGCCAAGATATGGACATTACGAGTTTACGATTATGTCCTTTGGTCTCGATTTAATGCGCCAAAGATATTTCATGAATATGATGAATAAGGTGTTCATGGAATATTTAGACAAGTTTGTGGTCGTGTTCATAGATGATATCTTAATCTACTCCAAGACAGAGGATGAACATGCCGAACACTTGAGGCGAGTGTTGGAAAAGCTGAGGGAACAGCGACTCTTCGCCAAGTTCAGCAAGTGTGATTTTTGGAAGGATAAGGTAGAGTTTCTTGGACATGTAATGACCGCAGAAGGAGTTGCCGTTGATCCAAGCAAGGTAGAAGCTGTGTTACATTGGGAGCAGCCAAAGACCGTGACCCAGATTAGGAGTTTCCTTGGAATGGCAGGTTACTACCGCCGTTTCATTGAAGGCTTTTCGACAATTGCGAGACCTCTTACGCAATTGCTGAAAAAGGAGAAGAAGTTTACATGGACGCCAGAATGTGAGAAAGGATTCCAAGAATTGAAAACGAGATTGACATCAGCACCAGTGTTGGTTCTGCCGGACGTCAATCAAAACTTTGATATCTATTGTGATGCATCACGCCAAGGACTTGGATGTGTGTTGATGCAGAACGGAAAGGTTGTTGCTTATGCATCAAGGCAGTTGAGGCCGCATGAGGAGAATTACCCGACACATGACCTAGAGTTAGCTGCCGTAGTGCATGCCTTGAAGATATGGCGTCACTATCTGATCGGGAACAGATGTGAAGTGTACACGGATCATAAGAGCCTTAAGTACATACTCACCTAGTCGGATCTGAATATGAGGCAAAGGAGATGGTTGGAATTGATCAAGGACTACAATGTTGGAATCCATTATCATCCCGGAAAGGCCAACGTAGTTGCCGATGCCTTGAGTCGGAAAAGCCATACCATGAATATGTTGATAGCCACGAATCAGGATGAGTTTTGCCAGGAGTTTCAGAGAATGAAGATTGAGGTGGTACCCAATGGATTCTTGGCCGCATTAGAAGTAAAGCCTACCCTAGAAGATCAGATCCGAGAAGGACAGAAGGATGATGACAAGATCCGTAGGATTAAGTCCAAAATGGAGGAAGGCAAGGCAAAGGATTTCAAGCTAGATGGGCAGAGCACGTTATGGATGAAGGATCGGATTTGCGTGCCGAACAATAAGGAATTAAAGCAACTGATTCTGGAGGAAGCCCATAACTCCAAGTATTCAATTCACCCAGGGAGTGCCAAAATGTATCAGGATTTGAAAGAAAGATTCTGGTGGCCAAACATGAAGCGAGAAGTTGCCGAGCATGTTGCATTGTGCGACGTATGCCAGAGAGTCAAGGCAATGCATCAGAGGCCAGCAGGATTGCTACAGCCGTTGAAGATACCTGAGTGGAAGTGGGAGGAAATCGGAATGGATTTCATTACCGGTTTGCCTAGGACTTAAGGAGGTTATGACTCCATATGGGTCATCGTGGATCGCTTGACCAAAGTAGCTCATTTTATCCCCGTAAAGACCACCTACTCGGGGGATAAGTTAGCAGAATTGTATATGATCAGGATCGTCTGTTTGCATGGAATACCAAAAAGGATTGTATCGGACAGAGGTACCCAATTTACCTCAAGGTTCTGGAATAAGTTGCATGAAGCCATGGGAACCCGTTTGAACTTCAGTACAGCCTATCACCCGCAGACGGATGGATGCCAGAGAGAGTCAATCAGATTCTGGAGGATATGCTAAGAGCATGTGCATTGGCTTATGCTACCTCTTGGGATAAGAGTTTGCCGTATGCCGAGTTCAGTTACAATAATAGCTACCAAGCTAGTTTACAGATGTCACCTTTTGAGGCACTGTATGGTCGACCCTGTCGGACGCCATTAAACTGGAATGAGACCGGCGAGCGCCGTGTCTTCGGGCCTGATATACTTCAGGAAGCTGAAGAGCAGGTTCTCACGATTAGGGAAAGGTTGAAGATAGCCCAATCACGACAGAAGAGTTATGCTGATAACCGTCGCCGCGACTTGAGTTTTGAACCAGAAGATTTCGTGTATCTCAGAGTCACCCCTCTCAGGGGAGTTAAGAGGTTCCATGCCAAGGGGAAACTCGCACCCCGTTATGTTGAACCATTTAGGATTTTGAGCCGCAAAGGCGAAGTTGCTTACCAGCTAGAGTTGCCGCAGTCATTAGCAGGAGTGCATGACGTGTTCCACGTGTCCCAGTTGAAGAAGTGTCTCCGAGTACCCGAGGAACAAACGCCGCTAG
The DNA here is from genome assembly GCA_036346355.1 of Rhipidocladum racemiflorum. NCBI lineage: Eukaryota > Viridiplantae > Streptophyta > Magnoliopsida > Poales > Poaceae > Rhipidocladum > Rhipidocladum racemiflorum. The sequence continues at coordinate 33,238,008 of CM070575.1, read as the reverse complement.
AGTCAATTGAGTTGCAGGAAGATTTGACTTACAAGGAGCATCCTGTGAAGATTTTGGACACTATGGATCGAGAGACTAGGAATAAGTCAACCCGTTTCTGTAGAGTTCAGTGGAGCAACCATGCAGAGAGCGAAGCGACTTGGGAGCGCGAAGAGGATTTGAAGAAAGAGTTTCCGAACCTATTCCTTAGTTAGCCCTGAATCTCGGGGACGAGATTCTATTAAGGGGGGGAGGTTTGTAACACCCCAAATTTTTGCTTTTCATGAAATTAAGTGTTGCTTTGCACTTTGGTGAATTTTTGGAATTTTCTGGAATTTATTTGGATTTATTTGGAATTTATTTGAATTTATTCCATTTTGAAATAATTAAAGAATTAAACTTTGCAAATAAAATTTTGTTGGAAATATTTTATTTGAGTCCAAAATGATCCAAAGTATTTTCAATTTTTACGAATTTTTACGAAGTCTTTTGCTATTTTTAATGAATTAAATGAATTACTGGGAATTATTTTAATTATTAAATCGCTGGAAAATGCGAGTGGGTTTGCACTGTTCATCCGACCGAGCCCGAGTCAGACTCGAGTTCGAGTCCGACCCGAACCCGACCCGAGCCACTTGATCCGGTCGAACCTTGATCGATCCGAACCGTTGGATCGAAATCCAACGATCGGAAATTGACCGCGATCCAACCGGATCCGTCCGGATCCGCTGCGCCCGAGGAATCTGGGCCGTTGAGCGGGACGCGTGGACGGCCGTGATTGCGTCGTCTTCCCGTGACCGTGCCGGATTCCTCCGCCGCGTCGCCGCCGTGTGGGACTAGGGCTCCGTCCCGTGCACGCATGCCGAGGGCATTTAAGTACCGGGTGGTACCCCGAGGACCGCCGTGACCCCGCGCACTTTTTGCCCTAACCCACCGAGCTCTAGTCGCCGTAGGTTTGCCGGAATCGCTCGCCGTAGTTGCGTGAAGCGCCGCCACGGTGTTTGTCTCGCCTCGCCGCCATCCGCCGTCCCCCGTCGCGTCTGAGCCCGGTTCCGGAACCGTCCGACCAAGGCGCACCCGAGGTGGTCTTTCACTTCGCCGGAGGAACCCCCTGACGCCGCATCAAGTGTCGTCGTCCTCGGTTCCGGCCGCCGCTCGCCGCCGCACGCCATTGCCGCCTCGCGAGCTCAGTGCACCGTCCGATCTTGATCGTGCGGTTGAGGTGAGTTCACGTGTTTCCCAACCCGATCAGATCTGGACCGTTGGATCAAGATCCAACGGCCCACGATCACCACGTGCCGTAGTAGTGTTAATGTAGGATTAGATCTGGACCGTCCGATCTAGATCGAACGGCCCACGAGCATCGAGTAGTTGCAACGTGTTAACCTTGGATTCGATCGCGGCCGTTGATTTTCAAATCGACGGACACGATTGTGCCACGTGTCCGGGAAGCCGAGCCGCCGCGCCCACGCGCGCGTGTGTGGGTCACTGACACGCTGGGCCCGCGTGTCAGTGGCGTAGCCGCAGCTGCACCATGACGTCACCCATGACGTCATCGGTGGGTCCCGCCTGTCAGCGCTGAGGGCTGAGCCCCGCTGACGTCAGCAGTGACGTCACCCGGGTGGTCCCACATGTCAGCGACACATAGAGTCGTGGACCGAGTCCACGGTGGACCCGAGCCGAGCGTGGACTATGTCCATGGACCGGCTGACGTCAGCAGCCCAATCAGAGGCTGACACGTGTCCTTGCTGACGCAATAATTAATTTCCGAAAAAGAAAATGATTTATTAATTCGAAATAATAATTTCAGATTTGGATTCAAACTTCAAACGCTTATAACTTTTGCGTTTCAACTCTGATTTGAGTGATTCAAATTTCTAAATTTGTATAAAATTCAGATCTACTCAAATATGAATTTTAATTAATTTTTGGAATAAAGTTTTTCTCTGTAAAATTATTTAATTGATTATTTAAACTTCAAATAATCATAACTTTTGCATTTTAACTCCGATTTGAACGATTCCAGTTCCTAAAAATCCAGAAAATTATGTTCTCTCTGTTTATGGATTTTATTTGGATGTTTGGGCACTTTTTGTCCACTGTTTTATTCTTTTGTTGCTATTTGCACGCCGTAGCAGTAGACGTGGAAGTCTAAGGATTCGAAGGAGAAGTGTTGACTCAGGATCCAACTCAAGACCAAGAACAAGTACTCTTTGAAGGCAAGTTATGCTTTGACCATGTTGATCCCATTTTGAAATCTATTTTGGTTCAAATTATTGCATGCTAGTTCAATTAGAAAATACTTTATTTAAATATGGGGAATTAGATAAATACCGATTTGTTGTATGACACCTTGATTAATTAAATATGTGCCATGACCCCTTGTCACCCTAGTTGTGGTTTACTAGTTGGACATAATCAAATTGCCAACATGGGTTTTAGACCGTTGTAGTATATTGCTTAGACCTGCTACGTGCTCATGACATGATTTTGGACAATCAAATGTTAATGCTGACTTAATGAAATATTGAACCTGTTTTGGAAAGGTATCATGTGATGTTGATGGCACGTGGTGCATGGTAATCAACTGGGGTTTTGATAAATAGTTTTAGTAGGGCATGTGGCAAGAATGATCGGGTGGGCCAGTGTGGCACTGGGGATGTTGATTTGGTTCTTCGGGTAGTCTTGCCCTGGTCACTCTAAGGACTTAACCTTGCAAGCCTTTGATCTGAGTCATACTTGCAACCACATGGCTGGAATGGGACAGCCCTAGTTGACTAAGTCGCTAAGGACTCACTTGTGGAGCCTCAGGGTGTCAATTACACCGTTTGTGTGATTGTACGGGGGAGCGTATCGTGGCTGAGGCCAGATACCCATCTAACGGTGTGTTGGTCCCATACTTCGCCTTGGCTAAGGGAAGGGATGGTGTAGAGCCTGAACCAGGAGAGGACCACTGTGTTGTTTGAGGCTTACGAAGGCTTTGTTACTGGAACTCGCCTTTGTGGTGTTTGACGTATCTTGTGGGTAAAGTGCACAACCTCTGCAGAGTGTAGAATCTATTCGAATAGCCGAGTCCACTGTGATCGACAATGCTCGGGATTACAGTCAAGGGTTAGACTTTACGAAAATAACTTGAATTTGAGCGGTTGGTTTGGAGTAATAACGAGGTTGATGAAAATGTGGACTAGGATGGGAAAGATGTTTACTAAACTCCTTGAACAGTTATTTATGCTTTACTTGTTTCTCCGCTTTGAATCTACTTATGATACTTGTCAAATGTCAAGTTTCGCAAATATACCTTGAGCTATTCCTTTGTACCAAGCCATGCATATAGTATATTAGCTTGCATTACATGCATGACTTGTCGAGTACCAAGTACTCACCCTTGCCACAATACAACACCAGTTGAAGAGGAGACTACACCAGCCTTGGAGGAGGAGATCCACGAGGAACCGTCTGCTTAGGGAGCGAGCCCAGTCAGTTGCCTGTGGTATACTGGATGGCGCCACGAAGTTATCTTATTTTCCGCTGCTATTATCTCTCTTTTAATAAGTTTCGCTTCATGAGGCGTACATTTGTAACTTGACCTTACGGTCGGGTAACCAGTTTGATTATTTAATTAAAGTACTTTATTAGTATTGAGTGGTATGATTGTGATATTTACCGATGTTAAGACTGTGTGCACTAGCGCGTTCCTGGACTAGTGCTGAATACACAGAGGGTCCGGATTTGCAAATTCGGGGTCCCGACAGAGGGACTTCGGAGTGGCGCACTCTTCCATGCGTCTTCCCGGTGATGAGGAAACCCCCCGGCCTCAGGCAAACGAAGCGGTAGTGTTTGCGGCATTTCTGGAGGTGGGTCTTCGGTTTCCCTCCGCTCCTTTGTTGGCGTCTGTGCTACGGGCTTTTCAGGCAGAGCTTTCGCAACTCACACCCAATGCTATCGTGAGGTTAGCGGTGTTGGAATGGGCATTCCGTCCTGCCAGGATTAGACTGATAGGGCGCTTGTTCTCTCTCATTGAAGATGCGTTCTGGCAACCGAAATAGCAGAAGATGGGGAATGAAGGTCGCAGATCGTGTTTTGGCTCTCTGAATTTTCAGACGAAGAGGTCCCTTGTGAAAGAAATCCCCGTAGCTGCTGCTAAAGGGAAATGGGATTCAGGGTGGATGCAACGATGGTATTACCAGATACTTGATGGCCCAGATTCTCCTCTTCGTACTTCGATGGGTCCGGTTCGTGCTGTTTGGTCCCCGAACTGGAGCGCAAATGCGGAAGAAATTAGGTGTCTTGATTATCTAAAGGCTCTTCATGTTCAGAGTACGATGCGGGATTTGGTTGAGGAATATTGTCTTTGCCGTGTTGAGCCTTTGGCCAGAGATGCTGTTGTGACCTTGAAGTGGTCGTCTGAAAGTTCAGTTTCTGTGGCTCTGCCGGAGGGGGTTCAGACCCTCGGGCGCGGCGCAGCTGAGAAGTTGGCAAGGGGGTTACTTGGACCTTGCAAACAGGGTGAGTATGAAGCGGCTATGGAAGCAGTGGGAGCTGCAAGAAATTCTTGGTTCGCAGAATGGGGGTCCCGCGTGGTTCCTACTCCTCGGGGAGCGACTGGCTCTATTCGTCCATCGAAGTGAGCCAGGCTGACTCGTTCGATTCCGCCTCGAGCAACTGTTTATGCTGAAGGGAGTGAAGAATTAGGCGAGGATGAAGATGACAGTTGGAGTAATGAAGAGACGAGTGACGAGGGTGACTCGTCGGCTTTCGTGGCGATTGTTCCACCCATTCCTTCGTCTGCTCATGTGGCGGATACTTCGGGGACATCACCCATTGGCGTGACTGCCATACTAGGCCCAGGTACGATTTCTGGTGGAGCATTATCTTCTAATGTAAAGGTAAACCCAGCGATACAGCCCCGGGTTGTGGGTTCGTTGCCCCCCGAGGGTCAGTCCACTTCGAGAGCAGCGGAGGTCATAGGCCCGAGCACTGGTTCAAATGAAGAACGTTCTCCGGGGTACTCATTTTTAGATATTCCCGATGTAAACTTTAGTGATCTTGAAGGTGAAGAAGAAGGAGGAGGAGAAAAAGATGCTTTGCTAGTTGAGGAGATTTTTGGCTCGTTGGGGCCTAATCCCATTGCCGAGGAAACTGCTCCTGTGGCTGCGGAGGTGCGGGATGCTCAGGACGAGGCTGCTATTCATTTTCCCAAAGGAATTCGTGGCCTTCGACTGGAGGTTTCCGTTCCTGATACCCCCTTGGGGGCTGAAGGTTTGACTCCTGAAATCTCTCCTCGGGGGCCCTTCGGTTGTGTTAATTTATTTGAGTCTGATAGAGCTCGCGCAGGAGCGGGGGACATGAACACAACGGGGGAGGTTGTAGTTGCTGAACCTGTTCCCTCCGGACTGCTTACTGCTGCTTCGCTTCATGCCAGAGCAGGAGGTTTGGGGCCCCTCGCAACTATCTCAGAGGGCTCTTCATACGCGAATGAGGAAGGCCCCTCACTCGAATTGCCTGATTCTGGGGCTCGGACTAGGCCACCTCCTTTCAAATTTAATTTATCAGATCTTTCAGCTGGGGACTTTGAAAGCGGCGTGGCTTCGGGGCCTTCGTTAAGGAAAATGCGGCAGGCTTTTAGCCCATACAAATATTCGGTGGCCCTCTTCGAAGGTACTCATGATTTGCGGCTTTGCGAGACCTCTTTGGATCTTTCCCTGAAGGGGGCCATTGTGGCGTCTGAAATCATTCGCCGAAACCGAGATTTATAGAAATGATACAGTGAAGCCTCAGGTCGATGCCGCACGGTCCAACACCACTCGGAGGAGCTGGAGACCGAGAATGCTCAGTTGAACGAAACCTTGGCTAAGATACAAAACGAGCTATCTCAGAGCCGAGATTTGGCGGCTCGAAATGCCGAGCTTGAGGAGGCTGTGTCTTCAATGAGGGAAAACCTCAGCAAGGTGGTGGAAGCTCGCTTGGTGGCTGAGCGAAATGAGAAGAAGAAGAATGACCGTATAGAAGAACTAAAGGACCTTTTAAAAGCCATGGAGGATAGCAACAGGACCCTTAGAAAGGCTGCGGAAGAGCATCCCCAACAACTCGTGACAGCGAAGATGGAGGCACGAATGCATCTTGATAACACCAAACGGGCGGAGGAGCATTGCGAGCGGATCGAGAGGGAGAAGCAATTTCTGATTTCGGGCGTCCAGGGAGCAACGGTTACTTTTCTGCAACAACTCCCCCGCTTAGGGATCGAGGCCAGCTCAGGCCGAAGCCGCGTCTCTTCGTCTGACTCTGAAGCCATCAAGTTTCTCTAAACCTCCGCCGGATTGCTTGGGTCTTCTGCCGTGGCTTTTGGCGATCATTGTGCGAAGCTAGGGGCTCTTAAAACTGCCCAGCTTTTGGAAGCGAAGGGCTACACTCATGTTCGTGAGCACTTCGATGCCGTCTCTGCTACTCCAATTCAGCCGGGATTCGCAGACCTTACTTCAGTCGGGAAACCTTCCTCCGCTTCGATTCGGTTGGCTTCCCGCTTTATCTCTAATTTTTGGAAACAGCATGGGGAAGAGGCAGCGAGGGAATCAATTCTGCAGGCACGGGCCGCACTGGGTGCTTCCAAGACTGCAGCTAAATCCAGCGAAGCAAAGGGCGAAGAAACACGCCCTCCTCGGTAGTTTTGCCTCTTTTTTGTAATGGACTCTTCGTATGTAAGGGGATGTTCTCGTATGATGTGGTGAATTCGCTTTTGGATGCTACGATGCTCTGCTTGTTTCTTTGACACTGAATCTGCGAATTTTCAATGTCATGACATTTGTACGTCTTATTCCATCCTCATCTAACCAAGTCACGTGTGCTGTCGGATTTTTAGAAACAACACGGTGACGCTGCTGCGAAGGAGTCAGGGTGCCGAGCTCGTGCCGCGATGCACGATCCAATGAAGGGTCAGGAAAAACCACCCTCTTCCTAGCTTGTTTGCTTCGTGTGTTTTTTTTTTAGGAATGTCCGGTCGCCCTTCACGGGGTCCTTGTTGTTAGTGATGAAACTCAAGAGATGAATAATTTAGCTCAATTCTTGGGGAAGGGACGTGAGGATGCCTCGATTTCCCGTACCCGCATTAAACCTAGACCTTTCGCCTTCTTTGCTTTGAACATATATCGATGTCACTAGTTTCAGAGCGAGTGCTTGCTTTCCGATTTTATTTTTGTCCTTGTCTCTTTGATGGCCGACGTCCCGTTGGATCTCCCGGAGGAAGACGTCCTTTTCGCCGGCCTTGGTGAGGAGCTACCAATGGCGGATGCCCCGCCGATGCCCGATGAGGAGGGAGCCCATGTCCTCATTTTTGACTTTGGAGACGATGCCCTAGCTCTCGAAGACCCTCCAGCGCCTGGTGATCATGAAGCTTTCATCGCGGAGCTTTGGGCAGACTTCGACATAGCTATGGCTGAGTTAGCAGAAGAAGCCGCCCTTGCCCATGATCTGGCTAATCTCGATGTGTTGATCGAGATCGTTCCAAAGTTGTGGGAGGTAAAAGAGGCCCTCACTGAAGCTGTGGTTCGTGCTCGTCACGCTTAAATCCTTTATGCTATGTATTGGAACTTTTGTTGAACTCTTTTGTCGTACATAATTGGGATGGCGCCATACAGCCATTTCCCATGGTTTCTTACCGAGGTTTATCCCCCCTTTCTTGTTTCCTTAAATTTTGCCCATGCTTGTACTCTCTCAGTTTAATAATAGGGCTGTGTTCAGCAATGCGAAGCAGCCCTGGTTTTCGCTGGGTAACATGTTAGATTAGAGTTTAATGGCTTGTATGACTGCATTTGGGGTTGCTAAACATTTGACGTCATATGCGCGATTTAGTAGAATGTGGGCCTAAATCATTGCCTTGGATGCCTAGGGTAGATAGATGCATGGAACATTAGGCTGTTCAGGTGAGCTCCTAAGTCCTACCCGGAGCTGAGCTCCTGGTCTTCGGAGTGAAGGGAAAAGTGGGATGTTAGCCCGACCAAGCGTCCTGCTACGTAGTCCTACCCAGAGCGGAGTTTCGGGTTTCCGGAGCGAAGGGAAGGGTGGGACGTTAGCCCAACCAAGTCCCCCGCTAAGTCCTACCCATAGCGGATTATCGGGCTTTCGGAGCGAAGGGGAGGATTAGCCGTTAGCCCCATCAAACCTCTGCCAACTTTCACCCGGCGCGAGGCAACGACTATCCAGAGCGAAGGGACGGGCGGGACGTTAGCCTGACCAAGCGTCCGCGAACTCGTAACCAGGGCGGAGCCCCGGGTCTTCGGAACGAAGGGATGGGTGGGGCGTTAGCCCGACCAAGCGTCCGCAAACTCCTACCTGGGGCGGAGCCCCGGGTCTCCGGAGCGAAGGGACGGGTGGGATGTTAGCCCGACCAAGCGTCCGCGAACTCCTACCCGGGACGGAGCACCGGGTCTCCGGAGCGAAGGGACGGGTGGGACGTTAGCCCAACCAGGCGTCCGCGAACTCCTACCCGGGGCGGAGCCCCGGGTCTCCAGAGCGAAGGGACGGGTGGGACGTTAGCCCGACCAAGCGTCTGCGAACTCCTACCTGGGGCGGAGCCCCGGGTCTTCGGAGAGAAGGGACGGGTGGGACGTTAGCCCGACCAAGCGTCCGCAAACTCCTACCCGGGGCGGAGCCCCGGGTCTCCGGAGCGAAGGGACGGGTGGGATGTTAGCCCGACCAAGCGTCCGCGAACTCCAACCCGACGCAAGGCAACGGGTCTCCGGAGCGAAGGGGCGGGTGGGACGTTAGCCCGACCAAGCATCCGCGAACTCCTACCTGGCGCGAGGCATCGGGTCTCCGGAGCGAAGGGACGGGTGGGACGTTAGCCCGACCAAGCATCCGCTACCTCCTACCCGGCGCGAGGCAACGGGCCTTTGGAGTGAAAGATGGGTGGGACGTTAGCCCGACCAAGCATCCCGCTAAGTCCTACCCAGCGCGGAGCTACGGTCCTTTGGTTTAAACACTGGGGAATGTAAAGATAACCTTCATTCACAACGACTTCTTACTGTTTTATTGATAAAGACCGGTACATTCTTCGCGTTCGTATCCCATCGTCTACGGGTAAAATTTCTTGAGTGCGTCGGTATTCCATGTTCTTGGTATCTCCTCGCCACTCAGAGTGATGAGCTTGTGCGCACCCTTCGTCGTTGATTCTTGGATAATGTACGGTCCTTCCCATGTCGTTTCCAGTTTTGCGAAGGCTGAAGCAGCTTTCTTGAGCACCACATCCCCGGGATGTAGTTCGCGTTTTTTTACCTTCTTGCTGAAGCTTCGTGTCGAGGCCTTCGCGTACGCCTTCATGGTCTCTAAGGCTTGAAGTTTCTGTTCTTCTGCTAAATCACACATGATATCGACTTCCTCATGGATAGGGGTTTTAATTACTAGTAAAGATTTTGCAAGAACTTCCGCGGGTGAGACAGCTTCCTCTCCGAAAATGAGCCGAAACGGGAAGAACCCGGTTGCTCTTGATGCTGAGGTACAAGTCACCCACAAGACATGGACAAGCTCGTCGGGCCAAGATCCTTTTGCGGAGTTATAGAGCCTCTTCTTGATGCCATCAAGGAGCAATCCGTTCGCTCGTTCCACTACCCCATTCGACTGGGGGTGACCCACTAAGGCGAAGCAGATCTTTGTCCCGATGCTCTCACAGTAATCACGAAATTTCCTGGAGTCGAACTGGGATCCATTGTCTGTCACGATCTGGAAAGGGACCCCATACCTGCAAACGATCATTTTCCACAGAAACTTGACGGCAGCATCAGCGGTTATCTTTGCTACCGGCTCTGCTTCAATCCATCGGGAGAAGTAGTCGATGGCGATGATTACGAACTGAAGATTTGCCTGGGTCTTGGGAAGCGCTCCAACGATATCCATCCCCCATTTGGCGAAGGGCCAAACCGGGGGCACCACGTGCAGTTCGTTGGGCGGGGCCCTTTTTTGCTTGGTCATCCATTGGCATGTGTGATAGTGTCGAACTATCTGCTCGGCATCTTGCAACGCTGTGGGCCAGTAGAGCCCCATTCGGAACACCTTTCCTGTGAGATTCCTAGGAGCCTGGTGTGCTCCGCAAGCCCCTTGGTGTGCTTCGCACAGGGCCTGCACCCCCTCCTCACGGGAAACACAGCGTAGCCATGGGGCGCAGATGCCACTGCGGAATAGGAGCCCATCAATGATGGCGTATTTCTTCACTCGCCTCTCCAGACGCTTCGCTTGCACTTCATCATATGGAGTTGTGCTTTCGAGGAGATTGTCGTATATCTCGCTCCTCCAGTCTTTGTCAGTCGCTCGGGTGATGAGGTTTATCTGAGAAGGAACAAAAGCGACATGGAATATTTCGAAGAATACCGCCGAAGGTAAGGTCCCTCCAGCTGCGGCAATCTTCGCCAGCTCGTCGGCTCGCTCATTTTGGCCTCTTGGTATCGCAACAATTGTGAACCCGATGAAGCCCTTCTCTGTAACACCCCAAAATTTTGCTTTTCTTAAATCTATGTGTGATTTGGCACTTTGGTGAATTTTTGGAATTTTCTGGAATTTATTTGGATTTATTTGGAATTTATTCCATTTTGAAATAATTAAAGAAATAAACTTTGCAAATAAAATTTTGTTGGAAATATTTTATTTGAGTCCAAAATGATCCAAAATATTTTCCAGAATTTTTCTGGAATTTTTCTGAGTCTTTTGCTATTTTTAATGATTTAATTGAATTTCTGGGAATTTAATTGGATTATTTAAATGCGAGTGGGTTTTACTGTTCATCCGATCGGACCCGAGTCCGAGTCAGACTCGAGTCCGACTCGCGCCAGTTGGTCCAGCCGAACCCGCTCGGCCGAACCCAAACCCGTGTGACCGTTGGATCAAGATCCAACGGCCACGATTGAGCCACGTCGCCGGACCCGAGCCTGACCGAGCCAGCCAGCTCGCTCGAGTCCGACCCGAACCCAAACTCACGCAGATCCAACGGCTGTACGCGTGCCACGTCACCCAGTCCGAGTCGCCGCTGGACTCCACCGCCGCAACGGAGCAGGTCTCGGTTTCCGTGCGTTTCACGGACGCCGAGGGCTCTATTTATTGCGCCGTCGCCGCCATCGTGACCGCCACTTCATTGCGCACCTGTAGCCCTAGACAACGTCGCCGGAGCCGCCGCCGTCTAGCCGCAATCGCTCGCCCGGTTGCCGTAGCGTGGTAGTAGTTTCGCCGATTCGCGCCGTCTCCGTCGTCCTCCGCCCGTTGAGGTCGAGATCCGAGCAGGAGGTCAAGCCGCGTCGGAAGGACCTCTCACCTCGCCGGAGCGCGCCCGGCTGCCGTTGCCGTGGTAAATGCGTCCCCAATCCCGGCGAGCCAGCGCCGCCGCAAGCCATCGCCGGACCCCGAGCTCGCTCCGCCGTCCGATCCCGATCCAACGTCCCAGATTGCGCCACGTCATCTCACGGTGAGATTCCATCCAAAATCCCAGATCCAATCTCGACCGTTGGATCTAGATCCAACGATCCAGATCAAACGTGTTAACCCAAACGCGTGAGAGCTAGATCTAATCTGGGCCGTTGATTTTCAAATCAACGGCCGAGATTGCGCCACGCGTCGGAAGGTCGACCGCCGCGGCCGGGCCGATCACGCTGCAGCGTGCAGGACGCCGACACGCGGGCCCGCATGTCGGCGGCCACCCTCGCACCATGACGTCACACCGACGCCATGGCGGGCTCAAGATGTCGGGCCGTTCCTACCGAGCGCCGACGCCAAGAATGATGTCACGATGGGTCCCACTGTCGCCAAGTGGTGAGCCCGGCCGACGTCGGCGATGGCGTCACCCAAGTGGACCCACTGTCGACACATGGAGCCGTGGACCGAGTCCACGGTAGACCCGAGCCGGCGTGGACCAAGTCCATGGACGGCCGACGCCGCCAGACCAATCGAGGCTGCCACGTGTCCTCGCTGACGCAATAATTAATTTTCGAAAAAGAAAATGATTTATTAATTCGAAATAATGATTTCAGATTTTGTTTCAAACTTCAAACGCTTATAACTTTTGCGTTTCAACTCCGATTTGAGTGATTCAAATTTTTAAATTTGTATAAAATTGAGATCTACCTAAATATGAATTTTATTTAATTTTTGGACTAAAGTTTTTCTCTATAAAATTATTTAATTGATTATTTAGACTTTAAATAATTATAACTTTTGCATTTTAACTCCGATTTGAACGATTCAAGTTCCTAAAAATTCATAAAATTTTGTTCTCTCTATTTATGGATTTTATTTGGATGTTTGGACACTTTTTTCCTATTGTTTATTTGTGTATTGCTATTTGCACGCTTTACGAGTAGACGTTGAAGTGCCGGAAGGATTCGAAGGAGAAGTATTGACTCAGGATCCAACTCAAGACCAAGAACAAGTACTTTTTGAAGGCAAGTTGTGCTTTGACCATGTTGATCCTATTCTGAAACCTATTTTGATTTAACCTATTGCATGCTAGTTCAATTAGAAAATACTTTATTTAAATACGGGGGATTAGATAAATACCAATTTGCTGTATGACACCTTGATTATTTAACTATGTGCCATGACCCTTGTCACCCTAGTTGTGGATTACTAGTTGGACATTATCAAACTGCCAACATGGGTTTTAGACCGTTGTAGTATACTGCTTAGACCTGCTACGTGCTCATGACATGATTTTGGACAATCAAATGTTAATATTGACTTAATGATATATTGAACCTGTTTTGGAAAGGTATCATGTGATGTTGATGGCACGTGGTGCATGGTAATCAACTGGGGTTTGATAAATAGTTTTTCGACCGGGGCATGTGGCAAGAATAATCAGGTGGGCCAGTTGTGGCATTGGGAATGTTGGTTTGGTTCTTCGGGTAGTCTTGCCCTGGTCACCCTAAGGACTTAACCTTGCAAGCCTTTGAACTGGGTCTAACGTGCAACCACATGTCTGTAATGGGACGGACCTAGTTGACTAAGTTGCTAATAACGTACCTGTGGGACCTCAGGAGGTCAACTACACCCTTTGTGTAAGTTTTACGGGGGAGCGTACCGGGGCTGAGGCCAGGTACCCATCTAACGGTTGATTGGCCTAAACTTCGCCTTAGCTAAGGGAAGGGTTAGTGTCCAACAACCGGGGAGGACCACTTGTATTGTTAGAAGTTTCCGAAAGACTTTGTTACGGGAACTCGCTTTTGTGGTGTTTGACTGTATCTTGTGGGTAAAGTGCATAACCTCTGCAGAGTGTACAATCTATTCGAATAGTCGTGTCCGCGGTAATGGACATCGCTCGGGAATTACAGTCAAGGGTTAGATTTTCTCAAAAGAATAACTTGGACTTGAAAGGTTGGGTTTGGTTTACAAATGATGTTGATGAAAACGTGGATTAGGATGGGAAAGATGCTTACTAAACTCCTTGAAAAGTTATCTATGCTATACTTGTTTCTATTGCTTTCGAATCTATTTATGATACTTGTTAAATGCTGTTTACTGCAAAAATACCTTGAGCCACTCCTTTGTATTAAGCCATGCATGTAGTATATTAGTTGCATTCTGTGCATGACTTGCTGAGTACCAAGTACTCACCCTTGCCACAATACAACACTAGTTGAAGAGGAGACTACACCAGCTTTGGAGGAGGAGCTCCAAGAGGAACCGTCTACTTAGGGAGCGAGCCCAGTCAGTTGCCTGTGGTATACTGGATGGCGCCACGAAGTTATCTTATTTTCCGCTGCTATTATTTCTCTCTTAATAAGTTTCGCCCTGCGAGGAGTAAAATTGTAACTTGACCATAAGGTCGAGTAACCAGTTTGACTATTTAATTAAAGTACTTTATTAGTATCGAGTGGTATGATTGTGATATTTACCGATGTTAAGACTGTGTGCACTAGCGCGTTCCTGGACTAGTGCTGAATACACAGAGGGTCCGGATTTGCAAATTCGGGTCCCGACATTCTCCATCACCCTTGATTGCTTCGACATATTTCTGGAGCTGTTCATCCTTTACTTGATATTCTTTGGAGATATGTCCCTGAATAAGCTTCGAGTCCGTGTGCAAGATAGCCCTTCTCGCTCCCATGGTTTTCGCTTTTCTAAGCCCCAGCAGGAGTGCTTCATATTCGGCTACATTGTTGGTCGAGGGGAATTCCAGCCTTGCTGTGAACTCAGCTTTTTCACCTTCGGGAGTCATTACCACTGCAGCTATCCCTGCCCTGCTTACTCCCCACGACCCATCAGAATTGATGGACTATACCACTGAAGCATCATTATCTTCGGACATCGGAGAAGTCCATTCCACCATAAAATCAGCTAGGGCTTGGCTCTTGATGGCAGTGCGAGGTATTATAGTTAACTCGAAGGGTGCCAACTCGACCGCCCATTTGCTGATACGGCCAGTGCTTTCTTTGTTGGACAGCATGGACCCAAGAGGGTATGCGGTTGGTACTTTGATGTGATTAGCTTGAAAATAATGGCGGAGCTTTCGGGAGGCCATCAACAAAGCGTATTCCAGTTTCTCCATTTCTGAGTATCGTAGCTTTGCTCCTTGCAGGGCTTCGGAGACGAAGTAAATCGGCTGTTGCTTTACACCTTGTGGCCGCACCAGTACAGCACTGACGGCCGAAGGGCTGGCCGCCAAGTATAGCAGAAGCTCTTCACCTTGCTTCGGACTTTGCAGGATAGGGACCTCCATGAGGCTTTGCTTCAGATTGTCGAAGGCGTGCTAGCACTCCTTCATCCAAGCAAAGGCATCGCTCGAACGTAAGGCTTTGAAGACCGGCAGACTTCGCTCCACGGATTTTGGCAGGAATCAGCTAAGTGCTGCTATCCGCCCCGCCAACCGTTGTACTTCCTTTAAATTTCTTGGTGGAGCCATGTCTTGGATGGCCCTTATCTTTTTCGGGTTCGCCTCAATGCCTTGTTGGGAGACCAGAAAGCCTAGCAGCTTCCCTGCATCTACGCCAAAGACACATTTGGTCGGGTTGAGCTTCATTTTCTCCGCCATCAAGTTGTTGAAGGTTTTCCGGAGATCAGCGATATGGTCTTCCTTCTTCTCACTCTTAACAATAATGTCGTCGACGTAGGCTTCCACGTTCCTCCCTAGCTGGCCGGTGAAGATCTTGGTGATGTGCCACGCGAAGGTAGCACCCACGTTCTTGAGCCCGAAGGGCATTCGTACGAAGCAGTAAGTGCCGAAGGGGGTAATAAACGATGTCTTGTCTTCGTCTTTCCTTTGCATGTACACTTGACGATAGCCAGAGTAGGCGTCGACGAAGCTATCCTTTCCGACCCAGAGGTAGAGTCAACAAGCTGATCAATGCGGAGTAAGGGGAAGTCATCTTTTGGACACGCCTTGTTTAAATCAGTGAAGTCAATGCACATCCTCCAAGCCCCGCTGGTCTTCTTGACCAAGACTATGTTGGCTAACCACTCTCTGTGGAGGGCTTCGCGGATGATCCCCGCCTAAAGCAGCTTGGTCACCTCCGCTCTCGCAGCCGCATGTCTTTCTGCCGCGAGTTTTCTGAGTTTTTGCTTCCTTGGCTTCGCATCCGGGCTGATGGCGTGGGAGTGTTCAATGGTTTCCCTATGGACTCTAGGGAGGTCTTCGGGTCCCCATGCGAACACGACTTCGTACTCTTGGAGAAGTTGTATCAAACATCTCTCCTCATCAGGGAGTAGCGCGGCGCCAAGGGTCACCGCCTTGCTTTCGCCTGGCCGAAGCAATACCTGTCGTGTTTCTCCTTGAGGCTGTGGTTTGGGGAGCCACCGATTGTGATGCATTGGTATAACAGGGTCCAATTCCGTGGTGCAAACATGTTTGACCTGGGGAGGGTTTTCCGTGTCTATCTTCCTTGCGAGAGCCTCATCCCCTCGTACTGTGACGATACAATCGGCGGAGGGAATCTTCATACACAGGAATCCGTGATGAATTACGGCTCCCATGGTTGTCAACGAGCCCCGGCCCAGGATAGCGTTGTACTGGAATGGCATATCTACCACGTCAAATGATACACGACTTGTGGCGCTGGCTTGCGGCGTTGCGAAGGTGACCTCTAATTCCAATTAGCCCAGGGTGTTGACCGTGTTTCCCCCAAAGCCCATCAACGGCACCTCCGATTTCCTTAATCGATCTCGTGGAATCATCATCTGTCAGAAAGCCTTCATGCACAAAATATCTGCCGCACTTCCCCCATCTATCAACACACGATGCACTTCGCAATCAACAATTATCGCGGTTACCACCAGAGAGTCTTGATGTGGGAAATGCACCCCCGCGTCGTCTTCTTGTGTGAAAGTGATCGACTCAGACTTTAATGGGGGAGGAATAGTTGGATTGATCCCAACATGATTAATTTTCCTGGCATAAGCCTTCCTCTGCCTCTTCGACGAGAGATGCGACGAAGAACCCCCGGCGATGACATTGATGATGCGGCGAAGATGATTTACCCCCGCCCGAGGGGGGGAATGTTGACGTTCAGCCGGGAGCGCTTCAGGCGGTGGAAGATGCGTCCCAGCTTCTCTTCGTTTGGCCTCAAAACGCCGGTATCCGTTGATCACTTTGCAATGGATGGTGTCATGGGTGTTGTTTTCGTCGTAATATTCGCAGAGGTACCGCTTTCGCTCTTGTCCTTCCCTTTCGATTATTTGATTTCCCTCGTCTCATCTTCCTCGGTTCGGGGCTGGGCCTCGCCTCTATTGCTCCGCTAGTCGATTGCCAATGATTCACCGATTGCTTCGCTCGTCTATGTGATGAATTCTCCTTCCTTCATCCCTTCTCCTCGACTCGGGGTATCGTTCCTTCGTTTTAGTATTAGGTGGGGGATCCTTTCCTTGCCCTCTTTTGCGTGGAATTAACCCTTGGGTCTCTTGTTGTGGCTTGTCTTCCCTACGGAGGTTGTCTTCCTCCGCTCTTTCATATTCCCTCATCTTCGCAAAGAGTTCCTCCATAGTGTGTACCTCTTTACGAGCGAGCCTTTCTGCTAACGGTCCCCTCCGCAGGCTGCAGTGTGCCGCGTTGATGATAGTGGTATCGCTAACACCTCGGATTTGGCATTTAACCCGGGAGAAGCGCTGGAAATAACTCTTGAGAGTTTCTCCTTCGCGCTGCTTGATCGCAAATAAATCGCTTTCCTCTTTCATTCCATCGAAATTGCCCTGGAAATTGCCTTCTAGCTTGCGGCGGAGCTGCGACCAGCTGGTGATCGATCTGGGCTCCAACGAAGAGTACCAGGACAGGGCGATGCCTTCGAGTGCCAGCAAGAGCCCCTTTGCCTTGATATCATCATCTCCCCCCGCGGCCTCCACCGCCGTGTCGTAGACGCGGAGGAACTCCCTGGGGTTTGTCCTGCCATCATACGGCTTAATGGTAGGGAACTTGAAGCTTCCTGGAGAAGGCCATTTTTTGGCTCGTAGGCGGATGCTGAGGGGGTTCGGATCGTCGTCCTCCCTATTCGCCGCCGCAAACGCTGGGGATAGCACTTCGCGGCTTGGGCTTTCGTCTTGTGACTCGTCTCGCCCCCCATCTTGTTGTTCTTGCAGGTGTTTCACCTCCGCCATGAGCTGCTCATTAGCTTCCATCAACGCCCGCACGTTGGGGCTAAGCTCCCCCTGAGTCCTGGTCTCCTCTTCGAGGATCTCTTCACCCCCATGGATTTCTCGGCGATGGGTTGGATGTGCCGACGCTTCTGCCACATCTCTTCCTGGTGTCGAAGTCGTTCGGCCCGCTACTGGGGGCTGCCGTTTGGGAGCTCGCTTACACGTTGCTGCCGGGGTCTTTGGAGACAATGTTCCCAACATATCCCGGGCTTCTGTCGGGGCCGGCAGCCGATTCTCACCATCCAGAAGTTGGGGTGGATCTCGAGATTGGCTCCTCGCAGATCGTCTCGATTCTTCCGCTCCTGCCGTCATTGCCGCCTCCTTCGATGCTGTCGCCTTTCCCTTCTTTGGTGGCATGGCTACGGGAAGCTTACCCTTAGTCTTTTTTGGAGAGCGGTGGTTTCACCTTGCGGTTAGGGTTCCCCACGGACGGCGCCAGTGTGGCGGTATTGCGCCACTGAATTGTTCTTCCTTTCTGTGTACTTTTCGTTTTTCTCCTTGATCTTCTTGGAATAAAGTCTTTGGGGCTAGGGTTTTTTCTCTCTCCCTCTGTCTGCAGTGATCTTCTCTTTTTATATGGTAGGGATGGGGACATCCATGCATTGGTCGGCCCCTCTTCAACCGACCCTGTCATCGGGACACATGCTTTTCTAAATTGTCTTTTAACCCTTTTCTTCCACCTGTCCCTAGCAAAGGGCTGGATTGGCTCTACGTGATGTTTTTTGTTCGCATTTTACATTTTTATCCTCTAGTCTTATGCCTTCTATAAGGGTTTCACTGGAATTTCACTTATCTTATGGCTCCAGGCTAGCCTAACATGTCCTGGAGTTTCCCTAGGGGCCATAACAGGACGTCAGACTTTGGCAGCCCATACCCTGCTTGCGTCGATAGGAAACGGGGAGGGGAGTCCCCTCCGCTTCTCCCCTCGCCGCCTTGGACTTTTTCTTTTCTTTTTTGCCTTGCCCGGGGGTGGTCTCTTGAGGTTGGTAGTCCTTGCTTCGCTAGCGGGAGGAGGATTAAATGTCACGGATGAGTCTTTATGAATCGAAAGAAGGTACAAGTCTTGCTTCGCTTGCCAAGGAAAGGTGGGTTCATTTGGCCCACAACACCAAGTTCAAGAATTCCTATGGCAATGTCAAACAAATTGGTAGGTCACATTCCAAATTTTGAACAGATCTAGGCATTGCTGTCCTTTCAAACTTATGCCTAGGGAGATGACAGAACGAGTAGCACAGATGCATGTAAGAAAACTGACAAATAAGCTGCAATGTACACTACTTAGCAATGCACAGTTATGCTCCAGACTGATACCATACTACCCAACTACTAATTGTTTTAGGAAGCAGATTTTACACTGAAGTACCCACGGTACAAGGATGTCTACAGAACAGAGTATTTACAATGGGTAAGGTTGCATGCCGGTTACTAATTTCTAAGGCTATTGATTGAATAAAAAAAGGAAACCATCATATGTATGTATCAATATAATCAAGTCCATAGAAAAGAACTTGTCAATGCCATATATACATATATATATATATATGCTTTTTTCAAATCCTGTTTGAGAAGTAAACATATGAATTGCTTGCTAGTAGGCTTTGTTTTGTTACTTATGAAGGTATATGCTTTTTTCATTACTTGCTACAATGTCCTTACAATGGTTTTTTTACTTTAAATGTCTTTATTGTTGATGTACTATGCTCAATGTTAGAGTTTAGAGTCAAGGGTCTAGACAACAAAGATCTCAACAAAATACGAGACCACATATGCTAGTGGTAGTACTGGACAAAATTTATAGTGGGGGACAGTAGGTTTAGAGATCCGACAGGCTCCTACTAGTCCATATATTTTATATCATGAGAATGTGATATGTATACTGTGAATGTGATATGCTCATATTGTGAATGTTATGTAATCTATAATTTGGGGTTGTTTTTGGGGTCATCACAATCGGTTATAAGATAGAACTGATTGTGATGTAGGCTGTCACAATCGGTTCTAACCCAGAACCGATTGTGACACCCACATCACGATCGGTTCTAGCTCAGAACCGATTCCGACGATCATATTATCACTATCGGGCGAAAATGACTGTACTAGCTCCTCCTCATCACTGTCTAAAGACTTTGTATCGCCATTACAACCGACTATGATAGCGAAAAAGAATTGATTGTGATGTAGATTCCTGTAGTAGTGAAAGAAATAGGAGAGGAATGGGAAAGAAAGGAAGAGGAAGGGGATGTGTACCGCCATCTGTCAAAACGAGAAAGAGATGGAGAGTTTGAAGGGGAAGAGAAACGCGGAGAGGAAAGAGTGATGAGAGAGAGACCACCATATGTCGTGATAAGTGTTCTTGGCGAAGGTAGCCTTAAATTAGCAAAATCAGAAAACTATTGGTAAATACTGTTCATGGGAGATGCAAAATCAAAATTTAAGACTGTCACAAGTAAAAGAACACGTCAGTGTTAATTGTTACTATGGTTGGAATTGGCCTAGTTGTCTGTCTTTGGCCAAGTTGTCTGTCTTTTTCTCCATGCGAGAGGATCTGTTTTTTTCTTTTATAGATGGACATGACCACATCTCTGAATTTCAATCGTTTGTTATCATGTTATTCCCTTTTGGAACTGCATGCACTTCTACAAAACCGGGCATCACAAGCGGCCTATTAGAAACGGTTTGATACGAACCGGTTGTAATGCTCATACCAGAAGCGGTTCGTGGCAACAGGCCGGAGGGGATCTCTAGAAGCGGTTCGTGGCACGAACCCCTTCTAAAACCCCACATTTAGAAGGGGTTCGTGGCACGAACCCCTTCTAAAGATCTTTACAAGCGGTTCGTGTCCCCAACCGCTTCTAAAGCTTTAGAAG
This sequence comes from Rhipidocladum racemiflorum, assembly GCA_036346355.1. NCBI lineage: Eukaryota > Viridiplantae > Streptophyta > Magnoliopsida > Poales > Poaceae > Rhipidocladum > Rhipidocladum racemiflorum. Next base: position 33,217,570 of record CM070575.1, on the reverse strand, counting down.
GGGTTCGTGTCACGAACCGCTTCTAAAGGTGGGGCTTTAGAAGGGGTTCGTGACACGAACCGCTTCTAAAGACCCCCTTCAGAAGGGGTTCGTGTCACGAACCGCTTGTAGAAGCCCAGTTTTAGAAATAATAAAAGGAATGCGTGTCCTATTCTATCAGAGAGCACGCGTGGGTGGGTTGGTTAGATGGATAAAGCGGGTCACGAGAATGGAGTGCTGGTCGTGGGTTCGAATCCCATTCCCACGATATTATTGGTAGTCTTTTATCGCTTGGTGTTGCACCACCACAAGCGGTTCTAGCAACCGCTTGTGATACCCTTCGGGGTATCAGTCGCGGTTGCTTAGAAGCGGTTGTAGAACCGCTTCTGGAAATGGTTTTGAACCGCTTCTGGAAGCCATTTCTGTAGTAGTGATGCATCCTTGTACGACTCAAGTAGTTTCTTTCTCTCTTTCCTTTTCTATCCCTGTGGAGTCCTAAAACAACACTCTCAACACCCTCAAGATGATCCTTACCGTTATAATTACTAGTCATTAACTTGTGCACCATCACGGTATACAGCGGGAAGGGAGCACACTCGTCAGCATGATGGGTGGTGATAGTATGCCGGCGCCACAAGTAACAGGACGCGTGCACAGTGGCAGCTGTGGGCAACCTCGGTGGCTCCCATAGAGGCATGACAGCTGCGAGCTGTGGGCAAGCACGGTGAGCAGCAAGTGGTGCGCGAGAGCATGCAGCAGAGGCTGTGGCTGCTCGTTTTGTTTCAGTCGGGCAAGCAGTAGTGGCGGTCTAACACGGGTGCAGAGAGCACGAAAGAGTTGTTGTTGAGAACAGGTGCATCCTAGAAGTTGTGATTTTTGACGAGTTTTTGGTTAAAATTTAGTGTAATTTCTTTAAAACTGTGTTGAAACCTACTCAAAATATGAAGCTGTGTTTGGATTTTTTTTTAAAAAAAAAACTTTTGGTTAAACATTTTGTGGAGACCTGTGAAACTTAGTCAAACATGTTGAAACCTACTTGTAACTATTTTCGAAAAAAATTTAAACGTGTTGAAACTTGTATAAAACTTTCACGAAATGTGCTGATACCCGTTCGAAACATCATGCTCGGAACAAGTAACATTTTTAGTTTGTTTTCCAATCTTGGCTGAAACCCTCTAAAACTCGTTGAAACTTCGATGAAAATCTTTGATACTTTATGTTTTAGATTTTAAAATTGTTGAAAGACGTTGAAACTCTATTAAACTTGCTTGAAATTTCCCTGAAACTATGGATGAAACTTGATAAAACTTGCATGAAACTTCCCTATCAAACTTGAAGTTTGAGTTTTCCGGAACCTAAAATTCAAAGTTTTAGTTTTAGAACTAAGAAGTTTTTTCTTTTCAAACACTAAATTTTGAAATTTTCAAGTGTGAGAATTTAAAACTTCCTAAAACTTAAAAGTTTTATATTTTTAAACTGCATGAAACTTGAAGTTTCATATTTCAAAAGCAGTTTTAAGAAATTTGAAAATTTTCATACTTGAAATTATCAAAAGTTTGGAGTTTCATACAAAACTTGCTTGAAACTCTCTCCAAAACATTTGTAAAACCTTGTAAAACTTGGTTTTGAAACATCAACATGCACTACTACAAAACCGGGCATCACAAGCGGCCTATTAGAAACGGTTTGGTGCAAACCGGTTGTAATGCTCACACCAGAAGCGGTTCGTGGCAACAGGCCAGAGGGGATCTCTAGAAGCGGTTCGTGGCACGAACCCCTTCTAAAGCCCCACCTTTAGAAGGGGTTCGTGGCACGAACCCCTTCTAAAGATCTTTACAAGCGGTTCGTGTCCCCAACCGCTTCTAAAGCTTTAGAAGGGGTTCGTGTCACGAACCGCTTCTAAGGTGGGGCTTTAGAAGGGGTTCGTGACACGAACCGCTTCTAAAGACCCCCTTCAGAAGGGGTTCGTGTCACGAACCGCTTGTAGAAGCCCAGTTTTAGAAATAATCAAAGGAATGCGGGTCCTCTTCTATCAGAGAAACGCGGCGTGGGTGGGTTGGCTAGATGGATGAAGCGGGTCACGAGGATGGAGTGCTGGTCGTGGGTTCGAATCCCAGTCCCACGATATTATTGGTAGTCTTTTATCGCTTGGTGTCGCACCACCACAAGCGGTTCTAGCAACCGCTTGTGATACCCTTCGGGGTATCACTCGCGGTTGCTTAGAAGCGGTTGTAAAACCGCTTCTGGAAGTGGTTTTGAACCGCTTCTGAAAGCCATTTCTGTAGTAGTGATGAAAACTTTTAATGAAACATAAAATTTATTGAAACATAGACAAAAACATGAACATGTAGAATCTTTGCTACCATCGGGGGTACTTTCGATGGTAATGGGAAACAGTTAGTGATCAAAGAGGTGTCTTCTCACAAAGATCCATCTTTTCCCTAATAGACACCCCTTTATGTTGTCTATTCAACATGTATAAATAAGTGATCATATACACACTACTACAAAACCGGGCATCACAACCGTCCTATTAGAAACGGTTTGGTGCGAACCGGTTGTAATGCTCGCACCAGAAGCGGTTCGTAGCAACAGGCCGGAGGGGATCTCTAGAAGCGGTTCGTGGCACGAACCCCTTCTAAAGCCCCACCTTTAGAAGGGGTTCGTGGTACGAACCCCTTCTAAAGATCTTTACAAGCGGTTCGTGTCCCCAACCGCTTCTAAAGCTTTAGAAGGGGTTCGTGTCACGAACCGCTTCTAAAGCTGAGGCTTTAGAAGGGGTTCGTGACACGAACCGCTTCTAAAAACCCCCTTCAGAAGGGGTTCGTGTCACGAACCGCTTGTAGAAGCCTAGTTTTCGAAACAATAAAAGGAATGCGTGCCCTATTCTATCAGAGAGCACGCGTGGGTGGGTTGGCTAGATGGATGAGGCGGGTCACGAGGATGGAGTGCTGGTCGTGGGTTCGAATCCCATTCCCACGATATTATTACCGCATTTTACCGCTTAGTGTCGCACCACCACAAGCGGTTCCTAGAACCGCTTGTGATACCCTTCGGGGTATCATTCGGGGTATCACTCACGGTTGCTTAGAAGCGGTTTTACAACCGCTTCTGGAGGTGGTTTCGAACCGCTTGTGAAGCGCGATTCTATAGTAGTGACAATAAAACATTTGCTCCTGACTTCATTCTCTCTTAATCTATTTCATTTCTAATAACAGTAAAGCATACACATGTGTCCTTTGGATCCACGTCAGACCACCACATGCGCTAAGTCAGGAAGCCAATTATTTGTAAACGTAACCAGGATTACCTTTCTTCCCATTATCATCAAAAACTGCTAATTAGAAAAATGACTAAGTAAAACTGACTTAGTAAAACTATTGATTAGATCGTTTAATTTTATAGGACTTTTAATTAGAAAACTTTGGTGACTCTTCCAAGCATCAAGTGGTCATGATTTATTGACCATATATATATAATCACCGTCTACGAATTAAGGGTTTTTTTTTTGTGAGGATTTCTATCATAGTATATTTTCTAAGCAACATCCAATGGCTATGGTAACGAGGGTTCACCAGAGTAACAGACTCCACGCCAGCTGTTTCTTTTTTTTCTAAGAATTTTTAATTATTTCTTTCTTAGCAACTCTAGAAGTCTATCGTCAACTTTTAGTATATATATAATAGATGAATTTAAAACGAGCTCGGGATGGATAGATGTAATTAATCATTGATGAATTCATGGATGTAGGTTTGGGAGTTTGCATACCTTTGCACCCGAGCTCCGGATCTTGCAGGTAAGGATTACCTTGGAACCCTTTGGAGCAGTTGCAGATGTAGCCTGGTCCGTTGGGCGAGTTCAAGCACTCGCTGTTGCTGCTGACGCACGCGTACGACTCGGGCTTCTGTCGCGCTACCTCGCACGTCTCGCTTCCGATGGCCCAATCCACCAGCAGAGGCGCCTGCCCGCCGTAGGTATCGTTGAACGCTGATGTATTCGTCACGTAGCTCGTAGAGAACGCGAAGTTGGACGCCTCTATGAGTGCTGCATATCCACAACGACTCATGTTTAAGATATTGTCCGTTGTGTTGAAGCCGTCATCGAACGAGACCCAGTAGTTCTGGAGCCCCTTGGGGATGGTCTTCTGGCAGCAGCCTATCCCGGAGCAGCTGGCGCCGTCGGTGAGACTGGGAAGGTCACGTGGGCGGCATACGGACACGCACCCGGTCGTCACACTGGTCGTGTTGTCTTGGGAGTTCACGTAAGCGAGCGCTTGGCGCCCAATTACTATGAACTTGTTGCCAGTGTCGGAGAATCTGTAGGGCGTCCCCGTTAGGTTCAGGCCCCACGTCTTGGGGTCCATCATCCTAGAAGTGTTGTAGCAATAGGACGAGATGTCCATCCTCATTCGGACCTGAGATTCCGGCATCAAGATATCGAGCAGTTCCACATCGTTGTAAAATGGCTTCTGCTCGCCGTTTCCGGCGTCGTTGCAGCTGAGCTCGAAGCCGGAGATGGCGCAGCCATCGCCGACGCCGAACGGGTAAGGTATATCCACGCCACCGCATCTTCTCTGGCAATCGGCCGCAATGGCCGCGGGGACAAGTGCCGCGATCACTATGCCGAGGCATAGAAGAGCGGTTAATATGCGGAAAGGCATGGGCGAGGCGTCAATCGTCTGGAGGAGTACGTATTGTTCTTAGACAGTTGGTGCACCTACGTACTTTAATCTGCGGCCAAGGAATCGTACGTAGTGTAAGATGTGTATATAGTGGCGTCGATGCTTCCAGAAACGTATGAGACGAAGACATACAGTACCGAGCCAGTGATTTTAGTTTACAAATCGCACCTTGTGTGTTGACTACTTTGACTTGGACTTCTTCTAGGTCTTCACGCATGGCTTTACGTTTGCCGACATACGTGGCCTGACAATCGTATCGAGGAATCTCTATTTGTACTTGTTCAAATTAAGCATCTACCCTACGTCGTCGGTGTGTATCCATCTGTGTGTATGCACGAGCGCGCTGTGTACCTTAATTTTCTTCTATGGAATGCGTGCTCTATATTTTTCCGTCAATATGCATGCATTATTTGTTTTTGGAGTGTATAGGCATCATCCGGATGTTTTTGTTTTAAAAATCATCCAAACTTTAGACCGTACGATCAAAACACACATCCGTAGGATTAACCCACCTCGAATTCAAAAGGGTGTGCCTCGATCTGAAAGCAAATCCAATGATCCAGAATTTGGATGATGGTTACTAAGAAAACATCCGGATGAAACTTATCAAAACCCTTTTTTTCGGAAGGTCCTCTTATTCTATTATACTAATCATCGACCGTTTGTCTACACGGGCAAGTGACTTTTCTACTTTTGAAAAAAATTCTTGTATGTATTCTTCCATCGTTATGTAAATAAAAAAAATGCTTTACGTTTTTTTTTTTACCTTTCAATCGCTACAACAGAAAAATATAAATTAAACGCCTCATCACAGATAGTTCTCAAAAACCGTCTATATTAAAGCCGACATCGGTTTAAAGTGAAATTTATTTTTTTGAAAGTTGAGGCCGACACAAATCATGTGTTTGCAAGAATCAGAGAAGGACATGATCAGCCTAAATACTATAAGAGAGGGCAAAAGGCTAGACGAAAAGGAAATCTAACAATAACAAATAAATCAACTCACTTCTACTTTATTTACTTTTCTTCGATTAGGAGTAGTTACTTAGACTTAGAATATTTCCTCTGTAATTCATGTTAATCAATAAAATTGCGTATTGCCGATTTTAATCATTATCGACTTACATAAATTACCCCAGGTTTGTTTTTACCAATCTTGTTGTGGGAAGCAGACAAAATAAAAAGAGTTGTGGGAAAGGACCTTAAGGTAGTTTCTTATCTATCTCCTTGCCATTGGTTTGTTGAATTTACATGTTCTAAATTGGATGTTTAAGTACAGGTTTGCATTGAATCCATGAGGAGCTTTTTAGTGAGTGATTCATGGAATACATAGATAATAATATATGTCGGGGCTTGAGAGATTGTTGGCTCAACTATGATGGAGTGGAATATTTTTGCAGGGTCCTAAAACACAAATTTCTAGAGGTACCAATGGTTTATTTATGTACTTGCCTCTGAATTTTCAAAATGAGTCGGCTTAAAAAGTTTGAAAATGATAATGTAAATGACATGAAATAGACTTACTACAAGTTCAAATTATTTTCATGTTTGCTTGTATTGGGGATAGGTTCGTTTGAGTAGTGTGGGTATTCGCACACATGGACAATTAATACTATGTCTATTTTCCCCTTCCATTTTCTTCACTTCGCATGGTATTAATTTCGATTCTCTGGTATCATGATTTATCATGTTGGAAGGACACCATTTGCAAGAGGATCTTGGTGAAGAGCTAGGCAATATAATCAAATGCATATTGAGGTAGTACTGTTGAAACTTTTCTTTCTTATTTCGTTTCATATTTTTAACTCGTATATTTCCAAATGAGCAAATGATTTCTTCTATAATATCATTGCTAAATATAGATTTTTAATGCTTACTGCTAAAGTGGCTCGCTCATCAAAACCAAGTATTCTTGTAACACATTCCTTTGAAAAACAGAATAAGTAAGCATTCGTGTTACATAATATGTCTTAAAAGACGGTTCACAAAACCATCTATGATGAGGTTATTGAACTGTCTATGATGAGCTTTTGTATAGTAGTGAAGCGTATGCATGTTGTGTATCTTTTTTCTTGGACCATGTAGTTTATATGGAGCGGTAGTGTGATTAGTCCTTTATTTCTTGTCTAAAGTGACTAAGTGAGTGGTAATAGTATATAATGCTTGTTGGGCCCAAACATAGTACCTCCAGGTTAACTCTTTTATATTAAGCGAGAGCGAAAGTTTAAGTGGTGCTATGCAGATGTGAGCCCGCCCAACGGTGGGTTGGGCAAGCTTTGATTGGATTTTGTGTCGGAGTGTTAAATGAGTAGAATGTGTGTCCTTTATCTTTCCTTCTAGATGCATTAATTGGTTTTTAGAAAAAATCCTTTAATTTATATTAATAACTAATTGAAAAGTACACAAGTATCCAAGTTTTGCACTGATGATTATAAATGAAGAATATGTCATGATCAATTCCTTTAGTCGATGAATTTTCAGGATTTTCTTATTTTCATGACTGACTCTGGATATTGCAATGGCCGAAGCAAGAAGTAAATTGTCGATGATCATCATTGTTGTCTAGGTTTTTTTAGAAATAATCATTTTTTATTTGCTTAATACAATAATATACTAACATATTTTTTTATTTCAGAAGTGTGCTCATTTCGCGCCAGGTCACCGCGAGAGGTAGGTTTTCGCTCCACGTCAGCGCGAAGCGCTCATTTCGCTCCACGTCCGCGCGAAATAGCATCCAATTCGCGCCACGTACGCGTGATATGCCACGTGGACGAAGCGGTGGCAACGTGGCGCTGTCGGAGGAAATCGCGCCATGCTGGCGCGATGTGAGTGGCCTTTTCGCGCCATGCTGGCGCGACGCGCGAGCTCACGTGCGCACAGGGCCGGCCGGGCAGAGCGGGCAGAGCGTACCAGCGCATTATTGCGCTGTCCCAGGCTCCCAGCGAGTCCAAGCCAGAAGAGCAGAGAAAGGAAAGAAAAGAAGGAAGAAGAAGAAGAGAAAAGGAAGAAGAAGAAGAAAAAAAGAAAAGAAAAGGAAGAAGAGGAGGAGGAGGAGGAGAAGAGAAGAAAAGAAAAGGAAGAAGAAGAGGAGGAGGAGGAGAGTTTTTTGTGGTTGGTTCGTTCTTCGTTCTTCGTTCGTTCTTCGTTCGTCGGTAAGTAATTTAGAATTTTTTTTTGTTATTAGTGTAATGTATATATATGTAGGGAAATTATAGGTCGTCTCTAAAAACTATTATAGTAATCTAACATAATGTATTATGTAAATAATTTTGTTTTATGCATAATTTATGAAATTATATGTGAATAATGTTGTATATGTGCAAATATTGTTGGTACGTAGTATAATATTGACCTAGAAATATATGAGTTGGAATATTTAATTATCAGAGGAAAAAATGTGTTGTTGGTTGGGCAAAATTAACGTAATAGTTAGTAATTATTTATGAGACTAAAAAAAGGAATTTTTTTTATAAATAATCATATTTTATTTGCATATTACAAAAATATACCTATGTAATTTTATTTCAAAAATAGACTAACTGGGAAGAAGAAGAGGAGGAGGCAGCCGATCTATAATAGTTTTTGGGGTGTTTGTTCGTCGCTCGTTCTTCGTTCGTTCGTCGTTCGTTCGTCGTTCGTTCGTCGTTCGTCGGTTAGTAATTTGTATAATTATTTTTCCGTTATTGTAATTTATATATATGTAGGAAATTTATAGGTAGTCTTAAATACTATTGTAGTAATCTTAAACAATGTATTATGTAAATAATTTTGTTTTATGCATAATTTATGAAATTATGTGTGAATAATAATGTATATTTGCAAGTAATGTTGGTACGTAATATAATATTAGCCTATAAATATATTAGTTGGAATATTGAATTATGATAGCAAAAAAATATGTTGTTGGTTCGACAAAATGAACATAATAGTTAGTAATTATTTATGAGACTAAAAAAAGTAGGTTTAGGTAGAAAGAAAGATGTTATGTATGAGAAAAGATGAAACAGATAGGAAAAATTGCTGCGGGAACAGAAAAATTGTTAAGTAAAATGTAGTATGCTATTTGAAAGTTATTATGCAAATAATGTTATGGTATGAACAAAATATTGCTGCACACACCGGAAATTTGTTAGGGTATCAACTAAATCGTAATTTCAAATTTCTCCTCAATTATTTAAATGGAATATATTGAAATGGTCATAACTTTTGATCCATAAGTTGAAATTTAGTGAACCAAGTTTCTAAATTCATAGAAAAAAGAATTCCCTAATTAGGTTAAATAATAATTTGATCGTGTGCGTTAAATAATAAAACTGGTTTAACCAAATCATGTGATATCCATTATTTCGTAACCATAAATTCAAATTGAATGAAATAATTTTCATAAATTCATGTTAAATCCTGTAATTATGTAAATTCATGAAAAAAGCAAAAAACTGTAGTTTTGTATCGTTGTGATGTGAAATATCTTTGATTGTGTAGTTTAATATCCAAATGATGTACGATAATAAATGTATGTAGTGTGGTAGGATGCAGTTCAAATTATTTTGTTTCACAACTCTATTGCAGTTGCCATTAATATGCGTAGGTTTATCAAATATTAACATATCGTAAACAATTTCTTATATGTAGTAGCTACGTCTGCTATGGATGCATTCAAAGTGTTTTACGGTGATGGAGTGGTTCAGGAGGGGCAATACGGGGTAGATCTGAGTAGCTTTCAGCAGTGTATTTTGTACCATCAGAATCCGGATGAAATGAGTTTCGAAGATCTGTGCGAGTGGATTTGTGACAGTCTTTCATTGAATCCTATAGTGCATGACGTGAGCATTAAATGCTTGTGGCCAAGAGGGACAGACGGCTCGGTATGGGTGCTTAGACCGTTGGAGCGAGCTCAGTCTTGGAGGAACTACGTCAATTCATCAAGACGACGTGGCTGGGGTTTTGTCCTCTTTGTGCAGGCGACTGTCAAAACAAACTTGCCAACTAACGAAACCCCGATCGCGGTGCAAGCAGATAGTCCGGCGGAAGTTCATGAGAATATTCGATCAAGCGCTGCAGCGACGGGACAAGCAGATGAAGGGGAGGAGTTGGAAGGGTTAGTGGATGTGCTAGAGGAAGACAATCTACGGCGGGCGGGGAAGAAGAGGCACTTGTGATGGAGGAACACGATGAATCGTCCTCCAGACGATGATGGCGATATGTCCGCCGCAGTGCCTCGCTGCTTGGAATAGGGGCGGCGAAAGACCTAGCGATCGATGATGCTCTTGACTTCGACATGTGAGTACCGACCAATTGAGGTTCGTGTGCGCAATGTACGCGGAGAAGTCCGCTGCAGGATGCTATAAAGTGCAGGCAATGAGCTTGCAGCGGCCGGCGAGAGTTGTGAAATCCAGTAAAGATTGTTACACGGTGAAGTGCGAAAACGCCGAATGTGGTTGGCGTGTTCATGCCCACAGGCCCAAGTATGAGTTGAACTGGGTAGTCACGAAGGTGATGCAGCACAGTTGTGTTCTGAGCAATGTAACATTGAGACATCGTAACCTGACCTCATCTTTCATCGCGAATGTGATGTACGAAGAGATTGTCGAGAAGTTTGACATGGAGGCACAACACATAGTACTTGCCATGAGGAACAGATATAAATACCAAATCAGCTACGCCAAAGCGTGGAGGGCGAAGCAGAAGGCATTGGAGAAGCGCTTTGGTACATTCGAGGCATCCTATGATAATCTTCCCCGGCTTCTGGACGTCTTGAAGGAAAGAAACCCCGGGACATATACTGCTATACATGATAGAGAATCTCAGAACCCACCCGGGTTTATGGTTATGGAGCGTGCTTTTATCGCACTTGGGCCTTGTGTGGAGGCTTTCAGGCATTGCCGGCCGATTATGTGTGTGGACGGGACTTTCCTCACCGGCAAGTACAAGGGCCAAATTCTGACGGCCATCGGTGTGGACGGAAACAACCAGATACTTCCTATAGCCTTTGCTTTCGTGGAAGGTGAAAACTACGAGAGTTGGCTGTGGTTCTTGAAAGCGGAAGATCGGAGTTGTGAAGGATAGGCCAAATGTGTGCATAATTCCACGACCGCCACGCTTTGGGCTAATGAAAGCGATAAAGAAGATCTGAGGGAGATGTGCAAGAGCCCTTTCCGTGGCCGGATTTGCAGAACCGGTGGTGCATGCGACATATGGCAGCTAACCTGTTCAAATATTTCAAAAGTAAGAAGTTGATGAACCTATTTAAGAGGTTGTGCAAGCAAAATCAGCAGAGAAAGTTTGATGCCATCTGGGAGAAGCTTGACGAGCTCACTAGCAAGCAGATACGTGACGGAGAGAGACAAGCCGGGGGCAGTACTTCGGAGGCACCACAACGTTTGCAGCCCTTACCGGATATTGACCCGCCAAACATCAGAAGGAGGCTTTCCAGAAACATCAAGTGTTTCTCGCACTGGATTGAGTCTGAACCGGTTGAGAAGTGGGCACTTTTGTATGACACACTTGGGGCAAGGTATGGGGTTATGACAACCAACCTCGCTGAGGTATACAAGCCCAGGTAATAAGGGTCTTCGTGGCATGCCCCTTGTCGCTATCGTTGAAGGTATGTTATGCAGTGCAGTGAGGTATTTTCGGGAGCGACACGCCGCGGTAGTGTTGCATGCAAGTACCATTCGAGTCCCTACTTTGCGTCGTTGCTGACTTGGATGGCGAAGAAGGTTGAGAAGGCCCTCCTACATTCCGTCGTGCGTCATGGAGTGCAGACGGAGTTAAGATTTGAGGTAACACTGAGGAATATGGAGGGGCTGGGAATGTCAAGTGGGAGAATCACCCATGAAGTGAGCTTAGGTGGTGCTGGGGATGGCAAGTGCACCTGCACTTGCCGAAAGCCGTACCTTCTACATAAACCCTGTTCGCATGTCTTGGCGGCTGGCGAATTCAGATGAGCAGTATACAATTTGTTTCTCCGTACTACATGGCGAATATGGTCGTTGAAACGTGGTCCGGTGAACTACATGGGTTTCGTGTTGCTGGAAACTTCACTGAAATCGACAATGCCACGCGCAGATGGGTCCCTGACATTAACAGAGTGAAGGGCGGGAAAGGTCGTCGCCAAACGCGCCGCATCCGCAACGACATGGATGAGTCCGAGGTTGGAGGCCCTGTCCGGAGGTGTGTCCTATGTGGAGAGTACGGCCATAGGAAGAACAAATGTCCTGCGAAGAGCGTTTCAGATGGAGGGTCTTGACGTATATGCCTGTGAGGCGTTTGCCTTGTTCGAGGGTTCCCCCCGTTTGTACGGAATGTAATAATCATACATGTGTACGTTAAATTCTTATGGCTATGACTCCTGAGAACTACTGTGTTCCTTCTTTATGTCATGCTTCGAGGAGTGACTACTTGTAATGTGAAAAGAATTGCGTTTGGTTATGTATTGAAGAAAACTACATGTGTTTGCTATGGGGCACGAAAAATCTTGTGCTCGTTGCATCTGCTAGCTAAGAATGTCATCATCTTATTTGTTCTTAGTTTAAATCCAGCAAACTAGTATGTTTTTATCTATCTCGCGTACGTTTGGTGTTGCTTGTTTATCCTTTTGACATAATGTCGATCTTTGATGTCGTCAACATAAATTATTATTTTGTTTGTTGTGCGCAGGTATGGCGGCTGTGGGCGAGGGTTGCGATTGGCCCTACGGCCTTCTTGACCGTCACTTGGATGCACGCCACCGGGCACGGTTGCACGCTACTACCAGAGCGGGCACGGATCCTGGTGTCTTGTCCACACGAACTCTAGTACGTGCATGGGGCCTTGACGACCAATGGATACCCAGGTATGTAAGCGTACTATGTTTTGTGGTACTAAATGGGTTTAAACATGTTGTGGTCTAACTTGTAATTCATTGTTGCAGATTGGAGGCGGCGGGACTACTTCCGCTTGCACGGATGGTGGAGGCCACACAGGAGGACCACGTCGAAGGTCTGGATGGTGAGGTCATCGTCGTCGAGCGATCCCGACGCTTCCCCTTCGATCGATCCCTCCTTACTGCCCTCGTGGACCGCTGGCGGCCTGAGACGCATACATTCCATCTGCCCTGCGGAGAGATGACGCCGACTCTGTAGGATGTTTTGATGCTGACCGGCCTCCCAATCGCTGGCCAGGCGGTTGTGCCACCGGAGGTGGATGACGACTGGCGTGACGACCTTTTTGCTCGGTTTGCAGGAGTCCTCCCGCCTGCACAGGGAGGCCAGCCCGCGATGACGCCCCGCTACACCGACGACAGCGGCACGGTCCCACTCTCACGTGGCTTCGCCAATTCGAGGTATGTGTCGGCACGGTTCAAAATTGGTCCGATTTATTTTATATGTGTGACCAAAAACATTTTCTTCTTTCAGGTAACTAGGATGGCTGGGGACGCCACGGAGTACCAGGTGAGCCGGCACCTGGAGGCTTACCTGTTGTGGTTGTTCGGGTGGGTGATGTTCACCACGACCCATGGAGATAGCGTCGACGCTAGGCTTGTCCCGATCGCACAGGCCATAGCGGATGCTGCCCCCCATGAGGTTCAGTACAGTGAAGTCGGTGTACTTTGTGCCACCCTCACGGGTCTATGCGATCGTGCCTCGGGGCCGCCTCGGTTCGATCCTCTCCGGTGCCCACTCCTGCTCATGCTATGGTCGTTCGGCGCTTCAGATCGGACGACCATGGGTTGACGACAGTGTATGGCAGGAGTTCTCTGAGGACACGGAGGTGGACCGCCCTACGATGGGCTCTCTTTGGTGCCTTGACGGCAGTGCGAACATGTTTTTGTGCTCATAATCTCGCTTCTGACCTCTTTACGTATTAACTTTGTATCGGTACCTTCTGTAGCCACAATGGGCTGGTCTGCAGGTACGGAGTGTGTACGCCCACTTCACCGAGGCGTTCGACCTTTTGCGGACAGAGCGTGTCCGGTGGGAGCCTTACACCTTATCGGAGGTTAGGAAGCGCGCACCGCACGGTTTATCCATCCTTTGCGCGCGAGATCTGGTGTACTTGTACACACGACGGAAACTTGTGTACGATGTGTACGTTGAGGATTACTCGGGCAGGAGGTCCCTGTTCCACGCGGCGTGCCAGTCCCCACAGAGACACACATGTCGGTAACATCACTCCCCCTTACATTTCGAATGCAACTCATTGCACATGCTAACGGGTTTACAACTTCCGTAGGCATTCGAGGAGAGGTGGCCGCCGGACTAACTGGGCCGTGAAGATGGCCCCTTGGGTGGAGCAGTGGACTCAGGCACTACAAGATCAGGTTGCAGATTATGATGTATACGACATACAGGGATACCAGGAGTACCTGCAATGGTACTCCCCACTTACGCGAGTACGCCTCTTGCTCCCTGCTGACCCGGAGGATATTGTGCCGGCTCGTGCTCACGACACATATCCCACCCATGTTGCATCGGCGATGCACTTTGTGGTACGTAAACTAGGCATTCTACTCAAATTTTGAACGACATGCAAGCATACATATATCTTACGTCATGTCATCACTTTCAGGGCGACATGGGGATAGAGATGGAGCAAGACCTGAGGTCCATGAGAGGCCGATTGTGCGGGGGTTTGGAGACCTCCCGGGAGGAGATCACGGCGTTCATGGATCGAATGATCGCGAAGACGGCGAGGATTGTGCGGGACGTTTCGTGCTGGCATAGTTTTGACGCCGCTGCTGTGGGGTCACATACGTCGGGCGTAAGACAGCAGGGGGTCCGGATTAGTACACGATCGCCGCCGATGCCACCGCCGCCAACACCTCCCACGCTGCCGCACCCACCGCCGCCCCCGACAGCACCCTTCGGACCTCGGACGCTGTCGTACCCGCCGCCGCCACAGGAGCAGCCTGGGAGCTCGTCGTGGCAGCAGCAGGCCCCATTCTTCGGGGCAGGTAATATTCTCAATTAAACATGCATTGCATTTCATGGTAACTAATAGTCGTGTATGACAGGCCTCCCGTTAGGATACCCTGGCGGCGTGACATGGATGCCTACTCATTTCTTCGTTCCGACCCCAGGTGTGTTCAATATGCTTCGTAAACTGACATTGCAAGACATTTTACTTTCAAATATATTCGTCACTCGAACTGACTGTAGTACTTCCAGGTTACCGTCCGGAGGGCCAGACTACGCCGCACACGCGGGCGGACGACTTCGACACGGAGTATGCTGGTCCGACGCATCCGGACGTCCTGTTTGGGTCACACCCGAGCGCCCCCACGCCTACACACCCTACAGACCCGAGTTCTTCGAGCCGCACTCCTGTACCACCTGTGCTTGGAGCCCGGATCAGACACCCACCAGACCGGTGGACCCCTTCAGGGCCCAGACGTCGACCGGCAGATGAACGTCGACAGGAGAGGCGTACCAGACCTCGTGCACAGGGGAAGGGAGGTGACCAGGGAGAGGGAGGTGACCAGGGAGAGGACTACGACGATGTCGACGATTGAGTATTGTATTGCTACGTTGTATTTCTGCGTTGTAATGTTTGTTGTTTATTGTACATTTCTGTCAACTTTTGTCAAATCAAACTCGTGTCATTATTGCTTTTGTCCCATCGCATGCAAAGCGTGTTGGAAATTTTTTTTTGGGCCGAATGGACCAGATTTGCTATTTGGTATACGGACTGCCATATTCTGTAAAAAAATCCCAGTTTCAACTCACTTTGCATATAAGTTCTCGACGCCCAATAACCCTAACTATTATAGTCGCGCGAGAACCCTAACGACGAAGGATTTTGGGCGGCCCGGGAAAAAGCGTGTTGGAAGTTTTTTTTTGGGCCGAATGGACCAGATTTGCTATTTGGTATACGGACTGCCATATTCTGTAAAAAAATCCCAGTTTCAACTCCCTTTGCATATAAGTTCTCGACGCCCAATAACCCTAACTATTATAGTCGCGCGCGAACCCTAACGACGAAGGATTTTGGGCGGCCCGGAAAAAGCGTGTTGGAAGTTTTTTTTGGGCGAATGGACCAGATTTGCTATTTGGTATACTGATTTGTCATATTACGTAAAAAAATCCTAGTTTCAACTCCCTTTGCATATAAGTTCTCGGCGCCCAATAACCCTAACTATTATAGTCGTGCGCGAACCCTAACGACGAAGGATTTTGGGCGGCCGGGAAAAAGCGTGTTGGAAGTTTTTTGGGGCGAATGGACCAGATTTGCTATTTGGTATACGGACTGCCATATTCTGTAAAATCCCGCTTTTTGGGCGAATGGACCAGATTCTCTCGTTTGTCTGGTGGCGGGCTATTTGAACCGAATCGCGTCGCAATCTGCAGAAATGTGACACAGAATCTTCGGTGATTATGTTAATTTAGAAAGCCAGGTGGAGCGCCTCGGCAGCCGGCAGCAGCTCTCCCAGCGTGTTTCCTTTCCCCTTTTCCTGCGGCACATTTGCTTTCTATGCGCTTCGGCGGTGATAGATGCATGCATGTGGGAGAACAGCAGGGAGTGGTTGAAACAGCTGCATGTGTCGCGCGTCATGTCCAATCCAGTGGGAATCCAATGCCGCGAAAACTGCAGATAACAGCTAATGACGGTGCTAATTGAAGTGAGTACGAATACATAAGATAATTATACGTAAGAAAATCATGATTAATGGAAACGTCACAGTGATGACGTTTGAATCTATGTACCTTCTTGCAATGTTACTGTTTAGCCAGGCCCCCACCTCGCGCGATAATGCTCCGCCAACTGGTGGCCACTCCCAAGCCGCTGCCAGCTGCAGCCAGACCCCTCCTGAGCGCACTGCAAACGTTGCCACGTGCCGATTTTCTGTCTTGGCCCCTCGCCCCGCACGGTGATGTGCCGCCAACTGTCTCGTTTCTCCCTCGCTCCCTGCCTATAAATTGCAAGGCCGGCTGCACTTCTATCAGGCAAACGCGATACATTGCTCCGAGTTCATAAAATTTGGTAGTTTAGCTTTCCTTTTTTTCCAATATTTCATTTCGGCTTCGTGTTCCACAGGTATTATTTGCAAAAGTTATTTTGTACGATGAGTCACATTGTTGTGTTCTTGGGTCAGTACACATTATTTCGTACTTATTATGCTTCTTATTGATGTTTTTGCTTCGTGTAGATACCGACTTAAGTGTTCGTCGGTTCCGTCAAAGCCATGTCGAAGGCGTCGAGCTCAGTGGTTGCCAATGCAGGGCGGGTAATTTGCCCTAACTGCCATGTGGATGCTCAAACCCAGTACTCCACCACTGCGCCAAATAACAGACGGGCGTTCTATAGATGCCCTAATTTCTCTGTACGTCTAAATGTATTTCGATATCTTCATATTTCGATGATTATTCTCTTGCTCCAGTTTTAAATAGCCATGCTCACATTGTCATGTAGTCTACCGGATGCCAATATCAGCAGTGGGCAAACGATATAAATACACCGACAGCTTTAAACAGCACGCTTCCAATGGTACAGCACAGGATAGATCTCGCGCAAGAACTTAACAGGCTAACGTTACAAGAATTACCGCAAAGAGAGGGAGTTCGGCCTGAACAAGACGAAAACCGTGAAGCGTATGATCGCTTCCTTGAGCACGCCGTAGAAGATAACCACGAAGCTGTAAGCCCTGATTTGGTTGTTCCTCTTGACGGCCATAGCGCTGAAGACTACAAACATGACCGTTGGGAGTTTTTTGAAGAAGAGGGTGTTGAATTCTATGATAGTGATGATTCTGCAAAGTTCTAAAGCTTTATTGTTGTTTCCTTTCCCTAAGGCATGTTACGTTTAGTCCGGTATACTCGGTAGAGTGTGCCGTACATGCCATTGTTGTTTACCATTTCTAAGCCGTATGCAATTCAGTACATTATTATTGCTGCCCATCTATTGGCCCGCCAACATAGCTGATTATGACGATATGAAAAAATGCTGAAAAAGATGATAAGACAACTGAACGTTACGAAAATAAAGAACATTGAAATAAAGCTCGGAATGCTGATATGACAAAAGGCTGCCAATGGTGATATGCCAAAAGGCTGAGAAGGGTGAGATGACAACACGCTGTAAAAAATGCAGTCAAATGCATGCTTCGCACAGACTGCCTGAGTCATCCTGTCAAAGCATAGCTGCCAAAGCCTAACTGGCACCTCCCTCCCAGCTACAAAGCTGCATGCATTTGTCGGTACCAAGCACAGGCAGAGTTGCAAAGGAATCCGATGCTCACGGATTCATTCTTGCTTCACGTATGTCGCTCTATTAATGCAGGCTATTTAACCTCCCTCCTCCTTCCCAACATTGCATCAACCAAACCACTGCTCCAATACAACGAAGAACCAGCCCCGGCAATCCACACGAGCAGCACCAATGGAGTTTCCCTCGCCCCCTAGGAACAGCGTGGTCCAAACCATCCCCGAAGGCACGGAGGTCCCCATGTGCCTATGCGGGGATCCTTGCCGCTTCCGGCAGTCCGTAGATAACTCATACACATACGGTATGAGGTACTGGAGCTGCCGCAACCACGACTCTGAGCCAACGCTGGGGATGCGGATGGGGCAGAGAAGGCCGGTATGTTCGTATTCGCAATTCGTGTTGAATCGAACCTGCATGTGTCTAACACGATGTGATGTGACCAATTGCAGCCTCCACTGTGCGAGTTCATCCGATTCTACGACGCGGAACAAACTCCCGAGATGGACAGGAGGCGGAATCGGGAGTACTCACATCGGAGGGCTATCGTGGAGCAGCAGTGGCGTGAGGAGGAACAGGAGGAGAAGCGCAAGCAGCATCTGGAACAGATGCGTGCACAGAGGGAGGCCGAACGACAGCGTCATGCCGCGGAGAGGGAGGCTGAGTGCGAGAGAAAGCGTGAGAGGGCGGCTAGGGCCAGGGCGGCAGGAGCTGAAGGGTTGCGTAAGGGAAAATATCCTCGGTGCTCTCAGTAAAGTGTACGACGAATGCCCTTGTTGTTGTTCCATTTCCCTAAGGCATGTTAGGTTTAGTCCGATATACTCGGTAGAGTGCCGTACATGCCATTGTTGTTTACCATTTGTAAGCCGTAAGTAATTCAGTACATTCTTATTTCTGCCGTATATATATTTCACACCGTCGACAATAACTACACGGAGCCTCGGAAATTTAATTAGTGAGTATTATTCGTCACTTCCTTGTAAGAACAGCTCAGCATTCTAAAATTTGCTTCCAGTTGACCAAAAATTCAAAGAAGCGGCCTGAACATTAATTTGTGATTGCATGGAAGACGGATGCACACACATGCGATTTCGCCCCCTTAGCAACTTACAACTTTACCAAGTACCAATAGGTGGTTTTCCGAAGCGGACTCGAACCGCTGACATCCGCCACAGGGTAAACCACCGCCTCTCAGGCCCCCCCGACGGCTGCCGCCATACGGCGGAACCCTGATAATTTATTAAATTATGGTATATTTGTGCAATTTAGATTTGTATGTTGTATATTACAGCTTTTTTTCCATCTGAATTTCAATCAGAGAAAAAAAATCATAGAAAAACCAAATAAAAAAAGAAAATCGGTGCGACTTTGCCAGGTGGGGTGGCGGCAACCAGGGCTGACGCCATGGGGGGTGGCGGCCGCCGTATGGCGTGGCGACGGCGAGGGTATTTTTGCAAATTTTTATTCTTATTGTATATTTCTGATATTTATTATTTATCAGATGTATATTTGAGCATTTTTTGGGACTACTCGATACCACTAAGGGTTATTGCGCTAGTGCATTTTAGATGCAAACAACGGTTTAGATAAAATATTTTTCCTTAATATGCTAGCCCACATATCAAATAGCAAATCGCATCAATTCTTACAAAAAATTACCGCTAAACACGATATTTTACGGACTACCGAAAATGCTTAAACGCTGTAGTTTCTGAGTACTAGATAAATGGGTTATTTTGTTATTTCGCATTCAACATTATACTTTATGTGAGATATTACGAATACTTATATCTCAATAAAAATTTTGAAAGTTATTTCGTTCGATTCGGAGGTTCAAAAATAACAAAACCCGTGAACCCTAAATATATCTTTAAGTAAACTTGATTTAAACAATTTAGATATAGATGAACCGTAGTTGTTTTTCATATAATCTTAATCCTTACATCTTCATACAAATTTATAAAATCATTTCATTATTTTAGATTAATCTATTTATTTCTGCAAATTTCAAAAAATATTAACGGAAAATTTCCCCAGCTGAAAACTTTTTTTCCCTTTTCCTCTCTTTCTTTCTTTCCTTATTTTTCTTTCTTTTCCATTTTTCTTTTCCTCTCTTTCTTCCTTGTTTTGACGTTGCCAGCACTGGTCTTCTTTCCATTTTTCTTTTCTTCTTGCTTGTTGGCTGCCCGGTCTGCCCGTCGCGTGCCCATCGCGCCAGCATGGCGCGAACTGCGCCCACGTGGCATGTCGCGCGGACGTGGCGCGAATTGGATGAATTTCGCGCGGACGTGGAGCGAAATGACCACTTCGCGCTGACGTGGAGCGAAAACATAACTTTCGCGGTGACCTGGCGCGAAATGAGCACACTTCTGGAATAAAAAAATATGTTAGTATATTATTGTATTAAGCAAATAAAAAATGATTATTTCTAAAAAAAATTCGTGCATCGTCGGTCATAGGAAGAAAATCAAAAGAGATTTATTTACATCAATCTCAAGCTGTCACCATAGTCATCCTAGTGAGTTGGCCCGATAAAACCTATCACAGGTAAAGAAAATCTTTTTATGAACCTGCTGGGCAAAAACAACTTGATCAAGGAATAAAACAGTGGAAACTAGAGAAGAAAAGAATTACTTCTAGAAATTAATGGTCCCAGCCCACTCAACACCAGCGAGAAGCTGCAGAAGAGGGGAGGGGGGCTGGCGGTCGATTGACAGAGTTGTGACCAGCAGCAGTTGCTCTGCACATGTATTTATTGGTAGAAATATATTGCGTATTTAGAGGAAATCAGCCATGGCCTATATATCTAAGTATCTAAGCCTTATGATGGACGTCCAACTACAATACGATTCCGCTAATCTCTCGGCTATTATCTGCAGGGCAAAATTCAATCTAATTTTTCCACAATGCTCATGGAAGAATGGAGGAATTTTTTTAAAAACAATACATTGTTTAAATAATTTTACAAAAAATAATAAGCCTAAAAAATAATTACAAAAATATACCTCTATCGCCATTCAATTGGTGACATAAACTTTATCGCCAAACAAAATCGTGAAAATTTGGTACTATTCATCTGTCGCCAAATTTTCACTGGCGACAAAACCCTGTCGCGAATTCCTTTAGCGACAGAAGTCATGTCGCTAATTTATTTGACGACAGAACTTTTGTCATCAATTAAAATGACGACAAAGATATATTTTTGTAATTATTTTTTGGTATATTATTTTTTTAAAATTATTTAAACATGTATTTTTTTTTTTTTAAAAAAAAACGAAGTATGGATGTCACTTTTTTGCACGTCATGTCTAATGGGTCCAATCCAATGCAACGACTTTTGCCTCGTGCGAGGGCGAGAGCACAGGAGAATTATTACATGTTTCTCTGTCTTGTAAATTGCAATACAAGACTTGAAATATTCAAGTCTCTTTAGAGACATCTCGTAAAATTGGAACTATGCAAAACAGATTAGCATGGCGTGTATACAAGGATGACACACACAAAAGAGGACACGAAATATTCAGAGTCAGATGTAGTTTCAAAACTCTTAAATATCTGTTGTGTTTATGACAGATCGGGCGACGGCTCACTCGCAACTTGTTATTTTGGGTTTGAGGAGATGCCACTTTTCGTGAATATTTCACATATTCTGAAACGCATCCCTGAAGATGCGTAGACCAGTAGTGAGTATAATGTGTTGACGGGCTGCTGGACGTGGGACCATAGCAAGAAGCTCCTAGAACGAGTTAAGTACTGGTGAAACTTGCTTGAGAGGTGCTTCTATGCTCTTTCTTTTTAAAGTTGTATACTGAGAATGGGTATCCCATGAGAACAAATGAACAGTTTGGACCATGTCACAACTCCGACCGAGTGGATGGCGACGGGACGGTGATGGCGAGGATGGGAACTCACGACGGGTAGGATGGGGATGGGGCGGAAGGCGGACGGCCATGGGGTAGAAGGCGCGGACACGGCGTGGGGATGGGGACGGGGCAAATCATTATTATAAAAACGTTTATACTAGACTTCTCATTATAGATGATTTTTTAAAACCGTCTGTGACGAGAAATATTACTGATGGTTTTATAGTGAAACCGTTAGTAACATATCATAGACGATACTCTTTATAAACCCTAGGCTAGTGTCGATCTGCGGTCACCGTTTAGGTGAATTGGCCTGATAAAACCCATCACGTGTAAAGAAAATCTAGCTAATAACTCGTTGGGTAAGAAATAACGAGAACAACTTGGCCTTCTGAAAATTAATTAACACCAGTGAGGGATGCTGGAGAGGGGGTAGAGGGTCAGCCGGCGGATCGACAGAGTTGCGATCGGCTACGGTTGCTCTATAGATGCATTCATCAATAGAAATAGATTGTGTATTTAGAGGAAATAGGAACATGGGAAATCAACTTTTGCCCATCAAATCCTTATAATGTTATAACATGTCTAGCCTATTTTCATGAGGGCACAATTCAATACAATTTTTCCCACCAGGTCTACGAAGACGTTTAACTAATCATACCTTGGGTGTCAATTTCTTGTACGTCATCCCTAATAGGCCCAATGCAACAACTTTTTTCCTCGTGAGAGAGTGAGAGCACAGTAGAACTTTTTTCTTTATGCTTCATTCGGAACGTGGCGAATACCCTGTCATGTGTTATTATATGAATAGTAATTATGAGTATTCGAAGTATTTATATATATATGTAGGTTGGCA
Source organism: Rhipidocladum racemiflorum (assembly GCA_036346355.1). Taxonomy (NCBI): domain Eukaryota; kingdom Viridiplantae; phylum Streptophyta; class Magnoliopsida; order Poales; family Poaceae; genus Rhipidocladum; species Rhipidocladum racemiflorum. Next base: position 33,195,012 of record CM070575.1, on the reverse strand, counting down.
TCTCAATATTACCTGTTTAGAATATCAATGACAAACTGAAAATCTTGCTGTGGTTTTCTCTTTGAGTCTTGCACAATGATCTTCGCACTATCGACATTTGATAATAAGTAGAATCCAGTGAAACCTATTCATATATATGTATTACAACATATATGTAATTAGTCATATTATAAATGTCTTGAAAAAGGATAAACGAGAGGTTGTGTGATGACGTGTATATATACGTACTTGAATTAAGTTGAAGGGCAGAAGTATGTGCGATTTGTAGTACTGTTCTTAAAGAGCTTTCAGAATGTATTCTTCAATTTCTTTTGTGTCGCCTTTACAGTTAGTCTCATTGACAATTAATGGGTCGATAAAGCCGATGTCGAAGATAGTCTCTCTTCTACATCATTGTATCTCCATTCTACATACAAAGGGGATGAGTTATTAGATTCTGTAGCTTGAACTACATCGAAATTAACACATATATATGTTAAACTCAATCATTAGCTGGATGTACTTACAGACACCAGCAGCTCATTAGAGACACGTTGATGGCGTCTCGATGGTAAAATTCGTACAAGTCCTCGAATTCCATCCATATGAGTTCATCCCCACGATAGAAATCATTGTTTGTTATATGGACGGGGAACATTGTTCTTCCTTGAGCGGACTGTTCCATGTACCATTCATGAAATTGTCGCATCTTGGTTGGCAGATCCCTTATCTTTTCCAGTGCAATCAACTCCCGGCCCAGCTCATATGGCCACCTGACCTCTGCCATTGGAAGATTATCTGATACTCCCATAGCTGCAGCGTAAGACAGCCCCGACTCTCTCAAGAAATCCTCTAGCTGGTAATCTTGGGCTGTCTTGTTAGGTGCCGCCGCCGCCTTAGCCCGTTTCGCTTACAATGAAGACTTTGCTATTGTGCTTTCGTAGTTAGTCGAGGCAGGAAGAGGCGCTGCACGGCATGTCTCAAAGTGGGTTGCAGCTTTCGGATCATTTTGCGCCTTGGGAGGTGTCACCTTTGGTGCGAAGTGTGTCTCAATTTCCTTTTGAACTTTTTCTCGTGTCTCCTCAGCCGTCATGTCGTATGCCATTTTCGAAGGTTCCTTTGACGACTGTGTTGACCGGCTAGACTGGGCCTTCTTAGGAGGGGGTAGGATCGCAGTACTAGTCCTTTGTACTTGGAGTTTCTTCCTTGGAGGAGATTGTGGAGCCGGGCTTCGTGGAGCAGGAGGTGGAGGCGAAGTGCTCTGTATTGGAGATTGTGGAGCCGGGCTTCGTGGAGCAGGAGGGGGAGGCAAAGTGCTCTGCATTGGAGATTGTCGAGCCGGGCTTTGTCGTTGTGGTTGTCATAGAGGTGATGTAGCAGGAGGCGTGTTTTGTCGTTGCGGTTGAGACATGGTCCCTTTGGTCACCTCCATGGTTGTTGGAAATATGATCTACCTTTTTCGCCAGAGGATGATTCCGTGGAGGGCCTGTCCAAGGTTGGTGATATCGTCCCCTCCAGCAATCTCAAGCAGAAGATCTTCATAGCCGCTCGACACCTCCTCCACCGTGACCTTCGAGTAACCTGGCGGTATCTCTTTGCAGTGGAAAAGCTGGCCCGGCTCCACCGGGTACGCCACAACATAAGCCACCTTGGTGGAGAGGTTATGCTCCTGAATGTGTAGCTCACACTCCCGGTGAACTTTGATGTTGTCCACTGCGTACTGTCCCAGGTCTGGCACTGGTACTATGTCAGCAGAAAGTGCTGCGGTGTTGGACACGCAGCTACTCCGTCACGCGGAGGTGGGCGGGCTAACGATGGTGTCGGCCTGTGTATTGGTTGTACCTGCTCCCTGAAGTTTACCGAGTGCCGCCTGCAGCTTTTGCTCAACAATCTCTCCGATGCTTTCCTGAGTTGCTTTGAGCTCCCTTTGCAGTAAGTTGTATATGTACGACTCTCTTCTTTTGCTTCTTGACCGGATCCAGTACGTATTGGCATCTTTGGATAAACCGTACTTCCATGGCACGGACGATCCCATTCCTCTTGTCCGTCCTGGGTGCTCAGGGTTTTGAAGTGCATGTGTGAGCTCATCATTCTCCCTGTCTGTCACTAAGGAACAGGAGCGAGACATGTCGATAGCTTGGACAATTCTATTTCCAACATCCTCCGCTCCCGATGCCATCAACAAGCTACAATCATCTGCAAGGGCCCCTCCGTGACCCATGAACTAATTCCGCAGGCGGAATTCCCAATCAGCAGTAGTAGGTGTGATATTCTTGGCCATTAGTTCTTCCTCCCGCTTCTCCCATTTAGGTATAGCCTTGATGTAACCACCAGTGCCAAGATGGTGGTGGTATTTCTTCTTCCCAGCGTTGATCTTGTTCTGAAGGCTCGTGGCCTGTCCTTCCTCTGACAATTTGTATTCTTCAAATGCATCCCAATGATCTGCCAGCTTAGGATGTTGGTTGAAGTCTAGCTTTTCTCCCTTCTTGACATACTCGTTGTTCAAGTGAACTTTCCACAACTGAAATTGGGTTGCCATCTTCTTCAAAATATATCTCTTAACCTTGTTCTCGTATCCTTTAGGAAATGTGAAGTTCTCCTTGATATCTTTCCAAAGGAGCTCCTTGGTTGCTTGCGGAACTTCAGGCCATTTCTTGATGCTAACTGGGACATGATCCCTAACGTGGAAACCATATGCGTTGTTAAACGGGCCTATTGCAGAAAGTGGGGCAATCAGCTTCCCGTCATTGCCGACGTTGGTGAAAACAAACTTTGTAGCAGGCTTCTTGTTAGGTCCTTGTTTGGTTTGGGTGCTCAATGTACTGGGCTGAAAATGGACAAAGATGTGAATTTTTCATGTCAGAGCCATTTATATTAATTGGTTAAATACGATTAAATGGTTTGTCCAGATTCTCGTGGCATTACCTCGCTTCCCTCAGCGTCCACGGGATCACCGGATTCACCCTCAGCGTCCACGGCATCACCAGATCCACCGACAGCGGTGTTGACAACGTTATCATCACCGGATCCACCGCCAGCGATCACGTCTAGCAAGAACTGTTCGTCCATCTCAAAATTAGGAGCATCATGCCCTAGTGTCGCCATCTATCGTAATTATGAAAAATTATTTAATTAGTACGTATGGCAAAAAGGCAATATATCAATGTATATATATATATGTATAAATATATATTGTTTAATTAGTAAGTATGGCAAAAGGGCAATATATCAATGTTTAATTAGTAAGTATGGCAAAAAAGACAAATATATCAATGTTTAATTAGTAAATATGGCAAAAAGACAAATATATCAATGTTTAACTAGTAAATATATCAAAAAGACAAATTGGAGACACAATTTCTCTCTTTCTCTCTCTCTCTCTCTCTCTCACTGCTGGCCTCCCCCTGCCTCTCCCTCCCAAGCCCGCCGCCTCGGCCAAGGCCGGTGAGCCCTCTCCCTCCCAAGCCCGGCCAGGCAATACGTCGAGCACCTTGTGGGTGGCTTCAAAACAGAGGGGGTACAAACTCTACCAACGGAACTTCAGGCCCTTCGGGATGGAGGAGGTTGCAGACGACGGTGCGGTGGCGGAGGAGGCGACGGTGAGGTCCAAGCGTTGGCGTTGGCGAGGTCAACGGGGCGGGCCTACGGCAATGGCGCGGGGACTTGGAAAATTTTTGAGCTGAGTGTCTGATGCACGGGGAGGAGAGGTATCTATAAGCGCACCTCTACAAGCGGTTCGTAATAGAAACCGCTTATAGAATACCTCTACCAGCGATTCGTAATAGAAACCACTTGTAGAAACCCCTTTATCGCACCGAGGGAGGGGCCTCTACAAGCGATTCGTAGTAGAAACCGCTTGTAGAAACCCCTTCACCGCAGCGAGGGAGGGACCTCTACAAGTGGTTCGTAATAGAAACGCTTGTAGAAACCCCTTCACCACAGCGAGGGAGGGACCTCTACAAGCGGTTCGTAATACCAACCGCTTGTAGAGAATTAAGAGTCAAAAGGGTTTCACACCCTATATTGTCGAGATGATAATTCCTCCTGACTGGCTAGCATGTGGCGCTCGAGCGTGGGCTCACCCACGGCGACGCAGGTTCGAGCCCCGCTCGTGCCCCTGCCATTTTATTTTTTGCTTTCATTTTCTCTTTTTGTTAATGCATTCCAAAAAATTAGTTAGTGCATCCAAAAATTAGTTAGTCTATTCAAAAAATTAGTTAGTTCGTTCAAAAAATGATCACTTTTTCTTTACAAGTGTTCCTTCATCGTGATCGCGACATATGTAAGGAGCATCGACTTCTATTACATTTAGGACACTTATGTCGACATCTACCACAAAGGGAGGGAGCTCGTCGAACTGATTATACTCTTCCTAGTCTGTGACGTCCTCAACACCAACAATCCTTTGTTTGCCCTGGAGAACCATGTGTCACTTTTGCTTACTACTGCAATCCTTTTGTTTCTCTCCGTGCTTCTTTGGTTTGCTTGACATGTCCATTATATAGAAAACCTATCTCACATCATTGGCAAGGACGAATGGTTCACGCCTATAGCCAACTTCTGTCAGGTCGACGGTTGTCATGCTGTATTTGTCGATCTTCATGCCGCTTGAAGTCAGTTTGACCCACTGGCACTTAAACAAAGGGACCTTCAATGGTCCATAGTCAAGCTCCCATATCTCTTCTATGTAACCATAATATGTGTCCACATTGCCATTATTGTCAATGGTGTCTATACGGACACCGCTGTTCTGGTTGGTGCTCTTGGTGTCCTGCCATTTTGTGTAGAAGGTGTAGCCATTTATTTCGTAGCCCTGAAATGCGATGATTTCACTAGATGGCATCTGAGCCAAGCGTTGCAACTGTTCATTTTCTGACCCGTTGACAAGGATGTAGTTTTGTAACCAAGCGCCGAAAGTATCCATGTGCCTCACTGTGATCCAATCCTCGGACCTCCCTGGGAATTCGCAACGTAGAATACTCTTATGCTGAAGGACATACGGGGCCACTACGGTTGATTGTTTTAGAACAGTGAATGCGCTTGCTTAAAAGTTAGTAGATCATTACATGTAATTGTTTTCCGTCCTAGTGTCCCTTTTCCCTGTAGTCTTCCCTCATGGTGTGATATAGGGACGCCAATGAGATGTAGATCCTCAATGTAATCCAAACAAAACCCAACCACCTCCTCTATCCCATAACCCTCCGCAATGCATCCTTCGGGACGTGAACGGTTACGGACATACTTCTTTAGGACTTTCATGTACATCTCGAAAGGAAACATGTTATGCAGAAACACGGGCCCGAGAATACCTATCTCTTTGACAATGTGAACAGTGAGATGAATCATAATTTCAAAGAATGCAGAAGGAAAGATCATCTCAAGGCCGATCACACTTTGTACCAGGTCATCTTGTAGCTTACTTAGCTTATGTGGATCGATGACCTTCTGCGAAGCCGCGTTGAAGAAGGTACACAGTTTTATGATTGTCACCCGGACCCACTCAAGCAAACTACCTCTCACAGCCACTGGGAGCAACTATGTCATCAATACAAGACAGTCATGAGCTTTTAGGTGTACGATTTTATTCTCTTTCATGTGTATGAGTCTCTTCACATTTGATGAGTATCATGAAGGGACCTTCACACTGTTCAACCACTCTATCATGCTTTTTTTCTCTTCTTTGCTTAGAGTGTAGCTCATGGGATTTAGGTAATGTCCTTTCTCTCTCTTTTCTGGATGTAGACGATCCCTCAATTCCAAAAGTTGTAGGTCCTTCCAAGCTTGTAGTGTATCTTTCGATTTGTCGTACATATCCAAGTATCCTAGCAGGTTCAAGCAAACATTTTTTGTGATGTGCATGAAGTCAAGTGTGTGACGGATCTCCAAAACTTTCCAATATGGCAAGTCCCAAAATATTGATCTCTTCTTCCAGATGGGTGCCTAACCTTCCTCGTTCAGGACAGGTTTGCTTCCAGGACCCTTTCCAAACACTATTTTAAGATCTTTTACCATGGCAAACACACGTGGCCCACTACGATGCTGAGGCTTATCACGATGGTCTGCTTTCCCATCAAAATACCTTCCTTTTTTTCCGCAATGGGTGCCTCTTTACAAGAAACCTACGATGGCCCATGTACACAATCTTTCGAGAGTTTTTCAGGTACACGCTGTCGGTTTCATCTAAGCATTGCAAGCAGGCTTGATATCCTTTAGTAGTATTGCCAGACAGGTTACCGAGCGTGGGCCAGTCATTGATCGTTACGAACAACAGTGCATGTAGGGTGAAATACTCCCTCTTGTACTCATCCCATACCCGTACACCATCCCACAACTTTACAAGATCTTCCATCAATGGTTTCAAATAGACATCAATGTCGTTTCCAAGTTGCTTCGTCCCTTGGATCAACAATGACATCATGATATATTTCCGCTTCATGCACAACCAAGGAGGAATGTTATAGATACATAGTGTAACAGGCCAGGTGCTATGGCTACTACTCAGGTCGACAAAAGGATTCATATCATCTGTACTCAACCCAAACCTTATGTTTCTCACCTCATTTGCAAAGTCTGGGAATGTTCGATCGACTTTCCTCCATTGGGACCAATCAGCGGGTGCCTAAGCATCCCGTCATCCTTACGCTCTTCTTTGTGCCAACGCAACATCTGGGCATGCGTTTTGTTAGCAAAAAGACGCTTTAATCGGGGTTCACAGGGAAATACCACATCGCCTTAGCGGGAGGTCTCTTCTTCTTACACTCCCTGTCTATTTCACCTGAGTCTTCACGCTTCGTCTTGTAACGTGATTCTTTGCACGCTGGACAAGCATCCAAATCCACATACTCATTGCGATATAGGATACAATCGTTACAACATGCGTGTACCTTCTGTACTTCTAATCCCAAAGTACAGATGACTTGGTTGGCTTCATATGTAGATTCAGGCAACATGTTATCTTCTGGAAGCAGATTCATTATGAGTGCTAACAACTCATTGAATCCCTTGTCTGACACACAATTTCTGGCCTTCCATTGCATTAAGTTCAGTGTCGTACGGAGCTTCATGTGGCCCTTCCCACAGTCTGGGTACAAAGGTGTCCTATGGTCCTCTACCATGCGCTGAAACTTCTCGATTTGTCTTTCATCTGTGTAGTCTCCCTCTCCGTCACACAGCATCTGGTCTAGCTCGTCATCACCAAGATCGCCGACCATATCTTCCACAGAACAATATTGCGTGGCGTTTGCCATACTATTGAATACCTCTTCTTCTTCACCATCTTCTTCATCGTATTCCTAGCTCTTCCCCTATACTTCGCCATGCTTGGTCCAATAGGTGTAGTTTGGCATGAAACCTCTCGTGATCAAATGGGTCATAACCTGAAAGCGTTGGGAGTTGTAACATCCTCAGTTTCACTTTCTGAGAAAAATCTAATTTAAATTAATTAAATTTAAAACTTGGAGTTCTCTTGGTGTTTATATTAACCTGGCATCCTTTCCCATCCAAAATCGGGATTCAAATCCATTCCGGTCGAAAAATCGAATTTCCAGGTCCCCACTGGTACCCGAAATTTCACCCGAGTCCAAAAATGCTCCAAAAATCCCAAAACCACTTCAATTAGTTCTCAAATATTCCAAAATGATTTTTGCAATGATTCCCCGGATTTTTGGACCTTCGTTCCTATTTTATCTCGCGCGGCTTTTGTTTAATGCCCGCTGTTCGCGTCCGAATATTTAATTCCACAAATTTCATCCAAATTCCGCGAAACCAATTTTATTGGGTTCCAAATATTCCAAAATGGTTCTAGGAATTTTTCCAGAATTTTTAGACCATTTTTCCTAATTTTTCTCTAGGGCGGTTCATTTACGTAACTCTCGGCCAATCACGCGCTGCCACGTGGCATGAATAGTGTATCTTCTACCTCTAGCCATGGAAGAACATAGAAGACCTCAAGCAAGCTCCCATGGTGGCCTCTCTCTTCAAATCCCCTTATCTCCCTCAATACAACTCCAAATCCATCACGGCCTGGTCCGTTGAATCCGTAACAGCGCGACCTTTCCATTCCCCACCATCAAGAGCCCGGGATCTCAACGGAATTGACGCCGTCGTCCAAAAACCGAAAATGGCTTTAATGCTCATAACTCGGGCGTTGCTTCATCAAAGCACGCACTTCCACCTCCCATATCTTCGTATTGACATCCTCTTCCCGGTGGTAGCACTCATTTCTTGCCTCTTCCTCTCATTTGCCCGGGAGATCAAGAAAACCAACGTCAGGTAGCCATTTTCGGCGTTCTTCAAGTTCATCCTCATAGATCTCTCTCCGGTGGGTTCTTTGTGACCGTGAGGAAGTCTAGCATCTAACCTTTCCATCAATTTTAGGTGTGATACTACGGGTTGGCATAACTTTAGAAAGTATGAATTCTGCAATTTGAACCCTACGGTATGGCGTTTTAGCGCGTTTCGGGCCTCTCCGGGGTCGTTTTGGGCCGTTTCCGGGTGATCGGGCCGTGGGGGAAACAATTTGGGCCGTCGGTGGGATGAATTGGGCCCATGTGGGGGTGTGCTAGGGCAGCACACCTGCTTCCCCTTCCCCCATGCGCCCCCCATCTCTCCCCCTTTGAGCCGCCACCCCCACCTCCTCTCCCCCATCTTCCCCAAATCTCCCCACATCTCCTCCTTTGCAAAACCGCCCCTTCTCTCCACCCTTCTCCCCCTTGCGGGTGCGCCCTAGACCTTCCCCTCGCTGCCACATCGCGCTTTGGTGCTGTCCTCGCCGGTGGGAGGATCCGCGACGAGGAGGTCCAGTGGAAACAGCGCGTGGGAAGAGATCGGGTGGAGATCGCGTGGGGAAAAATTCGTCAAATTCATGGTTCTTCAAGAAGGTAATGGGAAAAACCTTTGGGATTGATTAGATGCTGTTGTAGTCGGGGATTTCTATGTTTTTAGATCAAGGGAGGTGCTGCCATGGGGTAGAATTGATGAAAACTTGGATTGTATTCACGTTCTGTTCGGGCAGATTGGGAACCCGAACTAGGGCAGGTGTTTTCGCGAATTTATAATTGGAATCTGGTCATACGGACATGGAAGAAGTTGTAGGTAATTTAATTATGTTTCCGTGGACATAAAGAACGTTAAATTCCGATCAGCCGTTTGAAAGTTATGGCCATTTTACCGAGCGCTGTCAAATCTGTGACGAGATTGAGACAGTTCGTGTTCAACGTTAGATTAAACAATTTTAGAGGCCGATTTGGTTTTTCCCAATAACTAGAAAAAGTTGGGATTTTCCTAAGCTACGCGAGCATGTACTTGTTTATTCAATTTGGAGTCCTAGAACAGAAGTTATGCCCATTGGAAGTCCGCTGTCCCGAAGGGACAGATTTGCTGTTTTCTGATTTTAGGAGTTGTAAGCGAAATCGGGGTAGTGGGATGTATGTGTGCTGTTTTGTGGACCCGATTTGAGTGTGTGGCATGTGTTTGCAGGTGGTGTGCCTCCGGGACTGCCCTCAACCTCTCGTCACTCCGTTACTCGTGGTTGAAGGCAAGTGTGTTGCGTGGATTTTATGCTATACGTGTTGCTAGAATTGCTTGATAGTATTTGAAATGGATAACATGTTGTTTTGCCATGAATTACATGTTATAATTGATAGGATGCCCTTAGGCCATGATTTAAATGTTGTCGATGATATGGTGTCCTCATGCCATGATTAAAAATGCTTGTTGTTGATAAATGATTCACATGCCATGTTTTGAGCGATTCTGTCGATTTTTGAATACGGTCCTACATGTTGTGATGCCATGTGTTGATATACAATATTTCTATTTATGTATACGTTGCTGTCCATTTTGCATACATGGCATATTTTCATGGCCGGCCGGTGAGATAAGTCATAACTATTCCGGTAGGGTCGGTGAGAACAGTTATGACTAGTCCGGGGCTATTCTGTTGAGTAAGTCCTACATCGTGATTCCATCACCGAGGTGAATGGAAGCGAGTGATAGGCACCCTCCATCTTCGGGATGGAAGGGGGAAAAGGGTGCATGCCGACGGGTGTGCACTCAACCATACCGGTATGAGTATTCCAGGAGACATGTGCATTGCATTGCATGAATGATATACATAAATGAAGATGTTTATGAGATAATGATGAGAGTGCTCATGAGATGATTATCATGGTGTTTTAAAGGATGTATATAATGTTAAATATGATGTGTTGTGATATAGCTGTGGAGACTGGAATTATGGTTTGTTGTCTTGCACCTTGTTTTTCATTACATTACACCTTGCTGAGTGACGAACTCACGCTTGTGTTTTATGTTATTTGTTTGTTTAGGTACAATGAAATTGGCGCGCGGGAAGGGAATTTAGCTACACTTCCTCACGTAGCACTCATAATCTAGATAATTCACCCATTTCTATGGAAACATGGCAATAAGTTATGTTGATTTTGGTGTATGGATATTATGTGTTGGTTTCCCTCATGTGTGTCATGTGGGTCTTTGGAGCGATTTGTTTTATCATCCTAGTCTTAGTAGATGCTTATTCCATGATTACCATTGCTTATTGTTATTCTAGTTGATGCTCATCTATTGTTGTCGATGCATATTGATATCTTGATTGATACATATATTGATATGATATTGTGATGTTCAAATTTATGCATAAACAAAGGAGATGCTGTCAAAATTTTCAATTATTCTAAACGATTACTTGCTATAATTTACCTTAAACTATGGTATTAAATGTGTTATGGTCTATGTTTGGTGACATTCTGGGCTTAGTAAAAGCTGGGGTGTTACATTAGGATCCCTCAAGTTTTGGAGACGAATTTCGCGTTTTGGTCATTTCGGTCGGAGCTCCGTTCGTCGCCAAATTCGTCGTCTCCGGTGAGTTTTGATGCAATTCCTTGCTCCTATAGATCCCTAAGGATGGTCTCTAGAGGATCCATGATTTTATTTGGTTCAATTTCATGAAAAAATGGGCGAAAATTCGGTTTTTTTGAAGTTTTTGGAGCCTCTATTGTTTTGGCTCCTGTGCGTGTCAGGCGCCAAGACGGCTTCGCCGCCCGCATCGCCCGCCACCGCCGCGCCCGCCTTGCGCGTGCCCGCCGCCGGCGCGTGCGCCGCCACGCCGCCCCGGCGGCCCCCTCAAGCCCCTCAAGCTTCCCTCACACCTAGCCATGGACATGGCTAAACCAAGGTTGAAGACAACCTACATCCTATGACAAGTGGGGCCCACCTGCCATAGACAACTGGGGTGGTGGTCGTGCGTGATGTTTGGAATTTCCTCGAACAGGTGGACCTGGTAGCAATGGGCACGATCGTAGCTGAAGACTTGGAAAAGCTTGCCGCCGACATGAAGATGTCAGGGTCACCTCGTGACAAAGAAGCCAAGAGCTTTTTGTAGGAATATCGACATCACACACCTATTCTCTCCCGTCACGGTGATTCTTGAAGCCTTGCTCGGGAAGGCCATGGGAGATATGATTGGTACCACGAGGACTCTAGGAGCGATACCCGAGCAACCTCAAGGGCTTAAAGGTATGCTCATCACGGTCACGAGCATACCACCTCATATCGATCCCCGTCATACTAGCATTGAGAAGTTTTCTCTCGCCTTGGCCTGCGTGTTGAAAGACAATATAGCGATGATCGCCGCGATCACCGCGATTGAAGAGACTATCACAATGCCCCGGCATTCGGATGTTGGGCCTTTGCAGTGACTCTTCATAATGTCTCATGGCTGACCAAGTTCAAGCCTGGCCACATAGAGAGGTTCAACGAAACCCAGAATCTAGATGAGTTCCTCTCCATTTACACCACTATGATTTTAGCAGCTGGAGGTGATGAGGGAGTTATGGCAAACTTCCTACCTAAAGTAGTTAGTGGAGCTACTCGGACTTGGCTATTCAATCAGAAGGAAGGTTAATTTTCTCCTAGAGGCAGCTCAGCGGCGTGCTCAGAACAAATTTCCAGAGCTATTACATTCGTTCGGGCAAAGAGCGCGACCTTGAGCGCTTGATCCAGATGGAAGTTGAGTCTTTGTGACAGTTTGTCCAAACGTTCATTCAAGTGTGGAATTCGATCCCGAATGTTTCGGATGAAGAATTCATCCACACTTTTAAGTTCGGGGTCTGAGATATCCGCTTCACACAAGATCTGGAGATTCATCCTAATCTAACAGCCAGCGAGCTATTCCGCATAGCCGATCGGTATGCGAACGCCGATGAGGTGGTCCAGTGGAAGAAAATGCTAGATAAGGGCAAGATCCCGCCTCAACCCAGCTTAGAAGGCTCCATGAGCAAAAAAAATGAAGGCTCCATGAAGAAAAAGATCAAGAAAAAGAAGAAGTCATCTGCGCCAAACATGGTCGCTGCTGTCGAGCAGCATTAGCCGAGAGCTTCGTAGCAACATCAGCGTAGGAATCTTGGTGAAAGAGGCAGGGGTCGACCACCCCAGCACTGCAATGACCAAGGTTGCAACGATCAAGGTGCTCCGCCGAGCAACCATTTTTGCCCGCTTCATCAAGCCTATGGGCATGACCTCCGCAATTGCTAGACCTGAACGTTCTGACTGGAATAGTTCTACAACAGCAAAGGCCCCATGCCTACGCTCCCAGAGCAAGGCGAGAATAGCAAGGTCAAAAAGCTTGTTGACGACGAAGAGGATATGGACTATCAGGAGCCTCACAATAACATTACGGTAATATTTGGGGGCTCCTTAGCCTACAAATCTCGTCGGGACCTAAAGGAGGCGGCACGGGAGGTATATCACATCACTCAGGGCAAGCCCCCCGTGCAACAGCTCAGGTGGTCCGAGCTGTCCATTACTTTTTACAAGGATGATTGTCTCCTTGGATTAACCAAGCCTTAGAGGCTTCCAATGGTCATAAACCCGACCATCAGTAACACCACGGTGGGATGGGTGCTCATCGACTGCGGAAGCTCGTTAGATCTCATATCCGCCAAAGTCTTGGATAGGATGTAAGTTCCTCGGTCCAAAATCAAAAGCATAGTGGTCCCCTTTTACGGGATCGTCTTGGGCACCTTGGCCAAACCTCTCGGCTAGGTCGTTCTGCCCGTCACGTTCGGGAGTCCCGAGCAATTTTCGGACAGAGATGATCACTTTTGAGGTGGTCAATTTGGAGTCGGCCTACAATGCCATCCTCAGCAGACCGACTCTTGCCAAGTTCATGGTTGCTACTCATCATGCCTACCAGTGCTTAAAGATTCTCGGTCCAGTCGGAGTAATCACCATAAGAGGAAACCAAAAATCGACCCTGAACTACGCGAGAAGGCACTAGACGTGGTTAGGCAATTGCCTCATCGCGGCTCTGACCAAGAGCCGAAGAATTCCCAGCCAAAAGTTGCCCTCCAGCCCGAAGGAGAGACCAAGGCAGTTCTGCTAAGCGACGTGGAACCGACCAAGGTCGTGCATTTAGGATCTTCCTTAGATCCTACATAGGAACTCGAGCTCGTGACTTTCCTCCGAAAAATGCGGATGCGTTCGCTTGGGAACCGTGTGACATGCCCGGAGTCCCAATGGAAGTCATTGAGCACAGGCTAGCGATTTGGTCTGACAAGAAATCAGCAACAAAAGTTCAGACGCTTCTCACCAGAAAAACAAGTTACCATATGGGAACAACTCAACAAGCTCCTCAAAGCCGGCTTCATTCAAGAAGTAGAGCATTTGGAATGGCTAGCAAATCCGGTCATTGTCAAGAAAAAGTGGTACTGAACGGGCTTTAATGCCACCTATCCCAAGGATAATTTCCTGTTGCCCCTCATAGACCAGTTGGTTGACGCAACAGCGGAGTCCCAGGTGATGAGCTTCTTAGATGCCTACTCGGGCTATCACCAGATCAGCATATCACCTGAAGATGAAGAGAAGACTTCCTTCATTACACTGTTCGGCACGTTCTGCTACACGACCATGTCTTTCGGTCTCAGGAACGCTGGAGCAGCCTTCCAATGTCTAATGCAGAAAACTTTCTCAGACCAAATAGGTCGCAATATGGAAGTCTATGTGGACGACATAGTGGTCAAAAGTAAACGCGCCTCGAGTCATGTCTTCGACCTTGAGAAAACCTTTTGTAACCTCAATAGACATAGAATAAAACTTAATCCAGAAAAATGTGTCATTAGTGTGAGGGCTGGTAAGGTGCTTGGCTACATGGTTGGACCACAAGGTATCGGGGTAAACCTAGAAAAGATTGAAGCCATCGAAATCATGCGACCACCTAGCTGTGTAAAGGAGGTCGAAGCCTTGACTGGATGAATGTCTACTCTGAGTCGCTTTATTTCCCGGTTAGGCGAGTGTGGGTTGCCTTTCTTCAAGGCACTCCGCAAGTATGATGGTTTCACCTGGATAGAAGAAGCAAACCGCTCTTTCGAAGAGCTGAAGCAGTACCTATCCAGACCATCCATCCTATCCACGCCAAAATCAGGGGAGGCCTTGTTATTGTATTTGGCGGTGACCCCGCAGGCAGTAAGTGCTATCCTAACGGTGGAAAGGGATGGAGTGCAGCGACCAATCTACTATGTCAGTGAAGTCTTGCATGGACAAAAGGATCATTACCCCAAGGTCCAGAAGCTCTTGTACTCCCTGCTCACGGCCTCTAGGAAGCTGCGACATTATTTTCAAGCACACAAGATCATGGTCCCAACCAACTTTCCTCTTAGGGAGATCCTGAGAAATCAAGACGCAAGTGACCGAATAGCGAAGTAGGTCATGGAGCTCGCCGAGTTCGAGATCCAGTTCTCAACTCGCACAGTGATCAAGTACTAGGTCTTGGCAGACTTCGTAATAGAGTGGACAAATCCAGCGCCACCCGCTGCCGAGCTCGATATATCTGAAGAAGATCGTTGGACCATGTGCTTCGATGGGTCTCGTCCCTATGAACACTCAGGGGCTAGAATTGTGCTAGTCTCCCCCCAGGGAGAGCAACTCCAACACGTCTTTCAATTGCACTTCGCCGTTACCAACAATGCGGCAGGATATGAAGACCTCTTGGCAAGGCTACGAGGCCTCTTGGTAGGGCTACGAACATGCAAAGCGCTGACAAGGGCCCTTTAATGGTTTCCTTGCTGTTTACGGGGAAAATCATGACCAATAGGCTAAGAAGGGCCCTTTAACAAGTACGCTCTTCTAACATAATCTATAATATTAGACTCATACTGTTCAATTGGCTTGCGCAACCCCGGGTCGGCGACAATGTCACTCGAACTAAAATTAGTGCTAGTACGAGCTTTCTTTTTGGCAGTGGCGGAAGGTCTCACATTAGAAAGTTCAAAGATTTGATTTTGATGTCAGAGTCAAGGCCTTCGGGTTGTCTAGACGCAGATGGTTCCTCCTCAAATGGCTATGATTTTGACAAAGGTGTAAAATATCTCTTCATCTAATACAAATATACACTGCCAGAAGGATAGCAAGACTCAGCTTACATATATACACATCATCATCAAATATGACAATAAAAAACATCACTAATGCGAAGAATGATATTGCATAAAATTGGTTGTCAGTGATGGTAGGAAATAAATTAAAATCTTCACTAGAACATTAGTCTTACAAGGATTTTTCTTCGAAGAAACACAAAATGCAGCACATTTACCTTGATGACTTTTGGCGACTGGCGCTGGTGAGTCACGGCGAGTCGACAAGACCGTGACGCCGGGCGCCGGGACGTGAGAAGTCACGAGACAGCCAACGCCGCACGCGATCGTTTGACGCTTTGACTGTTCCATCCGTTCGACGTTTGGTCTCCCGACTCCCGTCTGGGTTGGCTCGGTGGCTCTTGATGTTTGACGTTTCTCCTGCCTGCTGATCGCTAATCGATCTTGTTGGGCCAACGTTCTGAACAGGGCCCAGGCCCACCCTGGACCCGGCCTAGGCTCCGCCTCTGGATGATTGCTCTTGGCAAGGGGTACGGCCAAACCATTTGATTTCATGTGGTGCCCCAACAAAGCGAATTTGTTTTTCTTAAAATAATATTTTTTTGAAAAAATTTACAAAAATAGTATGCCAAAGAAAAAATTTACAAAAAATATCCACCTGTCACCATTTGAATTGACAACATGTCTCTACCGCCATTTCAAATGGCAACAAAGAGCTTTGTTGCCAATGGTTACACGAGTTAACGTTTGGCGACAGAGCTCTCTGTCGCTAATTGAAACGGTGACATACTATACCTGTTGCCAATTTGAATGGTGGTAGGTGGGTATTTTTGCAATTTTTTGCTTTGGTATATTATTTTTGTATTTTTTAAAAATATTATTTTTAAAAAATTCTCAACAAAGCTATGACACAAATAAAGAATGATAAAGTGTGAAAAACATTATCCTCTGGCAGCATACTAGCATATTACACCAATGATGGATGGGCATAATGACACACACGGAGATATCATATGGCAGAAACAAGAAATATACCTGTCCAGAAGGGCCACCACCTCAGGGATTAGGATATTAACTTGGGATATTAACTTACCATTTGCAGACAGTGCTCCCTTGTAGAGAACCATATCAAAATCGAGAAAATGGAAAGCAGTTTGGCAACAACGCTGCCTGTATTTGGAATAAATGCCACTATGGCTGTATGGACTATAAAAACAAAATATGTACTCTGATGTATCTTGAGTGTTAGACCAACTTCTGCATCAAATTCATTAGCATGGGTCCAAATAAAGCAACCATGGATGTTTCTGTACATTGCAGCGTCAGGTGGCCATCTAGGACTACTTCCATTTAGCACAATGCGTGGTATGCAAGTCAGATCACCAACGTGTGTACCCATCATGATTTTCCCTTGCAGAATATCGTCCCCAAGCCTGACCACCAGTAGTCCTCTTGTAACATCCCAAAAAATTCAAAATGAAAAAAAAAAAAAATCAAAAATTTAAAATTTAGAAATGAAAGTGAATATTAGCAATATTATTCTCAAGTACGAGTACCATTTCATACTAGATTAAACACAAACAACCGACAAAGTACTGAAACAGTTCAGCATTGATAGCAACATAATGCATCACAAAAAGAAAGAAAGAAAGAAAATGGAGCAGTCGCATTATGGATCCTCCTGATACAGCATTAAGTTCCTATTGGCCATAAGAAACTTTGCCTCTCTTCAACATAAATGTCAAAACCAGGATCAGCAGGAAAGCAGGAACTATTTGGAGCAGACAAACCATGATCAAATGTTCTAAAACGCACTCCTGTTGCTGTTCTGGAAACCAAGACAGAGAACACTTCAGCCGGAGCGTTCGACCAAACATCTCAGCTGAAACTCTGATATTGCTTCGACTCTGCTCTGAACAAACTCTCGGCTGGAGACAACGTTTCGTCGAAACATTCGCCTAAAGCAACAATCTCCTGTCTGGAAAAGGTCTCGGATGGAATAACTCAAACAACAAGCATATGAAGGAAAACTGCAACATATCAAAATTTTAGAATAAGTTTTCGTTTGTGACTTGGAATTTATCAGTCTTTTCTGATTCCCCAGCCCCGTCTTGCCGTCGGCGATGCTCGCCCATGGCGCCATCGGGGACTCGGTGCTCTGCTTCCTTTCTTGAGGTTGTTCTATGCTTCGTGATTCATTCATGTGTGCAGTAGAATTATGAGTTCATTTAGTCCTTTCTGACCTTATGACGGGTGGGGCCAGCTTCTTATGTTCTTGAAAATTAAACTAACCAAGGTCCAGTAGCAAGGGAAAAAGCTCTTTGAGCAGATCTTTGAGTAGTAGACTTCTATACTTAAGTGCAGTCCTTATATAGATTTTGCATAGCAAGTAAACCACTAATTAGTTCATTCAAGCCTTCATCTCAGTTTCGCCTATATGTCTGTAAAGCCTTCACCTGAGTTTGCAATTAGCGAGACATTTTGAATGGCATGCCTAACAGTAGAGACCATCATGAAATAAACATAGATGGTTGTCCAGTTATATGTACTTGTATGCCTATACAAACCCTTATAGGCCTTTATGCGTGTATAATATGTTTTTTAAACACACTATAAATCTAGATCATCTAATTGATAGAAACATTTAATGTTTAATTTAATATCAATCCGATTCCTAACTAGTTCTGTATTTCCATGTTCAAAAGCTTTTATTGCTACATACAAACTAAAGTATTAATAACTTTTACAAATAAAGGTTAAAAGACGCGAAACCGGTTTCAAGGCGTTTATAACGTTAAGACCTACTCATACCACATAAACGGTTAACTAACTATATAAATTGAGATTGCGAATGTAGAATGAAGAATGAACCCTTATCACGCAGATTTAGAAACATTTAAGCCTTTTCGGCAGCATTTAGAATATCTCGTATAAATGAGAATATTAAGAAGAATGGCCTAGAATTACTCTCTAATATATAGACTACCATATTCTGAGAAAATATTTATTTTACAACATGCTTTGCATCTGAATCCTATTAGAGCAAAAACCCTAAGTGATATAGTTATTGATAGTGCATGTTATGAATAGTTAAGCATCAAATAGCCTTTAACTAAAATACTCTTGTCGTAGGAATCATCTAAAAAACCATGTAGGTTCAGCCGGTAACCATAATCCAGTAATGTCATGGCCCCTAATTCGAGTTCAACTCATGCGGCTAGCACTAACATAAACCAATCTTTAGCCGCATTCGAGATCAATCTCTAACTTCCGAGCATATCCTAAACTGCTACTTAGTAGTATCCTGAACTTAACCAAAAGTTTAGAGCTAGAGAATTTTAAGTTGCAAATGTGATTTTCATCAAAGTTTAGAGCCTCATAATTGGAGATCTATAATGATCTAAAATGTGCGTGTAGGTTGGTTACGAACTAGAAACTTTTCTCTACAGCATGGTGGAGTTTTGAGACCAATCCAAAAGCTAACAATAATTTTAAAAGTGGCTCAAAGATTGAATCCATGTGTTGCAGTTAGTTGGGGGACTTAGCCATAATATTTAGCCTCCACTTAGCCTCCTTGTGTGTGGGCCATTGGACACAAAACAGCAGACCACCCCATTTATTCTCCCCAAACCGTGCAGCTCCCTGGCCAAGCTCCCTGGCCAAGCTCCCTTGTGGGAGAAGCCTCCCTCCATTGCAGCTCCTTGGCCCCTTCACCCAGCCAAGCTGTCGCCCCCAGCCCCTCCACGGCAGCCCCCCCTCCTCAAACCAAGCTCCCCCTTCCTTCCCCATGGCTCCTCCTTGAGGGAGGCAAAGGTAAGCCCCCCCTGGTTAGGGTTTGTAGTTTCCTGGTTTTGGGAGGAGTTCTGCTGTTTTGGGCACCCTCGGTCTGATTTGGGCAAAATTTTGGAGGGAAACAAACACTCTAGGGTTTGGAGCAAAATCCTGATTTTCGAGCAGATTTTATAGCTGCTGTTTTTTGTCTTTTTGAGCAAGTTAGAAGCTTCATCTCTTCGGGCAGATGAAGAATTACTTGTAGATAATCGAATTATCTTTCATTCCCAACTGGAATCGCTCGATTTTGTTAATCCAGCTGAAAGTTATGACTGATTTGGTACATACTGTCCAGAGTGGGTGCAAATCTCGCAGAACTACTATTTTGCTCGGTTTTGGGTGTGTTAAACTGATTGTTTTCCAATTGGGGGTAGTGGGAATCGTAGGTAAGGTTGTTATTCTCAATTAGAAACTGGGAGTGCTCAATTTTGTGGAGTGATTAAAAAGTTATGCCCATTTGTATAGCTAGCTGTTCTGCACCTCTGAATATTGTGGACATTGATATTACCCTCTGTTCTTAGCCAAACTGGGGGTTCTTTGTGATGTTGATTAATGATTGGCCAAAGCTAAGTCGTAGGTCTACGTCTTGCGATCGTTTAGAATCCAAGTTTGATCAATTTGGTGAAGTGGTTAGGAAGTTATGATTGATTTGGTGAAATCTGTCCAGATTTGTTGCAATTGTGCAGAGTGCTGTTCTTTTCTGTTTTTGGGCAAGTTAAATCAATGGGTGATCAATTGGGGGTAAGGTATGTGTAGGTATTATTCTTGTGTTCAATTATAAGCTGGGAGGTCTCATTTTGGTTGAGTAGTTAAAAAGTTGTGCTCATTTGATGTCCATGTTGTGCTGAAACTCTGAAAATGATAGATGCTGAAAATTCAGAACTTTGGGGCTGAGGTTCAGAGTACAGTCCGAGGACTTTAAATCTGTATTCTGAATGTTTGGATGTAGAATAAAGATAGAACATCCTCTTGTGGTCATTTAGAGTCCAAGAAGTCAATTTTTGGATTAACCATTCAAAAGTTATGCTTGTTGGAGAAGAATGCTTGCATTTTAAAATTGTCGTGTGGATGCATTTAACATTTCAGCTCATATGCTTTGCATGCATCTCATTTCATATGCATTGTTATCGTGTAGAGAACGATCACACGGAGGGTGACATGACCGTGGACAAGGGGGAACTTGAGGAGCAAACTGTGGTTGAAAATCCAGCAGAAGCTCAAGGCAAGCACCTAAGCGTACTCAACCTTATATGTAAATTTTATTTTGGTGAATGAATTGCTTATTAGATGACTAAGTCATGCATTAGGAGTTGAATGGTGGGATTGGTACTAGATCCCATTTGTTGCAGATACACTCCTTCATACTTGTTGAACACCTCCTTGGAGTTATTCTATGGGTAATTATATTGTGTCCATGCTTAGTTTGCTTAGATGTCGGGTATGGGCCAAGTGGCGGATGGTTCCATCATTGGAGAATACTAATTTCACACAATTGGGCTGCAATGGATAGGGTTATGTTCGGAAATGTGAAATTGAGACCGGGCGAGAGGGTTGGATCAGTTGAGTGTGGAAACTCAAAGGTTGTAGCCTCGCCTGTGTCGGTTAATTAGAACCGATCCGTTGTTTGCTTGTTGATCGAGCACACCTTGTTGATCGCATGCCTGATAATGGTACGGTAAGCCACCCTTTCATGGCATACTGCTCGATGGATCATGCCCTCATGCGGTTGGACGTGGTTGAGGGCGAGGCTAAGGCCGACTCTCGGGGGCTAAGCGAGGCATGGGCCGCTCGAGGGGGTGCTAGGTGCTCGGACCGCATAAAGATGGTTCAACGAATATGTATGGATGGGAGGAGGGTTGACATGAGGTTCCCTTGTGGCACATGTCATGCGATTGATGATCCCCTGCAGGGTGAGTAAGCGATTCGAATTGCCGTGCTCTCGGATATGAGCACGCTTGTATCATCTGACATTTCAGCGTAGTAACAACTTAAACTTGAAGCTAGTTGATATATTGATGGTTATACTTGTTCATGAATTACTTGCTTTTCTTTATTATTTAATTTTAGATTTCACACTAGTAATAGGTGTTGTCCAAAAGTTCTATAAAACTAGTGAATGGAGTGGTAGAATGTAATCATGCAACAAAGTTAAGCTTTTCCACACTTTTACCTTAAGCTTATTCCTTGCTACATCCAATGCACATTCTTTCGAGTCGGTCATATATGGACCATGGGTAAGTCTTGCGAGTACCTTTTGTACTCATGCTTCTGCTTTGTGGTTTTCAGGTGAGGGCGAAGAAGGATGTGAGTTCTATCCGTATTGCCTCTCGGTGACCGAGCGGGGCATCGAATAGAGGCTAAGTTCGACGATACAAACGCCCGGAAGTGTTCAGGGGCAGGACACTTCCGGAGATGTCATACTTTTAGTTTAAATTGGTGGTTGTGCGTTCATTTTGTTGTATAATTAGCCTTAAACTATGTCATGTCTAGGCTTGAATACTTGGTTGTTTCTGTTGTAAACCTTGATGTATATTGGAGCTCATCTCATGCTTCTTATGTTGCTCCTATCCATGTCGATTATTATGCTATGTTGTCGTTGTGGTGTCATGTGTGGATAAGTTAATTGTTCTTCTGTCTGCTGAGTGGATGTCCTCACTTCTTGAGGCATCATGCTGAAATTTTGTAGAATCCCGAGTTTAGGTAGGATCTTATTATTGTATGTTTTGCGAGTTAGAATCTGTTGTTGTGAGTTCTTGCCTTGTGTGGTTGTCTGGTTTGTCTTTGTGCTTTGGTTTTTAGTTGTTTTGTTGTGCTTCCGCGGTTGCGTTTCTTGTCGTAAAGTTTTGGGTTCGTTGCCCCCTTTATGCAAATTGAGTTGATATGGCAATGGAAAACGTTATGCGGGGCGATCCTGGGCGAGCTTCGGGTCACATACCGGGGGAATACCGGGATTGTTGTCGAGTTATTCGAATGGTCTCACTGTTGCCTCAATTGGGCTTGGGTGCTAGCATTGCGAGCGCCATCAGCGATCCGTTGCTAGCCTCCAAATCCGATGAGGGTGACCGAGCATTCAATAACCCGAGGACGGTCTGGGCGGCTCCTGACAAAGCTGGTATCAGAGCAAGGTGCATAAAGATGAACCGTAAACTTGAAAACCACTTAGGTGATTGATTGTGGTTTACTTAACCTCCTAGTAGCAATTAGTGCCATATTACCCGCCCTATGTCTATAATTAGTGTTGTGTGTGTTGAATGGTGAGTGTGGGAGAAACGATCATGTTGGAATCGTGCATTTCATACCATGCATGTAAGATCCATGTCGTACCATGCACGCATATGTCTTGCCATGTCATTTTGCATCTTGATCTATGCTTTCATGTATGTTGGATTTGTAAAATTCCTTTGTCTTGTGCTGCTGTCTAGATCATATTTTAAGTCTAAGAACCTATCCCTCCCCTGTGGAGTCTAACTCTTGTCGTCTGACCTTGGTTGACGATAGAATGAGGACCCGCGGAGGTTCAGGAGGTGATGATAGTGCGGGGCGATCGCAGCCCCATGATGGCGATCCGCCTCCTCCTCCCAACCTCTTGGATGTGTTGCTGAGCTCTGAGCAAAATCAATAGGCAACAAACCGGATCCTTGAGATGCTTGTTCAGAATTTGGCTCCTCGAGGTGGCCGCGAAGGGCGAGACCGAACCAATGGTTATCTGGATTTCATGCATACACAGCCACCCACTTTCTCTCGCGCCAGCGAGCCACTGGAGGCCGATGATTGGTTGCGCACAATTGAGCACAAGTTTGCTCTCATTCGCTGCGAAGACCATGAGAAGGCACTCTTCGCTGCTCAACAACTTCAGGGTCCTGCTGGTGATTGGTGGGCCAATTTCCTTGTTATGCAGCCTGCCGGTCACCAAATGTCATGGGCGGAGTTCCGTGAGGCCTTTCGGGCATATCATATCCCGAAGGGGCTCATGGACATCAAGAGGCAGGAGTTCCTCTCCCTCAGGCAGTTGAACAAGTCCGTGATGGACTACTCTCGTGAGTTCAACTATTTGGCCCAGTATGCGCTAGAAGAGGTGAACACTGACCAGAAGAAGCAAGATCGCTTCATGAATGGGTTATCAGCCAAGATGCAAGACAAGCTCTCCGTGTGTGACTTCCCTGATTTCAATGCTTTAGTGAGTCGAGCAATCATAGTGGAGCACAAAATGAAGAACCTCCAAGAGGAAAAGAAGCGGAAGCGGGGTGCACAGTTTTCAGCAGTGGCAGTTCACAGTGTGCTCAAGCTGTCCTCCTTCCTCCACCTAGGGCACCTACTCCTGCACCTCCCTACCGGCTGGGACGGCCCGACCTCCTACTGTTGCTCCCCGGCCCCCACAGCCACAGCCGGGAGTGAGAGTGGTGGCAAATTCAAGTCCAGGCCGGTGCTACAATTGTGGGCGCGTAGGACACTTCATCAGAGATTGCCCTTTTCCAAGGCGGGGCAACAACTCTAATGCTCCAAGGCCTCAAGGCGCTACCGCACCACCTCCACGTCCCAATGGGAAGGCACCTCAAGTGTTGAAACAAGGCCGAGTCAACTATACCAACGCCGAGGAGATTCCGAAGGGCGACCATGTGTTGACGGGTATGTTATGCATTGATGGGCATGCTGCTAGGGTTTTATTTGACTCAGGGGCTTCTCATTCTTTTATTCGCAAGGATTTTGCTATGCATCATCAAATGAGAGTGAGTTGCAGCCAGGGTTTAACAAAACCGTCGAAAACTGGTCGAAAATCGCGATTTTTGACCGTGCCGAGCCGGTTCGAAATCCTAAACTGGTCGTTAAACCGGTTCAATCTAAAAAATAATTCAAAAAATTCAAAAAAATTTTAAAAATTTATGCGATGTAAACCGGTCGAAAACCGGTAAAAACCGAGCGGTTTTTCGAGAAAACCACTTCAAAAATCGATCGCTCAAAAAGCTCACCTCGCCGATCGATTTTTTGAGAAAACCGACCGGTTTTTCGACAAAACCGATCGGTTTTTGTTTTTTTGAAATCTTTTTTGAATTTTTTTTGTTCAAATTCTAGGTTTCGAAACACTTCGGTTTTTGACGATTTTCGACCGATTTTCGCGAAAAACCGGTGCCAAGCAGAGTTCGATTTTCAATCTCAAACGATTTTGTAAACCCTGGTTGCAGCAACACCTCTTTCCTCATTGAAGCACCGGGTTCAAAAATTATCGCTAATCAAGTAGTCCAAGAAGCATCTGTGCTAATCCAAGGGGTTCCATTCTTTGTCAACTTACTGCTCCTCGATCTTCGTGGGATGGATGTTATCTTGGGCATGAATTGGCCAGCAGGCCATTCTATATTGTTCTCGTCGCTCCATCTCGCTCAAGGGACCGAAGGGCGGCTGGTTAACTCTACTTCTCGATGATGGTAAGGCCACTCTTTGCTCCTTGAATGGTGCTGAAATTGGGGAGTTAGAGTCCATTCCTGTGGTTTCTGAATACCCGGATGTGTTCCCAGCGGAATTGCCTGGGATGCCGCCCGATCGGGATATTGAGTTCGTAGTTGAGCTTTAGCCTGGGACTTCTCCAGTTTCCTAGCAGCCGTATCAGATGCCGCCAAATGAATTGCCCAAATTGAAGAAGCAATTAAAGGAATTGATGGAAAAGGGATTCATTCGCCCAAGCTCCTCACCTTGGGGCTGCTCGGCTCTCTTCGTGACCAAGAAGGACGGTTCTCTTCGTTTGTGTGTTGATTATCGTCCCTTGAACACAGTCACCATAAAGAACAAGTACCCTCTTCCTCGGATCGACATCCTCTTTGATCAGCTTGCTGGTGCACGGGTGTTCTCCAAGATTGATTTGAGGCTCGGGTATCATTAGATCAAGATTCGAGCAGAAGATATCCCAAAGACAGCATTCTCCACTCGTTATGGCTTATATGAGTATACCGTCATGTCATTCGGATTGACGAATGCACCGGCATACTTCATGTACCTTATGAATTCCATCTTCATGGAGGAACTTGACTCCTTTGTGGTCATCTTCATTGATGACATCCTTATCTACTCAGAAAATGAAGAAGAGCATGCAAAGCATCTTCGCATCATTCTCAGGAGGCTCCGGGAACATCGCCTTTATGCCAAATTCAGCAAATGCGAGTTTTGGCTGAAGAAGGTATCCTTCTTGGGACATGTCCTCCCCAAGCAAGGTGTTGCTGTCGATCCAAGTAAAGTACAAGATGTTCTCAAGTGGGAACAACCCAAAACTGTCACAGAGATCCGTAGTTTTCTTGGGCTTGCAGGCTATTATCGCCGATTCATTCAAGACTTCTCAAAGATTGCCAAGCCCATGACTGAGCTACTGAAGAAGGGTGCTGAATTCAAATGGTCAGCGGGCTGTGATCAAGCATTTTAGACTTTGAAACAGTGCCTTACTACAGCTCCTGTCCTCACACAACCTGATATTCACAAGCCATTTGATGTTTATTGCGATGCATCAGGTATCGGCCTTGGCTGTGTGCTTATGCAAGAAAGCTGGGTTGTCGCCTATGCATCTCGGCAATTGAAACGCCATGAAGAGCACTACCCAACCCATGATTTAGAGCTTGCTGCGGTGGTCCATGCTTTAAAAATTTGGTGCCACTATCTTCTTGGGAACAAGTGCAACATTTATACCGATCACAAGAGTCTCAAGTACATCTTCACTCAGGCAGATTTGAATATGAGGCAAAGAAGGTGGCTTGAACTGATCAAAGACTACAATTTGGAAGTGCATTACCACCCGGAAAAAGCCAATGTGGTGGCTGATGCATTGAGTCGTAAGGCCTGATGCAATTACCTCACTCTTCAACCCTGAAGTGCCACTATCTATGCAGAATTACGGAAAATCAGCATAGAGATGGTTGAAAAAGGTTTCTTGGCTAACCTAGAGTTGAATTCCATGTTGTTGGACCAGATTAGAGAGGCTCAAAAGAGAGACAAGGGCGTTGCCCGAATTTGTAGCAAACTGAATTCCGGTCAAGCCACTGGCTTCCATCTTGACGACTGTGGAACTTTATGGTTCAGCAAGCGCCTAGTCGTCCCTAAAGACCAAGAATTGAGAAGGAAGATTCTCGATGAATCCCACAACTCTTTACTCACAACAAGACTTGAAGCAACGGTTTTGGTGGACTCGCATGAAGCATGAAATTGCTCGCTATGTGTTTGAATGTGATGTTTGCAAAAGGGTGAAGGCTAAACACCTCAAGCCGGCTGGCACTCTTCAGCTGCTGCACATTCTGAGTTGGAAGTGGGAGAGGTTGGCATGGATTTCATCATCGGCCTGCCAACAACTTCCTCAGGTTACGACTCGATATGGGTTATAGTCGACCGGTTGACAAAGTCCGCACATTTTCTAGCCATTCGCACCACCTATCAAGCCAAGAGGTATGCAGAGTTGTACATCTCTTGGATTGTATGTCTTCATGGAGTACCAAGGCGGATAGTTTCAGATCGAGGCTCTCAGTTTGTTTCTTGATTCTGGAAAAGTTTGCATGAGGCATTGGGCACTAAGCTACTTCACAGCTCACCATATCATCCGTAAACTGACGGCCAAACCGAGAGGGTCAACCAGATCCTTGAGGATATGTTGAGGGCTTGTGTTCTCTCTTATGGGAAGAAATGGGATGAATGTCTTCCATATGCTGAGTTTGCTTACAACAACAGCTACCAAACAAGCATCAAAATGCCTCCTTTCGAAGCACTCTATGGTCGTAGCTGTCGGACACCCCTGAACTGCTCTGAGAGTGGAGAACGTCCCTTCTTTGGGCCTGAATTGGTCATGAAGGCAGAAGAGAAGGTGAAGACCATTCAAAAAAATCTGAGGGTAGCACAATCACGGCAAAAGAGCTATGCTGATCGTCATAGAAGACCCCTCTCTTTCAGCATTGGTGATTATGTCTATCTGAAGGTATCTCCCCTCCGGGGCACCCATCGTTCTGGGGTTAAGGGAAAATTGGCACCTCGATACATATGACCTTTCCGGATCCTTGCAAGAAGTGGTCAAGTGGCATATCAATTGGAGCTTCCTCCCTCTCTAGCAATGGTCCACAATGTCTTCCATATATCATAATTGAAGAAGTGCCTCCGTATTCCCTTTGAACATCTCGAGGAGGATGAACTCGAAGTTCTGCCCGATCTATCTTACCAAGAGTATCCTATTCGAGTTTTGGATGTAGCTGAACGCAAGACTCGTCGGAGGACCCTCAAATTCTATAAAATTCAGTGGAGCAATCACACTGAAGATGAAGCCACTTGGGAGCGGGAAGACCGTTTGAAAATCCAGTATCCCAAATTCTTCCATAGCATGTGAGTGCTACCATCCATTCTTTTCGCAATTAAAGTCATATCATTTGTATGTGGCTGCATTGTCTATATAGACGTTGTACATCTATGCTCTCATTTTCGAATCTCGGGACGAGATTCTTCTATGGGGGGAGGATTTGTCAAGGCCCCTAATTCGAGTTCGACTCATGCGGCTAGCACTAACACAAGCCAATCTTTAGCCGCATTCGAGATCAATCTCTAACTTCCGAGCATATCCTAAACTGCCACTTAGGAGTATTCCGAACTTGACCAAAAGTTTAGAGCTAGAGAATTTTAAGTTGCAAATGTGATTTTCATCAAAGTTTAGAGCCTCATAATTGAAGATCTATAATGATGTAGAATGTGCGTGTAGGTTGGTTACAAACTAGAAACTTTTCTCTACAGCATGGTGGAGTTTTGAGTCCAATCCAAAAGCTAACACTAATTTTAAACGTGGCTCAAAGATTGAATCCATGTGCTGCAGTTAGTTAGGGGACTTAGCCATAATATTTAGCCTCCACTTAGTCTCCTTGTGTGTGGGCCATTGGACACAAAACAGCAGACCACACCATTTCTTCTCCCCAAACCGTGCAGCTCCATGGCCAAGCTCTCTTGTGGGATAAGCCTCCCTCCATTGCAACTCCTTGGCGCCTCCACCCAGCCAAGCCATCGCCCCCAGCCCCTCCACGCCGGCGCCCCACCTCCCTCCTCAAGCCAAGCTCCCCCTTCCTTCCCCAGGGCTCCTCCTTGAGGGAGGCAAAGGTAAGCCCCCCCCCATGGTTAGGGTTTGTAGTTTCCTGGTTTTGGGAGGAGTTTCTACTGTTTTGGGTGCCCTAGGTCTGATTTGGGGAAAGTTTTGGAGGGAAACAACCACTCTAGGGTTTGGAGCAAAATCCTGATTTTCAAGCAGATTTTATAGCTGCTGTTTTTCGTCTTTGTGAGCAAGTTAGAAGCTTCATCTCTCGGGACAGCTGAAGAATTAGTTGTATAGAATCAAATTATCTTTCATTCCCAACTAGAATCTCTCGATTTCGTTAATACAGCTGAAAGTTATGACTGATTTGGTACAGACTGTCCAGAGTGGGTGCAAATCTCGTAGAGCTACTATTTTGATCGGTTTTGGGTGTGTTAAACTGATTGTTGTCCAATTGGGGGTAGTGGGAATCGTAGGTAAGGTTCTTATTCTCAGTTAGAAACTGGGAGTGCTCAATTTGGTGGAGTGATTAAAAAGTTATGCCCATTTGTATAGCTAGCTGTTCTGCACTTCTGAATATTGTGGACATTGAAATTACCCTCTGTTCTTGGCCGAACTGGGGGTTCTTCATGCTGTTGCTTAATGATTGTCCAAATCTATGTCGTAGGTCTACGTCTTGCGATCGTTTAGAATCCAAGTTTGATCAATTTGGTGAAGTGGTTAGGAAGTTATGATTGATTTGGTGAAATCTGTCCAGATTTGTTGCAATTGTGCAGAGTGCTGTCTTTTTTCTGTTTTTGGGCAAGTTAAAGCAATGGGTGGTCAATTGGGGGTTGAGTAGTTAAAAAGTTATGCTCATTTGATGTCCTTGCTGTGTTGAAACTCTGAAAATGTTAGATGCTAAAAATTCAGAACTTTGGGGCTAAGGTTCAGAGTACAGTTCGAGGACTTTAAATTTGTATTCTGAATGTTTGGATGTACAATAAAGATAGAACATCCTCTTGTGGTCATTTAGAGTCCAAAAAGTCGATTTTTGGATTAAACATTCAAAAGTTATGCTTGTTGGAGAAGAATGCTTGCATTTTAAAATTGTCGAGTGGATGCATTTAACATTTCAGCTCATATGCATTACATGCATCTCATTCCATATGCATTGTTATCGTGTAGAGAACGATCACGCAGAGGGTGACATGACCGTGGCCGAGGGGGAACTTGAGGCGCAAACTGTTGTTGAAAATCTAGCAGAAGCTCAAGGCAAGCACCTAAGCATATTCAACCTTATATGTAAATTTTATTTTGGTGAATGAATTGCTTATTGGATGACTAAGTCATGCATTAGGAGTTGAATGGTGGGATTGGTACTAGATCCCATTTGTTGCAGATACACTCCTTCATCCTTGTTGAACACCTCCTTGGAGCTAGTCTATGGGTAATTATATTGTGTCCATGCTTAGTTTTGTTTAGATGTCGGGTATGGGCCAAGTGGTGGATGGTTCCATCACTTGAGAATACTAATTTCACACTATTGGGCTGCAATGGATAGGGTTATGTCCAAAAATGTGAAATTGAGACCGGACGAGAGGGTTGGATCATTTGAGTGTGGAGACTAAAAGGTTGTAGCCTCGCCTGTGTTAGTTAAGGACCGGTCCGTTGTTTGCCTGTTGATCGAGCACACCTTGTTGATCACATGCCTGATATTGGTACGGTAAGCCACCCTTTCATGGCATACTGCTCGATGGATCATGCCCTCATGCGGTTGGACGTGGTTGAGGGCGAGGCTTAGGCCGACTCTTGGGGGCCAAGCGAGGCTAGGGCCGCTCGAGGGGGTGCTAGGTACTCGGACCGCATAAAGATGGTTCAACAAATATGTATGGATGGGAGGAGGGTTGACATGAGGTTCCCTTATGGCACATGTCATGCGATTGATGATCCCCTGCAGGGTGAGTAAGCAATTCGAATTGTCGCGCTCTCGGATTTGAGCACGCTTGTATCATCTGACATTTCAGCGTAGTAACAACTTAAACTTGAAGCTAGTTGATCTATTGATGGTTATACTTGTTCATGAATTACTTGCTTTTGTTTAATATTTAATTTCAGATTTCACACTAGTAATAGGTGCTGTCCAAAAGTTCTATAAAACTTGTGAATGGAGTGGTAGAATGTAATTATGCAACAAAGTTAAGCTTTTCCGCACTTTTACCTTAAGCTTAATCCTTTCTACATCCAATGCACATTCTTTCGAGTCGGTCATATATGGACCACGGGTAAGTCTTGCGAGTACCTTTTGTACTCATGCTTCTGCTTTGTGGTTTCCAGGTGAGGGCGAAGAAGGATGTGAGTTCTGTCCGTATTGCCTCTCGGTGATCGGGCGGTGCACCGAATTGTGACACTACGGTATGGTGTGACATTATAAAATGTGAAATTAGAGAATAAAACCTTACGGCTTGAGGTTTACTCACGTTTTTGGGCCTTATGAAGTGATGTGACCCCACGGAGTGTCGTAACCTTATAAATGGTGCATGATGAGGTCAAAAACATTATGAGATGTGGAATTAAGGTTAAAACCATAGGGTATGGATGTTAATAGAGTTTCCGGGCCGTTTCCGGGGTTTTGGGCCATTCCGGAGGAGTTTGGGCCTAAGAGGGGTTCGTGAGCTTTGGTGGGATGGAGTTTGAGTCCAATTGAGGGGAGGAGTCCTGGTTGGAGGCCACCACCAGCCCCTATTGCGCCCCCATACTGCCCCTTGCGCCCCCATGATGCCCTAGCCGCCCCCACACATCTCCACCTCCTCCTTGTGGCGCCTCCACCTCCCCCATTGCTCCCCTTTGCTCCCCACCTCTCCACCACCTCTCCTCCATCCCCTTTCTGCCCTAGGGTGGCCTCCCCACCTCTGCATCTTGTGGATCCATCCGTTGGAGCGAGGAGCGAGGAGCGATCCGGGAGGAGTTTCGTTGGGATTTCGGTCGTCGGGCGAAGGTATGGCCATGGGACTCCTTGGGGTTGGGCTAGGTACTGTTATAAGGGTGTTTATCATGATTTTAGATCAATTGGTGGCCGGTCAGCGCCATCACCGAAGAACTATTAACCCCTGTAGGAGAAGAGTGCTTACCCTTTCTGTCGTAGACCGGGTAGTTGACTGGAGACAAAAAGAAGAGTTAGTGGTGGGTTCCTTCGTATGTTCTCTGCCGTTCTGACGGTCGGTTTTCGTTGTTTTTCTTGGCTTTAGTTGATTTGAATCAAATGAAAAGTGTTGGGTATGCGCGGATTGTGTCGTTTGCGGGGCGTGGTTCTGTCTTCCTTGGTTGAAGACGAAGAAGAGGAGTCTAGTGTTGCGCTTCTTTTGGGCGCCTTTCCAGTTTTGATGCCTATTGATTGCTTTATGGGGAACAAGCATTCAATTTAATCCTGTGGTTGTCTTTCTCCGAGGTTAAAGGAGTTATTGCGGAGTTATGCGGACACAGTTGTCAGGGCTAAAGTTCTGTGGCTTTGTAGGAGTAAGTGGTGTTTGATTTCGTTATTTTACTGGTTTAAGACATCATCTTTGAGAAACCCTTCTTGTTTCGTGAAAGATTGGGGTTTGGTGTTAAGGTTTTATTTGCAAAGGTTTATTTGATCGGTTGGTCCCCTCTTGTGGGAGCCTTTGAGATTTAAAAGTGTTTTGGAGAATTCCTTTTGCATGACCAAGTTGGGTTCGTCTTATTGCAATTTTGAGAGTCAAGTTTCCTTATGAATTTGGGTTGAGCTTTAAAACTAAAATGTTGCAAACGAAGTAAGTAATCTTTTGATTGAAATCGTTTGTCCCTAGCAAGAATTGCTGTTTAGCATGTTATGTAGCATGTACCAATGCGGTTTATGGGATGATGCATTGTTAAGTTAATTTGTGAGTTGAAACAATTCAATGCGGTTGTTATCTCTAGCTTGAAAACAAATAGACTACTAGTGTTGTAGTTTACTCTTAGCGAGAATGATTGAATGGGTTAATGTACATGCTTAGAACCTGTTGCCTTGCTTTAAAAGTGCTTATGATCCTCGTTAATGTTAAAAGTTTAAACCTTGATGCATAGTAAGAACATTAAGATGATGTAAATTAATGATACTGTCAAAGAAACCTTGCCGGTTGTTTAAAGATGTTCTAATCTAACGGGTTAATAGAGGAATTTAATCATGTTAACTAGTGGCTTTAATTTGGAAGTTGATTAGAGTTGCTATTTATGTTGTTGCAAACTATTAGTATATTTGGAAGCATGCAGTTGTGTCTATACAATGCTAGTATTGATATCAATTGAGAAGACATAAGACTTATTATTCATGATGTTGTTAAGAGCAGTGTTAATGCTAGTATTCAATCTATTTTAAATAGTTGGAGTATGTTGTGTGGTGGTAATTTTGTTATAACCTATGTATAGGGTAGCTAAAGGTAATGTTGTTGGTTGATGATTATGCCCATTTGTTTTTATTGATGACCAAGTAGTGGTGGTAACTGTTTAGATTACTCGTTGGAAAACCATGGTTAAATAGATGAAAATTTTAACATGTTGCGATGGAGTGAGCTTTGGATAATTAACCTGATGTAGAATTCTATCCTTAATGAATGTATGTCTTAGAATCATAGTTATGAATTTTATCGTGTAGAGATAATACTTATTTGTTGAAGTCATTTTATTGACTGAACGAGTTTTAATCGTCACGATGTTGATGTATGGATGGTATAAAATTGATACGTTGATCATGCTTAAGAATTTGTTGAAGTACTATGTTTCAAATTTAGAATAAGAAGTATTATGATTCGGTGATCCGTGGGGATCATGTCAATATAATCTTGGTTGGGTGCCTTTTTGATAAGCATCATAAACCCTAATTAAAAGTGTTGGGAATGGTAACTAGAGAAAGAATTTGTTGTGAAGATTTTGGTTGTATTGTGTTGGGGCTCCTTAGGGAGTAAATAGTAATTATTGAAGTCTTTTAATGGAAAGCGTAGTGGAGTACTAGAGATGGTTCTTTTCATGCTGAGCTTGTGTTTAAAAGCTTTTGGACTGGTTTGGTTGTATGCCATTTTGGTTGAAGGATTTTCGGTCAAGGTGTTCCATATGCTGTGTTTCAGAGTTTCCCTAAAACTCGTAGAAATTGGTGCAAATATTTGGTTTTGGCTAATTTGTTTAGTCGGTGCTATGAGTATGGATTTGCACCCCAAAAGTTTTTGAGTCGATCGCGCCCTTTCGCTTTCGCACTGGATTATCTTTGGAATTAATTTTAAAAGGAAGCAGATGGTCATAAAGGGTTGTGTTGGAAACTTTTGAGTTAAGCCCTTGATGTGTAAATCTGTTTGGCTAGAGTTGAAGTCATTTGGAAAATGTGTCTGGTGTGCGGTTGTTTCACAAGTCTGGATTTTTATGAATGTTTCATAAGTAAATTTGGTTAGTGAAGAGTTTTCTTTTGGGATTGAGTTCCCCTCTCTTTTGATAAAATTTATGGCGGTTGTTTGCGCAGATGTTTAACTTTGGAGTCAATGTCCTTTTCCAAAATGTTGATTTTGGTTAAAATGCGATGTTTTGCAAAGTTTAGCTATCTATCGTTGGTGGGTTCTAATATGATGTGGTCCCTTACTGTTAACTATGCTGCCGTCATAGTTTATATGAATTAGCGCAATTCTCGATGTTATTCGAGATTTATTCATGTGATACCGAGGAAGAAGTCGTCATGTGAATGACTTTTCGGTAGTGTGGTTACATGATGAAGGAATGGTGAAAAGTAAACATGACATCGTTTTTACGTGTTAAATGATAAAGGAGTCGTTGAGCCAGGTTGGTGAGAAAGTCATATAAGGATATATGATTAATCCGGAGTGCTCTTGAAAAGTGTGCATGCATGTCATAAATCGGGATGTCCATTTCTTTCTAGTATGAAAAGAAAGAGTGAAGAAATTATGGTATTTTGGTTGTGGTGTAGGGGATTTATGCTTCCTTTGTGATTTGACTTGGTTGTTGCCAAATTCTTTCCAAAATGGTTGTTAACGCTTTGGGTTTGAGTTGTCGTGTGTACACTTGGGCTTGATAGCTAAGTGTTTTTGTGTGAGGGCGAGACCCTCTTAAGAAAGGAACCAATTGTGGTTTGGTAAGGTTTTACGATTCTAGCTTGGGGCTAGGCGTAGAACCTTAGTGGTATAAGGGTGGTTTGTGATGGAGGTTGATGATGTATGGGTTTAACCATTATTAAGAGTAGCGATGGGTGGAAGTGAAGTTGACGGTAGTTCGGTGATAATTGTCCTGCTGTGAGCAATTGTCTTCACTAGTTGTTCTTGGATTTGAGTCTTGCCTGGGAGAGGATGGAATGAAATGTTAGTATGATCGTGTATCGGAAGGGCAAGTGTGCCTTAATGAGTTATTCCCCTCGATGGAAATTTTCGGGAATGTAGAGAGATCGTTAAAGGAATTGTGACTTGCTTTGATTATGACATGTTGAGTTTAATGGAGTGTGGTGGTCATGTTGGTTGTGATAGAAGTGTGAAGTGTTTGTCGTGAGGATTCGAGCGTTTTGGGTTGTTGGAGCCCTTTGTGGTTGAAACGCAGATTCTGTTTGGGAATGGAAGTGAAGGTCGAACGGTGAGCGGTTGCCCTTAGTTGAGCTAGATCAACACTTTTTCGCTAAGTGTTGGTTTTGGGAACTCGTTTGTCGTTTGTTCCGGTTTTAGTCGTTGTGCGAATGTTTTGTGCTGCAGAGA
Organism: Rhipidocladum racemiflorum; assembly: GCA_036346355.1. Taxonomy (NCBI): domain Eukaryota; kingdom Viridiplantae; phylum Streptophyta; class Magnoliopsida; order Poales; family Poaceae; genus Rhipidocladum; species Rhipidocladum racemiflorum. The sequence continues at coordinate 33,160,066 of CM070575.1, read as the reverse complement.
AGCCTTTTGTCCCTTGGGGACTTTTTGTTGATTTTGGCGTCCTTCGGATTCGAGGTCGAATCCTGTTGAAGGGGGGGGAGAATGTGACACTACCGTATGGTGTGACATTATAAAATGTGAAATTAGAGAATAAAACCTTACGGCTTGAGGTTTACTCGCGTTTTTGGGCCTTATGAAGTGATGTGACCCCACGGAGTGTCGTAACCTTATAAATGGTGCATGATGAGGTCAAAAACATTATGAGATGTGGAATTAAGGTTAAAACCATAGGGTATGGAGGTTAATAGCGTTTCCGGGCCGTTTCCGGGGTTTTGGACCTTTCCGGGGGAGTTTGGGCCTAAGAGGGGGGTCGTGGGCTTTGGTGGGATGGAGTTTGAGTCCAATTGAGGGGAGGAGTCCTGGTTGGAGGCCACCACCATCCCCTATTGCGCCCCCATACTGCCCCTTGCACCCCCATGATGCCCTAGCCGCCCCCACACATCTCCACCTCCTCCTTGTGGTGCCTCCACCTCCCCCATTGCTCCCCTTTGCTCCCCACCTCTCCACCACCTCTACTCCACCCCCTTGCTGCCCTAGGGTGGCCTCCCCACCCCTGCATCTTGTGGATCCATCCGTTGGAGCGAGGAGCGACCCGGGAGGAGTTTCGTTGGGATTTCGGTCGTCGGGCGAAGGTATGGCCATGTGACTCCTTGGGGTTGGGCTAGGTACTGTTCTAAGGGTGTTTATCATGATTTTAGATCAATTGGTGGTGCTGGACTTGAGTAGATTGGATTAGATCTAGATATTGCCACGTTTCTGTTTTGGGACAGCATGAGCAGTCGACCTAGGGTTCAGTTTTTCGCCAATTTAGATTTGGATTTTGGTCGGCCGCCTGTTGAAGAAGTTGTAGGTAACTTAATTATCTTTCAGTGGACATAAAGAACGTTAAATTCCGATCAGCCGTTTGAAAGTTATGACTGTTTTACCGAGCGTGTTAAAATCTGTGACGCGATTGGAACAGATCACGGTATTTTGTAGATTAAACAACTTTAGAGTCCGAATCAGTCTTTCCCTATAACTAGGAAAAGTTGGGAAATTTCCTAAGCTATGCGAGGATGTACTCGCTTAATTGATTTGGAGTCTTAGAGCTCAAGTTATGGCCGTTGGAAGTCTGCTGTCCCGCGGGACAGAGCCTCTGTTTTTGGGTTTTGCATGTAGGGTGCGAAGTCGGGTTAGATGAATGTTGTGTAATGTTTTGTGGGCATATTTGGGAGTGTGTGATGCCTTTGTGCAGGTGGTGTGACCCCGGGAGTGCCCACTACTTCTCATCAATCTGTCGCCGGAGGTTAAGGCAAGTTTATTGGAATGGGTAGCGAGTTGTAGATCGCTAGTTTTGATGAGTTGAAATTGAATTTATGATGCGATAACATGCCATGCTTTAATGCTTGCTATTGGTATGATGAAAATGATCCATTATGATTCTATGCCATGATTGGTTTAAGTAAATGTGCAAATTATTTTATGATGTTGGCATCTTTGCATTCATGGCATGAGACATGGCGAGGGCGGTGAGAAAGTCATAACTAGTCCGGTAAGGTCGGTGAGAAAGTTATGACTAGTCTGGAACGCCATTGAGTAAGACCTACATCGTGATTCCATCCACGTGGTGAATGGAAGCGAGGAGTAGGCACCCTCCATCTATGGGATGGAAGGGGGGAGAGGGTGCACGCCGACGGGTGTGCACTCAGCTATACCGGTATAAGCTTCCAGGAGATATGAGCATTGCATTGCATCGCATTGCATACATGATGATGATGATATGTGAACAATGGTTTTGAGACATGAATATGATGTTGAATATGAGATTATGACTTGACCATGAAGTTGAGCATGGTGTGTAGTGATGTTACATTGAATTATTTTTTTGGCCTATTGCAATATGCTTGCTGAGTGATGAACTTACGCTTGTGTTTTATGTTATTTTTAGGTACTTTGAGACCGGCATGCGGGAAAGGGGTTTAGCTACACTTCTACACGTAGCTCCATATTCATAGTCTATGTTTAATCACTTGGAGACATGATAATAAGATTTGTGCCATGAAATTTGGTGCTCGGCTTGGTTTTGAGCTTAAGTTCATCTTTTGCTTCACTATAATTGGTGAAATGGTTGAATTCGCTGTTTGTAGATATAAGTGTTGCCATATCAATTGTTATTGCTGTTTTAGTTGTCATTTACCAAGCTATATCTTGTCTTGCTATTGTTGTTGCTTCGAAGCATGAGAAACAAAGGAGATGCTGCCGAAATTTTCGGTTTTAGCATTTACTCCTTTGCTGTAATTTATGTTAATTTGTGGTATTTAGTTGTTGTTTAGTCTATGTTTGGTAGCATTCAGGCATACTAGATGCTGGGGTGTTACACGAATAGAGGCTAAGTTCGACGATACAAACGTTCGGAAGTGTTCAGGAGTAGGACACTTCCGGAGATGTCATACTTTTGGTTTAAATTGGTGGTTGTGCGTTAATTTTGTTGTATAGTTAGCCTTAAACTATGTCATGTCTAGGCTTGAATACTTGGCTGTTTTTGTTGTTGAACCTTGATGTATATTGGAGCTTATCTCATGCTTCGTATGTTGCTCCTATCCATGTCGATTATTATGCTATGTTGTTGTTGTGGTGTCATGTGTGGATAAGTTAATTGTTCTTCTGTCTGCTGAGCGGATGCCCTCACTTCTTGAGGCATCATGCTAAAATTTTGTAGAATCCCGAGTTTAGGTAGGATCTTATTATTGTCTGTTTTGCGAGTTAGAATCTGTTGTTGTGAGTTCTTGCCTTGTGTGGTTGTCTGGTTTGTCTTTGTGCTTTGGTTTTTAGTCGTTTTGTTGTGCTTCCGCGGTTGTGTTTCTGGTCGTAAAGTTTTGGGTTTGTTGCCACCTTTATGCAAATTGAGTTGATATGGCAATGGAAACCGGTATGCGGGGCGATCCTGGGCGAGCTTCGGGTCGCATACCGGGGGAATACCGGGATTGTTGTCGAGTTATTCGAATGGTCTCACTGTTGCCTCAATTGGGCTTGGGTGCTAGCATTGCGAGCGCCATCGGCGATCCGTTGCTAGCCTCCAAATCCGATGAGGGTGACCGAGCATTCAATAACCCGAGGACGGTCTAGGCGGCTCCCGACAAGTAAACACCCTTTTAATACTTAAGGTTGGTAATACCGCGATACGGGAGTCGACACTATCGGAAAATGATAGAGCCTTAATTAATGTCTTAATTCTACTAATCTAAACAATCTTAGCTTCTTGAATTCGTAAAATAAGAATAAGCAATTCATAAAAAGTGAGTAACGGTGTAGCCTAGACCGTTAGTAAGAATTATAACTGAAAAGATAGATTGGAACGCATACACATAAAATCTTAAAACCAAAACTCTAGCCCTAAATCACTCTTGTTTTATGTGATGGATTTCTATTTGATTTTTATCTGTGTTCTTTTTGCCTCGTTGGAGTTTATCTTATTAGAGTTTATTATTGTTTGTTATGTTCTCATGGTACGACGTGTAGAACCCAACGGCGTAAATGCTATTATCAATGGACTTGATTTAGAACTCGACGACAAACTCCGATCTCATCGACAACACAAGCTACGACTCCGACTACTCCAAGCTGCGACTTCACTTCCATCGTAAACAACGAATAACAAGGCAAGCCCCTTTGATCATATTGATCCCAAATATTCAAGAATTCCTTTGTCAAATTTTTCATGCATGCTCTATGTTTCATAAAATGTTATTTTGGGTTATGGTAGATATTACCTTCATTACTGGATTTCCTTAATCAATGTTGCCATGTGAACCTTGATGACCCTAGACAATGGATAGACAATGTAAGATAGGTATATTCGTTTATTACATGCATATACTTAGGCTGGGAAACGAACAGATGGTTTACTGTTCGTAATGAACACAAATATTTGACATATTGGATTAAAAAGTTGAACATGATGAACTCTATTTATGAACATGTTGGAACATTGTGATTTTTGATGTTTTCTTTTTTCTAGAAATAAAACTATGATTTGGACGCGGGCGATTATTGGCAATAGCTGCAAGTGCAATTAATAATGCACGTAGATAGGGGAGATTTATCGCCTAGTTCGATTGAGGACCAAACCTAGTGTTGTATGATCCAAGGATAATCGTGCAACCACAAGTGCTGGTATGAGACAGCCTTAACCTATTAAATTATTTAGATCTAGCTTTGCACATTGGCAGGACGAAGTAGCACGGGCTTCTGGATTTAAGTTGCTCGTAGGGTTTCTATATACCAATGCAACGGTGTACGTCTGGCTATGGGGAGAAACTGTTGTTGTTTATTGAGCTCAAAAATATTATGATATATGTGATTGTTTGTTTCTACCATAGCAAGGATTGACATCTCCGGGCTGGGGCAAAGTTAGGTTTGAATAATTGAACAGTTCCGTTATGAACTCCCTGTGGGCACACCAAAGAAAGTGTGTCAAATTGGCTATGCATAAGGGGAGAACATATCTTGTAGGTAAAGCTATACAACTCTGTAGAGTATTAAAACTAATCGATTAGCCGCACTCTCGGTCATGTGCACTTCTTGAATTGATACTAAGTTAGATGTTTTGATATTTTTACTGGTGAGTTTACCCTTACAGATGATTCAATGCTTGACATGTGTTGGCAAGATTGAATTCAGCTATTGTGCCATGTGTTGGCAAGAAAACTGATTTCAGATGATATTCCATACGTTGAGATTGGAAGTTTTGATACTCACGATGGACTGTGAGTTGTTTACTACTTTTATGTCATCCTTACTTGTTATTTTTATGTTTTACATACTTGTTATTATATTTAGTTTCTTTTATTTAAATTTTCGCTTTCAAATTATTATTCAGTATTTACAATTCAGTTGGCTCCACGCAAAAATAATCCTGATAGCCATCCTGTTGAATTAGCTTGCATATATCATAGGTTTTGCAAACACTTCAAGTCTTGCTGAGTACGCAATATACTCACCATTGCTATCATTGTTGTTTTTAGGTGAACAGATAGAATATCTCAACAGATCGTACTTAACACCGGTAATAACGATGATTTTAACCAGAGTTTATACCTTGTCAGTTGTCTGAGGGATTGGATGGGCATACTACAAGACATCTATTTCTTTCGCTGTATATTTTCCTAACTTGTACGATTATAGTTTTTGCAATAATAATGATAACGTTTTGTATGGTTGTGATTTCCATTTGTATGTGTGTGCTAGCTACTGATCCAGGGACTAGTACAGAAAATGCATTAAAACTTGTCTTTTATGGTACACTGTATCATAAAAGGGAGGGTCTTCACAATCGTTCCATTGCATACACCCAGAGCCTCGTTGATACTATGAAGAAGCATCACCAGAACACAAATCTTCAGAGAAATCCTGTGACGAGGGAAATTGTTGATCGTGATTGAATTGAGAAGTTCAGCTGGGTACAATTTTTCAAAAATCAGCAGGCTGCTTATATGTATTGGCAACTATATCATAGCTCAAATAATGTTTTGCAGTTTTAGGCCAATATCATCAGCCATAAATTAAACCTTGACATCTCCAAAGAGCACTCTTGACATCTCCAACATCACAGTGAAGTAACACCATCATAAATAGATTGCTTAGTTGATATGCTGTTGCCCACATAATAGCATCATCGCCAACAAAACCACGTGCGTGGCAAACCCTCTCTCTCTCTCTCTCTCTCTCTCTCTCTCTCTCTCTCTCTCTCTCTTTGAGAGGGAAGTTCTCTACAAAAGGCCCATGTAGGTGGTGTACACAACGCCTTCATATGTCCTGATGTCTTCATATATCGTAGCAGCACGAACAACCATAGATCAATAGCATCCTCAGATAGAATGCCTCACCGGTATTGGGATGTATATGTCTTCTTAGCCTACCAACCTTGATGGCTCTAGCTGGCTCGATGCATTGTTCTGTCAGCGTATACCAAGTCCACTTGGAAGGAAACTCACAATAAGCGAGCTGCCTAGCAGCTATCGAACGTTGATTCGCAATGAACCATTATGTGATCAGGATGCTTCTGCTGGAATCCAGATCCTCAGCATGGGGTCCAACCCCGCATCCTCATGATATATGACGATTCCATACTTGGAAGATGCACAAAGAGTCTCTCCACAGATGGGGCCAAACCACAGCGAGAAATTAAGTTTACGCTCGCTCGCACGGCTCGTATGGTGCGGCTGGAGTAGGGCTTGACACGTGAACGAAGGAGGAGTCTTGGCTGTGTTCCTGATGCACCTGCGAGCAATTAAGATGTCCATATATCGCTGCATCCCTTAAAGCCGTTCACACGCAGAAAATTTTAACTCACAAAAATTTTAAATCGTAAAATTTCAAATTAGAAAGTTCAGTTTAAAAAAGTTTCAACTCGAAAAAATTTTAAATTAGAAAGTTTTAACTCAAAAAAAATAAAATTAGTTAGTTTCAAATAAAAAAGTTTCAACTCCAAAATCTTTCAATTCAAAAAATTTCAACTCCAAAATCATTTAATTCAAAAATTTTCAGTTAGAAAACTTTCTGTTTAAATAAATATGTTTTTGAAATGTTCTAATTTTAAAAAACTCCTGACTTGAAAAGTTTTGACTCTAAAACTTTCGAATTGAAAATTTTTTACTATAAAATTTCAACTTGGAAATTTCAACACATAAATTTTCACATTCATCAAAAATTCAACTCAAAAAATTTAAACTCAAATAAAAATTGAACTCACAAAAATCTATTCAATTTGGAGGCATTTCAATGCATTAGATGCTGTGGAGAAGCTCTTGCGTGTGGACATGTGTCGCATGAAGAATGCCTTCCGCCAGGGGGTTCGTAAAGTAGTCTTTCCTGTTGTAAAACATAGCCGTTCACCCGCGATCAATCAACAGCGCACGAGAAAATCACACAAATAAGAACATTGAGCATAGACAAAGTAGAAGCAAAGTTCTCTCTCTTTCTTCGATTCATCTTTCTCTGTACAATGGGATGCCTAATATATAGAAAGACAGCAGGAGATAGATTCGAATTCGCTCACTAATGGATAGAGTCCATCCAACTTGGACTAAGAGTCTATCTGTTTTACAACATACCCCCTTGGGCGAATACCGCATAATGCACATGTCTCATTAAAAACTCCGCCCAAAAACCCAGTGGGAAAAAGGGGATAGAGAAAAGAGTGCATTTCACTCGCACTCCGTGTTACACTAGTTGCCTCATTAAAAATCTTTATGTGAGAAACTTCAGAAAAACTCACTAAGGGAAAAGAGTACAATTTATAATCTTCAAGATATAAAATATGATTTTCAGGATCATGTAAAAGGGAACATGGTTCACGAATTCACTCCCCCTGAACTCTAGAAATCTCTATGTCACCTCATTCCAATGCTGTTAATGCATCTTTGGAAAGTAGACTTTGGCAAAGATTTTATGAAAAAATCTACTATATTTTCACATGACTTAGTTTGCATTATTTTTACCTCACCATTCTTCTAGCATTCGTGAGGATAGGAAAAATTTAGAGGCAATATGCTTCGTGATATTGCTCTTTAGATAATCAATTTGCATTTGTGCAACATAAGCAGCATTATCTTCGTAGATAATGATGAGGGTATCAACGGTATTAAGACCACATGACTTCTGGATATGGTTAATTACACATCTCAGCCAAACACACTCATGTGAGGCTTCATACAAAGCTATAATATCTGATTGGTTGGTAGAAGTAGCTACCAAGGTCTGCTTAAAAGACCGTCAAGAAATGATTGTACCACCGTAGAGAAACACAAAACTAGTCTGAGATTTGACACTGTGTGGATTAGACAGATAGCCAGCATCTGTATATCCCACCATAGTTAAGTCTTGGTTCTTTCAGTAAAACAAATAAAGATCTTGAGTACCTTGGAGATATCTGAGTAAAGTCTTAACACCTGCCCAATGCCTTCTGGTTGGGGCTATACTGTGTTTTGCTAACAAATTTACTGCGAATGCAATATCAGACTTTGTGTAATTCTTAAGATACATAAGTGAACCAAAAGCACTTACATATGGGACTTCAGGTCCTAAGACTTCTTCATTTTTCATCCTTGGTCTAAATGGGTTTTTATCCGGTTCAAGGGATCTCACAACCATAGGGTTTTTAGATGATGAAATTTATCCATGTTTTATCTTTCCGATACCTTTTTGGTATAGATAGACTGGTGTACAAAAATTCCTTCTAGAAAATGCTCTAGCTGCAGGCCTAAGCAATATTTGGTTTTTCCCAAAACTTTCATCTCAAACTCCATCTTAAGGTAAGCACTTGCTTCCACTATTTCCTTTGTGGTTCCGATGACGTTCAGATCATCGATATATACTGAGATGACATATAATCCATTCTGGGATTTCTTTATGAACACACAGAGATAGTATCCCTTCTCTAGGAGGAACTCATTAAGTCGGTTGTATCACATTCTCCCTGACTATTTTAATCCCGTATAGCGATCTCTTCAATTTGATGCTATACATGTTGCGATTATTAGGATCAGGAATTTTAACTCCTTTAGGGATTCTCGGGCGAAGTTGGCTAAGCTAGATTAAACGGTGGAGATGAGGTGTATAGATTGCACTAGATGTATTATGGCTTAAATAGATAGAGGATGGCAGTGTTAATAGGGTTTGAACGAAGATTAAGCCGGTGGCCGGTCAAACAAATTTTGCAACGATTTGGACGGTGGGAAGTATGGGTAAGTTGAGGTTGTAGTGGCATGTCATGATAGCTTGAAGAGGTTTCGATTTACGTAGAGCTGCAGCTGGATAGCAACAAAGATTTGAGGTGGTGCGCTTGGTGAGTCGGCCGCAGAGAGCGTGAGAGGGAGAGGGGCGAGGTGGAAGGAGGAACTGACATGTGGGGTCGGGCCCACATGTCAGTAGCTCTAAAGAGAACAGAGAGGGAGAAACGCTGATGCGTGGGGCCAGCTAACAGAGAGGGCCACCTATCAGTTTGTGTGGGTCAAAAAGGAGCTGGTCGGCTGGCATTTAAATGGGGTGAGACTCACATGTAAGTAAGAGAAGGAGATTAACTCGAGTTTATTGGAAAGCCTCTGATTCTGGAGATATGGACCATAAGAACAAACCAACTCCCGTTAAGAATAAATATTTATTCCATTGAGATAGAATTGTACACTGTAGACACTAGGGTTTCAGCGGTGCCTTTATTAACCATTGTAATACTTTATCTTGGTGTTTTGTTCTGTTGAATATGAACTTATGTTATTAGCCTTTCGATCAAGTGGGAGAATGTTAGTGGTGATCTTAGGCCAAGCAACAAACTCCGAAACTTTCAGATCAAATCACCACGATCCTTAATTGCGCTTTAATCGGGAGCGTGCCATATATATATTGGTGTTGTCCCATTAGCCAGCGCGAGAGAAAGAAAAGGAGAGACTGGAACTCTAGAGATTGATTTTGTTCTTGAGTCTACCGCTCTCCCTAAATCCCGTTCGATCTGAGGTTCGCTCACGAGCTAACGAAGACCCTCTACCCCCATCGACTCGTCTCGGTGCCTTACTCCTCCTCTGCCGACACATCAAGATCGACAACCGAAAACTTGTAACAGCCCCAAATTTAATTACGAGTCATATTATGCATGGCATGCTCATATCATTCATATTAGAGGCATGATTAACATTTAATTAAGATTTTATAAATGCTAGCACCATTTTAGTAAAATGAGTATAACTTTGTAATGTTCATGACACCTAAAAATTGCTACTTACTTATACCATGCTTCATTGAAAGTGCATCTAGGCCCCTCAATTTATTTTGGTGATTAATGATGACACAATTAAGGAGATATAATGTTTTATCCAAGAATATTGCAGTTATCAAGATCATATCAAAGTTTGAATGACATTGGACGCCCATACGACCTCTTAAAATCAAAAGGACGGCATCAAGACCAAAATTGTAATCTTTTATTTATTTGTGTCTTAAGGATAGCCGTACTATTAAGAGGGTACGACGAGAAATCGTTCTTTAGGATGTGCATGTGCTCAACATCAAATCTTGCATCTCATATTAGCACTCCTGCATTTAGTTTTGAAAAATCTTAAATTGAAACCGAACTGGGTAACCCGGAGTCTCCGGATATCCAATCCGGAGTATCCGGATTCAATCCGGAGTGTCCGGACATTTTGTCCGGAGTCTCCGGGTTGGACCCCTCGGTTGCTTTTGGTTCCAGCTGGTCTGGAGTATCCGGACATTTGGTCCGGAGTCTCCGGATAACCCGGAGTCTCCGGGTTATTTGTCCGGACACTCCGGCCTGTACAAAATCGAGAGTAACGGCTAGTTTTTGAAAAGACTATTTAAAGCCCCCACTCTCTCCCAACGGCTAGAATCTCTATTGAGCTCATTCATAGCAGCATTCAAGCCATTCCTAACCATCTCTAAGCATTCAATAGAGCCCCTACTTCCTCCCACCATTTGATTTGGTTGTTGATCCATTTTGGTGAGGAGAGGAAGAAGTAAAGTGCTAGGTGCATTCAATTCAAGTTGTTGAGCACTAGTTCATCCTCCAAGCGATTCTTCGTGGTGCTATTTCTCTTGGAGGTTGAAGGTCTCCTAGACGGCTAGGAGTCACCGGGAGCTACCAACGTGTGTGGTGAGCCCCGGTTGTTTGTGAAGGCGAGTCTCGCCTCCGAAAGGGAAGAGACAAGAAGTGAAGCCGGCGAGTGCACTTGTGCAATACCGGGAGGAAAGCGGGTTGAAAAAGACCCCGGCTCAAGTGTGACCGAGCCACCTCAACGGAGACGTAGGATTCCCTTCAAGAATCCGAACTTCGGTGAAAAATCGTGTCTCCCTCTTCCGTTTCATTTCTAGCTTCTCTTGTGTGTTTTAGTTCTCATAGAAGTTTAGATCTTGCTTAGTTGACCTTACTTTTCTAGATCTCTACTTGCTAGACTTGCTAGATTGCTTCAACTCTTTTATTTTCTAGTATCAAGTCTCGTGTTTATTTAATCTCTAGATTTATTCCCGAGCTCCCCAACCCGAAGTATCCGGATAAAATACCGGACACTCCGGACAAGCCGGAGTATCCGGATACAATACCCGGAGACTCCGGATTGATTTGCTCCGGGAAGTTTAATTCCGCTGTAATTTTTTTTAATTCGCCTATTCCCCCCCCCCCTCTAGGCGACATCTTTGATCCTTTCAATTGGTATCAGAGCCAAATCTCCTTTGTTTAGCTTAACCGCTTGGAGAATCTAAGATGTCGGGAATAGAGAAGTCTACCAAAACCCATGACCAAGAAAAGACCACGGGTTCCAGCAAAGGGGTTTCAGTTGCAATTCCTTTTGATTATTCCTCTGTTGGAGTCTCAAACTCCTCATCTTACGTCTCCGTATCCTCCGGCCGAGCGCCTCACTTTGATGGCACTCGCTATGCGGCATGGAAACATAAGATGAAGATGCACTTGAGATCACTTCACCCTTGTATTTGGAAGATTGTTGAAACAGGTTTCAAGCCCATTGACCCCAACAATCTCACATCCGAAGAGGACAAAGCTCAACATTTCAATGACCTGGCCGTCAATGCCTTATTCAACGCTTTGAGCGATTCCGAGTTCAACCGGGTGGATGGCCTTGACAATGCCAAAGAAATATGGGAAAGACTCATGGTGACTCATGAAGGAGTGTCAAGTGTCCGTGAGTCCAAGATAGAGCTCATCATTGGTGGCGAGTCGATTCACCTTGGAGGAAGGTGAATCTTACACGAAGATGTTTGACCGCTTGATGGTGCTAGTAAATCAAGCAAAAGGACTTGGAAGCATCGAGCTCATTGACAAAGCAATTGTTAAAATCATCCTTCGAGTGATCACCCCCACCAACCGCAACCTCGTGCAACTCATCCGAGACCGGCCAAACTTCGATACTCTAACTCCTCATGACGTGATTGGGCGGCTAATGATGGATGAGATGATGGTGAAGGAAGCGGAAGTGGTGGAGGAGCTCAAGTCCGGCAAGAAGAAGGGCATCGCCTTGAAGGCCGTCAAAGTGGCTCAAGAAGTGGAAGAAAGCTCAAGCGATGAAGAAGAAGCAAATGGGCCACTCACAAATGAAGACATGGCCCTTCTTGTTAGAAGATTCAACAAGTTCTTGAAGAAGAAAGGGTACAAGCCGGGAAGCCATTCCAAAAGCTTCGGCAACAAGTCAAGAGGAAGGCACTCTTCAAGAAAGTGCTATGAGTGTGGGGAGCCCGGTCACTTCATTGCCGAGTGCCCACACAAAGAAAAGAAGGAAGAAAAGCCGTACAAGAAAGACAAGTACCGCAAGAAGGACAAGGACAAGAGCAAGAAGTACAAGGGCAAGGGTCACGCTTACATCGGCAAGGAGTGGAACTCCGACTCTGACTCCGAGTCCGAGTACGAGTCCGACTCCGACAATGAAGGAGGACTTGCCACCGTCGCCATCGCTACTCCACCGACAAAGTCGAAGAGCCTCTTCGACAACTTGAGCGACAAAGAAGAAGATGCTCCAATGTGCCTTATGGCAAAGGGGCATAAGGTATCATCTAAGAGCACTATTCATTCTATTGTTGATTATAGCTTAGATGATTGCGATGATGCTAGTGATGAGGATGAAGTAGCATTTAAGTCTATGGATGATTTTGATGTTAAAAAGCTAGACTTGCTACTTAAGGATATTGAAAGATTGGAGGAGGTTGTTGAGCAAAAGGAAGCTATTCTCGAAGCTCAAGAAGATCTCCTTATTTTTGAAAAGGAGAAGAATCTTGAGCTAGAAAAGAGCTTAGCCTTTGAAAAGAAAAAGAATGAGGACTTGGTCAAAAGCTCAAATTTGACCAAGAATGAAGCAATTAGTCTTGAGATCACCAATGCTTCACTCTTAGAGCAACTTGCAAAAGCAAAGGATGCTTGCAAGGCTCTTGAAGTGAAGCTTGTTGATCTCTCGAATAAAGCTTCTACCTCAATCAATAACTCCAATATTTCATTACCTTCGACGAGCAACGGTTGTGCTAGATGCTATAATGTTGATGTTGCTACTTGTACTACTAACCGTGAGACTTTGAAAGTCTTGGCTCATGAAAATGAGAAGCTAAAGGTGATGCTTGAAGATGGACTTCAAAAGTCCTACAAGGCAAGCAAGGGTTTAGAGGAGTATCTCGGTAAGCGCCAAGGTAATCCTAAGAGGCAAGGGCTTGGGTATGTTCCGCCTAAGGGCAAAAAGAGCAACATTGTTGTTGCTCCTTTAAGCAAGACCATTCACTTCGTGAAAGGCGAAGGAACATCCAAGCACAAAGCTCACTCTGAGTTCTTTGCTTCTTATGTGCTTAAAAAGACTAACCTCGGTCGTGTAGTTGCTTATCATGTTGGGCGTAAGCCGAAGAATGCTCCTTGTGTTCGTTCTATTTGGGTCCCTAAATCACTTGTTACTAACGTGCGTGGACCTAACCAAGTTTGGGTACCAAAGAGTGTAGGACCGAGTAGGCAACTAGAGGGGGGGGGTGAATAGATGCCGAATAAAATTCAACTATTTCTTTCGGAAAATTAAAGACCCCTAAATAGCGGAAGAATATCTAATATCGTAGAGAACAAAACCCTAGATTAATTAGCGAGACAAATCGAACAAAAATCAAAACTAGTTCTAACAAAAGAAGAACAAATTTTCTAATCAAGAATCAAAGCAAAAAGGATAAAAGAATTGTATAACCCTTTTCTTTATTCCAAAGCCATCTTCCACATGATGACACCAAAAATCTTCTAATCTCAAAAGATTAGAAAACTCTACTATAAACCAACTAGATAGAGCACACAAGCTCTTCTTTGTTGTAGGCACCTTTTGCTTCTTGCCCTTTGCATTGGATTGATTTTCTAAGCCCCTAGAACCCCCTATTTAAAGGGCTCCTATAGCAGTTGATTCCTTCTTGTATACGGCAAACCGGCGGCTCTCCAACTCGGTCACGGCAGCAAAGCATTAGCTTCCACGCCTTGCCTTCCTTCTCTCGGACACGGCCCCGCGCCTCGAGGCCAGCACGCCAGCCTTCAGCCGTCCCCAGCACTCTCGGACATGGCAGCATCGATCCCACCTGCGCTCTGGCCCGAACTCCACTCGGTTTCCAAAACTCCTGCGTACCTGCTGCCGTCCATTGGAGACTTTCCAGAGCCGGATCGATGCAAACACCACCTGGCTGCATGCAAACACACGCCACAGCAGCAACTCACGCACACACACACCACTCACACCATGCACTCACGCACACACACAGCAATGCATGCACCACTCACGCACACATGCATGACACATACACACACGCAATGCAATACACACCATGCACTCACGCACACTAGCATGCACACACATGCTTGCATGAAAAAAAATCATATACACGTGTACGGCCCTTTGCCGCTACGCAGCTGCAGCAGCTCGACGCCAGTGTCGGGCGCCGCTTTCTTGGGAACGCCGCAGAAGCTGCGGCCAGCGCCGTGCCTACCGCGTCGGCCTCGCGAGCTCCTGCCGCTGCGCAACGATCTCGACCTCACGTGCACCGTTTCTCTAGTCGAAACATCTCGCATGACACCCTCGACCCTCACGACCTCGGTTCCTCCTGAACCTAGTCTTGGTCCGTCATCGACCATGTTCGACCTCAAGCAACACTGCGTGAACAAAAACACAAAAACATTTTCCGAGCCCAAGTCCGCGACTTGACTCACATTAATCCATACAACCACTAAATAATCAAACCACTTTCAAATCTTATCAAATAATCAAATCAATTTCAACTCCTTTCAAATACTCATCATCAAAAACAATTGGATCAAAAACAATGATCCTTCAATCTCCCCCTTGATGAGTAATTTGACAAAACACAATAAGATTTGACAAGAGTAGAGAGAAAAAAAAATGAGAGTTTGAGACCCAAAAGATTCCAAGACCAAGTAAAGACCAAGTAAATCCAAATTCTCAAACAGTTTGAAATTCACCTCTCTTTTTATTTTTCTTCTTCTTGACTTTTGCTCTCCCCCTTTTTGACAAAATAGTCATCAAGATCTCAAAACTCCCCCTTAATGAATGCAGGATCTCAAACTTTGAAGTATATTCAAGGTATATAATCAAAGTAAAGCATTTGGAGAGTTTTTACGAGAGTTTTCACATTTTGTATCAATTTATCCAATGAGAAAGCAAATTGTGAGAATATGGAGGCTCTAACACATAGAATAGTTGTTGCATAAGCAAATTAGAGCAAACAAGTAAAATGTCATAAACTGATTTTGCCAAAGCTAAAGAAATCTATCATGAGCAAAGAGAGACTTTCAAATTCATTAATGTTTGTCTCAAGCCTTTTCAAAAATTTGAATTTCCTTTTTCTCTTTTAGCAAGTTTGACAATTTGCTTTGTGATCAACAGGGATGACAAGTAGCGCACACTAGCCCATACTTGTGTATGAGTAGGTAGTTCTTTCTTGTATCTTTCTCGATTTAAATTGGCAAGTGGCTTCACATTGTTACGAACTTTTGTTTAGACAAGTAGCCTTTTCTTGCATCTTTTGAATTTAAATCCCTGGCAAGGAAGTCGCACATTGTACTAAACTTGTGTTTAGCCAAGTAGCTTTTGCTTGCATCTTTTTCAACTTGCTTTTATCATTTAAAACACTGATTTTGCTTGAGACTCATAATGATCATTTGAAGTCCAACAAAAAGCTCACACATAGTTTCTAATCAGCTCTAGCCTTTCACGGATGACAAGAAACTTTTAAGCCTATTTCACAAATGTAATACCATAATGAACAAGAGCCAAAATATTCTCAAAAAGCATCTCAAATTGAATTATTTTAGTCTTTTAGTGAGAAGTGAAGCAATGTAGCATTAATTTGACTATATACACAAGAATAGTCAACAAAGCTTTGTACTACATGATGCAATGAAAACAGGGAGTTTTCTTTAAGTGTAACGACAAAATAGCTCCTTGTAGTAACCAAAGTCAAGTAACACAAATGAAAGAGTTAAAATCAAAACTCCCCCTCAAATCAACCCATGGGGATGAAAGAACCCAAGTTCACCGCGTAAGAAAGCAAAACGAGAAGAATCAAGCGGTTTAGTGAAAATATCGACAAGTTGAGCACCGAATCAACAAATTTCAGTTCAATAGCTCCTTTTTCAACAAGATCTCTAAGAAAGTGAAATCTGATGTCAACGTGTCCAAGAAAGAGAATTACTCAAGAAGTGGCATGAACCAGATGTACTTTTTCTATCAATTCTACATCCTCCAAATTCAACATCAAAGAAAGCTCTTAAACTAATGCATGAGGAAGCAGAAAGCCAAATGCCAAAATCTTGAGTACCACGGAGATACCTTAAAATCCTCTTGATAGCTTGTCGATGTGAAGCACGCGGGGAAGCTTGAAAACGAGGACACAAGCACACAGCAAACTCCAATTATCTCATCCTCAACAGCATCATCATCATCATCATCTTCATCAACAAAGATACTCTCCCTCTGAACATATGCACATGTACCTGCACTATTTTGACTAGTGCCTTTTTGCGAAAACAGAGGTGGAAGAAGCATCTTGAAAAATAACACTTTTAGCACGAGATGCACGAGTGAAGGAGGAGAACCAATTCTTATCATCGGACAAGTGATGTGAGCATCCGGAATCCACTAGCCATATGTTCTCCTTCCTCGCGTGAGAAGCCTACATAGAAGCAGAAAGTGTCGAGGTCTGGTACTGGGGTTAGAAATAAGATGTTTAGGAATCCAAAGATCGAGACACACGACGCACAACAGTTGGCACAACACGAGCATTCTTATGCATAAAAGCAGATTTGTCTTTTCTCGTGTTCTTAGCAACAAGAGGTGTTTGCATCACCCTAGGCACATAATGAGAAATGAAACGCGTGCTGTCTGAAATTAGACCTAGCCTTAGTTCTTTCTTTCTTTTGTTGTTTGGCTAGTCTAAAGCAGAAATTCACCAAATGACCATCTTTCCCACAATGAGTGCAATTGTACTTAACATATGGTTTGGCATTAGAAGTAACTTTTGCACTTGAAATAGTGGGAGATAGAGTGCCGCCAGATTTAATCAAAGTTCTTTTAGACTCATTATCATTTTTGCTCTCAACAGGTTTAGTAGAAGCATGAGAGTTAAAACCTAAACTCCTCGCTTTGTTGAAGCTCACTTTAGATTGATCTAAAATCATGTTCAAATTTTTCTTCCCTTTAGTGAACCTAGAAAGAGAATCTTGCAAGTAGTCAACCTTTTTAGCAAGATTTAAACAATTATCACAAGGAGTGTCAATTTTAGCTTTCTGTTTCTGGCAATTTGAACACGAGTTAATTTCATGAGTGAACATGTCATTTGTTAATTGGATAACTCTACAATTTGCATCTTTTAATTTCAACTCAAGAATAGAACATTTAGAGCAAGCAATTTGATCATGTAAACTATCAGTAGAGCAACCAATATTTTTCACAAGTTTTTCATTTTTCAATTGTTCGGCATAAACTTGTTCTAGTTTAATCACATGTTCCTCTTTTAGTGACTTAATTTCAAATTTGAGATCTAAGCAAGTATCACAAATATTTTCCGAATTTGAATTTTTAAGATCAAAGTTTTCAGTTTTAGCATGCATAGATATTTTTCTAAGATTTTATTTTTGAGAGAAGATTTACTTAAAGATTTTCTCAATATGACTAAAAATTCACAAAGCTCAAAGTATGAAGGTATTACCTCAACACCGTCATTTGGAGGTCTTTGTCGTTGTCACTAGAATCACTAGTGTTCCCTTTTGCCATGAAGCATAGTCGGTGAGATCCTTCTCATTCAGCTTTGTTTGCTTCGCTTCCTTCTCATCTTCAGTTGAGTCATCAATGTCGCTTAAGTCTAAGCGACCAATTGCCTCGAAGACTTTGTTGAGCATCTTCTTTGTCCGTTGTTTATTTTTATCCTTGCTCTCTCTTGGCCGGAAGGACTTGGAGGAGTTGCTTTGCTCCTTCTCCTCTCTGTCTTTGTTCTTGAAACAGTTAGCACGGATGTGCCCTGCCTTGCCGCAGTTGTAGCAGTGGATGGAGGCTCCTCTTCTCTCCCTTGATCTCATGTACGCTGCATTGACACGCTTGGAAAGAAGAGCAAGTGTATCTTCTGGTATTTGATCTAGCTGTTCATCACTAAGAGCACTCAAAGCAGTAATGGAATATGATGATGAAGAACTATTATCATATGAAGAATTAGCATTAAGAGCCATAGAGTTATCATTGGAAGTTCTTGAAACAATGTCTATCTCAAAAGTCTTGAGACTAGAATATAGTTTATCCAAAGTCATTTCACTCATCTTATGAGCTTCCCTAAAAGCGATCACTTTCATTTGCCGATTTTAAGATCAAGAGATGATAGGAAATGTCTAGCATTTTCAGAGTCGATGTACTTTACATCTACTGACTCTAAGATTGTTTAAGATTCTCATAAAGCGAGCAAAACAATCATCTAGAGATTCTCGAGTTCATTTCAAATCTAGTGTATTCCTTTTTAAATTGATCTTGTCTAGCTTCTTTTACAGAGTCGGTGCCCTCATGATAATCTTGAAGAGATTTCCAAATTTCATGAGCGGTGAGTAAATGATGAACTCTATCGAATTCTTTTCTAGCAAGTCCTTGAAGCAATATGTTTCTAGCTCTATTATTATTTTCAACATCTTTTTCAAACTCGATTTTATCAATATCATCATTAGAAGGAAGCTCAGACGTAAATTTTTACCTTGCGCCAAATCGCGTTACCTTGAGCTTGAAGATATGCGATCATCAGGATCCGCCCGATGGGGAAGTCTGTGCCATCGAAGATTGGCGGTTTGTTCGAGTATTTCTCTGTTGCCATAACTTACCGTTTTACTAATCACCTGTTAAGATGGATTAGTAGAGCCTTGCTCTGATACCACTTGTAGGACCGAGTAGGCAACTAGAGGGGGGGGTGAATAGATGCCGAATAAAATTCAACTATTTCTTTCGGAAAATTAAAGACCCCTAAATAGCGGAAGAATATCTAATATCGTAGAGAACAAAACCCTAGATTAATTAAGCGAGACAAATCGAACAAAAATCAAAACTAGTTCTAACAAAAGAAGAACAAATTTTCTAATCAAGAATCAAAGCAAAAAGGATAAAAGAATTGTATAACCCTTTTCTTTATTCCAAAGCCATCTTCCACATGATGACACCAAAAATCTTCTAATCTCAAAAGATTAGAAAACTCTACTATAAACCAACTAGATAGAGCACACAAGCTCTTCTTTGTTGTAGGCACCTTTTGCTTCTTGCCCTTTGCATTGGATTGATTTTCTAAGCCCCTAGAACCCCTATTTAAAGGGCTCCTATAGCGATTGATTCCTTCTTGTATACGGCAAACCGGCGGCTCTCCAACTCGGTCACGGAAGCAAAGCATTAGCTTCCACGCCTTGCCTTCCTTCTCTCGGACACGGCCCGCGCCTCGAGGCCAGACGCCAGCCTTCACTGGCCCTCAAAGACTCTCGGACATGGCAGCATCGATCCCACCTCAAGGCCTCGCCCGAACTCCACTCGGTTTCCAAAACTCCTGCACTGCTGCCAGTCCATTGGAGACTTTCCAGAGCCGGATCGATGCAAACACCACCGCTGCATGCAAACACACGCCACAAAGAAGAACTCACGCACACACACACCACTCACACCATGCACTCACGCACACACAGCAATGCATGCACCACTCACGCACACATGCATGACACATACACACACGCAATGCAATACACACCATGCACTCACGCACACTAGCATGCACACACATGCTTGCATGAAAAAATCATATACACGTGTGCGGCCCGCCGCCGCTGCTGCACCCGGCTCCGACGCCGTGTCGGCAATGCCGCTTTGCCGCCCGCAGAAGCTGCGCCGTGCCTACGCGTCGGCCTCGCGAGCTCTCGCCGGCTGCGCTGCAACGATCTCGACCTCACGTGCACCGTTTCTCTAGTCCGAAACATCTCGCATGACACCCTCGACCCTCACGACCTCAGTTCCTCCCTGAACCTAGTCTTGGTCCCGTCATCGACCATGTTCGACCTCAAGCAACACCTGCACGTGAACAAAAACACAAAAACATTTTCCGAGCCCAAGTCCGCGACTTGACTCACATTAATCCATACAACCACTAAATAATCAAACCACTTTCAAATCTTATCAAATAATCAAATCAATTTCAACTCCTTTCAAATACTCATCATCAAAAACAATTGGATCAAAAACAATGATCCTTCAAAGAGCAAAAACTAAATATGTTTTTGTAGGCCTATATCTCCGGTGGAACAAGTTGGATTTTGGATAGCGGATGCACGCATCACATGACCGGAGAAAAGGCAATGTTCGCACACTTGGATGTGAATGGATCAAATAGCGAAAGCATCATATTTGGAGATAATGGAAAAGGAGAGGTAATTGGTTTGGGTAAAATCTCTATCTCAAATGATTTCCATTTAAGTAATGTCTTACTTGTAGAATCATTAAGCTACAATTTGTTGTTCGTTGCACAATTGTGTGAAGCGGGTTACAATTGTTTGTTTAATAAAAAGGGTGTGGAAGTCATTAAGAGGCTTGATGGTTCAATAGCCTTTAAAGGACGTTTGAAGGGTAAGCTCTATCTCGTAGACTTCAATACGGATAGACTTAATCTTGAAACGTGCTTAATGGCTAAATCTAGCATGGGTTGGCTATGGCATCGCCGACTAGCCCATGTCGGTATGAGGAATCTTCACAAACTCATTAAAGGCAACCACATTCTTGGACTAACCAATGTTGTCTTTGAGAAAGATAGGATTTGTAGCGCTTGTCAAGCGGGCAAGCAAGTTGGCGCCTCTCATCCCACCAAGAATGTGATGACGACCTCAAGACCATTGGAAATGCTCCACATGGATCTATTCGGTCCCGTAGCTTACATAAGCATCGGGGGAAGTAAGTATGGTTTAGTCATTGTTGATGATTTTTCTCGATTCACTTGGGTGTTCTTTTACATGACAAAGGTGAAGTCCAAGTGACATTGAAGAAATTTATGAGAAGAGCTCAAAACGAGTTTGAAGTAAAGATCAAGAGAATTCGAGCGACAACGGCACCGAGTTCAAGAATATTGGCGTGGAGGAGTTTCTTGATGAGGAAGGAATCAAGCATGAATTCTCGGCTCCCTATTCTCCTCAACAAAATGGGGTAGCCGAGAGGAAGAATCGAACCCTCATTGAGATGGCGCGGACGATGCTTGACGAGTACAAGGTTTCTGACAGCTTTTGGGCGGAAGCCATCAATACCGCATGCCACAGCTCCAACCGCCTTTATCTCCACAAGATCTTGAAGAAGACGGCATACGAATTGCTCACCGGCAAGAAACCAAACGTCTCCTACTTTCGAGTCTTTGGGAGCAAATGCTATATCCTTAACAAAAAGGCTAAGTCTTCTAAATTTGCTCCTAAAGTAGATGAAGGTTTCTTACTTGGCTATGGAACTAATGCTTATGCGTACCGAGTTTTCAACAATACCACCCGTGTCGTTGAAATCTCGCGTGACGTGACTTTTGATGAAACTAACGGTTCTCAAGTAGAACAAGTTGATCATGCCGTGATTGACAGGGAAGAACCACCATGTGAAGCTATCAAGAAAATGGCAATTGGGGAGGTAAGACCTCAAAATCTGGAATCTCACCCGAGCACCCCAACCCGGAGTCTCCGGCCTGAAACCCGGAGTGTCCGGATTGGTCCGGAGTCTCCGGGTCAAATACCGGAGTCTCCGGATGGGTCAGGCTCAGGTGATATTCCCTCCTCGTCCAAGCAAGCCCAGGATGGTTCAAACGCTTCCCAAGATGAAGAACTTATCCAAGCTCCAAATTCAACTGTTCCTCACCCAAGAGTTCATCAAATTATTCAACGGGATCATCCGGTCGACAACATACTCGGAGATATTCACAAGGGAGTATCCACTAGATCTCGTGTTGCCAACTTTTGTGAATTTTACTCGTTTGTGTCTTCTCTTGAGCCTCTTAAGGTAGAAGAAGCACTTGATGACCCGGATTGGGTGATGGCCATGCAAGAGGAGCTGAACAACTTCAAGTGTAATCAAGTCTGGGAGCTTGTCGAAAGACCAAATCAAAACGTAATCGGTCCTAAGTGGGTCTTCCGAAACAAGCAAGACGAAAACGGGATAGTGACAAGGGACAAAGCTAGATTGGTTGCTCAAGGGTACACTCAAATCGAAGGTTTGGATTTCGATGAAACATATGCTCCCGTAGCTAGGCTTGAATCTATTAGAATATTACTTGCCTTTGCTACTCACCATGAATTCAAGTTGTACCAAATGGATGTCAAGAGCGCCTTCTTAAACGGACCTCTCTCCGAGATGGTCTACGTCGAGCAACCACCTGGCTTTGAAGATCCAAAATACCCGGACCACGTCTACTATCTACACAAGGCTCTTTATGGACTAAAGCAAGCACCAAGAGCATGGTTTGAGTGTTTATGGGATTTTCTTCTCGGACAAGGTTTTGTAGTCGGAAAGGCCGACCCTACTCTCTTTACTAAGCATATAGATAATGATTTATTTGTATGCCAAATATATGTTGATGACATTATATTTGGATCTACTAATGAACATTTGTGTAAAGAGTTTAGCAAAATCATGACTAAAAGGTTCGAGATGTCCATGATGGGAGAATTGAAGTTCTTCCTCGGCTTTCAAGTCAAACAACTCAAGGAAGGAACCTTCATTTGTCAAACCAAGTACATCAAGGACATGCTCAAGAAGTTCGGAATGGAGGATGCAAAGCCAATTAACACACCTATGCAAGCCAATGGGCATCTAGACCTCGACAAGGAAGGTAAACCGGTCATCCAAAAGGTATATCGCTCGATGATCGGCTCTCTTCTTTATCTTTGTGCATCTAGGCCCGATATCATGCTTAGTGTTTGTATGTGTGCACGTTTTCAAGCCGCTCCAAAAGAGTGCCACATGGTGGCCGTTAAGAGAATCTTAAGATACTTAGTGCACACTCCTCATTTCGGACTTTGGTATCCGAAAGGATCTTCCTTTGAGTTAATTGGCTACTCCGATGCGGACTATGCCGGTTGTAAAGTGGATAGGAAGAGTACCTCGGGGACTTGCCAATTCTTGGGTAGGTCTCTAGTCTCGTGGTCTTCCAAGAAACAAAATTCCGTAGCCCTATCCACTGCCGGAAAATTTGAATATATAGCCGTGGGCGTTGTTGTGCCCAATTACTTTGGATGAGACAAACCTTGAGTGATTATGGCCTATCCTACAAGAGTGTTCCATACGTGGTGACAATGAGAGCGCCATAAAAATAGCCAACAATCTGTTCAACACTCTCACAAAGCATATCGATATTCGCCACCATTTCCTAAGAGATCATGCAACCAAAGGCGAGATTGATATACAACATGTGAGCACAATAGATCAGTTAGCCGATATATTTACCAAGCTCCTTGACGAGAAAAGGTTCTGTGAATTGAGAAGTGGTCTAAATATTTTGGATTCTCGTAACGTGGCTTGAGGAGTGCTCACATATATTGCTTGTTGAATGAAAAATGAATTTCAAAACCTTATTTATCTTTTTCTTTGAAATTATCTTGTGTTGTTGGTTCTTAATCCTCGGATCACATCATTGCCGTCTGACTATAGCCTGATTGCTTGATTGTTAGCTAGTCACATGGTGGATGGATGCCCTAGGATTCCTCCCTATCACTCTCCGCGGGTCTCCGAAGCTTCCCTTGAAAAATTCCTTTTCTTCCCGAGCTGGAGGACCCGGAGTATCCGTGATTTTCAACCGGAGTCTCAGAGTTATCCGGAGTATCCGGTTGTTTAACCCGGAGTATCCGGACTGAAAATCCGGAGTCTCCGGGTTGGGGCGTGCGGTTCTATCCCAAAACCATCGCGCGCCTCCTCTTTTCCCATTCCCACCGTGTCTCTCTCTCCCGTGCTCTCCTTGCGGTTAGGGCATCTCCTCTCCATCATCTTCATCTCCAAGGCGTGTGGGACTCCTCCTCTCCATCAGATTTGTAGAATCAAGGTAAGAAGGCTTGCCCTAATCCTCCTCATTCCGTTTTTGACTCCGCTTCTCCTCATTCTAAGGGATCTCCGTGTGGATTGTCTCTTCTAGGGTGCGGTCTCTCGATTCCTTGGTTCTCAAAGATCGAAGGATTGTAAATCTCTTCTCACCGTGTTCCTCATTTCAATCTTCTTAAGGTGAGTTCAAGTTCTAACCCTCTCCCGCGAAATCCATGGCCATTTGTTGTTCTTATCTCTTAATCCTTCATCCTAGTGGCCTTCTAGACCCTTTACTTGTTGTTTTTGGAGATGGATTCCGTGAAATCTTTCTGGCCATGCGCGTTTTCTGGCACATCCGGAGTGTCCGGACCGTTTGTTCGGAGTCTCCGGGTTCAATCCGGAGTATCCGAACATCTTGTCCGGAGTCTCCGGATGTAGTCCGGAGTCTCAGGATATTTTGTCCGGACTCTCCGGGTTGTATGGCTCGGCCAGAATTCAATCTTCGCAATTTCAAGTCGCCTCGCGACTAATCTTTCTGTATTGCTTTGTCTGGACAGATGGATCCTTCCCAGGGGACGTCAGGAGGCGGAGATCCTCCTAGGAGTCCCACTCCTCCTCCTCCTCATATTCCTGCAGGCGCGGCCCCTTTAGGCCAGCCTCCTCCGGACACCCCTCCGGATCCCTCTCTTCCTCCGGCTCGCAAAAGGCAAAGGCAAGGGGTGGTAAAGCGACCTACCTCAAAGACTCCTCAGACTATTGGTCCTTCTCCACAGCCTCAGCCGCAGCAGCAGCAGCCTGATCCAGATGAGCATCCTGCAGATACTCATGCTGTGCTGCGTGATCAGAAGAGGAGAGAGTATCGGGATTCGGGTCGATACATTGGACCTATGGTCAAGGCCAAGCCAGTCTGGAGGTATCCTGCCTCAGTCAACCCTATGAGGATAATTGACTACAGAAGTGGTTCTGGCAAGGGTAAAGCTATAGTGGAGCATAGAAAGAAAGATCCACTTGAGCTTTATCAAGATGAGTATGTGGACCGCCGGTTTTGGAATCGGTTTCAGTTAGACTACTATGAGACAGTCCTCTACCCTCTTGAGCACTCAGTGGTCAGAATGAAGACCATAGACTGGGATTACATGGCAGCTGCTGGCAATACAGTCTTTGATGAGATCATCTAGATCTGCGAGATGCATGAGATCAAGAACTTAATGACTTTCAAATATGATTGGAACGATGAAGTAGTCATGCAGTTCTATGCCACTCTCTACTTTGACAAGGCTGAAGAAGCCATTTGGTGGATGACTGATAAAGTGTGGTATGTGACAAACAAGAAGAGGCTAGCCAGAGTGCTTCATCTCAGATACAATGCGAATCCTAAGCTGCATGCCAAGAAAGTTTTATCTCCTGAGCAGATTGAGGCATTGTATGACACCTCGAAGAGCTTTACTGTTGGGACAATCAAAGGACTGAAGGAGGTGCCTGCTGTACTGAACAGGATCCTTAGGGTCACTCTTTGGCCTAAGGAAGGAGATGCTTCTACCATTAGTTCCTATGGAAGGAACTTGCTCTTTCACCTCGTTGAGCGCACCCACCAGTTCGACATTGTTGATTTTCTGTGGGAGACAATGAGGCAGAATGCTCAGAGCAACATGGCTAGTTGCAGCTACGCTCCTTTTGTGATGGCACTGATTGTGAGTGTGTCTGGTCTGAACTTTGTCAGAGATGTGGAGCATGTATCCTACAAGGTTCGACCTCCTACTGCTCCTCCTGCTCCTGTTGCCCCCGGACCTGCTGCTAGGTCGCGCAGAGGTCGCTCGACCGGCTCCTCCTCTGCTCCAGCTGTTCCTCCTGTTGTTCCTCCTGAGCAGCAGTCAGAGATTCCCAGCGGCACTCTCCAGAAGATGCTCAAGCATATCTTCCGCCTCTGCCGTGACATCTCCACTCGGCAGAAGGACATGGCGAAGAAGATCAAAAAGAATGGCAAGGGCATTCGAGACCTCCGCCGCCACATGGGTGAGGCGGTATCTGCCAGCGACTCTTCAGGATCTTCAGTGGAGGATAGTGAGACTTCTGCTGATGCCTTGTTTGGTATTGCTTCTTCCTCTGCTCCTCCAGCGCCAGGTGACGACGACAGTGAGGGCTCCGAGTACGAGGCCTCCGACAGCGAAGACGACGAGTGATCTCCTCTGTTTCTTCATCTCCTTTTGGTGTCTTGATGCCAAAGGGGGAGTGATATCTATCGTTTAGTTGTTGCTTGTTGCATTCGCTCGTGGACTTGTCTTGTGTTGCTTTCTGTGCTTTCTGTTACTGCTGTTTATGCTGCCGTGAACTATGTTGTGTTTATCCTTCTTCCATGTAATGACATTATGATTATCTTATGCATGGATTGCTTTCAGTTTATTGCAATGTATTCTCGGATGCTTTGTTTAAGGGGGAGCTCTCGGTTATCTCTCGTTAAATATGTGCATTTGATTCCACTCAATACTTCTAATGCACACATTTAGGGGGAGCTCCACCTTTTATCCTTTTAGCTAAAGTCAATTTCATTTATTTTATTTGCTGTTAATTGTGTTGTCATCAATACACCAAAAAGGGGGAGATTGAAAGTGCATCTAGGCCCCTCAATTTATTTTGGTGATTAATGATGACACAATTAAGGAGATATAATGTTTTATCCAAGAATATTGCAGTTATCAAGATCATATCAAAGTTTGAATGACATTGGACGCCCCTACGACCTCTTAAAATCAAAAGGACGGCATCAAGACCAAAATTGTAATCTTTTATTTATTTGTGTCTTAAGGATAGCCGTACTATTAAGAGGGTACGATGAGAAATCGTTCTTTAGGATGTGCATGTGCTCAACATCAAATCTTGCATCTCATATTAGCACTCCTGCATTTAGTTTTGAAAAATCTTAAATTGAAACCGAACTAGGTAACCCGGAGTCTCCGGATATCCAATCCGGAGTATCCGTATATCCAATCCGGATTATCCGCATTCAATCCGGAGTGTCCGGACATTTTGTCCGGAGTCTCCGGGTTGGACCCCTCGGTTGATTTTGGTTCCAGCTGGTCCGGAGTATCCGGATATTTGGTCTGGAGTCTCCGGATAACCCGGAGTCTCCGGGTTATTTGTCCGGACACTCCGGCTTGTACAAAATCGAGAGTAACGGCTAGTTTTTGAAAAGACTATTTAAAGCCCCCACTCTCTCCCAACGGCTAGAATCTCTATTGAGCTCATTCATAGCAGCATTCAAGCCATTCCTAACCATCTCTAAGCATTCAATAGAGCCCCTACTTCCTCCTACCATTTGATTTGGTTGTTGATCCATTTTGGTGAGGAGAGGAAGAAGTAAAGTGCTAGGTGCATTCAATTCAAGTTGTTGAGCACTAGTTCATCCTCGAAGCGATTCTTCGTGGTGCTATTTCTCTTGGAGGTTGAAGGTCTCCTAGACGGCTAGGAGTCACCGGGAGCTACCAACGTGTGTGGTGAGCCCCGGTCGTTTGTGAAGGCGAGTCTCGCCTCCGAAAGGGAAGAGACAAGAAGTGAAGCCGGCGAGTGCATTTGTGCAACACCGGGAGGAAAGCGGGTTGAAAGAGACCCCGGCTCAAGTGCGACCGAGCCACCTCAACGGAGACGTAGGATTCCCTTCAAAAATCCGAACTTGGTGAAAAATCATGTCTCCAACTTCGTTTTAGTCTCTAGCTTCTCTTGTGTGATTTTGTTCTTATAGAAGTTTAGATCTAGCTTAGTTTGCTTTACTTTTGTAGATCTCTACTTGCTAGACTTGCTAGATTTCTTTTACCGCTTTATTTTCTAGCATCTAATTACTTGTTTGTCTAGATTAATTTTTGTTCCCGAGCCCGCCAACCCGGAGTATCCGGATAAAATACCGGACACTCCGGACAAGCCGGAGTATCCGGACATAATACCCGGAGACTCCGGATTGACCTGCTCGGGAAAGTTTAATTCCGCTGTAAATCTTTTAATTCGCCTGTTCACCCCCCCTCTAGGCGACATCTTTGGTCCTTTCAATTGGTATCAGAGCCAAATCTCCATTGTTTAGCTTAACCGCTTGGAGAATCTAAGATGTCGAAAATAGAGAAGAATACCGAAACCCATGACCAAGAAAAGGCCACGGGTTCCGGCAAAGGGGTTTCAGTTGCAATTCCTTTTGATTATTCCTCTGTTGGAGTCTCAAACTCCTCATCTTACGTCTCCGTGTCCTCCGGCCGAGCGCCTCACTTTGATGGCACTCGCTATGCGGCATGGAAACATAAGATGAAGATGCACTTGAGATCACTTCACCCTTGTATTTGGAAGATTGTTGAAACAGGTTTCAAGCCCATTGACCCCAACAATCTCACATCCGAAGAGGACAAAGCTCAACATTTCAATGACCTGGCCGTCAATGCCTTATTCAACGCTTTGAGCGATTCCGAGTTCAACCGGGTGGATGGCCTTGACAATGCCAAAGAAATATGGGAAAGACTCATGGTGACTCATGAAGGAGTGTCAAGTGTCCGTGAGTCCAAGATAGAGCTCATCATTGGTGAACTGAGTCGATTCACCTTGGAGGAAGGTGAATCTTACACGAAGATGTTTGACCGCTTGATGGTGCTAGTAAATCAAGCAAAAGGACTTGGAAGCACCGAGCTCATTGACAAAGCAATTGTTAAAATCATCCTTCGAGTGATCACCCCCACCAACCGCAACCTCGTGCAACTCATCCGAGACCGGCCAAACATCGATACTCTAACTCCTCATGACGTGATTGGGCGGCTAATGATGGATGAGATGATGGTGAAGGAAGCGGAAGTGGTGGAGGAGCTCAAGTCCGGCAAGAAGAAGGGCATCGCCTTGAAGGCCGTCAAAGTGGCTCAAGAAGTGGAAGAAAGCTCAAGCGATGAAGAAGAAGCAAATGGGCCACTCACAAATGAAGACATGGCCCTTCTTGTTAGAAGATTCAACAAGTTCTTGAAGAAGAAAGGGTACAAGCCGGGAAGCCATTCCAAAAGCTTCGGCAACAAGTCAAGAGGAAGGCACTCTTCAAGAAAGTGCTATGAGTGTGGGGAGCCCGGTCACTTCATTGCCGAGTGCCCACACAAAGAAAAGAAGGAAGAAAAGCCGTACAAGAAAGACAAGTACCGCAAGAAGGACAAGGACAAGAGCAAGAAGTACAAGGGCAAGGGTCACGCTTACATCGGCAAGGAGTGGAACTCCGACTCCGACTCCGAGTCCGAGTCCGACTCCGACAATGAAGGAGGACTTGCCACCGTCGCCATCGCTACTCCACCGACAAAGTCGAAGAGCCTCTTCGACAACTTGAGCGACAAAGAAGAAGATGCTCCAATGTGCCTTATGGCAAAGGGGCATAAGGTATCATCTAAGAGCACTATTCATTCTATTGTTGATTATAGCTTAGATGATTGCGATGATGCTAGTGATGAGGATGAAGTAGCATTTAAGTCTATGGATGATTTTGATGTTAAAAAGCTAGACTTGCTACTTAAGGATATTGAAAGATTGGAGGAGGTTGTTGAGCAAAAGGAAGCTATTCTCGAAGCTCAAGAAGATCTCCTTATTTTTGAAAAGGAGAAGAATCTTGAGCTAGAGAAGAGCTTAGCCTTTGAAAAGAAAAAGAATGAGGACTTGGTCAAAAGCTCAAATTTGACCAAGAATGAAGCAATTAGTCTTGAGATCACCAATGCTTCACTCTTAGAGCAACTTGCAAAAGCAAAGGATGCTTGCAAGGCTCTTGAAGTGAAGCTTGTTGATCTCTCGAATAAAGCTTCTACCTCAATCAATAACTCCAATATTTCATTACCTTCGACGAGCAGCGGTTGTGCTAGATGCTATAATGTTGATGTTGATACTTTTACTACTAACCGTGAGACTTTGAAAGTCTTGGCTCATGAAAATGAGAAGCTTAAGGTGATGCTTGAAGATGGACTTCAAAAGTCCTACAAGGCAAGCAAGGGTTTAGAGGAGTATCTCGGTAAGCGCCAAGGTAATCCTAAGAGGCAAGGGCTTGGGTATGTTCCGCCTAAGGGCAAAAAGAGCAACATTGTTGTTGCTCCTTTAAGCAAGACCATTCACTTCGTGAAAGGCGAAGGAACATCCAAGCACAAAGCTCACTCTGAGTTCTTTGCTTCTTATGTGCTTAAAAAGACTAACCTCGGTCGTGTAGTTGCTTATCATGTTGGGCGTAAGCCGAAGAATGCTCCTTGTGTTCGTCCTATTTGGGTCCCTAAATCACTTGTTACTAACGTGCGTGGACCTAACCAAGTTTGGGTACCAAAGAGCAAAAACTAAATATGTTTTTGTAGGCCTATATCTCCGGTGGAACAAGTTGGATTTTGGATAGCGGATGCACGCATCACATGACCGGAGAAAAGGCAATGTTCGCACACTTGGATGTGAATGGATCAAATAGCGAAAGCATCATATTTGGAGATAATGGAAAAGGAGAGGTAATTGGTTTGGGTAAAATATCTATCTCAAATGATTTCCATTTAAGTAATGTCTTACTTGTAGAATCATTAAGCTACAATTTGTTGTCCGTTACACAATTGTGTGAAGTGGGTTACAATTGTTTGTTTAATGAAAAGGGTGTGGAAGTCATTAAGAGGCTTGATGGTTCAATAGCCTTTAAAGGACGTTTGAAGGGTAAGCTCTATCTCGTAGACTTCAATACGGATAGACTTAATCTTGAAACGTGCTTAATGGCTAAATCTAGCATGGGTTGGCTATGGCATCGCCGACTAGCCCATGTCGGTATGAGGAATCTTCACAAACTCATTAAAGGCAACCACATTCTTGGACTAACCAATGTTGTCTTTGAGAAAGATAGGATTTGTAGCGCTTGTCAAGCGGGCAAGCAAGTTGGCGCCTCTCATCCCACCAAGAATGTGATAGCGACCTCAAGACCATTGGAAATGCTCCACATGGATCTATTCGGTCCCGTAGCTTACATAAGCATCGGGGGAAGTAAGTATGGTTTAGTCATTGTTGATGATTTTTCTCGATTCACTTGGGTGTTCTTTTTACATGACAAAGGTGAAGTCAAATTGACATTGAAGAAATTTATGAGAAGAGCTCAAAACGAGTTTGAAGTAAAGATCAAGAGAATTCGGAGCGACAACGGCACCGAGTTCAAGAATATTGGCGTGGAGGAGTTTCTTGATGAGGAAGGAATCAAGCATGAATTCTCGGCTCCCTATTCTCCTCAACAAAATGGGGTAGCCGAGAGGAAGAATCGAACCCTCATTGAGATGGCGCGGACGATGCTTGACGAGTACAAGGTTTCTGACAGCTTTTGGGCGGAAGCCATCAATACCGCATGCCACAGCTCCAACCGCCTTTATCTCCACAAGATCTTGAAGAAGACGGCATACGAATTGCTCACCGGCAAGAAACCAAACGTCTCCTACTTTCGAGTCTTTGGGAGCAAATGCTATATCCTTAACAAAAAGGCTAAGTCTTCTAAATTTGCTCCTAAAGTAGATGAAGGTTTCTTACTTGGCTATGGAACTAATGCTTATGCGTACCGAGTTTTCAACAATACCACCCGTGTCGTTGAAATCTCGCGTGACGTGACTTTTGATGAAACTAACGGTTCTCAAGTAGAACAAGTTGATCATGCCGTGATTGACAGGGAAGAACCACCATGTGAAGCTATCAAGAAAATGGCAATTGGGGAGGTAAGACCTCAAAATCTGGAATCTCACCCGAGCACCCCAACCCAGAGTCTCCGGCCTGAAACCCGGAGTGTCGGATTGGTCCGAGTCTCCGGGTCAAATACCGGAGTCTCCGGATGGGTCAGGCTCAGGTGATATTCCCTCCTCGTCCAAGCAAGCCCAGGATGGTTCAAACGCTTCCCAAGATGAAGAACTTATCCAAGCTCCAAATTCAACTGTTCCTCACCCAAGAGTTCATCAAATTATTCAACGGGATCATCCGGTCGACAACATACTCGGAGATATTCACAAGGGAGTATCCACTAGATCTCGTGTTGCCAACTTTTGTGAATTTTACTCGTTTGTGTCTTCTCTTGAGCCTCTTAAGGTAGAAGAAGCACTTGATGACCCGGATTGGGTGATGGCCATGCAAGAGGAGCTGAACAACTTCAAGTGTAATCAAGTCCGGGAGCTTGTCGAAAGACCAAATCAAAACGTAATCGGTCCTAAGTGGGTCTTCGAAACAAGCAAGACGAAACGGGATAGTGACAAGGGACAAAGCTAGATTGGTTGCTCAAGGGTACACTCAAATCGAAGGTTTGGATTTCGATGAAACATATGCTCCCGTAGCTAGGCTTGAATCTATTAGAATATTACTTGCCTTTGCTACTCACCATGAATTCAAGTTGTACCAAATGGATGTCAAGAGCGCCTTCTTAAACGGACCTCTCTCCGAGATGGTCTACGTCGAGCAACCACCTGGCTTTGAAGATCCAAAATACCCGGACCACGTCTACTATCTACACAAGGCTCTTTATGGACTAAAGCAAGCACCAAGAGCATGGTTTGAGTGTTTATGGGATTTTCTTCTCGGACAAGGTTTTGTAGTCGGAAAGGCCGACCCTACTCTCTTTACTAAGCATATAGATAATGATTTATTTGTATGCCAAATATATGTTGATGACATTATATTTGGATCTACTAATGAACATTTGTGTAAAGAGTTTAGCAAAATCATGACTAAAAGGTTCGAGATGTCCATGATGGGAGAATTGAAGTTCTTCCTCGGCTTTCAAGTCAAACAACTCAAGGAAGGAACCTTCATTTGTCAAACCAAGTACATCAAGGACATGCTCAAGAAGTTCGGAATGGAGGATGCAAAGCCAATTAACACACCTATGCAAGCCAATGGGCATCTAGACCTCGACAAGGAAGGTAAACCGGTCATCCAAAAGGTATATCGCTCGATGATCGGCTCTCTTCTTTATCTTTGTGCATCTAGGCCCGATATCATGCTTAGTGTTTGTATGTGTGCATGTTTTCAAGCCGCTCCAAAAGAGTGCCACATGGTGGCCGTTAAGAGAATCTTAAGATACTTAGTGCACACTCCTCATTTCGGACTTTGGTATCCGAAAGGATCTTCCTTTGAGTTAATTGGCTACTCCGATGCGGACTATGCCGGTTGTAAAGTGGATAGGAAGAGTACCTCGGGGACTTGCCAATTCTTGGGTAGGTCTCTAGTCTCGTGGTCTTCCAAGAAACAAAATTCCGTAGCCCTATCCACTGCCGAAGCTGAATATATAGCCGCCGGGCGTTGTTGTGCCCAATTACTTTGGATGAGACAAACCTTGAGTGATTATGGCCTATCCTACAAGAGTGTTCCACTTCTGTGTGACAATGAGAGCGCCATAAAAATAGCCAACAATCCTGTTCAACACTCTCGCACAAAGCATATCGATATTCGCCACCATTTCCTAAGAGATCATGCAACCAAAGGCGAGATTGATATACAACATGTGAGCACAATAGATCAGTTAGCCGATATATTTACCAAGCTCCTTGACGAGAAAAGGTTCTGTGAATTGAGAAGTGGTCTAAATATTTTGGATTCTCGTAACGTGGCTTGAGGAGTGCTCACATATATTGCTTGTTGAATGAAAAATGAATTTCAAAACCTTATTTATCTTTTTCTTTGAAATTATCTTGTGTTGTTGGTTCTTAATCCTCGGATCACATCATTGCCGTCTGACTATAGCCTGATTGCTTGATTGTTAGCTAGTCACATGGTGGATGGATGCCCTAGGATTCCTCCCTATCACTCTCCGCGGGTCTCCGAAGCTTCCCTTGAAAAATTCCTTTTCTTCCCGAGCTGGAGGACCCGGAGTATCCGTGATTTTCAGCCGGAGTCTCAGAGTTATCCGGAGTATCCGGTTGTTTAACCCGGAGTATCCGGACTGAAAATCCGGAGTCTCCGGGTTGGGGCGTGCGGTTCTATCCCAAAACCATCGCGTGCCTCCTCTTTTCCCATTCCCACCGTGTCTCTCTCTCCCGTGCTCTCCTTGCGGTTAGGGCATCTCCTCTCCATCATCTTCATCTCCAAGGCGTGTGGGACTCCTCCTCTCCATCAGATTTGTAGAATCAAGGTAAGGAGGCTTGCCCTAATCCTCCTCATTCCGTTTTTGACTCCGCTTCTCCTCATTCTAAGGGATCTCCGTGTGGATTGTCTCTTCTAGGGTGCGGTCTCTCGATTCCTTGGTTCTCAAAGATCGAAGGATTGTAAATCTCTTCTCACCGTGTTCCTCATTTCAATCTTCTTAAGGTGAGTTCAAGTTCTAACCCTCTCCCGCGAAATCCATGGCCATTTGTTGTTCTTATCTCTTAATCCTTCATCCTAGTGGCCTTCTAGACCCTTTACTTGTTGTTTTTGGAGATGGATTCCGTGAAATCTTTCTGGCCATGCGCGTTTTCTGGCACATCCGGAGTGTCCGGACCGTTTGTTCGGAGTCTCCGGGTTCAATCCGGAGTATCCGAACATCTTGTCCGGAGTCTCCGGATGTAGTCCGGAGTCTCAGGATATTTTGTCCGGACTCTCCGGGTTGTATGGCTCGGCCAGAATTCAATCTTCGCAATTTCAAGTCGCCTCGCGACTAATCTTTCTGTATTGCTTTGTCTGGACAGATGGATCCTTCCCAGGGGACGTCAGGAGGCGGAGATCCTCCTAGGAGTCCCACTCCTCCTCCTCCTCATATTCCTGCAGGCGCGGCCCCTTTAGGCCAGCCTCCTCCGGACACCCCTCCGGATCCCTCTCTTCCTCCGGCTCGCAAAAGGCAAAGGCAAGGGGTGGTAAAGCGACCTACCTCAAAGACTCCTCAGACTATTGGTCCTTCTCCACAGCCTCAGCCGCAGCAGCAGCAGCCTGATCCAGATGAGCATCCTGCAGATACTCATGCTGTGCTGCGTGATCAGAAGAGGAGAGAGTATCGGGATTCGGGTCGATACATTGGACCTATGGTCAAGGCCAAGCCAGTCTGGAGGTATCCTGCCTCAGTCAACCCTATGAGGATAATTGACTACAGAAGTGGTTCTGGCAAGGGTAAAGCTATAGTGGAGCATAGAAAGAAAGATCCACTTGAGCTTTATCAAGATGAGTATGTGGACCGCCGGTTTTGGAATCGGTTTCAGTTAGACTACTATGAGACAGTCCTCTACCCTCTTGAGCACTCAGTGGTCAGAATGAAGACCATAGACTGGGATTACATGGCAGGCCGGGCATCTGATCTTTGATGAGATCATCTAGATCTGCGAGATGCATGAGATCAAGAACTTAATGACTTTCAAATAATATTGGAACGATGAAGTAGTCATGCAGTTCTATGCCACTCTCTACTTTGACAAGGCTGAAGAAGCCATTTGGTGGATGACTGATAAAGTGTGGTATGTGACAAACAAGAAGAGGCTAGCCAGAGTGCTTCATCTCAGATACAATGCGAATCCTAAGCTGCATGCCAAGAAAGTTTTATCTCCTGAGCAGATTGAGGCATTGTATGACACCTCGAAGAGCTTTACTGTTGGGACAATCAAAGGACTGAAGGAGGTGCCTGCTGTACTGAACAGGATCCTTAGGGTCACTCTTTGGCCTAAGGAAGGAGATGCTTCTACCATTAGTTCCTATGGAAGGAACTTGCTCTTTCACCTCGTTGAGCGCACCCACCAGTTCGACATTGTTGATTTTACGTGGGAGACAATGAGGCAGAATGCTCAGAGCAACATGGCTAGTTGCAGCTACGCTCCTTTTGTGATGGCACTGATTGTGAGTGTGTCTGGTCTGAACTTTGTCAGAGATGTGGAGCATGTATCCTACAAGGTTCGACCTCCTACTGCTCCTCCTGCTCCTGTTGCCCCCGGACCTGCTGCTAGGTCGCGCAGAGGTCGCTCGACCGGCTCCTCCTCTGCTCCAGCTGTTCCTCCTGTTGTTCCTCCCGAGCGTGATCGAGAGATTCAGCGGCACTCTCCAGAAGATGCTCAAGCATATCTTCCGCCTCTGCCGTGACATCTCCACTCGGCAGAAGGACATGGCGAAGAAGATCAAAAAGAATGGCAAGGGCATTCGAGACCTCCGCCGCCACATGGGTGAGGCGGTATCTGCCAGCGACTCTTCAGGATCTTCAGTGGAGGATAGTGAGACTTCTGCTGATGCCTTGTTTGGTATTGCTTCTTCCTCTGCTCCTCCAGCGCCAGGTGACGACGACAGTGAGGGCTCCGAGTACGAGGCCTCCGACAGCGAAGACGACGAGTGATCTCCTCTGTTTCTTCATCTCCTTTTGGTGTCTTGATGCCAAAGGGGGAGTGATATCTATCGTTTAGTTGTTGCTTGTTGCATTCGCTCGTGGACTTGTCTTGTGTTGCTTTCTGTGCTTTCTGTTACTGCTGTTTATGCTGCCGTGAACTATGTTGTGTTTATCCTTCTTCCATGTAATGACATTATGATTATCTTATGCATGGATTGCTTTCAGTTTATTGCAATGTATTCTCGGATGCTTTGTTTAAGGGGGAGCTCTCGGTTATCTCTCGTTAAATATGTGCATTTGATTCCACTCAATACTTCTAATGCACACATTTAGGGGGAGCTCCACCTTTTATCCTTTTAGCTAAAGTCAATTTCATTTATTTTATTTGCTGTTAATTGTGTTGTCATCAATACACCAAAAAGGGGGAGATTGAAAGTGCATCTAGGCCCCTCAATTTATTTTGGTGATTAATGATGACACAATTAAGGAGATATAATGTTTTATCCAAGAATATTGCAGTTATCAAGATCATATCAAAGTTTGAATGACATTGGACGCCCCTACGACCTCTTAAAATCAAAAGGACGGCATCAAGACCAAAATTGTAATCTTTTATTTATTTGTGTCTTAAGGATAGCCGTACTATTAAGAGGGTACGATGAGAAATCGTTCTTTAGGATGTGCATGTGCTCAACATCAAATCTTGCATCTCATATTAGCACTCCTGCATTTAGTTTTGAAAAATCTTAAATTGAAACCGAACTAGGTAACCCGGAGTCTCCGGATATCCAATCCGGAGTATCCGTATATCCAATCCGGATTATCCGCATTCAATCCGGAGTGTCCGGACATTTTGTCCGGAGTCTCCGGGTTGGACCCCTCGGTTGATTTTGGTTCCAGCTGGTCCGGAGTATCCGGATATTTGGTCTGGAGTCTCCGGATAACCCGGAGTCTCCGGGTTATTTGTCCGGACACTCCGGCTTGTACAAAATCGAGAGTAACGGCTAGTTTTTGAAAAGACTATTTAAAGCCCCCACTCTCTCCCAACGGCTAGAATCTCTATTGAGCTCATTCATAGCAGCATTCAAGCCATTCCTAACCATCTCTAAGCATTCAATAGAGCCCCTACTTCCTCCTACCATTTGATTTGGTTGTTGATCCATTTTGGTGAGGAGAGGAAGAAGTAAAGTGCTAGGTGCATTCAATTCAAGTTGTTGAGCACTAGTTCATCCTCGAAGCGATTCTTCGTGGTGCTATTTCTCTTGGAGGTTGAAGGTCTCCTAGACGGCTAGGAGTCACCGGGAGCTACCAACGTGTGTGGTGAGCCCCGGTCGTTTGTGAAGGCGAGTCTCGCCTCCGAAAGGGAAGAGACAAGAAGTGAAGCCAGCGAGTGCACTTGTGCAACACCGGGAGGAAAGCGGGTTGAAAAAGACCCCGGCTCAAGTGTGACCGAGCCACCTCAACGGAGATGTAGGATTCCCTTCAAGAATCCGAACTTCGGTGAAAAATCGTGTCTCCCTCTTCCGTTTCATTTCTAGCTTCTCTTGTGTGTTTTAGTTCTCATAGAAGTTTAGATCTTGCTTAGTTGACCTTACTTTTCTAGATCTCTACTTGCTAGACTTGCTAGATTGCTTCTACTCTTTTATTTTCTAGTATCAAGTCTCGTGTTTATTTAATCTCTAGATTTATTCCCGAGCTCCCCAACCCGGAGTATCCGGATAAAATACCGGACACTCCGGACAAGCCGGAGTATCCGGATACAATACCCGGAGACTCCGGATTGATTTGCTCCGGGAAGTTTAATTCCGCTGTAATTTTTTTTTAATTCGCCTATTCCCCCCCCCTCTAGGCGACATCTTTGATCCTTTCAATTGGTATCAGAGCCAAATCTCCTTTTTTAGCTTAACCGCTTGGAGAATCTAAGATGTCGGGAATAGAGAAGTCTACCGAAACCCATGACCAAGAAAAGGCAACGGGTTCCGGCAAAGGGGTTTCAGTTGCAATTCCTTTTGATTATTCCTCTGTTGGAGTCTCAAACTCCTCATCTTACGTCTCCGTGTCCTCCGGTCGAGCGCCTCACTTTGATGGCACTCGCTTTGCGGCATGGAAACATAAGATGAAGATGCACTTGAGATCACTTCACCCTTGTATTTGGAAGATTGTTGAAACAGGTTTCAAGCCCATTGACCCCAACAATCTCACATCCGAAGAGGACAAAGCTCAACATTTCAATGACCTGGCCGTCAATGCCTTATTCAACGCTTTGAGCGATTCCGAGTTCAACCGGGTGGATGGCCTTGACAATGCCAAAGAAATATGGGAAAGACTCATGGTGACTCATGAAGGAGTGTCAAGTGTCCGTGAGTCCAAGATAGAGCTCATCATTGGTGAACTGAGTCGATTCACCTTGGAGGAAGGTGAATCTTACACGAAGATGTTTGACCGCTTGATGGTGCTAGTAAATCAAGCAAAAGGACTTGGAAGCACCGAGCTCATTGACAAAGCAATTGTTAAAATCATCCTTCGAGTGATCACCCCCACCAACCGCAACCTCGTGCAACTCATCCGAGACCGGCCAAACATCGATACTCTAACTCCTCATGACGTGATTGGGCGGCTAATGATGGATGAGATGATGGTGAAGGAAGCGGAAGTGGTGGAGGAGCTCAAGTCCGGCAAGAAGAAGGGCATCGCCTTGAAGGCCGTCAAAGTGGCTCAAGAAGTGGAAGAAAGCTCAAGCGATGAAGAAGAAGCAAATGGGCCACTCACAAATGAAGACATGGCCCTTCTTGTTAGAAGATTCAACAAGTTCTTGAAGAAGAAAGGGTACAAGCCGGGAAGCCATTCCAAAAGCTTCGGCAACAAGTCAAGAGGAAGGCACTCTTCAAGAAAGTGCTATGAGTGTGGGGAGCCCGGTCACTTCATTGCCGAGTGCCCACACAAAGAAAAGAAGGAAGAAAAGCCGTACAAGAAAGACAAGTACCGCAAGAAGGACAAGGACAAGAGCAAGAAGTACAAGGGCAAGGGTCACGCTTACATCGGCAAGGAGTGGAACTCCGACTCTGACTCCGAGTCCGAGTACGAGTCCGACTCCGACAATGAAGGAGGACTTGCCACCGTCGCCATCGCTACTCCACCGACAAAGTCGAAGAGCCTCTTCGACAACTTGAGCGACAAAGAAGAAGATGCTCCAATGTGCCTTATGGCAAAGGGGCATAAGGTATCATCTAAGAGCACTATTCATTCTATTGTTGATTATAGCTTAGATGATTGCGATGATGCTAGTGATGAGGATGAAGTAGCATTTAAGTCTATGGATGATTTTGATGTTAAAAAGCTAGACTTGCTACTTAAGGATATTGAAAGATTGGAGGAGGTTGTTGAGCAAAAGGAAGCTATTCTCGAAGCTCAAGAAGATCTCCTTATTTTTGAAAAGGAGAAGAATCTTGAGCTAGAGAAGAGCTTAGCCTTTGAAAAGAAAAAGAATGAGGACTTGGTCAAAAGCTCAAATTTGACCAAGAATGAAGCAATTAGTCTTGAGATCACCAATGCTTCACTCTTAGAGCAACTTGCAAAAGCAAAGGATGCTTGCAAGGCTCTTGAAGTGAAGCTTGTTGATCTCTCGAATAAAGCTTCTACCTCAATCAATAACTCCAATATTTCATTACCTTCGACGAGCAACGGTTGTGCTAGATGCTATAATGTTGATGTTGCTACTTGTACTACTAACCGTGAGACTTTGAAAGTCTTGGCTCATGAAAATGAGAAGCTTAAGGTGATGCTTGAAGATGGACTTCAAAAGTCCTACAAGGCAAGCAAGGGTTTAGAGGAGTATCTCGGTAAGCGCCAAGGTAATCCTAAGAGGCAAGGGCTTGGGTATGTTCCGCCTAAGGGCAAAAAGAGCAACATTGTTGTTGCTCCTTTAAGCAAGCCCATTCACTTCGTGAAAGGCGAAGGAACATCCAAGCACAAAGCTCACTCCGAGTTCTTTGCTTCTTATGTGCTTAAAAAGACTAACCTCGGTCGTGTAGTTGCTTATCATGTTGGGCGTAAGCCAAAGAATGCTCCTTGTGTTCGTCCTATTTGGGTCCCTAAATCACTTGTTACTAACGTGCGTGGACCTAACCAAGTTTGGGTACCAAAGAGCAAAAACTAAATATGTTTTTGTAGGCCTATATCTCCGGTGGAACAAGTTGGATTTTGGATAGCGGATGCACGCATCACATGACCGGAGAAAAGGCAATGTTCGCACACTTGGATGTGAATGGATCAAATAGCGAAAGCATCATATTTGGAGATAATGGAAAAGGAGAGGTAATTGGTTTGGGTAAAATATCTATCTCAAATGATTTCCATTTAAGTAATGTCTTACTTGTAGAATCATTAAGCTACAATTTGTTGTCCGTTACACAATTGTGTGAAGTGGGTTACAATTGTTTGTTTAATGAAAAGGGTGTGGAAGTCATTAAGAGGCTTGATGGTTCAATAGCCTTTAAAGGACGTTTGAAGGGTAAGCTCTATCTCGTAGACTTCAATACGGATAGACTTAATCTTGAAACGTGCTTAATGGCTAAATCTAGCATGGGTTGGCTATGGCATCGCCGACTAGCCCATGTCGGTATGAGGAATCTTCACAAACTCATTAAAGGCAACCACATTCTTGGACTAACCAATGTTGTCTTTGAGAAAGATAGGATTTGTAGCGCTTGTCAAGCGGGCAAGCAAGTTGGCGCCTCTCATCCCACCAAGAATGTGATGACGACCTCAAGACCATTGGAAATGCTCCACATGGATCTATTCGGTCCCGTAGCTTACATAAGCATCGGGGGAAGTAAGTATGGTTTAGTCATTGTTGATGATTTTTCTCGATTCACTTGGGTGTTCTTTTTACATGACAAAGGTGAAGTCCAAGTGACATTGAAGAAATTTATGAGAAGAGCTCAAAACGAGTTTGAAGTAAAGATCAAGAGAATTCGGAGCGACAACGGCACCGAGTTCAAGAATATTGGCGTGGAGGAGTTTCTTGATGAGGAAGGAATCAAGCATGAATTCTCGGCTCCCTATTCTCCTCAACAAAATGGGGTAGCCGAGAGGAAGAATCGAACCCTCATTGAGATGGCGCGGACGATGCTTGACGAGTACAAGGTTTCTGACAGCTTTTGGGCGGAAGCCATCAATACCGCATGCCACAGCTCCAACCGCCTTTATCTCCACAAGATCTTGAAGAAGACGGCATACGAATTGCTCACCGGCAAGAAACCAAACGTCTCCTACTTTCGAGTCTTTGGGAGCAAATGCTATATCCTTAACAAAAAGGCTAAGTCTTCTAAATTTGCTCCTAAAGTAGATGAAGGTTTCTTACTTGGCTATGGAACTAATGCTTATGCGTACCGAGTTTTCAACAATACCACCCGTGTCGTTGAAATCTCGCGTGACGTGACTTTTGATGAAACTAACGGTTCTCAAGTAGAACAAGTTGATCATGCCGTGATTGACAGGGAAGAACCACCATGTGAAGCTATCAAGAAAATGGCAATTGGGGAGGTAAGACCTCAAAATCTGGAATCTCACCCGAGCACCCCAACCGGAGTCTCGGCTGAAACCCGAGTGTCGGATTGGTCCGAGTCTCCGGTCAAATACCGGAGTCTCCGGATGGGTCAGGCTCAGGTGATATTCCCTCCTCGTCTAAGCAAGCCCAGGATGGTTCAAACGCTTCCCAAGATGAAGAACTTATCCAAGCTCCAAATTCAACTGTTTCTCACCCAAGAGTTCATCAAATTATTCAATGGGATCATCCGGTCAACAACATACTCGGAGATATTCACAAGGGAGTATCCACTAGATCTCGTGTTGCCAACTTTTGTGAATTTTACTCGTTTGTGTCTTCTCTTGAGCCTCTTAAGGTAGAAGAAGCACTTGATGACCCGGATTGGGTGATGGCCATGCAAGAGGAGCTGAACAACTTCAAGCGTAATCAAGTCTGGGAGCTTGTCGAAAGACCAAATCAAAACGTAATCGGTACTAAGTGGGTCTTCCGAAACAAGCAAGACGAAAACGGGATAGTGACAAGGAACAAAGCTAGATTGGTTGCTCAAGGGTACACTCAAATCGAAGGTTTGGATTTCGATGAAACATATGCTCCCGTAGTTAGGCTTGAATCTATTAGAATATTACTTGCCTTTGCTACTCACCATGAATTCAAGTTGTACCAAATGGATGTCAAGAGCGCCTTCTTAAACGGACCTCTCTCCGAGATGGTCTACGTCGAGCAACCACCTGGCTTTGAAGATCCAAAATACCCGGACCACGTCTACTATCTACACAAGGCTCTTTATGGACTAAAGCAAGCACCAAGAGCATGGTTTGAGTGTTTACGGGATTCCGCTGTAATTTTTTTTAATTCGCCTATTCCCCCCCCCACCTCTAGGCGACATCTTTGATCCTTTCATTCATTTCACCTATAGTCAATGACATGAGGACCCCACTAGTAAGTGAGAGAGGAAAATTCTGCACACCTAATCTACCTTTTCTCACCTTACCTACTACATACCCACTTTCTTACCTTCCTATGACATGTGGGACCTTGCCCCACATGTAAGTGATGAAGTGGGCAAGTATATAAACACCTCCCACCTCTTTTTCTCCTCCCTACCCACTCATTTCTCCCTCCCCAACCTGAAATCCTGTTCCAAGGGAGAGCAAGAACACCCTCCCACTCCATCTCCATTTCATCCCCTCAAATCCACCCACATTTTGAGTTTAAGCTTGTGCATGTTATACCATTGGAACCCTCTCCTTCCAAGCTTCAAATCCATCCAAATGGATTGTTGATGCACCAATTATTGGGTGAGTTCCAATTCATTCTTCATCCATCCATGTTCTAAAATTTTTATAGCATGGAGCTCATTTCGTTTCTCTCCATGAAAATCATCTCCCCGTCGATGATCAGGTCATGCATGTTGTGTTGCAAGCTTGAGGAAGAGGAGTTGACGCTACTACAAGCACAAGGAGTGAAAGTATTGTTTCCTCGAGCGAGGAGGAGAAGTTGATACCAGGAGAGCCAACGAAGATCACCACCTCGACGCCATTCCTCATCCCGTCGACGAACTGGACTTCCACCAAGTACAAAAGCACCCTAGAAGTGGTAAGGTACCACCCCAAGTCACCTTTTTGGAGTATAGAAGCCTCTAGTACAATAGTTATTTTCGGACATACCGATTAACCCGGACACTCCGGACGTTCATCCGAATACTCCGGGGTTTCGTCCGGATAGTCCGGACTTTCATTCGGACATTCCGAATGTGTCAGGCGAAACCGGAAAATGTAACAGAGAGACCCAACCCGGATACTCCGGGGTTTCAACCCGGATAGTCCGGATAACCCGGATACTCTGGAAATTAAACCCAGATACTCCGGGTTAGTCAGCATTCGAGTACCCGAGAGGCTCAAACAGACATTCCAGACCCTAACCAAGATACTCCGGACCTGAGTTGATAAAATGCTTCTCACATGCATGCTAGGATTAGGAGTATGATCATGATGCATTTCATGCAGGATTGTGCATGTTCTCGTGTTGTTTATTGTTTGTTTCTTGATTGGTGTTCCTTTGGAATTGGATTTTCTCGTTAGGTGTCAACGCTTCGGAGGACAAACAGGAGTACGACTACGCCTACGATGTCAAGAGCGAGCAGCAAGGCACTACTTATCCCTTGAGCATACTTGATCCCATGAATTGCAAATTACGTTGAAATATTTTACCAATTGCATGCTTACTTTCAATTACAAGTATGTTCAGGGTAGAATGCTTAGTTATTACCTTCTTGACATGTTATCCTTTTTGCCATGTTCTTTCGTATTCCATTGTCGCCCAAGGTGGTTGGTTTACTATTATTTATGGGTTCGTACAATTGCTTAGCCATGCTTATAGCACCGTTAGAAAACGCGATAGGTGGACTTAGTCCATCGGTCGCGATGATCAAAGAGGATTATGATAATGATGGGTCAATTGTGGTAGCAAGGTTGGTTAAGGATCTTAAGGATCAAATCCTGGTGATGTCTCTTTAAGTAACTATCGTGCGAACCACACGCCGTTTATGGGGCCGACTTAGCCAAGTACTTGTGTATGACTAGGGGTATTTAAACCATGTGCACTCGGAGTTCCTTGAGCTTTGCAGAGCGTCAAGGAAGGTCCGCGGGAGTTCCCCGAACTTTGTGGAGTGTCGGGGAAATGTCCCTCAAAATCCCTCGAACTTTGTGGAGTTAGGGATGTTCAGTAACGGGTGTACTCCTTGATCCACACACAGGGCACTGAGCACGCGGGATCAAGGGTAACAGTCACCCGGGTGGTTTAAATGCACTATCATGCATACTGGAAAATGGTTTT
This sequence comes from Rhipidocladum racemiflorum, assembly GCA_036346355.1. Lineage (NCBI taxonomy): Eukaryota > Viridiplantae > Streptophyta > Magnoliopsida > Poales > Poaceae > Rhipidocladum > Rhipidocladum racemiflorum. Next base: position 33,115,341 of record CM070575.1, on the reverse strand, counting down.
GTCACGTCTACCTCGGCCGGCACATCAAAGGAATTGTGCTCATAGCTTGGCTTACGAGTGTGGCGTGTCGTGTGGGTACAGTCGTACCTCTACAGAGTATAAACTATTCAAATAGCCGCGTCCATGGTTAAGGACGACCACTTAAGTTGTCAGTCACTGGGCGAGTATTAAGGACCAGGTAAGATTGAATGGTTTGGGAAAAACTCGGCCTCATGAGTATTGGAGTACTCATGAGGAGAACTTCGCGAGTATTGGAGTACTCGTGGAAGGAGCTCCACGGGTATTGGAGTATCCGTGGGCACAAGCGAACATGAGTGTCGAACTCATGGTTCGGAGAATGCTTGGAGGCATGAGATGAATATGTTGATGATGATGTTATATTATGTATTAGACTTTGAAAATATTTACTAAATGCAAGTTCCAATCTATACGTGTCTATGTTTCTTTCCAAATATTGCTTTATGTAAAAGTTATCCTTGTACCTTCTCTTGATGTAGCAACCATATGTAGCTAGAATTCAGCATACAACTTATATTATTGTGCGAGTACACTCGTTGTACTCAATCGGATTGTCCACTTGCTGCAGGTGAGGATGAGGCACTGCCAGAGACCTTTATTGGGCAGATTTCGATGATGCTAACGCTTAGGGGCATGTTCTTACTTTCAGTCGGTTGCCTACGGTCTATGGCACACTACGCTGGACTCTTTTGTTGTCTATATTATGTTTCCGCTGCTAGTTTATGTAATAACTTTAAATATGTCGTTTTGGACAGCAGTCCTGCTTTTGTATGTAAATATGCTTCTGCTTCCGTGAATCGTGTATGTGTTGTGATACAAACTGTTATGCATTGTCGTGCGTGTTGGTGAACTTTCCTGGGACCAACACGGGCATATATGTGGGACGCCCGAGGTTCCCTTGACTTACTCGAGCTGTGTTGTACAATGGAGTGAATCAATAGAGTCCCGGGGACGGGTCCTCACAAAACTCCTGATTGCTGCATCTTCTTCGATTTTGGGTTAGTATCTAATGTTGAATTTCCGCATTAAATCTGTGACCATGACTCAAGCTAGATTAAGACTCAGCACTTAGAAATTACTCTCAGGGTAGGGGCCTTATTTTGCAAACATGTTCTTTTTTCCCCCATCTCATGTTTATTTTACAACAGCTCATTTGCCACTACAATATGTTGTAGCTTACAACACCAAATCTCTAAGCCAGAGACATGTTGCACAAACTTAAAACATCTTAAACAGACCTAGAAGACACATCATGTAATTTATTACATCTCCAATAATGTGGCACCGATATAACAATGGCTATGCATTACTGTGTTTTCATCTTGCAAATTCGATGCTCATCGAGGCCGCATTCGTAAGGCTGTGGTAGTCGGTGGTATCTCCGCCAGTAGTAGAACTATGGTACTCCGATGTGTCCTGGGCCCACGTTCCTGGCATCGTGAGTGGGGCAACACCCCAAAGTGCTCCGGGGCGCTGTTGCACCAGACCAGCCAGTTGCCGGAGTTCCTCTGCCACCCGGCTCATCGCCGGCCTGCTCTCACCAGTAATAAGCAAGCATCGACCTGCCAGCTCCGCGACTTGATGAACTAGCTCCATGTTGTCTTGGTGGCCTATCTCCCGGTCCACGAGATCGTCCAGGCCGCCCTCCGTCACAGCCACCTGGAACACTGACGCGAGGCTCTCCCTGTCTCTCGACAGTGCCTTCCTACGTGTTAAAAGCTCCACGAGAACGACACCAAAGCTGTAGACATCGCTTTTGTCGTTGAGCTCGAATTTCAGTAAGTACTCTGGATCTAGGTAGCCCACTGTCCCCTTCAGCACCTGAACATTGTCATCTGCTGACCTAATCATGGAGCAGCCGAAATCGGAGACCTTGGCAGAGAAATTGTGGCCCAGAAGAATGTTGGCAGACTTGACATCCCCATGAAGGATAGGGTGGCTAAGTGAATGCAAATACGCAAGTGCTTCGGCAGACTGCGCAGCAATCTTCACACGGATCTCCAGCGTTCTGATGGACGCGTCCTCTTGGGAATGGATTAGATAGTGCAGGGTCTTATTTGGCACAAATTCATACACTATAACTGGGACATCAAAATGCAAACTGCAACCAAGAAGCTTAACAATGTTGTCGTGGTTGACCCGAGAAAGTGTCAGCACCTCCTGTACAAATTCCGTCCTCCTGATCTCATCGAATCCAGATTACACCCTTTATAAACGGTCCCCTGACCTCCTTCTCCGATGATTGCCCTTTCGTCGAAGTTGTTCGTTGCCAACTCGATTTCTTCTCGGTCATACAACTTGAATGAAATGTTGGTCTCTACTCTCATCATATCCATTAACAATTGCCCTCCGTTCTGCTGAAAATATTCATGCATCCTTCTCATGTGATCTTGCCTTCTGATTTGTTGCTTGTGTTGGATCCATTCTTTCCCGAGGAAAAGAATAAAACCAACCAAAACAGAGGCACAAAATCCTGGGAAGAGGAGGGCATGTAACTCGTTAATTGACAGAAAGTTGAGGAAAAATGCTTCAGAAGCTAGTCCATGACTAGATCAAACGAATCATCAGTTGATACACTTTGTCTCGAAGAAAGGTTTCAGTTTGAGGAAAGACACTGTTAGCATTCATTATCTGAACAATAACACATTTGAGTATGTGATGAATAAACTCGAAGACAAACAGAAATTAATGCAAAAGACATCCCTACCGATGATGATTTTGAATCAGCTAAAATTTTAATGCCAGCACGAACCGGTTAGTGCTTTCTCCGCTTCTTACATCCCAATGCCTTGTAAATAATGGAAACATCTGTTGGGACCTGGCATTTGAGTACATTTCTCTTTTTTCGATGAAGTAAGAAGGTAAGTAGAGGATCCTTACCAACCTGACAAAATTTGGAGGCCACAATTAAGAGAGATGCTTTTTATATTTTTCTTTTTTATGTATTAAAACATGAATGAAGGGTACACGTGATTGATTATCTCTCCGTTTGCTTCAAGATTTGTGTAATTTGTAATTGAGAGGAAAAGCATAGAAGCGTTGCTCATTAGTTAATTCATTTCGACAATGGCAAATGGAGCAAGACCAACCATCAAAGATTCGTGCAGCTCATATTTGTGAATAAGATTATTTTAAAAGAATACGTCTCATATTTATAAATAAAATTATGTAAAAAAATAGATCTTATAAACTTAAATGGAGGGAATATAAACTTTTAACTTTGGACTACTTCTTAAACAGGAGCACATGCATGGATTGCCATACCTCGAACATATCGTTGTAAAAAATAAATAAAGATAGAAGAGTCAGCTGCATTCACTTCCCCTACTGTTGTTCGAGAAACTCCAAATCTTTTCCAAGGACCAATAACACGTGCACGAGCTAAACAAATCAATCAGCAGGTGAACTCGCTCCTTTTTATGAATCCTATTACTTGTGAGAGTCAGCTGCTATCTAATTCAAGTAATTTGATTACTCTCAGGTATGAAAACAATACAAGGAGGTGTGAACACCTTAGGGAAGATCAAGAGGCGCATGGACAAGTCAACATGCAAGATGTGAATGCAGAAGAGCTCAGTTCGGCCTCCAATGATCAGCCTGGAGAAAAACGGGCATAGAGGATACAAACGGAATCCGTTTGAGGTGTTCGACCACAGCCTGAAAAGATATCGAGCTCAGCTTTCCAATGGATCTGGCCCCACCCTCAAATTCCAAGCGAGCACAAAGATATCATCAAAACACTTTGGCGTCCAGAAACTGTTTCCAATACATTGGGTGTTGCGCCACCATTAATTCTGGGCTTTGGTTCCCATGTAAACATTAAGGTTTACCTACAGCCATCTCCTTAGCTTCTTTTCCTCTCTTATCTATAAGAGGAGACCACTTTTGAAAGAAAGAACATGTTGTTAAACTTTGATAATAGATTTGCTATATGCATATTCTTGAGATTTCAAGCCACGGGCTGAAATAAACTTGAGATTGTGCATTCCTTCCCGTTGTTCTTGCAAGCTCTTTGTGATTGCAGCGAGGATTGTAATCCGCTTGACTTGGTTGAGTGGACAACGTGAGGTTGGGCGAACTCGGTGCTGCAGGTTGTTATGTTTGCAACGGTTGGCCGCACAAGATTCGTCAGGTTTCGCGAGTATCTTCGATCCTACGCCGTGAAGGTCGGGCGCACCCTCGTATCATTTGGTATCAGAGCCCTGGTTGTCACGGTAGGATCTTTATCCCCTAGTTCTAGATTTACCTTTCAGCCATACGCTAGAAAATTGCCACATGAAAATATCATCCCTTAGTTTGGATTTGTGTTTTTCTACCTAATCTGAAAACTTGCCTCACAAAAATATTGAACCTTAGTCTCTGATCTGTTGTTCTTGTGCGTTTTACTAAGTTTTTATCCATAGAATCGTGTTCTTGTTGCTGAAACTGTTCATCTTCCTTCGCGTCAATTTTTGATCCATTCTGTCCAGTCCTTTGTTTTGGCCATAACTCCCACATACGAACTCGGATTTTCGCGTTCTTAGACTTTCTGAAAAGCTTATGAATTTCTCTCCAACTTTGGTAGAGACAAGTTTTTCTGAATCGGCATAAAAAGTGGTTGAACATGTGTTTGAATCTGACTGCTACAAAGTTGCGAAAATTTTCAAATCTGTTTTGATAGCCCATCTTTCCTTTGCGAAAACTTTGCACCTTTCAAGACTAGCTATTCAATTGCATAGGGCTGCACTCATATGTTGCTATCACACGATTGCATGAAATCAAAAGAAAAGTTGTGAATCTTTGCTGAAAATCAGTAGCACAGCCATCCAAAAGAAAGAGAGCCAAAAAAAAACTACTAAAATCTATTGCAACACTGTGAGAAACACATTCTTGATGTGCAATCTTGAGCCCTTCTTCATCTATTGCAGCTAGCTAGCGTCTTTCCATAACCTTTGCAATTGAGTTGTTTGTGCTATCATCATTTTTTTATCTAGCTCACTCCTTTGATTGCAATTGGTTCCATCATCCTTGTGTGTGAGTTACTGTGTTAATCACTTAAATCTTGTTTTCAGCAACTAGGCATTGTGTTCTTGGTTGGATATTTACTTATTGAAACAACATCAAGAATTCAGATTGTGTAGGTCATACACATTCCCTACCAAGCTCCACATATAATCCGTTGTGTGCTTTAATCTCAGCTGTGAGTTCGCTTAACCTCACTTCGTGTTGCCTCACCACTCAAGCGCGAGCTCCTCTGTTAATCAGCAAAGGGTGAGTAAGAACATCGTTGGTAAGGATATGTGAGGTTGAGAGAATTTCCCACTCATCATATTGTGTTTATCTTGCTGTTTTGCATAACTAACCATGTCAGGTCAAGGAGACAATGTGGAGAATGATGGGCATGATCCTGAAGTTCCAGTAACCTGGACGGAGTATTGTGCCTTGCGAGACACATTACGCCGAGAGCTCCACATAGGAAATGACCAACTAAGGGGAGAACTAAATAACTCCATCCAAGATCTCCAAATTGATGTGAATCAGCAACTCGCCGTACTTCACACCAACATAGTTAATGACATTGTACGACAACTGCGACCACAAGCTCAAGATGGTGCTCCACTTGATGAGACTGATGAGGAAGCTACTGCATGAAGGGCTCGTGCTGCTAATGCAATTCGTCCCCCCCTTGGGCCAGTTAGAGGTGGTGATGATCGTGGTCTAGGAAGGGGACGTGGTATGGGTCGTGGTGGTGCTGCACATGAACCAATTCGCCTCGATTTGCAGCCACGCAATGAAAGAAATCAACGCAACGACCGCAATGACAATGATCGTCCTGAGGAGCAAAGGTATGGCAAACTAAAGTTTTCTATGCCTATGTTTGCAGGATCCAATAATCCGGAGGATTATATTACTTGGGAGCTGAAAGTTGACAAGATCTTCCGCCTACACAACTACACCGAAGAAAAGAAGCTTGCCATGGCATCGCTTGAATTTGATGATTATGCACTGGTTTGGTGGGAACAAATTCAAAACCAAAGAATAGAGCATGGCGAGAATCCCGTTGCATCGTGGGCTGAGATGAAGGTGGAGATGAGAGCAAGGTTTGTCCCTCGACATTATAAGCGTGATCTTTTTGATAAGCTGCAGGGATTAAAGCAAGGACATCGAACGATTGATGAGTACTACAAAGAGATGGAGATGGCCATGATCTGTGCCAACATTTATGAACATGAAGAACAAACCATGGCACGATTCCTCGCTGGATTGAATTATCCCATCAAGCGCGTCACTGAATTTCAGCCTTATAGCAATATGGTGGAATTAGTGCATCAAGCAACCAAGGCTGAGAGGCAAGTGCAGCAAGACTCCAAGATAACAAAGAACACTTCATTTGCTCCCCGTTCAGCACCTACAGTAGGTAAATCCATTTCTCGGTTCAATTCATTTCGCGCTAACAATTCTAGTGCTAGTGTTGCTTCTAGTTCACATGTAGGTCGAAGTGGAAAAGAGCCAATTACTCCAAATACTAAACAAGGTCCAGCAGCTAGTGCTACTTCTTCTGTGGGTTCAACAGCAAAGAGTAGTGCAATTCAATGCTTCAAGTGTTTGGGACGTGGCTATATTGCAAAAGATTGCCCAAACAACCGCACCATGCTTATCACAGAAGGAGGAGAATATGAATCTGCAAGTAAAGAAGAAGAAGATACTCCAATCACTAATTTGGAAGATGAAGAGAATGAGATGACTTATTGCGACTTTGAGACCGGTCAATCTCTTATTGTCACCAAGAAAGTCTTGAGTGTACAGCAAAAGGAAGAACATGAACAACGATGCAACCTTTTTCACACCAAGGCAAAGGTAAATGGTTGTGTGTGCAAGGTAATAATTGATGGTGGAAGTTGTCACAATTTGGCTAGTAAAGAAATGTGTGAAAAGCTTGGGTTGAAGCAGTTGCGACACCCACATCCATATCATGTGCAATGGCTAAATGATGGTGGAGAAGTGAAAATTCAGCACATGGTGAAGGTTCCCTTCAAAATTGGTGAGTATAGTGATACTGTTGAATGTGATGTTGTCCCAATGACGGTATGTCACTTGCTGCTCGGTCAACCATGGCAATTTGATCGTGCAAGTCATCACAATGGTCTCACTAATCAACATTCATTCAAGTGGAACAACAAAGAAATTATTCTTAGACCAATGACTCCCACTCAAATTCATGCTGATACAATGCAAAAGAATGAGGTAAACCTTGGGAGTGTCAAGCAACAGGAGAAAGGGACTACAAGTGAGAAAACCACTTTGGTAAGTGAGAGCCACAAGCCAAATAGGAGTGGAAAAGGAAACGATGAGGGAAACAAGCTAGTAATGTTAGCCACAAAATCTGAAATAAGAGAGATGCATGCAAACCCCTGTTTAGCATATTTTGTACTCTTGTACAAAGATGTGCTACTTTCTAGTAACGACATAACCTCCCTTCCAAGTGTTGTATCAATTATTTTGCAAGACTTTAAAGATGTCTTTCCGAAGGAGATACCTGCTGGACTTCCTCCAACCCGTGGCATTGAACATCAAGTTGACCTCATACCAGGAGCTTCACTTCCAAACCGTCCACCATACCGAGCCAATCCCGAAGAAACCAAGGAAATTCAGCAACAAGTGCAAGCACTTCTTGACAAAGGGTATGTACGTGAGAGCCTAAGTCCTTGTGCTGTGCCTGTGATTTTAGTCCCTAAGAAAGATGGTACATGGCGCATGTGTGTAGATTGTAGAGCAATTAACAACATCACTGTTAGATATCGCCATCCTATTCCTAGGTTGGATGACATGCTAGATGAATTGAGTGGTGTTGTTATTTTCTCTAAAATTGATTTGCGTAGTGGGTACCATCAAATAAGGATGAAAGAAGGGGATGAGTGGAAAACAGCCTTTAAAACAAAATTTGGATTGTATGAGTGGTTAGTAATGCCTTTTGGTTTAACTAATGCACCTAGTACCTTCATGAGATTAATGAACCATGTTTTGAGAGCCTTCATTGGTAAATTTGTTGTGGTGTATTTTGATGACATCTTAATTTACAGCCGCACAATGGAAGAACACACCGATCACATTAGACAAGTGCTAGAAGTGCTTAGAACTGAAAAATTGTTTGCAAACCTAGAGAAATGCACTTTTTGCCAAGATAAAGTTGTGTTCTTGGGGTTTGTTGTTTCCGGAAATGGGGTAGAAGTGGATGAATCAAAAGTTGAATCAATTAAAAATTGGCCTACTCCGACAAATGTTAGTCAAGTTAGAAGTTTTCACGGACTTGCTGGCTTTTACCGTAGATTTGTGAAAGACTTTAGTACAGTTGCTGCCCCTTTGAATGAGCTAACAAAGAAAGGAAGTGAGTTTGTTTGGGGTGTTGCTCAAGAAAAAGCTTTTGCTGAATTAAAGAAGCGCTTAACGGAAGCTCCTTTGCTTGTTTTACCTGATTTCACTAAAGCTTTTGAAATTGAGTGTGATGCTAGTGGAATAGGTATTGGTGGTGTTTTGATGCAAGAGAACAAGCCAGTAGCATACTTTAGTGAGAAACTTGGTGGTGCTCAATTGAATTACCCTGTGTATGATAAGGAGTTGTATGCTTTGGTTCGTGTTTTAGAAACTTGGCAGCACTATCTTTGGCCTAAAGAATTCATTATACATTCTGATCATGAAGCTTTGAAATATTTGAAAGGCCAAGCTAAACTGAACCGTAGGCATGCCAAATGGGTGGAATTCATTGAATCATTTCCATACATTGTGAAATACAAGAAGGGTAAAGAGAATGTTGTTGCTGAAGCTTTGTCTCGAAAGAGTGTGCTTTTAACACAACTTGAAATCAAGGTTCCTGGTTTGGAGGGTTTGAAAGAGTTATATGCTTCAGATAAAGAATTTGCTGAACCATACTCTAAATGCAAAGATGGGAAAGGCTGGGAAAGGTTCCATGTTCATGATGGATTCTTGTTTCATGCTAACAAGCTATGCGTTCCAGATCCATCTGTTCGTTTGCTATTGTTGCAGGAATCACATGCAGGTGGCTTAATGGGGCATTTTGGAAGAGAAAAGACTTTGGCCATGTCGTCCGATCACTTTTATTGGCCAAAAATGAGAAGAGATGTTGAGAGACTTGTGCAACGATGTGTCACATGCCATAAAGCTAAGTCCAAACTTAATCCACATAGTTTGTATACTCCACTTCCTATTCCTAATGCACCTTGGGAGGATATTAGCATGGATTTTATTTTAGGATTGCCTAGGACTAAGAAGGGGAGGGACTCTGTATTTGCAGTTGTGGATAGGTTCTCCAAAATTGCACACTTCATGCCCTGCCACAAGAGCGACGATGCGTCGCATGTAGCTGATTTGTTTTTCAGGGAAATTGTGAGACTACATGGGATGCCAAGAACCATTGTTTTAGATCGTGATGCCAAGTTCATAAGCTATTTCTGGAAGACATTGTGGGCAAAGCTGGGGACAAAGTTGTTATTTTCTACAACTTGTCACCCACAAACAGATGGACAAACGGAGGTGGTGAACCGCACACTCTCCATGTTGCTGCGTACGATGATCAAGAAGAACCTGAAGGAGTGGGAGGACTGCCTTCCACATGTTGAATTTGCCAACAACAGGGCAGTTCACTCAACAACACAATTGTGCCCATTTGAGGTGGTGTATGGTTTTAAACCAATCACGCCACTTGATTTGTTGCCACTTCCACTTCAAGAGAGGACTCATATGGAGGCTACAAAGCGTGCTTAGTTTGTGAAAGCTATTCATGCAAAGACCAAGGAAGAGATAGAGAAGAAGGCGCGCTACTTCGCTGAAAGGGCGAACAAAACAAGGAAGAAGATACTATTTGAACCGGGTGATCTGGTTTGGGTACATCTACGCAAAGAGCGTTTTCTAGATAAGCGCAAATCTAAGTTGATGCCTCGAGCTGATGGTCCATTCAAAGTTCTTGAGAAGATCAATGACAATGCATACAAGATCGAGCTTCCCGGGGATGATTACAATGTGAGTACAACCTTCAATGCTGCTGATTTATCACCATTCTTTGGGCCAGAAGAAACAGAGTCGAGGACGACTCCTTTCCAAGAGGGGGAGGATGATACGGGCAACATAATACCATCAACATTCACTTCCCCTACTGTTGTTCGAGAAACTCCAAATCTTTTCCAAGGACCAATAACACGTGCACGAGCTAAACAAATCAATCAGCAGGTGAACTCGCTCCTTTTTATGAATCCTATTACTTGTGAGAGTCAGCTGCTATCTAATTCAAGTAATTTGATTACTCTCAGGTATGAAAACAATACAAGGAGGTGTGAACACCTTAGGGAAGATCAAGAGGCCCATGGACAAGTCAACATGCAAGATGTGAATGCAGAAGAGCTCAGTTCGGCCTCCAATGACCAGCCTGGAGAAAAATGGGCATAGAGGATACAAACGGAATCCGTTTGAGGTGTTCGACCACAGCCTGAAAAGATATCGAGCTCAGCTTTCCAATGGATCTGGCCCCACCCTCAAATTCCAAGCGAGCACAAAGATATCATCAAAACACTTTGGCGCCCGTAAATCAAGCTTTCCAATACATTGGGTGTTGCGCCACCATTAATTCTGGGCTTTGGTTCCCATGTAAACATTAAGGTTTACCTACAGCCATCTCCTTAGCTTCTTTTCCTCTCTTATCTATAAGAGGAGACCACTTTTGAAAGAAAGAACAGGTTGTTAAACTTTGATAATAGATTTGCTATATGCATATTCTTGAGATTTCAAGCCACTGGCTGAAATAAACTTGAGATTGTGCATTCCTTCCCGTTGTTCTTGCAAGCTCTTTGTGATTGCAACGAGGATTGTAATCCGCTTGACTTGGTTGAGTGGACAACGTGAGGTTGGGCGAACTCGGTGCTGCAGGTTGTTGTGTTTGCAACGGTTGGCCGCACAAGATTCGTCAGGTTTCGCGAGTATCTTCGATCTTACGCCGTGAAGGTCGGGCGCACCCTCATATCATCTATTGTTTAATTAAAACAACCAGCATAGTGGCCCGCACAAATGCATATTTGCATGGCTAGCGTATATGCGCTATTTATTTAGTTGATTTCTTTATGAATTTACTTTTTGGATGACGTAAGTTCTAAAATTTTTTAAATTAAACATCTAAAATATGTAACACAATATGAATTTTGCATCTTCATTTGTTCCTAGACACCAATATTACTATCTCCAGTTTAATTTATATAAGAAAAGGGATTTATGTTTACAAATATATAATCATACTTTAAAAAATATTGACCACATTGTTACCTTATAAAAACTCACAATTTTAAAATTAGCCACCTAATAATCAATATTTGTATACCAAATTAGAGTTAAATATATTAAGCCTTTAATAAGCTAATTAATACAATTGCTGATTAAAATAATTAATTACCTTTGTTAAGCACTAGCATCCGTTTGAAAATGCAATGCCTATAGTTTTTGCAATCTTGTTTCGGAACACAAAACGTGCATGCCAATTTAGTGATATTTCCTCTCCTTTGCACATATTTATCTCCCCTCTCTCCTCAACATTCAAGAGTAAACACTTACACTAACTGTTCTCTCTTATTACAAGACATTAACACCATAGATATTATGGTCATTTTTCTCTAGTATATTGTCTTGGTTTCATGAGCTGCTTAGTCTCCCTACATGACCAAAAGACGCGTATCTAATTGTCTGTTAGATACATCTTGTAACGTTACTTGCCAAGTTGTCTGTTTGCAACGACCTCAGGAGCAGCTCGTAAGCGTTCATCTTTTGCATTGGATTATCATGCAAAAGGCTTGGTAACTCTGATAAGTGATATCAGTCTATTAAAATTCATGCTTTCTGGAGATAACCCTACACGCTTACTGATTTCCATGGTTGCCTAATTCTCCTAGGTTTGCTTCTTATTAATTTATATAGTTACATGCCCCGTGCGTTGCTACGAAAAACAAAATTGATAACGAAAAATAAAGATTAAAAAATAAAAAAAAATTATTTCACAAGATCAAACATCTATCTTTAACGCTTCGTTTATTGCGAAAGCTGGCTAATTAAAGCAACACTTCGTTTCTTGCGTAGGGCAATTAAGCAGGGCAATTAAGTAGGGCAAAATTAAGCAGGACAATTAAGCGGCAATTAACGACGTAGGAAGAACGGACCGCTGCCACCAAGTGCTGCTTTAGAATAGTAGAGATTCTGTAGTGATGGCAATCCTATTTTTCCTTCTCCATATATAGCACATCATTTAAGTCCGTATGGAATCTCTTTATGGTAAATATTTTTTATGTTTGCTTTTTTTTCTAATGTAAGAATGAAATTTGTTTTATTTTTGTTTTCATCCTACGTTGTGACCATGGTAGGGACATGGTATATTGGTGTGACCAATGTGTACTAACTAGGGGTTTGCAAACGAAACGGATAGTTTTCAACCATCCATTCATTTGAATAAATGCAGATCATATTCAAAGCATAAAATTGGATATCCGTGCCTTTTCCGGATATCGTAGTTAGATCCAAATAATTTTTGTTGTATATATATGAAAACGGAATATGAACAAAAGTATCCGGAGTTATCCAAAATTTTAATCGGATAGTATCCAATAAACTTATTTCGCATATCTAGATATTAGCGTAAGTCACATGTGCCGTGTTCGACACGATGCTCCATCGCGACACCGTCGCCTGGAATGGCATGCTCACCGCCTACGCCCGAGTCCATGGAGGCCAGATGGGTTGGGCACCCCTAATCACTACTATAAAAGGGGTTATACTAGACACTTCATCACTGACTGTTTTTTATAAAAATCGTTTGTGATGAGTATTAGGTGCATCCCAGATGATTTTTTGCTAAAACCAACTGTGATAAGGGGCACATCACATACGGTTTTAGCCAAAAACCATATGTGATGAGGGGGCATATCACAAACGATCTTAGCCAAAAATCATCTGTAATGAGGGGGGCACATCACAGACGATTTTTGGCTAAAATTATCTACGATGAGAGGGGCACATCACAAATGGTTTTAGTTAAAAACCATCTATGATGACCATCTCTAGTAAATAAGAACAGTGAGCCCTGACCTCCTCTCTATTTTTAGGGTTTTTCAAGCTATTTTTAAGGTGACTGCGATTGAGAGGCGATTTGGTAGAAAGTGACCCTGGAGTTGGAATTGTGATTATAGATCATTCTGTTCTAGGTCATCTAAGGTTAGTAATTTGTTAAAATTTGTATTATATTTAAGATCTCTTGGTAAAGAGGGGAATGAAGATGATTTTTAGATATAGCTTGGTGTAGATCCATTTGTTCTCTGTGATGTAAAGTAGTAATTGGTTGTAATTGCATTATACTCAACATGTAGACAGTTAGTTAAAGGAAAGTTGTAATAGCATTATATTCAAGGTACATACATCTAGCTTGGTAAAGAGGGAATTGAAGATTGTTTTGATATAGCTTAGTGTAGATCCATTTGTTCTCTTCAATCTAAAGGAGTAATTGGTTCTAATTGCATTATACTCAAGATGTAGCTAGCTATGTAAAGAGAGAATTAAAGATACTGAGTTTAAATATAGTTTTTATATATGTTTATATATCCATTTGTTTGAGTAATATAAGGAGCTATATAAGTTAATCGTCAAGTTTAAATGTAGCTTATATGTAGCATATGTGTGCATGTGCACTCCTAGTGTACTTAATTCATTATTTAACACATACTGTTACATACATAGCATAGATGGACCGAAGCTGAATGTACACTGAGAACCGTGCAAATGCTGAGTACATTAATAGCGTCTTAGCTTTTAGAAGAGCCGCATTGGGAGACATGTTGAACAAAGGGGTGGAATTTATGCTTTGTCCATGCATTGATTGCGAGAATACAATGATGTTTCGAAACCCAGCGCAGATCGAAGTACACCTGATTCTACAGGGTTTCAAAATGAGGTATACATGTTGGACCAGTCATAGTGAAGAGCAAATTATACAGGAAGCAAGTAGTACTAACATCATCGACGAAGTCAACGATACACCGGATGATATCGACTGTGCCTTCGATAAGGATAGGTTTCATGATGACAATCTGGATCAGATGCTGCGGGATGCAGAAGGGAACCGTGATAAGCGGGAGTATGTAAAATTACGGGGTTTGATGGATGACTCGAAGAAACCTTTGTTCTAGACTACAAGTCCAAATACACATGGTTGTCATCCATGCTGGAACTGCTGAAATTAAAGGCAAGCAACAGTTGGTTTGACAAGAGTTTCACAGCGCTATTATGTCTGTTAGCAGACATGCTTTCGGAGGAAAATGAGTTGCCGACAACCACTTACAAGCCAAGAAGGTTTTTTGTCTCTTGGTAATGGAAGTAGAAAAAATACATGCTTGTTCGAACGATTGTATCATCTACCGCAAAGAGTATGCAAACTTGCGTGTATGTCCGGTGTGCAATGCATCCCAATACAAGCGTAAAGAGAGATCAGATGACGATGAGGGCATCTACGTAAAGAAAAGACCTCCTACTGAGATGGCATGGTATCTGCATGTAATTACCCATTTGAAACATTTGTTTGCAAATCTAAAAGAAGCAAAACTGCTTCAAAACATTTTCTGACAACCAAGTTCAAGAATTCCAATGGCAATGTCAAACAAATTGGTAGGTCACATTCCAAATTTTGAACAGATCTAGGCATTACTGTCATTTCAAACTTCATGCCTAGGGAGATGATACAACAATGAGTAGCACAAATGCATGTAAGAAAATTGACAAATAAGATGCAATGTACACAACTTAGCAATCCATAGTTACGCTCGAGATTGATACCATACTACACAACTACTAATTGTTTTAGGAAGCAGATTTTACACTGGAGTAACCACGATACAAGGTTGCATGTCGGTTACTAATTTCTAAGGCTATTGATTGAATAAAAAAAGGAAACCACCATATGTATGTATCAATTTAATCAGGTCCATAGAAAAGAACTTGTCAATGCCCCATATATATGCTTTTTTGGCACTAGAATATATATGCCTTTTTCAAATCCTATTTGAGAAGTAAACATATGAATTGCTTGCTAGTAGGCTTTGTTTTGTTACTTATGAAGGTATATGCTTTTTTCATTACTTGCTACAATGTCCTTACAATGGTTTTTTACTTTACATGTCTTTATTGTTGCTATAATATGCTCAATGTTAGAGTTTAGGTTGTGTAACCTACGTCCTCCATTTGGGGGTGATTGTTTATAAATATATTGAAATGGCATATTTATAAATAAGCAGCCTCGAATTGTCCACGTTTTTTTAAACAGTTCAAGCATATGTGGTTCGGGCAAGCTCCTAAGCTGTTGTACAACTCCAGAGAAAGTTTCGACAGCATCTTCCCGATGTTCTCCAGATACACACCCTCTTGACTTGTTGTTGAGACATGTATTTGGAGAACAACGGGGAGATGCTGCCGAAATTTTCTCTAGAGTTGTACAACAGCGACGAGCAAAAGAATCGGCTCTGGAACGAAGTTAAGGGGAAATAGATTATACCAAAGGAAAATTAAAGCAATGTGAGATGGTACGCCTTGAACAGAATGAGTGTGTCTTTAAGGTCTTTCAAGGTGATCATGCATGGTGAGTATGTGCTGAAAGGCCATACTACCTTCAAGAGGTATTCATTTGTGACTCCCAATGTTTGGAAGGAGTTCATAAGGATGAAGAGTACGCTTGAGGCAGAGGAGCTGAGAGATAAAAACATCGCTATCAGAGGTAGAACACACATGCACACCACCTCAGTTCCGCCGACTATGAAGGGAAGAAGGAAGAGTGGGCGCGACTAGCCAAGGAGTATGCGAACTCCGGGACGATGCCTTACTCCCACAAATATGAGGAGCGGGCACTCGACTGGGGTATTAGCGTGGATGAAGAAAACCATGGACAGTCAGCTTATAGTTCCAAACCCTGCGACCGTGTGGATCGTCTCCACCATCGTAAGACATCTAAGTTAGTGCATTGCAGTTGACTCTTCCCATTGTATTTTAGCACTAACTTATATTCGCTTCTTTGTAGGATGAGGCCATAAGCCAGCAGAAAGCAGCAGGGGACCTTTCAGAGCCAAGAGTCAATGGATATCCTATCTACGGCGATCGGGAAGCCCGGTCATAAGGGTCGGGTGCTTGCCGTAGGTGCAGGGCATACGAAGAGGTCCTTCTTCCATGTCTAGGGCGCTTCCAGTGCCAGATCAAGATCATAGGAAGCACGTGAGGTGCGCCTAAGGGCTGAGATGAGGGAGGAGATCATGGCACAAGAGGAGCGCCTAAGGGCCGAGCTATGGCGATGATCTCCCAAAGTTAGAGTCATATGGCCTCACCTCTTGTAGAAAGGCCTATGGCCCACCTTAACATCTGCGCTTCTAGACATGATTGAAGGGAATATGCCCTAGATCAATCATGGTGATGATTGTAATACGTCTTTGTTCATGAAATTATGATAACTTTGTTTATCGGTTCCCTGAATATATGTTGCGACTTTGTTCATTGGATACGATCTGATTGTGAAACACATTGTCAAGTGACATTATTCTAAACGGGTCCCTGATCCATATCATTACGAGGAGCGGTGATGATTTAATCAGCACATTTATTGGTTGATGGTAATGTTTCACATACCATAGATATGGAGATATCGAATCAATAAATATGGACACATGTTGGAGAACATGGGTAGTCGGACAAGACCCACTCCGAGACGCTGTGAGTTGTTATCTATTATAGTGCCATCAGCGTATAGTCTCGAGTGGTACGCCTATATGGTCCTTAGACCTGAGATTGCCATGGATACCTAGCATGTAGACTTGTATGCTTTGGTATCATCAAACGCTGCACCGTAACAGGGTAGTCATAAAGATGAATACTGGGTATGCCACGATACATCGCCAAGGGTGTGATGATCAAGATGGGATTTGCCCCTCCTAGATAACGGGAGAAGATACCTCTGGGCCCCTCGTGTGGATGGATAGGGAAAACGCACGGCCGTGCTAATGTGACTAAGGAGTTAGTCATGGTTTGTATCCATCACGCTGTCGAGAGAAGTGGTCGAGCTATCAACAAGGGTGGCGCGTGATCTCGCCTTGAGCTTGACTGGTATCGTGTGGAAAAAGGGATCGGTATGAGAGTGTATCAAAGGTTCAGCCGAATATTGATTCTGTGCATTCGGGGGTCAATACGTACTGCTAGGTACCGCTGTTGATCAATGAATTGGAAACGGGTTCTGGATTCATGTCCCACTTGCACTGAACCTAACGGGTCACACACTTAACGAGTTGGAATAGGATTGATGGGTTTTTGTGCGTGGATGAGATCCGCGTTGGAGATGGAAACCTAGCGGGCTTCGGCCCACTAGCGTGTCTATAAAAGCCGAGGCAAGGAACAGTGCACAATAGAGAACCCTCACCACGTTCACGCGGCGCCCCTCCCGCTCTCCGTAAAACCCTAGCTGTGTGGCGAGGTGCTAGCACACCCCGCACGGTGTTCCTGCTCGGGACGTGTGGATACCGGTAGAGGCGCTGCCGCTCGCGGACGCGCTGGACGGCGAACACTTGGTAGAGGTCGGCGAGCACTCGGCGACCACCCGGCGACCACTCGGACGAGGCCGGCGACCACTCGGACGAGGCCGGCGACCACTCGGACGAGGTCGGCGACCACTCCGTGGAGATCGGCGACCACTCGGTGCCGATTGGGAGGTGATCGACTACTTCCTCAACGCGCGTGAATCTGCTTCCGCTGCATCTGCGCGTCAAGGGTAACGATCTATGATCTTTTACTTGCATGTGCTCTTGGGTGTTCTCGGTAGAAATTTTGATTTTATGCTCGCGTAGCCTACCGGTTATCCCAACAGTGGTATCAAAGCCGATCATGTGTAGTTTTGGATCTGGATCGCTCGCACATGTTGATGTGCTGTTGTGTTTTATCACGGGTTGATTAGATCAATCGGTTTTGGGGAAATATGAGGTATGAGTTGGTGGATCTACACGATCAAAAAGATTAAGTTCGTGCTCGTTTCAGATTCGTGCCATGCATTACCCCTACCGGTTGGTAACACCATCGGGGTAGTAGCAAGCACCGAACAGATCGAGCTAACAGATCGAGATCGGTGTGGTCGCCGCCCTCTCAAGGGGACCTCGCGCGATGGATCGATTAAGATTTGTTCACTTCCCGTGCGCTAGAATCGATCCAGCGCCTAACTTGTTTTTGCAGGGTATGTTGTGAACAGTATGGACCCTTTGTGTATATGATGCATGATTGTATATTTCATGGCCTACGTGCCGGCATGTGATGCCTTGAATACTCATGTAATTTTGCTACTAACTGCTAGATGTAGTAGTTTAGTACATGATCTTGGAGGCTTCAATCCAGATGGCCCGACTGTGCAAGGTTGGTTGTGGAAGATGGAGATCGCCACGTCATGGGCTATACTTGTTCACAGTCTAATCTGATTGCCTGTGATAATTTACCTTGCATTGCTATTCTTTCATGTCATATGTGGTGAATATGTTAACCTGATTGAATAGTTTCCCTCGAAAAATTAAGAGTAAGATGCCCTTTTTCAATAGCTGCGTCTATTGTCTTGTACGTTGGTGGATAAGGTCTTGACAAGTCAGGAACGCCACCCTCTTACTTGTACAATAGAGTGAGTGTAGCCTAACCCGTGCACTCACAAGCATAGTATTGGTTTGCTTAACGGAGTCATCCAAATAGGATTTGGGACTTTGGGACATCAATGTTGGGCGCCGGGGCATATGATGCCACCCCAATAAGCAAGAGTCACATACGATGTGATTGGCAAGGTGTTGCCTACCTATGTCGCGGGTTCAAGCGGTATTGACAAGTCCTTACCCGAACCGCAGTGATCATGGATCTTGTTCCATGGAGATTGCCGGAGGGGAAGTGATCTAAATGGAAACATCTTTTATTGAAATTGTTTAATAAGAGATTAACGTGAACATAGTGCTAAAACTTTACTTGTTTATGTTGTAGATGGCACCAAATGCTGTTAATGCAAACACTGGTTTTAACTTGCGGTCGATTCTGGAGAGGGAAAAACTCTCTGGGACGAATTTTATGGATTGGTATCGTAACTTGAGAATTGTTCTCAAGGCTGAAAAGAAGGAATATATTCTAGACGGTCCATATCCTGATGAATTGCTTGAAAATGCATCTGCCGCTGATAAGCGTGCTTATGAGAAGCACACTAACGATGCCCTAGACGTCAGCTGTCTCATGCTTGCCACGATGAACTCTGAGCTCCAAAAGCAATATGAGCACGCCGATGCCTACACTATGATTGTAGGTCTCAAGGGCATGTTTGAGAACCAAGCAAGGGCTGAAAGATATTCGATATCTAAAGCATTGTTTGCGTGCAAGCTGGCTGAGGGTGCTCCTGTTAGTCCTCATGTAATCAAGTGATTGGTTACATTGAGAGCCTGGAGAAGCTCGGTTTTCCACTGCAGAATGAGTTGGCCACAGATGTGATTCTCCAGTCGCTCCCTGTGAGCTTTGAGCCGTTCATTTTGAATTATCATATGAACAGCCTGGAGAAGAATCTGACCGAACTGCATGGAATGCTGAAAACTGCGGAAGAGAGCGTAAAGAAAGGCACAAATCATGTGATGATGATTCAAAAGGATAGGAAAAGGAAGCGCAAGGTTACAAATTATGGTGAGGATAAGATCCAAGACCCAAAATCAAAGCCTAGAGAAAGGCCAAAGGTTGGCCCTAATGCTTCTGATAAATGTCACTACTGCAAGGGTAGTGGGCACTGGAAGAGAAACTGTCCTAAGTACCTGGAAGACAAAAAGAAAGGAAAGGTTCCTTCTACTTCAGGTATTAATGTTATAGAAGTTAATCTTGCAACTTGTCCTACCGAGTCTTGGGTATTTGATACCGGATCAATGATTCACATTTGCAAATCGTTGCAGGGGTTAAGAAGGATTAGAGATTGCAAGATTGGCGAGTTGGAAATTCGCGTCGGCAATGGAGCACTGGTTCTTTGCAAAGGCCGTCGGCGTCTATCCCTTGTCATTACCTTCTGGCTTAGTTTTGGAATTGAATAATTGTTATCACATTCCTGCCTTGAGTAAGAACATTATCTCTTCTTCTTGTTTAGAGGAAGATGGTTATGATTTTGTAATAAAGAACAGGAATTGTTCAATTTATTTCAAAGGCTTGCTCTATGGTGACTGTCCATTGGTGAATGGACTGTATGTGCTGGATTTTCGTAATGCTTCTATAAATAATGTTAATACTAAAAGACTCAAAACAAATGATACCGATTTCACTTATTTATGGCATTGTCGTTTAGGCCATATAAACAAAAGACGCATGGAGAAGCTTCATAAAGATGGTCTTCTTTGTTCATTAGATTTAGAATCTCTTGAAACATGCAAGTCTTGTTTACTTAGCAAGATGACAAAGGCACCCTTCACTGGTTCGAGTGAGAGGATGTGCGAGTTGTTGGCTCTCGTGCATACTGATGTGTGTGGACCAATGAGCTCCATGGCCAGAGGTGGTTATCAGTACTTCATTACTTTCACCGATGACTTTAGTAGATATGGCTATATCTATCTAATGAGGCATAAGTCTGAATCTTTTGAAAAGTTCAAAGAGTTTCAGAATGAAGTACAAAATCATTTGGGCAACAAAATTAAATTTCTACGGTATGACCGTGGAGGTGAATATTTGAGCCAAGAGTTTAGTGATCATCTAAAGAGTTGTGGAATTGTTCCGCAATTGACTCCGCCCGGTACACCACAGTGGAATGGGGTATCCGAACGGAGGAACCGGACTTTGTTGGACATGGTACGGTCTATGATGAGTCAAGTCAATCTTCCATTATCATTTTGGGGACACGCTCTAGAAACAGCTGCGTTCATGCTAAATAGGGTTCCATCAAAATCCGTTGATAAGACACCATATGAGATATGGAAAGAGAAACGTCCCGACTTGTCTTATCTTAAAATTTGGGGCTGTGAGGCTTATGTAAAACGTATGACGTCTGATAAGCTCCATGCCAAGTCGGATAAGTGCTTCTTTGTGGGGTACCCAAGGGAAACCAAAGGGTATTATTTTTATAACCGGGAAGAAGGCAAAGTGTTTGTCGCCCGGACTGGTGTCTTTTTGGAGAATGAGTTTTCCAAAAGAGCTAGTGGGAGCAAGGTGCAACTCGAAGAAGTTCGAGAAATACCTGAAAATGTTTCAGCTCCAGCTAGTCCTCGGCAGGATGAGCAACGTGTTGTTGAACCTGTTGATGAGGCGCCAGCCCCACGGAGGTCCTCACGGGCAAGCCGCGCTCCTGAGAGGTTCATGTTCCTCATGACGGAGCAACGCGATGTGTTATTATTGGAAAATGACGAGCCCAAGGACTATGAGGAAGCGATGGTGGGCCCGGACTCTGAGAAATGGCTAGAGGCCATGAGATCCGAGTTAAAGTCCATGTATGATAATCAAGTTTGGAACTTGGTTGATCTGCCCGATGGTGTAAAAACTATTGAGTGCAAATGGGTCTTTAAGAAAAAGATAGACGCCGATGGAAATGTTCACATTTTTAAGGCACGATTGGTGGCAAAAGGGTATAAGCAAATTCATGGTGTGGACTATGATGAAACTTATTCGCCAGTCGCTATGGTAAAGTCTATCCGGATCATGCTAGCAATTGCCGCATATCATGATTATGAGATTCGGCAAATGGATGTCAAACGGCTTTCCTAAATGGAAACCTAGCGATGACATGTACATGGTACAGCCCGAGGGTTTTGTTGATCCTACTAATCTTTGGCAAGGTATGCAAGCTTAGGAAGTCCATTTATGGACTGAAGCAAGCATCTCGGAGTTGGAACCTTCGTTTTGATGAAGTGATCAAGCAGTTTGGCTTCATCAAAAATGAGGAAGAGCCTTGTATTTACAAGAAGGCTAGTGGGAGCGCACTTGTATTTACGGTCTTGTATGTGGATGACATACTATTGATCGGAAATGATATTCCAATGTTAGATCTTTGCACAATCTTATCTCGAGAAAGAGTTTCTCGATGAAAGACTTGGGAGATGCAGCATATATTTTGGGCGTAAAGGTCTATAGAGATAGATCAAAAGGCTAATTGGATTGAGCCGAGTGCATTACATTGACAAGATCTTGAAGCGGTTCAACATGCATGATTCCAAGAAAGGTTTCTTGCCCATGTCACATGGTGTAAGTCTTAGCAAGACTCAGTGTGCTTCGACACCTGATGAGCAAGAGAGAATGTGTCGGATCCCATATGCTTCAGCTATTGGATCCATCATGTATGCCATGCTATGTATGCGCCAGATGTGTCATATGCTCACGAGTGTCACGGCGGTACCAATCAAATCCTGGTGATAGTCACTTTGGGTGGCTGTAAATAACATCCTTAAATACTTACGAAGGACTAAATAGATGTTCTTGGTCTTTGGAGGAGAGGAGGAGCTCGTCGTAAAGGGTTACGCCGATGCTAGCTTCCAAACCGACAAAGATGATTCGCGATCGCAATCCGAGTTTGTATTTTGTCTCAATGGTGGGGCAGTGAGCTGGAAAAGTTCCAAGCAAGAAACAGTAGCTGATTCCACAACGGAGGCCGAGTACATTGCAGCCACGAGCGGCAAAGGAAGCTGTTTGGATCAAGAAATTTGTTTCTGAGTTGGGTGTGGTTGCTAGTGCATCCTGTCCAGTGGACCTCTATTGTGACAATAGTGGTGCCATTGCACAAGCAAAGGAGCCTAGGTCCCACCAAAAATCCAAACATATACTCAGGCGATACCACCTGATTCGGGAAATCATTGAGAGAGGTGATATGAAGATAAGCAAAGTGCACACGGATCTAAATGTGGCTGATCCGTTGACAAAGCCCCTTCCACAACCAAAGCATGAGGCACACACAAGAGCAATGGGTATTCGATACCTATATGACTGACTCTAGTGCAAGTGGGAGATTGAAGGGAATATGCCCTAGATCAATCATGGTGATGATTGTAATACGTCTTTGTTCATGAAATTATGATAACTTTGTTTATCGGTTCCCTGAATATATGTTGCGACTTTGTTCATTGGATACGATCTGATTGTGAAACACATTGTCAAGTGACATTATTCTAAACGGGTCCCTGATCCATATCATTACGAGGAGCGGTGATGATTTAATCAGCACATTTATTGGTTGATGGTAATGTTTCACATACCATAGATATGGAGATATCGAATCAATAAATATGGACACATGTTGGAGAACATGGGTAGTCGGACAAGACCCACTCCGAGACGCTGTGAGTTGTTATCTATTATAGTGCCATCAGCGTATAGTCTCGAGTGGTACGCCTATATGGTCCTTAGACCTGAGATTGCCATGGATACCTAGCATGTAGACTTGTATGCTTTGGTATCATCAAACGCTGCACCGTAACAGGGTAGTCATAAAGATGAATACTGGGTATGCCACGATACATCGCCAAGGGTGTGATGATCAAGATGGGATTTGCCCCTCCTAGATAACGGGAGAAGATACCTCTGGGCCCCTCGTGTGGATGGATAGGAAAACGCACGGCCGTGCTAATGTGACTAAGGAGTTAGTCATGGTTTGTATCCATCACGCTGCCGAGAGAAGTGGTCGAGCTATCAACAAGGGTGGCGCATCTCGCCTTGAGCTTGACTGGTATCGTGTGGAAAAAGGGATCGGTATGAGAGTGTATCAAAGGTTCACCGAATATTGATTCTGTGCATTCGGGGTCAATACGCATCGCTAGGTACCGTTGATCAATGAATTGGAAAGCGGGTTCTCGATTCATGTCCAACTTGCCTTTGAACCTAACGGGTCACACACTTAACGAGTTGGAATAGGATTGATGGGTTTTTGTGCGTGGATGAGATCCGCGTTGGAGATGGAAACCTAGCGGACTTCGGCCCACTAGCGTGTCTATAAAAGCCGAGGCAAGGAACAGTGCACAATAGAGAACCCTCACCACGCTCACCGCGTGCCCCCTCCCGCTCTCCGAAACCCTAGGCTGTGTGGCGAGGTGCTAGCACACCCGCCGCACGGTGTTCTGCCGGGGCGTGTGGATACCGGTAGAGAGCGCCGCCGCCATGACGCCGCTGGACGGCGAACACTTGGTAGAGGTCGGCGAGCACTCGGCGACCACCCGGCGACCACTCGGACGAGGCCGGCGACCACTCGGACGAGGCCGGCGACCACTCGGACGAGGCCGGCGACCACTCGGACGAGGTCGGCGACCACTCCGTGGAGATCGGCGACCACTCGGTGCCGATTGGGAGGTGATCGACTACTTCCTCAACGCGCGTGAATCTGCTTCCGCTGCATCTGCGCGTCAAGGGTAACGATCTATGATCTTTTACTTGCATGTGCTCTTGGGTGTTCTCGGTAGAAATTTTGATTTTATGCTCGCGTAGCCTACCGGTTATCCCAACAATGATCAGCCCAGTCCCTAGCTGAAGGTAATAATTGTTTCTAACTTAAAGGTACAAAATTAAGCTAAACAATATTTTTGATCAAGTTGCACATCACTTGTAAGCGCCTGCCAAGTGCCATCTTGTCGTGACGGAAGACGGATTTACCATTGAGGCTGAACGCGGGGTTGCATTTCCATGCAAGGAGGATGACTCGGTGCATGGTAGCCCTTTAGGGAAGGGCTGGACTATGTCCATGAAGATTTCCTATCCCATGTGCTGGAATTCCCCCTGAATGAAGATATTACCACACTCAAGCAAGAATGGATGTTGTTCATCAAGTTGCCCACGACGGGTGTCATACTAGTTAAGGCATAAATCCCCCGTATCTTCTCAATCATTCCAGTACTGCAACACATTGCATATGCATGTGCTTTGTAGGTTCCTATCGTGCTGGCACCTACTCCTGCTGATGCACATGCACCTACTCCTACTACTGCTGATGCACGTGCTCCTGCTGATGAACCTGCTCCTGCACCTACTCCTACTCCCATCACCATGACAACTCCTCCATCCAAGTCGACTCCAACGTAGAGTGCAGAGCTGGTGCGCAAAAGGAATAGCATGATGGCCAAAGAATCACAGGAGAACTTGGAGAATCCTTCTGTCAAGAAGACAAAGTTGTCAGAGGCCACAGGGCCCCTTCAAATACATGGAAAGCCCCATGTCCCGACCTTGGAGACTCCCCTTGCCTAGAAAGCAAAGTTGACATGGGACACAGAACCCCCTCTATATTCTAATGGGTACATACATGGACAGCCCCTTGTCCCTACCAACGTATTGAATGATATAGGCAAGTGCAGTCGATTGCTCCATGGATAGTATATTGACAAGGCGAATGGTGCCAAGCATCATGTCGATTTCAATGTGAGGTATCGAGGGGGATATTTCCACCGTAAGGAGCATGAGACATTCCTAGTGAGTTTTGATGATCTATTCCATTTGTACAGCCTGAAAGACATCGATATTTCTACTACACGATACTAGATGCTGTGAGTTTCGCACCATACAGTATGAGCCAATTATCGACTATTATAGGATTTTGCATTATGTTTTTTAACAATTGACACGAGTTGTGGGATATTGAGGCAACGAAGCCATGATAGGTCAACACCTAGTTGGGTTCGTCCACCTTGAGATGGTGTCTGCGATCATGGCTAGGCTTCAATCAGAGTTCATTAATTATCAACTACATCAAGCGGGCATTGCTAGCTGAGGCGAAAAAAGACTTCATTCTCTTCCCGTACCATAAGGAATAAGTACTACTCTAATGACTTTACCCTTCAATTACTTGTACACACGTAAACCGTATATGAAATTTTTTTCTTGCACTGCATACCATTTTATAAGCAATCATTGGGTTCTACTGTTGGTCGCTCAGAATAAAAACAAAGTCTACACTTTTAGCTCGCTCGAGAAGAAACAAATGGCCTGCGCGATCAAAGCCTATTTTGCAGAAGTAAGTACATTCCTCTAACCCAACATTTTCTGTATTTAACTACGTTCATTTTTTTTGCCTAAGTGTTATCTCTCTAATGTATGTAGGGATTTCTTGTGTTACATTGCTGAAGGAGGGCGACACAATGACAAACGAGGTGACTAGCAGGAGTGGAAGCACTTCAAGATACAAGTGCCTAACATAGAATTTTTTTTCTAACATCTATTCTTCATCTCTTAATTTCATTTTCTTTGTTCATAGTGTCATCAGCAGGGGTGCAACGACCTATGCGGCTTCTACAACATGCATCATTTCTTGATCCTAGTCGGTGGCTCATACTTTTTCCCTAAAGTATATGTACATGCATAATACACTCAGTTTTTTACATACAAATTTTTAAGCTTAAATTAGTGTACTACTTTCTATTTTGCAGGGCCTTAATACCCCCCTCAAGGGCTTAGACAACAAAGATCTCAACAAAATACGAGACCACTTATGCTAGTAGTACTAGACAAAAGTTATAGCGGAGGACGATAGGTTTAGAGACCCGCCAGGCTCCTACTAGTCTATATGTTGTAAACAACCTTATATCATGAGAATGTGATATGTATACTGTGAATGTGATATGCTTGTGTTGTGAATGTTATGTAATCTATAATTTGGGGTTGTTTTTAGGGTCATCACAATCGGTTATGACATCCCACATCACAATCGGTTCTGACCCAGAATCGATTGTGACACTACACATCACAATCGGTTCTAGCTCAGAACTGATTGTGACGACCATATTATCACTATTGGGCGAAAATGACTGTACTAGCTTCTCCTCATCATTGTCTAAAAACTTTGTATCACCATTAAAACCGACTATGATGACAAAAAAGAATCGATTGTGATGTAAATTCCTATAGTAGGGAAATAAAGGAGAGGAATGTGAAAGAATGGAAGAGGAAGGGGATATGTGTCGCCAACTATCAAAATGAGAAAGAGAGAGAGTTTGAGGGGGAAGAGAAGTGTAGGGAGGAAAGAGTGATGAGAGAGATGCCACCATATATCGTGATAATAGTTCTTGGCGAAGGTAGCTTTAAGTTAGCAAAATTAGAAAACTATTGGTAAATACTGTCCATGGGAGCTGCAAAATCAAAATTTAGGACTGTCACAGGTAAACGAACGCGCCAGTGTTAATACTACGTATATTAAGCTCGGTAGGAGGGCCTGCACACGTGGTGCCCGCCGGTTTCGCGAAAAAACCCCTTTATTTCTTCAAATTACGGATAGGTCCCTGCGAATTTACAGAAAGGTCCTTCGCGATTTTTGTGAGGGAAAGATTAATTTTCCCGGATCGCGTTTAGGTCCCTCGCTCGCTACTTTACGAAAAGACCATCCCGTTAAATATAAATCGCGAGCGAGCTCTTTTCTACTTTTTCAGGCTAGCAGTGAAGTCCAAAACTATAACAAACAGGGGCTTTCTCTGTTTTCCCAGAAAAAAATATTTTCGTCAACAGAAAGATATGTATTTTTTTCGGCTAGGTCTCTAAGGTTTCTCGAGCCTCCAAAAATTTTGAAAATACATCTAAATCTATTTTTTTCTCCGGAAATAAAATGCAAAATCATTTTTCGTTCACGCAGACGGCATGCACTACGCATACGGGCCCAGGCCCTTTCTCCGTTTTTCCCGAAAAAAATATTTTCGCCAGAAAGATATGTACTTTTTTCTCGGCTCAATCTTTAAGGTTTCTCGAGCCTCAAAATTTTTTGAGAATATATCTAAGTCTATTTTTTTCTTAGAAAAAAACGCGAAATCATTTTTCGTTCACGCTTACGACGTGCGCCGCGCTTATAGACTTAGTTGTTACTATCGCTGGAATTGGCCTAGTTGTCTGCCTTTTTCTCCGTGCGAGAGGGTCTGTTTTTTCTTTTATAGATGGACATGACCACATCTCTTAATTTCAATCGTTTGCTATCTTGCTATATTCCCTTTTGGAACTGCATGCATCCTTGTACGACTCAAGTAGTTTCTTTATCTCTTTCCTTTTCTATCCCTGTGGAGTCCTGAAACAACACTCTCAACACTTCTAAGATGATCCTCACCGTTATAATTACTAGTCATTAACTCGTGCACCATCACAGTATCCAGCAGGAAGAGCACACTCGTCAGCATGGCGTGGGTGGCGACAGCATGCAGGCGCCACAAGTAACAGTGCTCGTGCACAGTGGCAGCTGTGGGCGACCTCGGCGGCTCTCGATCGGGAAAACAACTGGCCATAGAGGCATGACAGCTGCGGAGCTGTGGGCAACCTCGGTGAGAAGCAAGTGGCGAGCCGGTGGCAGGCGAGAGCATGCAGCGGAGGCTATAGCTGCTCGTTTTGTTTTAGCCGGGCAAGCGGTGGCGGTCTAACACGGGTGCTGAGAGCGGCAAAGAGTTGCTATTGAGCACAGGTGCATCCTAGAAGTTGTGATTTTTGATGAGCTTTTGGTTGAAATTTAGTGTAATTTCTTTAAAATTGTCTTGAAACCTACTCAAAATGTGAAGCTGTGTTTGGATTTTTTTATTTTAAAACCTTTTTGGCTAAACTTTTTGTGGAGACATGTGAAACTTAGTCAAACATATTGAAACCTGCTTGCGACTATTTTTGAAAAGTTGTGAAACATGTTGAAACTTATATAAAAACTTTCACAAAATGTGCTGAAACCTGCTTGAAACATCATGCTCGGAAGAAGTAACATTTTTAGTTTGTTTTCCAATCACGGCTGAAACCCTTCTAAAACTCATTGAAACTTTGATGAAACTCTTTGATACTTCATTCATGTTTCAGATTTTAAAATTGTTGAAAGATGTTGAAACTCTATTAAACTTGTTGGGAATTTCCCTGAAACTATGGATGAAACTTGCTAAAACTTCTCTATCAAACTTGAAGTTTGAGTTTTCCGGAACCTAAAATTCAAAGTTTCAGTTTTTGAACTAAGAAGTTTTTTTTTTGAAACACTAAATTTTGACATTTTCAAGTGTGAGAAATTAAAACTTCCTAAAACTTAAAATTTTTATATTTTTAAACTGCATGAAACTTGAAGTTTCAGATTTCAAAAGCAGTTTTAAGCAATTAGAAAATTTTCATACTTGAAATTATCAGAAGTTTGGGGTTTCATACAAAACTTGCTTGAAACACTCTCCAAAACATTTGTAAAATCTTGGAAAACTTGGTTGAAACATCAACATGAAAACTTTTAACGAAACATAAAATTTATAGAAACTTAGACAAAAACGTGAACATAGAATCTGTGCTATACCATCGGGGGTACTTTCGATGGTATAACAATGGCTGCGTCCTGCGAGTCCTTTGGATCCACGTCAGACCACCACATGCGCCAATTCAGGAAGCCAATTATTTATAAACGTAACCAGGATTACCTTTCTTCCCATTATCATCAAAAACTTAATTCGTCCTATTCAAAACTGAGTAAGTAAAACCGACTTAGTAAAACTATTTGATTAGATCGTTTGATTTTATAGGACTCTTAATTAGAAAACTTTGGTGGCTCTTAGAGATGGCAACGGGGACCCAAAACTCGACGGGTATTTACTCTATTAGGGGTCAGGTATGAACCGTTTTTCATACCCGCGGGTATATTAATAGGCAAAAACTATTACTCAGCGGGTAGAACGGGTACGGATCCGTACTATTGTTACCCGTACGTACACATTTACCCGTGGGTATAAAATTTGGCCCAACTATAGACTACAATGTCAATGTAAGAAAGGACCCCTGTTCCAATGGTGGGTTGCTGTTGGTTTCAGTAGAGAGTGCAGAAGACGTTGAAGGGAAGCATCACACTAATCCGTATGCCGTGGTTGTTTTTCGAGGAGAAAGGAAGGAAACTAAGGTTAGCTTTAATTATATTTCTTTCATAACTATTTCATTTTATTTTCAGAATTAGGATTCTGAAACATAGCAAGGTGCCTTATTAATTTCAACCATATCCGAGTTGTTTTGCATGCTGTAAAGTTCTAATTTTTTTCACAGGTTGGTTATCATGATAATTTACCCTCTTCATAGTTCATTTACCTTTCATAGGTCATGGTTGCCATTTTACTAATTAGGTGAACTGACTGCATTAGTTTCTGGCCCAGAGCAAGTAGGAACCTTTACTAGTACTTGGTAAGGATAATAATAAATCCAGTTCTTTAACTGAAAGAGACTTTGCCTTATTCAGATAATTAACCGTGTGAGTGCTCCATCCTCATGTAGGAACTTGCACCTTTGAGATTTCTACTCCAGATTAGAGAGATTCAAGTGGTGTTTTGTGTGTCAAGTACTCAAGTGCAAGGAAGAATTTATGTATCTCCTTTTGGATGTAATAAATTAACTTGTAGTGGCTACTGTAATGAACTATTGCATAATGATTGTTGACTGATGTAATACCAGTAGTACTGTTGTAATGAACTATTGATTCGGTTATTTATGTTCTGCTAGCAGCCTTTTAATTCCTGCCAATATAGAACTTTTGTCCAGAACCTATCCCGACATTCAGGTGCGGGTTACCCGTGGGTCCCCGTTACCCGCACGAGTACGAGTACGGGTAAATTTTGTACCTGCAGCGGGTATAGGTATTGTAGCGGGTGAATTTTACAAACACGGGTACGGATACGGAGTGGTGATACCCGTCGGGTATACACCCGTTGCCACTGGCTCTTCCAACACTACAAGATAACATGGATTTCCCGGCGTTTAATCTAAACGCCCCTAATAAGGCTAAAGCCGGCGTTTTTTATCATTCGAGGCATTTAATTCCCCGGCATTTATAAATGCCGGGTTAGAGTCTACCACGGCGCTTATAAATACCAGGGAATTCTACTCTATACCGGCGTTTATAAATGCCGAGTTAGAATCTTCCACGGCGTTTATAAACGCCAGGGAATTCCACTCTATACCGGCGTTTATAAACGCCGGGTTACAGTCTTCCACAGCGCTTATAAACGCCGGGAATTCCACTCTATACCGGCGTTTATAAATGCCGGGTTACAGTCTTCCACGGCGCTTATAAACGCTGGGGAATTCCACTCTATACCGGTGTTAATAAACGCCAGGTTACAGTCTTCCACGGTGCTTATAAACGCCGGGGAATTGCACTCTATACCGGCGTTTATAAACGCCGGGTTACAGTCTTCCACGGTGCTTATAAACGCCGGTATAGAGTGGAATTCCCCGGCGTTTATAAGCGCCGTGGTAGACTCTACCACGGCGTTTATAAACGTGAATACCACACCGGGGAATTTGAAAGAATTGAAATTAAATAATATTATATTTGAAATAATTGAAACTAATATTCCATTTGCAATAATTTCTGTCCAAATATTTCATTTTCGATGATATTTTGTCTAAAATTTCAAATTTTGTCCGAAAATTCAATTTTTGTTGATATTTTGTTTGAAAATTCAAATTTTTTCGAACATCTGATTTTGTGACACTTATCAATTTCAGATGCTACTTTTCGTTATCTTTCCAATTAGCCTAAGAACGCCTCAATTGGAGGTACGAGTCAAAAGTTATGTCTATTTTAAGAAATATGCTCGGATTTCGTATTTGCAAACTAGAATTGGTGCCCAAAAGAATATAATTGGAGATCTTATCGTATGATGATTTTGCTAATTACCTCAATAATTTGCTAATTTGAAATAATTGAAAATCGGTGTTCGGGTGTTTAACGGGGTTAAGGGGAGGAGGGACGCATTATATATCAGATGTGATCATACCACCACTAAAGTACTAGATCTTATAAAAACTCTGAAGTTAAGCGTGCTTGGACAAGAGTAGTAATAAGATGGGTGACCTCCTGGGAAGTCATTGTGCACCTCTGATTTTAAACGCCGGGTTATAGAGGCTTCCACGGCACTTATAAACGCCGGGTTAGAGGCTTCCACGGCACTTATAAACGTCGTGGATAATTAAGCGCCGCCAATTACTTTTCCTGACACCATTTTTCTTGACGCTATGTAAACGCCATCTAAAATCTTTTTAAGGCATTTATAAGGTTTTAAAGGCATTTATAGGCGCCATTAGAAGCCCGACGTGTTGTAGTGCAAACGTCAAGTGGTCATGATTTATTGACCATAATCACCGTCTACGAATTAAGGGTTAATTTTTTTTTTTGTGAGGATTTCTATCTTAGTACTATATTTTCTAAGCAGTATGAATGGCTATGGTAACGAGGGTCCACCAGACTCCACGCCAGCTGTTTCCATTTTTTCTAAGAATTTTTAATTATTTTTTCTTAGCAACTCTAGAAGTCTATCGTCAACTTTTAGTATACTAACTATTAGGGATGTGATCGGATCGGATACGGTCAAATATCGTCCTATTCATATTCGTATCCGTATTTTTTATCGAATACAGAATCGAATACGAATGGTTTCGAATACGAATTATACAGGATAATATCGGTTACGAATACAGATCGAATACGGATCGGAATCAACATGGATACGAATAATATTAGTCGGATATTTTAAAATCCAATTTCAGTTTTTTTCCAAAATCGGTCTAAATTTAAATTCAAAATTCCAAAAGAAATATATTTGTATGTCTTTTTTTTTTTGCCTTTTTATCCCTAGCTTGTCATACATGTGACTCTGTGAGTAACAATGTACCCCATTGCAATAATTGAACCAAATGATTTGCGGTGGCATATCTTTCTTGAATCCTAGCCCTCCTGAAATGCCACTTGCCAATTTCTGTACCACCTTTACCCAAATATCTCCAAATTAGCATCTAGCACACATGAACACATTATATCTTGTCATCCAATGCAGACCCCAGTCTCTAAAACATGTTAAATTGTTAATGTGTTATTCTGAAACGTGTTATTCGGATAATATCCGTATGTCATATTCGGATATTATCCGAACAAAAACTCGGATATTCCGTATCCATCGGATAATCAGTGTTCCATATCCGTATCCGTATCCATGTAAATTATCTGTATCCATATCTTTATCCGAGAAATCAACTGGATATCTGTGAAACTATCCAAATCATCATCCAAATCAATTCGGTCGGTCGGTCGGTCAGAAAATATCCGTACCAGTTCCATCCCTACTAACTATCTTACAACTGAAGGGATTGGCGAGTTCTCAGGACAGCCACGTCACCGCTTTTCGCATCCAAATCCCACGGCTACGGTTGCTGCACATCCGGTCGGCCACGCGTACCAATCTTCCGTGTCGCTGCTCGTTCTACGCCTCCCGCCCTTCCCCTTCAAAGCCCGTGGGATCCGATCCCGAACAGGCCACCTCGCGTTCTCCGCCCGTCGTGCTCTCGGTTCCTCCTCCTCACGCCCTCCGCCCTCCTCGCGCCCGCCGTCCGGCGCGCTCTCCGTCCTTTCGATGGCTGATAAAGGGCCATGAAATCCAACCGAGGAGCGCGGGATCCCCATGGCCTTCGCCGGTCTCCTCGCGTCCTCCGCCCGGCGCTCTGCGTTCACGTCCAATACCTGCTTGCGCGACGCGTCCTCTGCTTGGTCGACCTCGCTTTCTTCTCGATCGTTCCGTTTGCTCCGCGCTCTCTTTCTTTCTTCCCAACCGCGCTGCCCACGTCGCCCCTGCGTCCCCCCGCACGCGCCGTGCCTCTCGGGAACTCCGCTCCGCTCGGCCAGCCGTCGTCTCCTCTTCTCGATTCCGGTTGTCCTTTTACTGATTCGCTACGTTGTTGCCTCGGCCGTTGTCCCTTCAGTTGCTCTCGTCTGCTCCATCCCCGTTCGGTCGTCGCTTGCGCGCGATTCTCCCCCCTCTGGTATCACCCTGCTCCTTGGTTTTCTTTATTCCCCTCTTTTCGACTTTTCCCCCTTCTTCATTCTGGCTGTTATTGCCCAGAACATTCATGTCTTCTTCGTCTGTTGGATGTGGTTTGGAATTTAGTGCCTATGATGATGACCCCAGTAGCTTATTCTCCTGTATCCGCCCCATCAGCCTCCAGCACAGTTCGACGCTGGCAACTTCAATCCGTGCAGGTCAGCCAATCCATTGCCCCCCCCCCCCCCCCCCCCCCCCCCTCTCTCCCCGTATGTGTTCACATTTTCTTGCTCATGGCTGCATGCATGCCCCTCTGACTTTTTTAAGATCTGATTTTATTCTTTACAGAAATTGTGGTACATTTGTTCCATTGTGTTGTGAACTTTCATGTGACTTTCTGCGCTGATATCCTTTACACCAATCATATAATACTATCTGCAGGTATATTTAGATGATCCTCAGTTTTTAATCTCTCCCAGGTTTCAGAAATTTTAAGCGATTACTACGGACAATTCCGCCCAATTCCAATGTTAACGATTTTGTCCAGCGAGCCTCAACCTCCTGCCGTCGATGATGTTGCTACTCCCGTTGCCGCTGAACCATCCCCATCTAATAGCTCATCTCTGTAGTGCTGCTTACAACCACAAGGGATTTATCTCAATCTATCTCAGATTTTCATGTTCAAGTATATCGTTTTTTTCCAATATTATGAAATAGTCAGGTTATATGACCTTGATAAATTAGACAACCTCAAAGATTTTTATGGTTAAGATTATTATATCATAAAAGGAAGTGTGGAAAGTACTACAGAGAGTTTTTCATTGTCATTCTTAGCTAAATCGAATATGGTGGTAACTTCATTTGATCTCTTTATAGCCATTTATAGGCGTGGTGAGCAAGTTATGCTGATTTTTTTTACCTTTCTTTGACCCTCTAAAAGCTAGCCTTACCCTTCTGATGACCTCATAAAATGCTACTACAAGTGAGATTACATATAGCAATGGTGTCTCTTAACTGATGTGCGTCAGTCTAAAGCAGGTCTATTGATCAAACCAAAGTCAACTGTCTTGGTCTTCATCTATTTTATTTTCTACCTACACTAACTAGCAATATATTGGTATAGGTTATATGAATTCAGTGTGACATTTTCTTTAGCTAAACATAATCTTTTGAGCATGATTTTCTTAGTTTCATTTGTAAAATATAATATGTCTGATAAGTTCTACTGCATCACTAAATCTTGCGCTTTGATTTAGATGCCCATGATTCAAGCACAGGTTATGCTGATTTTTTTTACCTTTGTTTGACCCTCTCAATCTTCAAACTAACGGCTTTCACAGTTGATTTATGTAAAAGCTAGCCTTACCCTTGTAATGATCTCATAAAATGCTACTACAGGTTAGATTGCATATAGTAATGACATCTCTTAACTATTGTGCATCGGTCTAAAGTAGGTCTACTGATCAAATCAAAATTAGCTCTCTTGGTCTTCCATCTATTTTATTTTATACCTACACTAACTTGCAATATATTGGTATAAGCTATATGAATTCAGTGTGCCAAGTTCTTTAATTAAACATCATCATTTGAACATAATTTCTTAGTCTCATTTGTAAAATATAATGTGTGTGATGAGTTCTATTGCACCACTAAATCTTGCACTTTGATTTAGGTGCCCATGGTTCAAGCGAATCTGCGAGCTAACAAGATGTTTGTGGACTACAATGAGGTATGTCTTTTTCCAGTGTCACAGCACTTCAATTTCGGTTATTCACTTGTTCAGCACAACATAGACATATCTGCACTCGTAATAGCAGCTGCAAACAGAACGAGTTTACTCTTCATATCTTGAACTAGACCATACTGAAGTGGAGCCATGCATTTTAGGCCTGAAGAGGTGTGATCTTGGCTATGTTCTTCTCATTGGCCAAATGTTCTTCTAATGGGGAGCTGCATTATGCCATACTGTTTGCTTTATCAGCCTATACGCCTCATGACCATGTCCCTTTGAAGGCAATGAAATCAGACCGGCATGCTTGCCTAGACAACAAGGTTGGTTTCAAGGCAACTCTCGGTTTTGTGGTATATGATTTTTGTATTACAATGATGCATCTGATGTTACTAATCAAGTATGTATACAGAATTTCAAAGTTTTACGGTGCCAAAGGAACAACAAGATAGAGTTGTGAAATTTGGTAGCGGTGCTGCCACTATATGTAGCTGTAACCACGTAATTATCGATCCTGTCTTTCTTCGTTCACCAGCGCAGCTATTTTCCACATATTCGTGATTTTAAATATCTTACTCACTTCCATCCAGGTTTATATAACGTTTTTTTTTCTAATGGTCCTGTTTATACATGACATATTTTTGCAATGCGGATTAGTGTGATGTTCCCTTTATACCACTAATAAATATCCAAATTTACTTCATATTCTCTACGTACATGCATTTAATACAGTGCTTAGAGATAAAATACGGCTTACAAACATGCACGGAGAGAGTATGTAGCTAAATATTGCTACATAACATGGCATTAATTGCGCTGAACTAAAGTGTTAATTTCGCCTTTTTTTATTTCGGCGAACTAAAGAACTCAACTCAATTAACACTGCCAATTGTTGGACGATACAAAGTTGAGCTCCAGTTGAGCTCCGGCTTTCTCATTTCTCTGGTGGTAAGTTCGATCCAACCACATCGGCTTTAGTAAGACTAGTTACATGCCCGTGCGTTGCTACGAAAAACAAAATTGATAATGAAAAATAAAGATTAAAAAAAAAATTATTTCACAAGATCAAACATCTATCTTTAACGCTTCGTTTCTTGCTAAAGCTGGTTAATTAAAGCAACGCTTCATTTCTTGCGTAGGGCAATTAAGCAGGGCAATTAAGCGCCAATTAATGACGTGAGAAGAATGAATCACTGCTACCAACTGCTGCTTTAGAATAGTAGAGAAATGGTAATTACATGTTTATGATTTGTGGTGTATAATATGTTGCTGAAGTACTTAGGTTGCCTTATGTCATTCATAAAATTTCTGCATGCTTATTAGTTTTTGTACACCTAAACTGCTGATGCAGTCGTGGAAGGCTTTGTTTAGCGAAGGACCACATGGAATTCCCAAAATTGCATATAGATCCTACTTTTTATAAAAATACCCTTCTTTAATGGAAAGGTCATACGAAAATTTGTAAAAAGACCCTCCAAAAATTTGAAAAATACACCTTAGTCCATTTTTTCCATCCCGGTCCATTTCCCCCAGAAAAATCCTTTTATTTATCCCATCCCGTCCATTTTTCTCGAAAAAAAACTTTTACCCCCGAAAATGCCTTGTCGAAATTCTCCATTTTTTCCTCAAAAAATACTTCCTCAAAATATTTTGTATATCCAATTCAAATTCAATTTTCGTCCATGCGTGCGGCATATGCCGCGCTGATCAACCTAGTATAATTAATCATTGATGAAATGATGGATATAGGTTCGGGAGTTTGCATACCTTTGCATCCGTGCTCCGGATCTTGCAGGTAAGGATTACCATGGAACCCTTTGGAGGTGGAGCAGTTGCAGATGTAGCCTGGTCCGTTGGGCGAGTTGAAGCACTCGCTGTTGCTACGCGTACGACTCGGGCTTCTTGCGGCTTTCATCGCACGTTTGGTTTCCGATGGCCCAATCCACCACCAACGGCGCCCGCCCGCCGTAGGTGTTGTTGAACTCCGACGAGGTCACGTAGCTCGTTAAAAAGGAGAAGTTTGACGACTCCATGAGCACCGCGTAGCTGCAGCGGCTTAGGTTGTAGATCTCCGTTGTGTTGAAGCCTGAGGCAAACCACACCTTGTAGTACTGCAGCCCCGTCGGAATGGCCGTCTTGCAGCAGCCCATCCCGGAGCAGGATCCATCCGTAAGGCTCGACAGGTTTCTACGGCACATGGCCACGCACCCGCTCATGTACTTGCCGACGTCGTCCTCGTCGCCGATGTAGGCTAGCGTCTGGCACCCGACGACCGTGAACATGTTGCCGGTGTTGGATAGCCTGTACGGCGTGCCCGTCAGGTTCAGGCGCCATATACTGGCCGGATCCATCGTCTGAGACGTGGTGTTGTAGCAGTAAGAAGAGATGTAGTTCATCATCCGGGCCTGAGCTGGCTGCAGGGAGATGTTCAGCACCTCGACGTTAAAGAAGAACGGCTTGGGGACGCTGCTCCCGGTGTCGACGACGCAGCTCAGATTGAATCCCGGCATTGCGCAGTGGTCAGGCGAGTCAGGCCCGATGCCGAACGGGTATGGGATATCTACGTCGCCGCATTTCCTTTGGCACTTGCTGCTAGGTGGAGGCGGCAGAGCTTCTATGTGACGGCCCGCCTTTTTAGGGGCAGATCCGTACGCCTCGACAGCTACCCAGGATGATTAGCTGCCAGGAACCAAGCATATTATTGCCAGGCAAAAGTCAAATTCCAACATTTTTATTAAATATAAAGCCTAACGGCCAAGGTTTTTACAGAAGAGGGCGCAGCAGGACCCGAATAACTTACAAGCAGAACACCGCACAGGCAGGCCTGAGCAAAAGACTAAGACCTCAAAAACCAAATTGCCATCTACGCACTCCTGGAACGCTCCAACTTCTTCAAACTCTGAGAGGGTCGAGGGTTGCAAGCGAGTAATCTGGGAGTACTCAACAAGTCGTCTGGAAAACTTGAATATTACATGCAAGGGAGTAGCACAATATTGGTACAAGGTTAAAGTATTTGTGGATGCAGTTTTATTTGTAACATCATTTTACATTTAAAACACAATCCATAATAATAGTAATCCAGGGGGGGTTCCATTCACAAAGTCATCACCATTAAACCACATTCTCCAACATGCACCAAGATCTACTTGAGCTAGGTTACGGGATTCACCCCAATTAAACTTAGCTTCATTTACCGGAAGCACGGCGTATTCGAATACCATTGAATTCACTCTGCAGAGGTGTTCAGCTTTACCCACAAGATTCCACGATCGTTAATGCCAACTCGAGTTTAACACGCAACTTAAATGCGTGCGGCCGGATCGAGGTTATCATAGCTTTTCGTTGGATCTTTCCCTCTTTAGTCCCTATCCGGTAGTGTTTGGTCCACATTAATCCGGGGTCCCCACGGGCCAGTGTGGAGTGCTGGGTCCCGCTTATTGTGGACACTACCGTTGTGAATCCGGAATGCCACAATACCCTTGTGCACATCTCCGTTCCACCCCTCATAACATTGGACCATCTCCCATACAGGGAAGGTAACCCTGCTCCTATAGGTATTCCGAGGAAAGTACAATGTCTTGAGCTACGTTGAGTCAAGCCAACGGTTGACCGGCCCAACTTTGTGGTTGAACGAGTTCTTAAGTTATTTACTTTGCTCAAGGATTATTATCCTTATATTGCCAAAGACCAAGCCTTTTCCGATCCACAACCCTTCCGATACCCACTGCAGGCCACCAGACAAACCCAAGCATTAATCATCAGCCGGGGATTGGAACTCATCCACTCCGGGATTTATCCAATTCTGTCCCCCAAACCGTAGCACTTTTCCAAACAGAACCGAACCAAAGGTTCGGCAGCCTTTTATTTCCATTTTCAAAAGCATTTGACTAATCTAACAGGATAATAATAATTAATACAGGAATATTATGTAACCTAAGGCTGCAAGGATACGATTAGGTTCAATATTTTTCAAGGAAGTCTCATGAGCAAATCGGCACTAACTAAGTATCATGTCATTCTTAAAATAAACGGATTTGCAATATTTCAACATACCGTAAAGTAATGCGGTAGAAAATAGTAATTAACTATAATAAGGCATGAATATGTTCAACATGTTCAAAGGTGTACGGCTTGCCTTGCTGGCGATCGGATCGGACGAAGTGTCGTTGATGCGGTCGAAATCGGCTCTTTGTCGGGTCCGGGTCCTGCTCCGGGAACTGTGACGGCTCCTGGAATCGTCCAACGTCCGGATCTAACGCGAAAAGGACGAATGACAATAAAGAAACGAAAAACGAAAAGAAACTGAAACGAAAACGGAAACGGAAATCGGAACCGGGCCGAGAGAGAGAAAGGAAGGGCGATTTGGGCATTTTGGAATTTTGGAGACTCCGGATTGCAGAGCGGAGGTCATTTTTGGACTCAGTGGCTCGAGACGGTTCGGAAAAGTATTTTTGGGGCATTTTTGGGCTCTCGGACAATTTTGGGTATTTTTGGGGCATTTTTGGATATTTAAATGATTTAAAATGAATTTTTGGAATTAAAACCCGAAAAAGAAAAATGAAAAAGGGTTTTCTGTTCACTGGGCCGAGCCAAACCGGATTTTGGCCCAGGAACCAAGCGCGCGTGGGGGAGGCCATTGGGCCGGCCCAGTCATGCGGCCAGGCCGCACTGACGTGCGGGCCCGAGCGGCAGAGAGAGGGGGTGAGGGGGAGGGCTGGCAGGTGGGGCCGGGGCGCTGGGGGTGATGCGGGCTGATGGTGGGGCCAGTGGCGAGGCGGTGAGGCGGCGGGCGAGCAGCGGTGCTGGCCGCCGGAGTTGGGGGAGACGGGGTACATCCCCAAGTTCTAGGGCATGGGGAGGGCGCTGGCTTGGAGAAAAGATGGAGGAGCTCACCCGGGGGTTAGGGCACAGCTCGGGGAAGCCCAAGTGGCGGCGGAGAGAGCGGGCGACGGCGGACTGCCGGGGGCGGGGAAGAAGCACGTGGGGAGGGCACAGGAGAGCGCGGGAGGGCAAGTGAGAGAGGGAAATCGAGAGAGTGGAGGGCGGCGGGCTCGGCGAGCCGTAAATGGCGGTCGAGGGAGGCTTAAATAGCCGGCGAGGAGAGCGGGGTCATTGGCCCTAATCATGGCGGCGGCGAAAAATCCAAGCGGCGCAGCGGCGACGGGACGGGCAGGGCAGCGGTGCGGGGCTCGGAGCTGGCTAGCGCTAGCGCGGCGGGGCGTTGAGTGCCCTATGGGCTAGGGCGGCGAGGCGCAGTGGTCACGGGTGGCGCGGCGGAGCTCTCTGCCATGGCAGAGAGGTCACGAGGAAGAAGGGCAAGGCGCCACGGCGAAGCGCGGCGCTATGCGTGAGGCGACAGCGATACGCGCGGCGAACGCGGAAAGCGGTAACGCGGGCGAGGCGCAAGGCAAGGAGGAAGGCGCAAAGCCGAAAAGGGAAAGCGTACTGGCGCCGAAAATTTCCAAAAACAGCAAAAACTCGTAATGTAATCAAATAAACCCAAATAAATTCGAAAAAAAATCCAAAAAAATCAGGAAAAATCAGAAAAAGAAAATAAAGTCTAATTCAAATTTGATTTGGAAATTTTGGGTTATTTCAACCTACCCCCCTTAAAATAAATCTCATCCCCGAGATTCATTTCGCCTGAGGAAAGAGGTTGGGAAAATTCTGCTGCAATTCCGACTCCTTTTCCCATGTGGTTTCTGTAAGAGTGTGATTCTTCCACAATACTCAGCAAATTCTGATAGTCTAAAAATCCAAACCTGCTTTCCATGATTTCCAAGATCCTGACCGGTCTCTTATGGAGAATCGTACTGGGAATCCAAATCCTTTGGGTAGCACTTGTCCTGACCGCTGATGGAAATGTCCTCTCTGAGGCATACTGTGAATTTCCAAACAAATCCCGAACCAACTGTAACTTGCATGCCATTCCTCTGATTCTGTCAGAATCTTCGTACAGTCCAGTCTATCCGGTCTTAACTCCTTATTTTTCATCCAAAATGGCGCGGGTTTTGATGGTCGGTATTTTTCTGACAAAATTCCCTTTCGAAGCCAGTGTAACCTTTCTGTTACATTGGAGCTTACACTTAATTCATTGGTGGTGATCCTTTCACGGACTTTTGTATCCTGAACGAGCTGGGTTCCACTGCTGTTTAATCCTAGTCCTTTATTTTGTCCCAAGGGTTTAATATTTCCTTCCGTGATGTCTGGCTGTCTTGGTAACTAAGGTGGTGTGGAGGCTTTTGTGGACGGTAATAGGTGGTCTGATTGGGTCCCAAGTGTTTAGAGCATAGGTTCTCGACATTTTCTTCAGACTTTGGTTGTTTCTTCTCTGCTTGTCTACTTGGCGGAGGGTGGAGTACTGTGTCGAAGTTCAAACCTGTCCTTGTAGCCTTATTCAGACTTTCCCTGAACATTGAGCTAAACTAGCTCACAATCTAACTCAGAGGATTCTTTGTAGTCCGTCAATCTGGGTTGAATCGAATTCTACTAACTGGTCCTTTCCAAAAGATCTTCCTGGTAGGTCAATCCATTAGTGATGTTACTTCTGTCGTCAATCCTTGCTGATTCTTTAGGTAACCTGGCGGCAAAGTCTTTTATTTTCTCTCCTATTTCTATACGGGAACTGTAAGTGGTGGTGGCAGTCTGGCTATTATTTTTGGTGGTCCATCTTATCTTTCTGACATACTTTACATCCAAAAACAACCATGTGTTTATTCATTACTTTCTGTCAGTCTTCCTTTCTTCAACACTGGTATATTCTTGTGCTCCGTAGAGCGTCGACCATTTGGGTGGGTGAATTTTGTCAAAATCAATCCTCTTATATCCTTGTCTCAATAAACCGGTCTGTCTTTCAAGGAAGCCTTCTGGCCTTTCTGACACTGTCTGGCGGTCTAACTGTCGCAACTCAGATTCTAGTTGGGAACGTGTCCTTTTTCTTAAATCATTTAATGGCGCTCTTCTTGTGCAAACCTTAGCCATCATGTTTACTTTTCCTCTGGGTGATTCCGATTTTTGAGGTTGAAACTCAAGTCCAATTATTTTCCTTTATTGCCTATTCGGACTCTATTGTGTTCATCTGTAGGGCTGCCATTCTAGGGGTGCTGAGCTAAAGGTTGGTTATTTCTGGAATAATTCTTTGGCTAATTCCTTGTCCTATTATTCTCGGAAAACTTCTGACTCCTGTCACTGACATGGGTTGCTTCCATTCCATCATTACTTGGTTGTTGACATCATTTTTATTCCACCTTTCAGTGGTGATGTGTCATGGGAAGAAATTTTATTTAACTCAGTAGTCACTATATTTTTTTTTTGTTCATCATTTGCACAGTTCATGTGTCAAAAACAACAGCTTTATTTCCAATATATTGTTCAAACCTTACATTCTTGATAGTACAAGTTGATCCAAATCTTTATCCCTTGGATCTCCATATCCAAGTTGCCACATTCAAATCTGGCTATTAGTCTACTTCCGGTTGCTTGGAATTTCTAGTAATTCCTTATTAACGGTACTTGTTGCGATTGTTGTTCCTTTGGAGGTGACATGATTGGACATCTTCGGCTGGTGTCTTTCATTTGTCCTATCTTGTATCTTATTCCTTGGGTATCTCTGCTTCTGCTGTTGCGGTGAACGGGTTACTAGCTGTCGGTTGGTGGAGGTGATGGTCTATCATCTGCGTCATGGCTACCAGGGTCGGTAGACTTTTCTTTGGGCAATTGCGTCTGAAATGTCCCATCTGTCTGCAATGATAGCATTTAGCCCACCTCGTGGGACAATTGCGGGCGAAGTGGTCTCCATTGCAGTTGTAGCACTTAACTGATTTGGGCTGAGGTTTCGCAGGTGTTGGTTGCTCTTTTTCTATTGAATGTTTCTTGTTAGGGAATCCTTGGGTGAGGACTGTGGTCTTTTCTCTGGCCTGGGTAGGAGTCGGTTTCCATGTCTGTTGAATTTTTCTCTTTCTCTTTTTCATCATTTTTAATTCATTCCGGGCTTCTTCGATTGTTATCCATTTGTCCATTACTGACGACATGTCCTTTATAGCTAAGGTGTGGAACTTCAGGCTCCTCTGTAATTCTTCCAAAGATTCTTTCATCCTACTAGCTTGGGTGTCTATCTCCTTGGGAATATCATTGGTAAAGTAGTCGGATTCATGCAGATATCCCATCGTTGTACTTTCCTCTTGTCTATCCAGATTTCCTTGGGTGCGTCCTTGAGGTTTTTCAACTAGCCGTTCGAAAATTCCTTCCAATAACTGTGTATGGTGCCTTTCCGTTTGTTGTCTGTTTCTTTCCATTATGGCCAGTAATTGAGCTAGGTTGACTGGGTGATTTACTGACTCTTCAATTCTGCTCGAGCTGTCATGCAGGAATTTTGATCCAGAATCTGTCATGGTCTCAATCTGAGTTTCTTTTCGGTCTGCAGCAGGGTTTTGAAGAAAGCGAAAAAGACGAGTAAGAATTTAGGGCATGGGGTGAGAATAGCAAGAATAGATGGGGCTCAGATGAATTGAGGGAACCTTTGAATTAGACGGGGGT
Source organism: Rhipidocladum racemiflorum (assembly GCA_036346355.1). Taxonomy (NCBI): domain Eukaryota; kingdom Viridiplantae; phylum Streptophyta; class Magnoliopsida; order Poales; family Poaceae; genus Rhipidocladum; species Rhipidocladum racemiflorum. The sequence continues at coordinate 33,071,298 of CM070575.1, read as the reverse complement.
ATATAGATAGTTTAAGCAATCAAAATTACAGAAATAGAGAACTTAGCAATTTTTTATAAGACATGGATCATGCACAAAACCATTTTAAGGTTCGGCATAACCCATTTTACATTACAAAAGACCTAAAGAAAACGGGCACAACTTCTACGACTAACGGTCTAATTACTACTGACGGCATCATCCCCAAGCTGCTGGCGAAGATCGGCGGGGATTTTGAAATTTAGAAGGGCTGGCAAAACTTTAAAACAAGATCGGGAGGGATAAGAAGCTCTAAAGAAGATAAGGTAGCAGGGGAAGAAGGAGACAGCAATAATACTTATATTTTCGAAATTCATTTTGTTTGTACGCCGAAGATAATTTTGTAAAATTTTTCTATACCAACCTAAGGTCTTAATCTATGGTCAAGCCAAGGCTCTGATACCACTTGTGACGGCCCGCCTTTTTAGGGGCAGATCCGTACGCCTCGACAGCTACCCAGGATGATTAGCTGCCAGGAACCAAGCATATTATTGCCAGGCAAAAGTCAAATTCCAACATTTTTATTAAATATAAAGCCTAACGGCCAAGGTTTTTACAGAAGAGGGCGCAGCAGGGCCCGAATAACTTACAAGCAGAACACCGCACAGGCAGGCCTGAGCAAAAGACTAAGACCTCAAAAACCAAATTGCCATCTACGCACTCCTGGAACGCTCCAACTTCTTCAAACTCTGAGAGGGGGTCAGGGTTGCAAGGGTGAGTACGGGAGTACTCAACAAGTCGTACGGAAAACACTGAATATTACATGCAAGGGAGTAGCACAATATTGGTACAAGGTTAAAGTATTTGTGGATGCAGTTTTATTTGTAACATCATTTTACATTTAAAACACAATCCATAATAATAGTAATCCAGGGGGGGTTCCATTCACAAAGTCATCACCATTAAACCACATTCTCCAACATGCACCAAGATCTACTTGAGCTAGGTTACGGGATTCACCCCAATTAAACTTAGCTTCATTTACCGGAAGCACGGCGTATTCGAATACCATTGAATTCACTCTGCAGAGGTGTTCAGCTTTACCCACAAGATTCCACGATCGTTAATGCCAACTCGAGTTTAACACGCAACTTAAATGCGTGCGGCCGGATCGAGGTTATCATAGCTTTTCGTTGGATCTTTCCCTCTTTAGTCCCTATCCGGTAGTGTTTGGTCCACATTAATCCGGGGTCCCCACGGGCCAGTGTGGAGTGCTGGGTCCCGCTTATTGTGGACACTACCGTTGTGAACCCGGAATGCCACAATACCCTTGTGCACATCTCCGTTTCACCCCTCATAACATTGGACCATCTCCCATACCCGGGAAGGTAACCCTGCTCCTATAGGTATTCCGAGGGAAAGTACAATGTACTGAGCTACGTTGAGTCAAGCCAACGAAGTTGACCGGCCCAACCTGTGGTTGAACGAGTTCTTAAGTTATTTACTTTGCTCAAGGGGATTATTATCCTTATATTGCCAAAGACCAAGCCTTTTCCGATCCACAACCCCCTTCCGATACCCACGGTACCGGCCACCAGACAAACCCAAGCATTAATCATCAGCCGGGGATTGGAACTCATCCACTCCGGGATTTATCCAATTCTGTCCCCCAAACCGTAGCACTTTTCCAAACAGAACCGAACCAAAGGTTCGGCAGCCTTTTATTTCCATTTTCAAAAGCATTTGACTAATCTAACAGGATAATAATAATTAATACAGGAATATTATGTAACCTAAGGCTGCAAGGATACGATTAGGTTCAATATTTTTCAAGGAAGTCTCATGAGCAAATCGGCACTAACTAAGTATCATGTCATTCTTAAAATAAACGGATTTGCAATATTTCAACATACCGTAAAGTAATGCGGTAGAAAATAGTAATTAACTATAATAAGGCATGAATATGTTCAACATGTTCAAAGGTGTACGGCTTGCCTTGCTGGCGATCGGATCGGACGAAGTGTCGTTGATGCGGTCGAAATCGGCTCTTTGTCGGGTCCGGTCTGCTCGAAGCGTGGACGGCTCTGGAATCGTCCAACGTCCGGATCTAACGCGAAAAGGACGAATGACAATAAAGAAACGAAAAACGAAAAGAAACTGAAACGAAAACGGAAACGGAAATCGGAACCGGGCCGAGAGAGAGAAAGGAAGGGCGATTTGGGCATTTTGGAATTTTGGAGACTCCGGATTGCAGAGCGGAGGTCATTTTTGGACTCAGTGGCTCGAGACGGTTCGGAAAAGTATTTTTGGGGCATTTTTGGGCTCTCGGACAATTTTGGGTATTTTTGGGGCATTTTTGGATATTTAAATGATTTAAAATGAATTTTTGGAATTAAAACCCGAAAAAGAAAAATGAAAAAGGGTTTTCTGTTCACTGGGCCGAGCCAAATCGGATTTTGGCCCAGGAACCAAGCGCGCGTGGGGGAGGCCATTGGGCCCGATCCATGCGGGCACAAGACCGACGTATGCCCGAGCGGCAGAGAGAGGGTGAGGAGGAGGGCCGTGTGGGTGGGCGCTGGGGTGAGGCGGGCTGACCGGTGGGGCCTGTGGCGAGGCGGTGAGGCCGAAGCGGGCGGGCAGCGGTCTTGGCCGCCGGAGTTGGGGAGGCAGGTACATCCCCAAGTTCTAGGGCATGGGGAGGGCGCTGGCTTGGAGAAAAGATGGAGGAGCTCACCCGGGGGTTAGGGCACAGCTCGGGGAAGCCCAAGTGGCGGCGGAGAGAGCGGGCGACGGCGGACTGCCGGGGGCGGGGAAGAAGCACGTGGGGAGGGCACAGGAGAGCGCGGGAGGGCAAGTGAGAGAGGGAAATCGAGAGAGTGGAGGGCGGCGGGCTCGGCGAGCCGTAAATGGCGGTCGAGGGAGGCTTAAATAGCCGGCGAGGAGAGCGGGGTCATTGGCCCTAATCATGGCGGCGGCGAAAAATCCAAGCGGCGCAGCGGCGACGGGACGGGCAGGGCAGCGGTGCGGGGCTCGGAGCTGGCTAGCGCTAGCGCGGCGGGGCGTTGAGTGCCCTATGGGCTAGGGCGGCGAGGCGCAGTGGTCACGGGTGGCGCGGCGGAGCTCTCTGCCATGGCAGAGAGGTCACGGGGGAAGAAGGGCAAGGCGCCACGGCGGGGGCGCGGGCGCTTGCGTGGAGGCGGCAACGCGCGCGGCGCGGGCGAACGCGGAAAGCGGTAACGCGGGCGAGGCGCAAGGCAAGGAGGAAGGCGCAAAGCCGAAAAGGGAAAGCGTACTGGCGCCGAAAATTTCCAAAAACAGCAAAAACTCGTAATGTAATCAAATAAACCCAAATAAATTCGAAAAAAAATCCAAAAAAATCAGGAAAAATCAGAAAAAGAAAATAAAGTCTAATTCAAATTTGATTTGGAAATTTTGGGTTATTTCATTCTACGCCGCCTAGCCATAGCAGTGCAGCTGCAAGTTTGAGGAACGTCATGGACGTCGCACGCGAGTTTTCTTGTGTTTCTTGTCGAACGATTGCTTTTCCAGGAGTTGAGGAGTGGTCATATATTCACCTTGCGTGTCGAAATATATTTTCCAGGAGATGTCTGTGGACGGTATGGACCGACGACTTGGACGACAAGGGTATTTGCATCTCGTCTTCGTCTGGATTACTCCTTGTACCACCTTATTACATGCAACACTAATTTAAACAATACTAGTTATATGCCCGTGCGTTGCTACGAAAAACAAAATTGATAACAAAAAATAAAGATTTAAAAATAAAAAAAATACTATTTCATAAGATCAAACATCTATCTTTAACGCTTCGTTTCTTGCAAAAGCTGGCTAATTAAAGCAACGCTTCGTTTCTTGCGTAGGGCAATTAAGCAGGGCAATTAAGCAAGGCAATTAATGCATCGCTTCGTTTCTTGTGTAGGGCAATTAAGCAGGGCAATTAAGCAAGGCAATTAAGCAAGGCAATTAATGCATCGCTTCGTTTCTTGCATAGGGCAATTAAGCAGGGCAATTAATGTGACGTGGGAAGAAACTCTCACTTTATATAGTAGAGATTAAGAGAACTGCACTTTTCTCTACTATTCTAAAGCAGCAGTTGGTAGCAGTGGTCCATTCTTCCCACGTCATTAATTGCCGCTTAATTGCCCTACGCAAGAAACGAAGCGTTGCTTTAATTAGCCAGTTTTCGCAAGAAACGAAGCGTTAAAGATATATGTTTGATCTTGTGAAATAATTTTTTTTATTTTTTAATCTTTATTTTTCGTTCTCAATTTTGTTTTTCGTAGCAACAATACAGGCATGTAACTAGTCACCACCTAATTTGGACCTCTGTAGTGCAAACAACCAGGTTTAATCTTCCATTGCACATAACACGATATTTTGATCTAGCATTAATTGCAGTTCGCACCGCCCATTGATACCAACCCGGAAACACAATGGAAAAATGTTAAATATTGGCTCAAAATTGTAAAATAGTACATATATCGAAAAACAAAATTCGGAAGCTGTCGGACGGCTTTTATCTATAGTTTAGTCATAAAAATATATATAATCCTTCGCTTTCTTCTATTGTCTGAACTTCGATTCTTTGATCGATAAGTTCCTGGCATGCCGTTTGCACAACACCATCTGCCTGGCTCATGAACGGGGAAGACAACATATGATTAAGTCGTTGTCGCTCTAGCTGCTTAAGTTCAAAATAGCAGGGGAGTCATATGCTTAGGAGGAGTTGACGCGGGTGATTAATATGGACTATATATAGAGAAGCAGCTAGCTAGCTCCTGTAGATATGACGTTTTAATATGGACTGCTTAGGCGACTCTGCATGTAGAGCCGCTTTCATCTTTTAGTGTAAAGCAGCAGCAGCTGCTGCCTGCTTTCAGGGGGTTAGTGGTGTGATAGATGAGACAACAACAACAGCATGACCGGAAGAAGAATCTTTGCTTTTGCTGCTCGGCCAGCACTCACTAGCTAGCTCTGAATCTCTGATTAACAAACAGTGCGTGCACGGCCTCGCTCTCTCTTTGCAGAGAGAAAAAGGTAAGAGCTCTATCTCATACCTCAGAAGAATATATATATATATATATATATAGCAAACATCCATCCAGCTATCGGTCATAATATATAAATCCGATGACTACTGGGCCAATTAACAGTTGTGCAGAAAAGGATATATCGATAGTGCCATTGCCAACCCTCGAATCGGAATGCATGCATATACACACACAACTAGGAATGTGTACATGGCGGCACGTAGGCTATGTAAGTTAGTGTTTGTGAGTAATATAGTAATACTCTGCTGTTGAAATGTAGCGGTAGCTTTTTTAATTTAGAACGTATTTTTATGGCAACACGATATGCATAATAACTTTAGTATGTTTTTATTAAGGGAAGGTAAGAACAATCGGAAATCAGGTAGATTTTGCTTGAAGCTTTTTTTTGTCGGTAGCATTCACTGTAATATATGTTAAGTAGAGAAGAACGTGATACGGCTGTATTCAAGTAGAATCATTAATGTGTAAATGTTTCGTTTGCCACGCTGTGCAAGGTTAACAGAGCCATACATTTTTGCTCATTGCATGTGGCATGAAAAATTTATTTTGGGCGATCGCGAAAATGGAATAAGAAGGGCAATCGTATGTTAGGATTATGATTAATAGTAATTGAGAGTAACAGAAATAGATTGAATTCGCCAAGTAGCATGCTTAGCACATTTTTTTTGCGTAAGCATGTGGTAGAGAGCTGACTTTCTATTCTGTAGCAGGCATTCTGGTGATTATCCTATAATTGAGTTCATCTACATCATCTTATGGAGCATCCTTCACTTTGTTTTGCCTGCAATTCCAATATGTACCGGTATACTAATATTCAGCAGGCTATGCAGGTACGGTAACAAGTGGAATTAAGGACAGTCAGAAATCTTAATAGTAATGTTACTTGCAGGCTACGGTGAACATGCTTTTCTTTTGTTTTTTTTTTTCTTGTGTGGCAATCGTACAAGATTTCTATATAAAGAAATGGTTAAAAGCATTTTGCATCTATGCAGACACAAGCATAAAAAACGAAGATTCTGAAGCTAAGCGAAATCTACATATATAGATTTCATTTGGGAAACATTTTAAGCTCTTAGACCAAGTAGGTCTCCTTTTTATGGTAAATATTTTTACACCAATAGAATGTCCTAATAATGTTGGGGGGGTTTTTAGTGTGTGGTTAACATATACTATCAAGATTGATAATAACCAAAAGTTTGAATTTGCACTTACTTTGCTCACCAAAACAGAAGACATGGAAGAGTATTACTCACTACAGGAAAAGTACTTATTCTCCACTGCCAAAGATATGGTAGACGGCCAAAGAGTAGTCTTCATAGCTTGAATAGAAATACTAGCTATGAACAGTTGGAGAAAAATGCGAGATGTAGATAGCATGAAGACTAACCTGAAAACAAGTGGCAGACTTTACATTGACATAAATCCCGAGCCTAACAATCTAGTATTTCTATTCAAGCTGACCATTTGATAGTAGCAATTTGAAACTTGGAAGAGATTTTCAAGTAAAACGGGCACAAAACAGTGTTATTAATCTTTTGCTAAAGTAACTAAACCTTACCTTAAATTTGAAGGAATTTGTAGCCTATGGCTGTAAAACAGCAACCTAATTAAATAAAATAATGTACATGGAGAGAAGAAAGTTGCTAAGAGGTCAAACTTAGTTGGCAGCACAGACAATGTTGCTGTTGTTGCTAAGGTCACTGCTGCTTGAGGGTGATGTAGATGGTCTAGGAAGAATCGTGCCTGCCTTTTTCTGTCGCTTGAGATGGAGGCAGGAACCACTACAGTATGTAACTCGATATGGGCTATCAAATCTTTTAGCTGTCACAGGACAATGATGGGCCAGTTAGTAGTGAGCTAAAAATTGCATAATATAAATAGTATGCAAATTGTGCAATCCTCATAATTGAAACTGTAATTGAGATCTATGTAATCTCACTTTTGGCAGGCCAATCCAAGCATTTACCTTTTGTTTGGAGATAACAGGTAGCATCTATTAGGAATTTACGATATAAAAGTACTTGCTGACCAGGAGATACATATGCCATATGGAAATAAATGGGAGCACATTATAAGTAAAACTTCCTACGAATGACAAGTGGAGTATTATATTTGATAGCATGATTGCATAAAGCAGACTTCATATCTATTAGACATGTCTAAATAATGTCCTACTAAGAGAATACACATTGCTGCGCAGATCTTCGGATTGAAAGCATGACTTTCATATCCACGCTGAAGGTATTGTGAGTAGTATAGCATACAATTTGAACAGGTAACAGTTACTTAATCATACTAGCCTCCTCCTCTAGCTTGCTAATATTTTTTTCTTTAAGTCTAAGGGCAGCATGTCCCCTGAAATAAAATCAAGCCACTTTAGATTAAGTGTAAAGTAGGAACTCTAAACTGAAACTATGTTTTAAATTGGAAATTAATACGATCACTATATTCAATAGCTGGGATGGCTAGAAATAGGAGCACAAAGATAATTAGTGAAAATGACCAAAAAAAAAGTTTGATCATTCATGAGAACAATGGAAGGTAAATCAAACAATTAAGTTCTATACCAAATTGAGTTGTTCATGGAAATTTTAACAGGCACAAATTATACATAATCTTCATAGCATCAATTATTTGGCAAGCAATGAAAACACACTATTGTTATTCCTACTAAACCCTTACTGAGCTGGAACAATAACGGGGAATTTTAAGAGGCACAAACCATATCTAATATTCAGAGCTCGATTATTTGGTAGGTAATGAAAACACATTATGCATATCCCTACTAAACCCTTACGGAGCTGGAATAATGACATGATTTCATCAAACAAGAAGAACAGATTAATTGATTGTGTTTGTGATATTTTGAAACATAATGAAGAAAGAATGTACCTTTCTTATTCTTTTCGAATCCTTTCTATCCACATCTCCTGATTTCTGACAAGATTATCATTAATCTGGAAAAATCAAAGTAATTATGAGTAATACATTAACAAAGTTACTGATGACACTAACTCGTAAGCTCTGATATTCAAATTTAGCTTTAATAAATAGTGAAGTGCTTACACCAGCAAGGAACTTTCTTCCCTTCTATGTGTTTATCATGCTTTGCTTAAAACTTTTGTTGTTTTATGCTCTTAGTTTTCTCAATAGCAGCATGAATTTCTCCTCATTCTCCTGTTTGACTTCTAGTAGAAGTGACTGATAGTACTACATTATTACCAAAACACATTTTTGGAATTTTCAAATGGGTCCCTTGCAGAAAAGTTTGTTAGCAAAATAGGTGGCGAGAGGATCTGACCACATTTTTGGATTTTTTTTTTGAAAGGGTCATTTGCTAAAGATCTGGCAAGGGACAAAGGCTTCTTTTGGAATTCTGGAGGGGCCTAAACGCAATTTTGGAATTCCCAAATGGCGTCTTTGGGAGAAAAACCGATAGAGGACCCGATGGTTGATCAGTCATGAGAACAACGAGAGGTAAATCAAACAATTAAGCTAAGTACCAAGTTGAGTTGTTGATGGGAATGTTAATTGGTACAAACTATACCTAAACTTCAGGGCATGAGTTATTTGGCAGGTAATGAAAACACACTATGTTTATCCCTACTAAATCGTCACCGAATTGGAATAATGATAGGAATTTATCAAACAAGAAGTACATAATAATCAATTGTGTTTGTGATATTTTGGAATATAATGAGGAAAGAAAATACCTTTCTTGTTCTTTTGAATATTTTCTATCGACATGGCCTGATTTTTGACAAGATTGTCATTAATCTGGGAGAAATCAAATTAATCATGAGTACATATGTTAATAAAGTCACTGACTATAGTAAGTTTGAAGCTCCAATATTCAGATTTAGCTTTAACAAATAGTCAAGTGCTTATGTCAGCAAGAAACTTTTCCCTTCTATGTGCAAGCTTTAGTTGGAACTTTTGTTGTTTTATACTCATAGCTTGCTCGATAGCAGCAGAAATCTCCTTCTTATTCTCTTTTTTGACTTCTAGCAGAAGTAACTTATAATACTACATTATTATCAAAACAAAAGAAATATTAATAATGTAAACTAATTACCTTCTTAAATACTATGCGTGAATAAGTTGATACACGAAAGGCTTATTGTAACACCCCAAAATTTTGCTTTTCTTAAATTTATGTGTGATTTGGCACTTTTGTGAATTTTTGGAATTTTCTGGAATTTATTTGGATTTATTTGGAATTTATTTGAATTTATTCCATTTTAAAATAATTAAAGAATTTAACTTTGCAAATAAAGTTTTGTTGGAAATATTTTATTTGAGTCCTAAATACCATAAAATATTTTCCAGAATTTTTCGGGAATTTTTCTGAGTATTTTACTATTTTTCTTTAATTAAATGAATTACTGGAAATTATTTTAATTATTAAATCGCTGGAAAAATGCGATCGGGTTTTACTGTTCATTCGACCGAGCCGCACCCGAGTCAGACTCGAGTCCGACCCGAGCCAGCCGAGTCGGTCGAACCCAACCCTAACCCAAGTTGATCCCGACCGTTGGATCGAGATCCAACGGTCCGGATTGGATCGCACCGGTTCGAGCCGAGACTGGGCCGGATCCGGTTTCGACCGTGCGATCGTGGCCGTTGATCGCGCCACGTGGACGGTCGACCGTCGTCGTCCCCGCCGGATCCGAGCCGGACTCCGCCGCCGCGCCCGCCGCCGTGTGGGTCTATGTTTCCGTTTTCCGCGCGGACGCCGAGGGTATTTAATGCCCGGGTTGCACCTCGAGGACCGCCTTGACCCCGCGCAGCCACTGCCCTAGCTCACCGAGCCCCGCTGACGTCAGCAGTGACGTCACCCGAGTGGTCCCACCTGTCAGTCACACTCGTGAGCCGTGGACCGAGTCCACCGTGGACCGGGCCGAACCGTGGGCTGAGCCCATGGACCGGCTGACGTCAGCCAGCCAATCAGGAGCTGACGCGTGTCACTGCTGACGCAATAAATGATTTTTCGAAAAAGAAAATGATTTAATAATACGGTTTAATAATTGATTTGAATTTCAAAACTTCAAACGCTTATAACTTTTGCGTTTCAACTCCGATTTGAACGATTCAAATTTCTAAAAATTCATAAAATTCAGATCTACTCAAATATGAATTTTATTTAATATTTGGACTAAAGTTTTTCTCTGTAATATTAATTAATTGATTATTTAAACTTTGAATAATCATAACTTTTGTGTTTTAACTCCGATTTGAGCGATTCCAGTTCCTAAAAATTCATAAAATTATGTTCTCTCTGTTTATGGATTTTATTTGGATGTTTGGACACTTTTTTCCTATTGTTTATTCGTGTATTGCTATTTGCACGCTTTACGAGTAGACGTTGAAGTGCCCGAAGGCTTCGAAGGAGAAGTGTTGACTCAGGATCCCGCTCAAGACCAAGACCAAGTACTCTTTGAAGGCAAGTTATGCTTTGACCATGTTGATCCCATTTTGAAACCTATTTTGATTCAAATTACTGCATGCTAGTTTAAATTAGAAAATGCTTTACTTAATTATGGGTAATTAGATAAATGCCTAATTGCTGTATGACACCTTGGATAATTAAATATGTGCCATGACCCCTTGTCACCCTAGTTGTGGTTTACTAGTTGGACGTTACTAAAATTGCCAACATGGGTTTTAGACCGTTATAGTATATTGCTTAGACCTGCTACGTGCTCATGACATGAATTTGGACAATCAAATGTTAATATTGACTTAATGATATATTGAACCTGTTTTGGAAAAGTATCATGTGATGTTGATGGCACGTGGTGCATGGTAATCAACTGGGGTTTGATAAATAGTTTTCGACCGGGGCATGTGGCAAGAATATTCAGGTGGGCCAGTTGTGGCATTGGGAAGGATGATTTGGTTTTTCGGGTAGTCTTGCCCTGGTCACCCTAAGGACTTAACCTTGCAAGCCTTTGAACTGAGTCAAGCGTGCAACCACATGTCTGTAATGGGACGGACCTAGTTGATTAAGTTGCTAATGACGTACCTGTGGGACCTCAGGAGGTCAACTACACCCTTTGTGTAAGTTATACGGGGGAGCGTACCGGGGCTGAGGCCAGGTACCCATCTAACGGTTGGTTGGCCTAAACTTCGCCTTAGCTAAGGGAAGGGTTAGTGTGCAACAACCAGGGAGGACCACTTGTATTGTTAGAAGTTTCCGAAAGACTTTGTTACGGGAACTCGCCTTTGTGGTGTTTGACTGTATCTTGTGGGTAAAGTGCATAACCTCTGCAGAGTGAAAAATCTATTCGAATAGCCGTGTCCGATGATTGGACATCGCTCGGGAATTACAGTCAAGGGTTAGATTTTCTCAAAAATAACTTGGACTTGAAAGGTTGGGTTGGATTAATAATGATGTTGATGGAATTGTGGATTAGGATGGGAAAGATGTTTATTAAACTCCTTGAAAAGTTATTTATGCTATACTTGTTTCTACTGCTTTCGAATCTACTTATACTACTTGTCAAATGCTGTTTTACTGCAAATATACCTTGAGCTATTCCTTTGTATCAAGCCATGCATATAGTATATTAGCTTGCATTCTGTGCATGACTTGCTGAGTACCAAGTACTCACCCTTACCACAATACAACACCAGTTGAAGAGGAGACTACACGGCTTTGGATGAGTAGCTCCTTGAGGAACCGTCTACTTAGGGAGCGAGCCCAGTCAGTTGCCTGTGGTATACTGGATGGCGCCACGATATTATCTTATTTTCCGCTGCTATTATTTCTCTCTTAATAAGTTTCGCCCTGCGAGGCGTATATTTGTAACTTGACCATAAGGTCGAGCAACCAGTTTGACTATTTAATTAAAGTACTTTATTAGTATCGAGTGGTATGATTGTGATATTTACCGATGTTAAGACTGTGTGCACTAGCGCGTTCCTGGACTAGTGCTGAATACACAGAGGGTCCGGATTTGCAAATTCGGGTCCCGACACTTATAAATATAGAGGATTATCAACAAGTACTACATCAACATGTGGGCGATAATAAATACGTACCAAACAAGCACAAGAATGTATGAACTTACATTTGTTTTGTTTTTTGAAACTAAGATGTGAGGAGATCATCGTACTCTTCAAAAATCTGAAACTAAGGAAAGTACAAAGCTGTAAAAAAAGACATACAGGTTTATTGGTATGGATTAACTAATAATTTCCACAAAGATCATTTACGTACTACATTGCAGCCACAATTTTACTATTCAGTAGAGCCTCATCGATTCCATGACAATCGTACTCAACCAGCTTTCCATCAGTTTTCAATTGAATAAGATGGACATAGTTGTCCCCAAAATAATTCCAAAACCTGAATGGTATTCTACAACATCAACACAAAATGAATTTGTCATGGTGAGATGGTAGGAATTACAGGATTCTTCTAGACTCAGTGAAAGGACTAATAAAGGTAAAATCTTTTAAATATCAGTTGATCTCCTAGTATATGTTAATTAAGAGATAGTTTGGCTCATTGTTATAAATTCTACACGGTCTTGGTGAAACAAAAATTGCTATCAGGTATTGCTAGTACAATTAGGTCCTTATATTTATGTTGTGAAGTTTAAATCTGGAAGATGGCTGGCTATAAATAGTGTGGCACTGCCATTAGTAAACCAAAAAACTTTAACTAACTAAGCAAATAATCTTAAGCTTTTACGGGGCACGAAGAGTCTGTCCATTCTGATATGTACGAACAGTGGAATGGATGGCTGCATATTGTAGTAAAAATACCTGCATCATCTTGGTCAAGCCGTACGTTCTGTTCAAAAGGGGGGGCACAGCATGGAGGTAAACCTCAATATCATGAGCTGCGATTAAAAAAATGATAGACAATTAGCTATGACAGTTAGCTATAAAGATGTACCTAGTACCCATTGGCAATGCAATTCAATTATATAATAGCACTACAAGACAGGCACAAATATTTACCACCTTCCTATATGTGACGTTGATTCAAATGGTGGTATATGCAACCTTAAAAAATTACATATATGTGCATGCTTAAACATTCTATCATAGATTAACAACCAAGGAAATCCAGCCGGAGGTTGAAAGCATTGCATATGCAGTACGGAATTCAATAATCACAATATTGCTTGCAAAATTAATACATACTAAGTTCTTTAATAAAATAAAGGGATGGCAAATTTATATGTTTTAAAAAGTTGTCTTCATGAATACACTTCATGGGAATTTAGCTATTATAGATAAGGTTTATTACCTTTAGCGCTGAATTAAGCTGTCCTACTAAAGCTAACAATAAGGAAGTTTTGTCATAGCCTAGAGGTCCTAAGAGTAATGACATCCTGCAGAACGTGACAATTGATGATAGGTAGAATTTGTAATACGTGAAAAGACCAACGGAATTGGGTAGCTCCATCCTATTCATGAAGAAGCTGGCTATTGTATGATTTCCACTCTTCCCTAAATATGCCTCTGCATTTATATTGAAGTTCTAAAATCAGATTTCAATCGTTGGTGAAATAACCTCAAAATTTCAAAATGAATTCAAATTTGCTTTGATTTGGAGTTGATTTCGCTTTTTGCCATTTTCGGAAAATTCCCGCGCCAGTGCACTTTCCTCTTTTGGCCTTTACGCTTTCTCCTCGCGCTCGCGCCTGGCCGCGTTGCCGCCTCCCTCGCGCGCCCACGCCTCGCCGCTCGACCGCCTCGCGCGCTGCGCCGCGCCCAGCGTCGCGGCGCGCGCGTGCTTCTTCCCGCGCGTGACCCTGCCATGGCAGCCTTGCTACCGGCCGCGTCCGTCGCCGCCCTAAGCCTCAGAGGGCACTCATCGCCCCGCCGCTGATCGCGCCGCACCCGTCCTGAGCCCCGCGCCGCCGTCCCGTCCCGTCGCCGCACCCTGCTTCCCTCTCTCTTCTCCGGCTATAAAAGCCACAAACCCCGCAGCTCCTCCTCGCCCCTTCCCCTCCCTCCGCCCCTCGATGAGTCCCTCCCTCCTTCCTCGTCTCCGACGACCCCGCCGCGCCGTTCAGCGCCGCTGTGGCCGCCCCGCAGCCCCGCCGCCACCCCTCCCCTGTTCCCAGCCGAAACCCTAACCCTAACCCTTCCCACACCTGACTCGGCCGACAAAGTGCCTCGCCTCTGCCTCGTGGCCCCGCCGGTCGCGCGTTGGGCGCACTCAGCGTCAAGGCGCCTCGCCTCGCCGCATTGGGCCGTGGCCCACTAAACCCCCAAGGCCGGCCCAATTTCTATTTAACAGTAATTCGATTTCTTTTGGATTTAATAATCCAATTATTAAATCCGAAAAATCGATTTAAACTCCGGAAAAATCCCAAAAAATTCCGTAACTCCCCGAAACCCACCAAATACACTATCCGAACCGTTTCGATCCCCTGAGTTCAAAAATGACCTCCGTTTCGCCAAACTAAGTTTCCAAAATTCCGATAACACCCCTCCAACCCATTTCCGGCTATTTTCTCTCTCGATTTCTCTTTTCTTTTCTCTTCTTTCTTTTCGTATTATTTATTGTTTATCTTATGGTGGTTGTTTACGATAGAACCGACGTCCGAGCAGTACCAACTCCCGGAACAAACACAGGAGCAGGAGCTGTACTTGGAACCGGAGCCGGACCAGCGTGAAGCCGAGTACGACTACACCAACTCCGAACTAGGGAACCCCTCCGCCTCGCAAGGCAAGCCATACTCTATTGATCATGTTGAACCTAATATTCCCTAGAATAATTACTAGTTATTTTCTACCGCATTATTTCCGAACTATATGTTAAAATATCATAAAGTCGGTATGTTTGAATGACATGATAGCTAGTTAATGCCGAAAAGGCACATGGAACTTCCTTGACAAATATTGAATCCTAATAATCCTTTGTAACCCTAAGAATATACTATTGTCAGTATTTCGGCTAGATGTCACTACTATAATCATTCACCTTTTTTTATGAAAACATGAAATATCGATGGAATATTGATTTGGAATATTTATGAAATGTTACGGACTGGGGGACAGTATTGGGCTAACTACCGGATGGGTGTTAGTCTGATCCCCGGCCGAGGACTGATACCAAGGTATGAATGGATGGTGGTACGTTGAATACCAGGGGCATGTGGAACGTAATGGTTTGGTCTGTAACAAGATAAGGACTTACAACCTTGGGCAAAGTAAATAAATTATGTACTCGTTCAACCACAGGTTGGGCCGGTCAACTACGTTGGCTAGACTCAACGTAGCCCAGTACATTGTACTTTCCCCGGAATACCTATAGGAGCAGGGTTACCTTCCCAGTATGGGAGATGGTCCGCAGTTATGGGGGTGGAACGGGAATGTGCACAAGAAAAGTGTGGCATTACGGGTTCACAACGGTAGGTGTCCATAGTAAACGGGATCGCGAACTCCACTCTGGCCAGTGGGGACCCCGGGTTAATGTGGACCGAAACTCTACCGGATAGGGGCTAAAGGGGAAAGATCCAACGAAAAGCTATGATAACCTCGATCCGGACGCATGCATAAAAGTTGCATGTTAATCGCGTGGCATAACGATCGTGGAATCTTGTGGGTAAAGCTGAACACCTCTGCAGAGTGTATTAAATGGTATTCGAATACGCCGTGCTTCCGGTAAATGAAGCTGAGTTAAAATGGGGTGAATCCCGAACCTAAGCTCAAGTAGTTTTTGGATTAACAAGTATGGAAGTGGATAACTTTGGAAACCCCCCCCTTATTCATATTGTTAGTATGGTTTATGTTTTAAACATGAAATGTCAAATATTATGAAAACTTGCATACACCAAATGAGACATATGGCTATCCTTGTTATCCGTTGCATATGGTAATCAGGCTTCACTGTGTGGCTTGTTGAGTACGTTGTAGTACTCACTCTTGCTTAATTAACCCATTTTAGAGTATCAAGATGTTGGTGATTTCCAAGAGATCATGGATGACGATGCCGTTTGGTTCTATGTCTCAGTCTCCGCTCAACTCGCCTGTGGTTTACTTTTGTGCTGATTATCTTTTGTGATGTAATATATAGCTTGAAGCTCGTCGCTTCCTTTGAAAACTCTGGCCGTTAGGCCCTATGTGATGTAAAAACAGTTGTATTGTTCTTTTGCGGGTAATGTACAACTTGGTTTCCGGTGACTAAACTTCCTTGGTAGTCATTTCGGAGTTTAAACGCACCCCTGAAAAGGCGGTCCGTCACAAGTGGTATCAGAGCCTAGGTTGACCATAGATTGAGACCTAGATTGGCTTAAGGATCTTTTACAGAAAATTAATTAAACTTATAAACAAAATGAATTGTGGAAAAATATAAGTATTATTGCTGTCCTCTCCTTCCTCTTTCTACCTCAACCCTCTTAGAGTTCTTATTTCCGATTTTGTTTTAATATTTCCCATTCCTTAACTTACTTCAAATTTCGCGTTGATCGCAGATGGTTCACCGTGTTTATCCGGACCCGACTGTATTCGGAGGATGGGTCAGTTTGCTGTGGAGGATGATGCAACAAGTTGGAGCGGACGAACGCCATCGCCCCGAGTTCCACACAGAAGAGGTGCTCAGGGATGGTTTATTTGTCGATGGAGGGCATGGGTCGATCTGCAGCCCTTGCCACTCCGCCCTGATGGCCCTCATCGGTTTGAGGGAGGACGCCTCCATGAGCCAGCCGCAATCCAAGATGCCGCCAGGCAAGCAGTTCACCACCTTCGGCGCCACTTCAATGAAGAATTCGAGGACGGCGAGTTCCAGCTGATTCCCCAGCGATGGGATGACCCCTACGGACTTACTATATCCTTTCCGGATGAAGAAGAAGACCCGAGGATACAAGAGACTTCGGACTACGTGTTGATGATGGAGCGCCAGTACTCCCGTGCGCTTCGAGAGAATAGGGAGCAACATCAGCACTTGCATCAGGTTTGGGACCTGGTAGATCAACAGCAAGATGAGATAATTCAACTCCAAGAACAAGTGCATCAGCTGATGAATCAGATCATGGAAATCGAACTCGTGCAGCAACCGGTCGCACCCCCGGCAGAGGAACCTTCAGTGGATGGACCCTCCATGGTGATCAACGAGCCTCCGCCGCCTTCAGACATAGATATGAATGATGAGGAGGACCCCCAGGAGCTGTACTTCTATGGTCTCGACCAGGGATGGATTCCTTAGAAGATCGTCTCGTTAACGTCTAGTAGTCGTGCGTCTAGCAGTCGTTAATTTAGCAATGTAACCCCGTCTATTAGAACATTTTGGTATTGTAATATAGATTGTACCAAACCTTAAATGGTTTTGTGTACGATCTATGGTATGAATGAAGTGTTATGTTCCCTATCCTTCTAATTTGTTTTGTATTTAGTATCTAAACTAATCCTACCTAACTCAAAGAAATCTCTCCCTTTCTCATATAAGCCCTCATCTGTTCATTCTACCCCTGCCTAACTCTAAACTCTTACTTACCTTCCACTTCCCTTAAAACCCTGCTGCAGATCGAAAAGAAGTTGAATACAACCAAGTCAACCATGGTGAGACCCAACTTGCGGAATAACGCCAGCGAGGAGGGTAACTCCAACGCTGAACAAACTAGCCTGGCCCAAGTAATGGCGATGATGGAACGGAACCGATATGAAGCTGAAAGGCACCAAACCCAGCTCATGGAAAGAGTCCTGGAACAACTAGCAGCGAGACCACAGGGACCCCCGCATGGAAACCACAACGGACAAGAAGGTAACATTGGGGGGACGAAATGGTCGAATTTCCAAAAATCTAGACCTCCTATCTTCGCAACACCAACAGAACCGTTAGCGGCTGATGATTGGATCCGCGATATAAGAAGGAAACTGGACACCATCCAGTGCACGGATAAGGAACAAGTACTATTTGCGTCACACCAATTCCAAGGTCCAGCAGCGGCTTGGTGGATGAACTATCAAGCCACCAAGAACGATCAAGATATTCCATGGATCGAGTTCGAGGAAGCTTTTCGCAAAGCTCACATCCCTGCAGGACTAATGGCCTCGAAAAGGAGAGAATTCTTAGCCCTCCGACAGGGAGGTCGAACCGTTATGGAATACCTTCAGCAATTCAACTAGTTAGCTCGCTACGCGCCAACTGAAGTGGACACGGAAGCAAAGAAGATGGAAAGGTTCTCTGAAGGATTACAGAAGAACCTGAAATTTCATATCGCTGCCCTAGAATTTAGGGACCTGTCCACGATGGTCGACAAGTTAATGATGATAGAAGAAGCCAGAAATGACTTGGAAGACACCCGGAAGAGGAGAGCTCAGCAGATGAGGTTTCAGGCCCCCAACCAACCTAGAGGAAGAGCTCCAGCTCCTATACCCGGTTTCCCTTCTAAAAGACAAGCAGTAGGAGGATTCCGACCCGTTCCTGCTCAAAGCCAGCCTGGAGTAGTAAAATGCTTTAAGTGTGGTGGAAACCATTACTCCAACAACTGCACCAAGAAGACTACGGGTTGTTATCACTGTGGTCAGGAGGGACACTTCAAACAGAACTGCCCAAGAAAGAACCAGCCAGCTGAGGTAGCCAAATCACAGGTGTCAGCAGCTTCGGTAAACCGTCAACCAGCCGTCTACCGACCGCAACCACAGCAACAGGGGATACTGCAAGGCAGAGCACCCGCCAGAAGCGAGGGGAGCCCCAACCCGAACAACTCCAGAAACTTCCAAGGCAGGATCAACCACTTGTCAGCTGAGGATGCTGCAGCCGCCACCGACGTGATTATCGGTAAATTTCGAGTCCAATCTCAGATAGCTTTGATATTATTTGATCCTAGGGCAATGCACTCTTTTATTTCAATGGCTTTTGCATGCAAGCATGGTTTTCCGTATTTACCATTACAAAATCCTTGTGTGTTTCAAACGCTGGGTAGTAGATTAATGGCTCGATATAAGAGCGAGAAGTTAGAAATAGTATGTGATACTACGGGTTGGCATAACTTTAGAAAGTATGAATTCTGCAATTTGAACCCAACAGTATGGCGTTTTAGCGCGTTTCGGGCCTCTCCGGGGTCGTTTTGGGCCGTTTCCGGGTGATTGGGCCGTGGGGGAAACAATTTGGGCCGTCGGTGGGATGAATTGGGCCCATGTGGGGGTGTGCTAGGGCAGCACACCTGCTGCCCCTTCCCCCATGCGCCCCCTATCTCTCCCCCTTTGAGCCGCCACCCCCACCTCCTCTCCCCCATCTTCCCCAAATCTCCCCACCCCTCCTCCTTTGCAAAACCACCCCTCCTCTCCACCCTTCTCCCCCTTGCGGGTGCGCCCTAGACCTTCCCCTCACTGCCACGTCGCGCTTTGGTGCTGTCCTCGCCGGTGGGAGGATCCGCGATGAGGAGGTCCGGTGGAAACGGCGCGTGGGAAGAGATCGGGTGGAGATCGCGTGGGGAAAAGTTCGTCAAATTCGTGGTTCTTCAAGAAGGTAATGGGGAAAACCTTTGGGATTGATTAGATGCTGTTGTAGTCGAGGATTTCTATGTTTTTAGATCAAGGGAGGTGCTGCCATGGGGTAGAATGATGAAAACTTGGATTGTATTCACGTTTTGGTTCGGGCAGATTGGGAACCCGAAATAGGGCAGGCGTTTTCGCCAATTTAGAGTTGAATATGACCGTACGGACTTTTAGGAAGTTGTAGATAATTTCTTTATCTTTCCGTGCATATAAAGAACGTTAAAATCCGCCCAGCCGTTTGAGAGATATGGCCGTTTTACCGAGCGCTGTCAAATCTGTGACGAGATTGGGACAGTTCGTGTTCAATGTTAGATTAAACAACATTAGAGTCCGAATTAGTCTTTCTCTATAACTAGAAAAAGTTGGGAAATTTCCTAAGCTACGCGGAGATGTACTTGTTTATTCAATTTGGAGTCCTAGAACCGAAGTTATGCCCTTTGGAAGGCTGCTGTCCCGAAGGGACAGATTAGCTGTTTTCTGATTTTAGGAGTTGTATGCGAAGTCGGGTAGTGGGATTTATTTGTGTACTGTTTTGTGGACTCGTTTTGAGTGTGTGGCACGTGTTTGCAGGTGGTGTGCCTCCGGTAGTGCCCTCAACCTCTTGTCACTCCATTGCCCGTGGTTGAAGGCAAGTGTGTTGCGTGGATTGTATGTTATAAGTGTTGCTAGAATTGCTTGATAGTATTTGGGCTAGATAACATGATGTCTTGCCATGAATTACATGTTACCATGGATAGGATGTCCTTAGGCCATGATTTAAATGTTGTCGATGCTATGGTGTCCTCATGCCATGATTAAAAATGCTTGTTGTTGATAAATGATTCACATGCCATGTTTTGAACGGTAACCGTCAATTGTTGAATACGGTCCTACATGTTGAGATGCCATGTGTTGATATGCAATATTTCGATTTATGTATACGATGCTGTCCATTTTGCATACATGGCATATTTTCGTGGCCGTCCGGTGAGATAAGTCATAACTATTCCGGTAGGGTCGGTGAGAACAGTTATGACTAGTCCGGGGCTATTCTTTTGAGTAAGTCCTACATCGTGATTCCATCACCGAGGTGAATGGAAGCGAGTGATAGGCACCCTCCATCTTCGGGATGGAAGGGGGAAAAGGGTGCATGCCGACGGGTGTGCACTCAACCATACCGGTATGAGAATTCCAGGAGACATGTGCATTGCATTGCATGAATGATATACATAAATGAAGAAGTTTATGAATTAATGATGAGAGTACTCATGAGATGCTCATGAAATGATTATCATGTTGTTTTAAAGAGTGTATATAATGTCAAATATTGTAGGATCGAAGTATATGAATATAGCAATCAGAGGGGGGGTGAATGATTGTGCGGAAGCTAAAACCAAATTCTTGATCTATTAAAAGTTCACCCCAAAACAGAACCAAATAATTGCCTCGTTTTCGACAAAAACCGAATGACAGAGGTTTGGTAAAACGCAAATTACCGGAGATCCAACCGTCGGATCGATTTAAAATTTGGACACAAGAAACAAGATTCCAGTACAAATCGAACCCAAAAAGAATCAGCTCGATCGGACTTACGGATCAAAAGTTATAAGCTTCGCAAGCTTGCTGATCCAGAACTTGACGAGAATTGATCTAACGTAAACTTGAAAGTTTTAACAAAACCGACAAAAGTTTAATCAACTAGACTTTGAGGAACTCTAAATCAATACCCTAGAAAGGTTTTCGATGGATCAAATCAAGATGACACTCAAGGATCAAAAACCAATCTAGATTTAGAGCAAGCAAGCAAACAAGAACCAAGACAGAAAAACACTGTAGCAACGTGGTTACTGTAGCACGCAAAAATCTTGGAAGAATTGATCTTTATTTCTTTTGTCTAAAGTACTCTCATCAAAAGAGTACAAACCTTAAAACTTGCTGAAGGCTTGATGCCCTTCAACAGGAGACAACCCCTCCTATTTAAAGGACCAACCCACAAGGAGTTCTGAATACAATTCCTATTCCCTAGAAGGAATCTGTATCCAACACAACTCTACTTGGCCCAACTTGGCCGAGTACAACTCTTGCACGCGTATGGCAACCCTACCATACTCACGTGACTAACACTTTGCACGCGTATGGCCACCTGCCATACTCACGTGACTAACACTTTGCACACGAATGACCTCCTGCCATTCTCACGTGACTAACCATTCTTCATGTGCACCATTCTCTTAGCCCGAACGTCCCGCATGACATCCTTGACCACCAAGACCTTAGTTCCTCCTGAACCTAGTCCCAAACCTCAGTTCCTCCATGAACCTAGTTCCGGTCCCGTCATCGACCACATTCGTCTTCGAGCAATACCTGCACATGAACAAACCACAAAACAAATCCGAGCACAAGTCCAAGACTTGACTCAATGTCAATCCATGCAACTACTCACATGAGCATTGCATAAAGTCCACTTCAAAAGAAGCATCATGAAATTCTCACAAATTTCATAATCCCAAAAATGAATCAAACACAATTCCAATTTTGCTCAAAACCCTAATTCAGCAAAAGCATTCACGACGGACAAACAAATATGGTCCGCGTACACATGAAAAACCACTCAAAAACCATTCACAACGACAGACAAAATCGGTCCGGTGTACACATGAAAGTCTCGGTTTCAAGAAGAAATCAAAACCGAGCAAAACACGTTCACAGCGGACCAACAAAATCGATCTGTTGTACAAGTGAAAATATCGGTTCCTTTGGAAAAGAGTTTGGCACATAAGCTCAAAAGCATGTCCACGACAGACCCAAAAACTTGGTCCGTCGTATATGCAAAACTTACTGGCTTCTTGGAGAATTGAGTTCGACTCATGAGCTAAAAAACACGTTCACGACAGACAAACAAAATCGGTCCGTCGTACATGGGAAAGTGAGGTTGCCAAAGCATGTTTTCGACAGACCAACAAAATTTGTCCGTCGTAGATGGGAAACTTACTGTTTTCTTTAAGTTTGGTCCGGCGCCAAAGCGAAACTTACTGTTTCTTGTCAAATTGATAAAACACATGAACAAACACATTTTGCAAATTCAATTCTAAGCCAATTTTTCAACACATGATTTCACAATCTCCCCCTTGATGGAAACATTGGCAACACCACTTTAGAATTGAACATTTGGCATTCACTTTACAAAAGATTTTGAAATCCAAAGGATCAAGGACCAAAAAGATAAAACACAGAATTCCCCCTTTGACCAAAATGCAAAACAAAATCTCCCCCTGAGAAGTAAAATGTGTGTGAATGTGCAATGTGCCCAAAAATTTCAAAATTCTCCAAACTTCTCCCAAAATTCTCAAATTTCCAAAAACAACTCCCCCTTTTTCTTCTCCCCCTTTATCCTTAAACTTTTCAACGATTCCCAAATTTCTCCCCCTTTGACAATGGATTCATCAAGAGTACAAGAGAGAGAACAGGTTCAAAATTTTTCCTGTAGCAAAGATTTCATAAGGAGAAACAAGGGAGTGCCAAGATAGAAAAAGATGAGCTCATTCGATCATATAACCTTATATATCATATATTATGCAAAATACATGATCTTGATGTGATTTTAACAAGTTAGGGAATGACATGCATCTCAACCTCAATTCAGTCAACTATAGCCAAGTACTAAGCAAAACCTTTAGTAGAAAAAGGCTCAAAGTTGAAGCAACTAACAAATCAGGGCGAGCAAGTAGTTTCAACTCCAATCTAGTATACCAATTTAATCTTTAAACAATAAATCGCATGTGGCATGCTTGAAGCATACTTCTTTTATTTTCTAGGAGTGGCATGCTTGAAGCATACATCTTATCTTTGAGGGAATGGCATGCTTGAAGCATACATCTTATTTTTTTAGGGAAAGCATTCCTGAAGCTCATAACTTGAGGCTTTTGCTTTTAACAACCCCTTTTTTTTATTCCCTTTTCTTTTCATTTTTCTTTGATTATAAACATGCAAAAGTGATTAAAAGGTCTTATGAAAGAGTAAAGCTAAAACACACTTGCTTCATAGCCCAAATTTGTCAAGAAGATTCAATATCAAGCTTAGAAGAGTAAGATATCACAGAGTATTTAGCTATAGGCAATCAGTCCAGGGAATTCCGCAATGTCATTTTTAGTTCAAGTGAGACAATTAGATTATCATATATTAGCTCAATTACATAACATATAAAGAAATATGATAAAGTGAGCTCATCAAGTGAAAGAACTTGGCAAGGAAACTCCCCCTCAAAACAAACCCATTGGATGAACAATCCCAAGTTCTCCCCGAATAAAAGCAAAACGAGAAGAAGACAAAGGTTTTGTGAAAATGTCTGCCAATTGATGTTCAGTATCCACATGATGAAGCACAATGTTGCCTTTTTCAACATGATCTCTAAGAAAGTGAAATCTAATGTCAATGTGTTTTGTTCTAGAGTGTTGCATGGGGTTCTTAGCAATGCAAATTGCACTAGTGTTATCACACAAAAGAGGAACACTATCCAAATTAACCCCATAATCTTTAAGTGTAGCTACTATCCAAAGAATTTGAGAACAACAACTAGCAGCAGCCACATATTCAGATTCAGCACTTGATTGTACAACAGAAGATTATTTTCTAGATGACCATGCAATAAGAGAATTGCCCAAGAAATGACATGTACCAGATGTACTTTTTCTATCAATTCTACATCCTATAAAATCAGCATCAGAAAAAGGCTCTTAAACTAATGCATGTGGAAGCAGAAAGCCAAATGCCAAAATCTTGAGTTCCATGAAGATACCTGAAAATTCGCTTGACAGCTTGTCGATGTGAAGCACGTGGGGAAGCTTGAAAACGAGCACACAAGCACACAACAAATTGTATATCTGGCCTTGATGCGGTGAGGTACAAAAGTGAACCTATCATGCTTCTATATTCCTTTTGATCAACCGGCTCACCATCTTCATCCGGATCAAGTGTGCAATTGCTTTCCATAGGTGTCATGATTGGTTTGCTGTTTTCCATCCCAAAACGATGTAGCAAGTCTCTTGTGTATTTGCTTTGATGCACAAAAGTACCATTCTTCGTTTGCTTGATTTGAAATCCCAAAAAGTATGTCAACTCACCCATCATACTCATCTCAAAGTCCTTCCTCATTGTTTCTGAAAACTCAGACACTAAAACATGAGAGGAACCACCAAAGATAATATCATCAACATAAATCTGAACGAATAGTTGATCATTTCCTTGCTTGAGTAAAAAGAGAGTTTTGTCAACCTTTCCCATTGAAAACCCCCTTTCAAGTAAAAATGTTTTTAGCCTATCATACCATGCTCTAGGGGCTTGTTTCAAACCATACAAAGCTTTTGATAATTTGAACACATGATTTGGAAACTTTGGATTTTCAAAACCAGGTGGTTGCTTGACATAAACCTCCTCATTTATGTAGCCATTAAGAAAAGCACTTTTCACATCCATTTGATACAATTTGAAACCTTTGGATGCAGCAAAAGCTAAAAGGATTCTAATGGCTTCAATTCTAGCAACAGGAGCAAAGGTTTCATCAAAATCTAAGCCTTCACTTTGAGTGTAACCTTGAGCAACCAATCTAGCCTTGTTTCTAACAACAACACCATCCTCACTTTGTTTATTTTTGAAAACCCATCTAGTTCCAATAACATTAAAATCTGGAGGAGGTGAGACAAGTTTCCAAAATTTATTTCGTTCAAAATTCTCTCATTCTTCATGCATGGCATTGATCCAAGATTCGTCAGATAATGCATGAGATATATCTTTGGGTTCAAAAGAAGCAACTAAAGCAGAATGAGTATGAGTGTCAGAATGAATAAACCTGGATCGAGTGACTCTCTCATTTAGGTCTCCAATCATTTGTTCAGATGGATGCATTTTCTGAATGTGCAAGGGAGCATTGGCTTTTGAGACTTCTCCTTCTCCTTCTTCATTTTCAGCATGTACAGATGATGTTGTAGCTTGAGGATGGTTAGCTGTAGGTGATGTAGTAGTAGGTGCCAAAGGTGCTACAGCTTGTTGTGCATTAGAAAGAGTCAAGACCTCATCTTCAACATCATCATTATCTTCAAAGATTTTCTCCCCCTGAACATATGCGCCTGTACCTGCATCGCTTGGACTAGTGCCTGAACTAGCCTCATCAAAAGTAACTTCACAAGTTTCCACAATTTTGTTAGTCTCCAAAACAAGCACACGATAGCCACGAGTATGAGCAGGATATCCAAGAAAAATGCCATCAGTTGATCTAGCTTCAAATTTATCAAGATTTCCAGATTTCAAGACAAAACATTTGCATCCAAAAACTCGAAAGTGAGAAACAGAAGGTCTATGTCCAAATCGAAGCTCATATGGAGTCTTACCCAATTTTGATCTCAGAAACACACGGTTTGAAACATGACAAGCAGTTGAAATCGCTTCAGCCCAAAAATTTCGAGGAGAGTGATGCTCATCTAGCATAGTTCTAGCCATTTCAACTAATGTTCTATTTTTCCTTTCAACTACACCATTTTGTTGAGGCACTCTAGGAGATGAAAATTGATGATCAATTCCTTTTTCAGCACAAAAGAGATCAAAGGAAGCATTTTTGAATTCAGTTCCATTATCACTTCTAATAGCTTTGAGAGCTCCTGGATGGTCAACAGAAAGCCTAAGAACAAGACTTCTAAAATGACTAAAAGCCTCATCCTTAGATGCCATAAAATACACCCAAGAGTATCTAGAAAAATCATCAACAATCACAAGCACATACCGTTTGCCTCCAAAGGATTGAACTCGAGATGATCCAACTGTATCAAGATGTAGAAGCTGTCCTGGAGCGTTTGTCATCACCATGGTAAGAGGTGGATGTGAACCTGCAATCATCTTACCATGTCTACAAGAAGAACATACTAGATTGCTATCACCCTTAAGCTTAGGCAAGCCACGTATGAGATCTAAACCACTAACACGAGTAAGATGATCAAAACCAACATGACCAAGTCTACGATGCCAAAAGAATAAATCTTTAGAAACATTTGCAATTAGACACCTATGCTTAGAAGAAGGTGATGCATCAAAATCAGCTTTAAAGACTCTTCCAAAACGAGAAATTTTGAACACAAGATCACCTGAAGCATCTAGCACTTTGCATTCATTTTTCTTAAAGCTTATCTCAAGATCTTCATCAAGCATTTGTGAGACAGAAAGCAAGTTATATTTCAAATTTTCAACAAGAGCCACATCTTTGAACATAAACTTGTCACTTACCTTTATTGTACCTTTTGCCACAACAGAAGAGGAAGAAGCATCTCCAAAAGTAACACTTTCAAAGACGAGATGCACGAGTGAGGAGGAGAACCAATTCTTATCACCGGACATGTGGCATGAGCATCCGAATCCACTAACCATATGTTCTCCTTCCTCGCGAGAAGCCTACATAGCAACAAAACATGTCGAGGTCTCAAGATCTTGGGGTTAGGAATGAGATTTTTGGGAATCGATCTTGAGACACACGACGCACAACAGTAGGCACAACACGATAATTTTTATGCACAAAATTAGATTTGCCTTTTCCCATGTTTCTAGGAACAGAAGGTGTTTTCATCACTCTAGGCGCATAAGAAGTAAAATGTGCTTTGCTGAAATTTGACCTAGCCTCGCTTCTTTCCTTCTTTTCTTTGTTTGGCTAGTCTAAAGCAAAAATCTACTAAGTGTCCATCTCTACCACAATGAGTGCAAGTGTACTTGACATGATGTTTAGCTTTAACAAGAAAAGCACATTTTGCATTTATCATAGTAGAAGATAAAAAACCAGCAGATTGAAAAGCAATTTTCTTAGGCTCATTAGATAACTCAATTTTGCAAGGAGCCTGAACAACAGTGCGAGGTTTAGTTTCATATGTGGCATAAGGATCAAAACCTAAACCTCTCTTGTTTGTGCTAACCTTAGATTGATCCAAAATCATGTTCAACTTTTTCTTGCCATTAGTGAAACGTTCCAAAGAATTTTGCAAGTAATCAACTTTCTTAGCAAGAGTTAAACAATTATTGCAAGGAATATTGACCTTCCCTTTCTGTTTACGACAAGTAGAGCATGAAAGAACCTCATGAGTAAGCAGATTATCAGTCAATTGAGAAACCCTAGCATTTGCATCTTTCAATTTTAATTCAAGAGTTGAGCATTTAGAACAAGAAGTTGAACCATGCAAATCATCAGTGGAACAGCTAGCATGTTTAACATGTTTCTCATTTTTCTCATTAAGATGCAACAGAAAAGCGTGTTCTTTCCTAAGCAAGGTGAGCTCATTGTAAATTAAGTCACATGATTTACAAGTATCATCATCAGGAATCAAAGTCTTAAGTCTAGCAATTTCAGCATTCAATGACTCCACAAGAATATCATGTTTCTTAATTTTTCTATCACGTTTGTCAAGTAATTTTCCAAGACGGGCAACAGCATTGGCTAATTCATCATAAGAAGGATCTACCTCATTGAAGTCGCTGTCATTGCCGTCCTCGGTGAAGCTATCCTTGCTGCTTGCCATGAGACACAATCCCATCAAATCATGCTTGCTTGGAGTTGCATCATCTTCGCTGCTCTCCGAGTCCACATCGCTCAAATTGACTTGTTCAAGAGCGGAAAGAACTCGGTGAACCACCTTGCGGTTGATGAAGCTCTTCTTCTTCCTATCATTTGACGAGAACCTTTTCTTCTCATTCCTTACATCGTTGTCCTTCTCCTCCTTTGATGTTTTTCCTGCAAGCTTAGGACAATTTGTGCGAATATGGTTGAGGTCACCACACTCATAGCATCTTGGAGGACCACCTCTCTTTCTCATTCTCACGTTCTGCAAGGCTTTGTTAAAGCGAGAAGAGAGTAGTGCCAGATCTTCTTCAGGAAACTCTTCAAGTTGCTCATCTGTTAAAGAAGTCATGGAAGACAAGGCAAAGCTAGAAGAAGAATTTGCATTTGACATGTTAGGGTTAGAGATCAAAGCAATTGATTTAATATTCCCTTTCCTGGCAAGAACATCTATTTCATGAGTTTTCAGTTTAGAATAAAGAACATCTAATGTAAGTGTGCTCATGATAGTAGATTCCTGTATAGATGTTACTTTCATCTCCCACACCGACATGTCCAAAGCACTAAGCAATTGTCGAGCATTTGCAGCATCAGTGTAGCTAACTCCAACAAAGACGTAGATTGCTAAGAATTTTATTGAAACGTGCAAAGAAGTCATCTACAGATTCACTAGGTTTCATCTCAAAACGCATGTATTCCTTTTTGTAAATATCTTGGCGAACCTCTTTGACAGTGTTAGAACCCTCATGGTAATCACAAAGAGATTTCCATACCTCATATCTTGGATCGAAGATGAACCACGCGATCGAAGTCACTTCTTCCCAATCCTTGGATGATCAAGTTGCGTGCCTTCTTTGTTTGCTTCAACATGTGCGCGATTGGCGTCGTTGACGTTGTCGTTTGCAGGAACTTCGTATGGCTTGTAGACCTTCTCCCAAATTGCGAAGCCCTGCGCCTGGATGAACGCCTCCATCTTGGCCTTCCAAAACTGAAAATCAACACCATCGAACACACATGGTTTTGTCGAATAACGATCCATTGATCTAATCACCTGTTAAGATAGATTAGAAAAACCTTGCTCTGATACCACTTGTAGGATCGAAGTATACGAATATAGCAATCAGAGGGGGGGTGAATGATTGTGCGGAAGCTAAAACCAAATTCTTGATCTATTAAAAGTTCACCCCAAAACAGAACCAAATAATTGCCTCGTTTTCGACAAAAACAGAATGACAGAGGTTTGGTAAAACGCGAATTCCTGGAGATCCAACCGTCGGATCGATCTGAAATTTGGACACAAGAAACTAGATTCCAGTACGAATCGAACCCAAAAAGAATCAGCTCGATCGGACTTACGGATCAAAAGTTATAAGCTTCACAAGCTTGCTGATCCAGAACTTGACGAGAATTGATCTAACGTAAACTTGAAAGTTTTAACAAAACCGACAAAAGTTTAATCAACTAGACTTTGAGGAACTCTAAATCAATACCCTAGAAAGGTTTTTGATGGATCAAATCAAGATGGCACTCAAGGATCAAAAACAAATCTAGATTTAGACCAAGCAAGCAAACAAGAACCAAGACAGAAAAACACTGTAGCAACGTGGTTACTGTAGCACACAAAAATCTTGGAAGAATTGATCTTTATTTCTTTTGTCTAAAGTACTCTCATCAAAAGAGTACAAACCTTAAAACTTGCTCAAGGCTTGATGCCCTTCAACAGGAGACAACCCCTCCTATTTAAAGGACCAACCCACAAGGAGTTCTGAATACAATTCCTATTCCCTAGAAGGAATCTGTATCCAACACAACTCTACTTGGCCCAACTTGGCCGAGTACAACTCTTGCACGCGTATGGCAACCCTACCATACTCACGTGACTAACACTTTGCACGCGTATGGCCACCTGCCATACTCACGTGACTAACACTTTGCACACGAATGACCTCCTGCCATTCTCACGTGACTAACCATTCTTCATGTGCACCATTCTCTTAGCCCGAACGTCCCGCATGACATCCTTGACCACCAAGACCTCAGTTCCTCCTGAGCCTAGTCCCAAACCTCAGTTCCTCCATGAACCTAGTTCCGGTCCCGTCATCGACCACATTCGTCTTCGAGCAATACCTGCACATGAACAAACCACAAAACAAATCCGAGCACAAGTCCAAGACTTGACTCAATGTCAATCCATGCAACTACTCACATGAGCATTGCATAAAGTCCACTTCAAAAGAAGCATCATGAAATTCTCACAAATTTCATAATCCCAAAAATGAATCAAACACAATTCCAATTTTGCTCAAAACCCTAATTCAGCAAAACGCATTCACGACGGACAAACAAATATGGTCCGCGTACACATGAAAAACCACTCAAAAACCATTCACAACGGATGGACAAAATCGGTCCGGTGTACACATGAAAGTCTCGGTTTCAAGAAGAAATCAAAACCGAGCAAAACACGTTCACAACTGACCAACAAAATCAGTCTGTTGTACAAGTGAAAATATCGGTTCCTTTGGAAAAGAGTTTGGCACATAAGCTCAAAAGCATGTCCACGACAGACCCAAAAACTTGGTCCGTCGTACATGCAAAACTTACTGGCTTCTTGGAGAATTGAGTTCGACTCATGAGCTAAAAAACACGTTCACGACAGACAAACAAAATCGGTCCGTCGTACATGGGAAAGTGAGGTTGCCAAAGCATGTTTTCGACAGACCAACAAAATTTGTCCGTCGTAGATGGGAAACTTACTGTTTTCTTTAAGTTTGGTCCGGCGCCAAAGCGAAACTTACTGTTTCTTGTCAAATTGATAAAACACATGAACAAACACATTTTGCAAATTCAATTCTAAGCCAATTTTTCAACACATGATTTCACAAATATGATGTGTTGTGGAATAACTGTGGAGACTGGGATGATGGTTTGTTGTCTTGATCCTTGTTGATTCATTACAATACACTTTGCTGAGTTTTGAACTCACGCTTGTGTTTTTCGTTGTTTGTTTCTTTAGGTACCATGAAATCGGCGCGCGGGAAAGGGATTTAGCTACACTCCTCCACGTAGTATCATAATCTAGCTAATTCACCTGTTTTGGAGACATTGCAATAATCATTAGTTTATGGTCTTTATGTTTGGTTGTTTCCCTCATGTGTATCATGTGTGGCTATGGAGTGAATTGTTATATCTTCCTAGACTTAAATTGATGCTTATTCTTTTGCTAGCGATGCTTATTGATGTTTTAGTTGATGATTAGTTATCATTATCGCTGCGTGTGAAGATTTTGTTTATCCTACTTATTGATATGATGTTATGTTGTTATGTTTCATGCATAAACAAAGTAAATGCTGTCAAAATTTTCAATTCTTCCAAATGATTACTTGCTGTAATTTACCTTAAACGTTGGTATTAAGTGTGTTATGGTCTATGTTTGGTGACATTCTGGGCTTAGTAGAAGCTGGGGTGTTACATAGTACTCCAAGGAGCTAAGTTTACAGCTGAGCTGTTGCTATTAGAGATAAACGGACTGGACGTCATCCTGGGAATGGATTGGCTGTCCAAACATAAAGCAACATTGGATTGTGAAAAGAAGTTGGTATCAGTTATCAACAATGAAGGACAACGGGTAACCGTAAGGATCAACCCCGATGTAGAAAAGGGCAAAGGAAGAAGCCTTAATGCCATAACCCCAACCATAGACCAAGTACCCATTGTTCGGGAATACCCAGACGTTTTCCCAGAAGAATTGCCAGGAAGTCCCCCAGACAAGAGCATAGAGTTAACCATAGAACTGGCACCAGGAACAGTACCAATCACAAAGCACCAATACCCAATGTCGGCAATGGAATTAAGAGAACTCAAAAAGCAACTGGACGAATTACTCGAGAAGGAATTTATCCGATCAAGCATATCACCATGGTCCTTTCCAGTCCTATTTGTCCCTAAGAAAGATGGAGGCTTAAGACTCTGCGTGGATTACAGAGCGCTGAACGCCGCAACTATAAAGAATAAGTACCCCTTACCTCGGATTGACGACTTATTCGATCAACTCAAAGGAGCTAAGATCTTCTCAAAAATAGATTTAAGAACCGGATATTATCAGCTGAAAGTCAGAGAACAGGACAGGGAAAAGACAGCGTTTACCACCCGATACGGACTGTATGAGTTCACAGTGGTCCCATTCGGACTCACAAACGCCCCAGCTTATTTTATGAACTTGATGAATAAAGTGTGCATGGACTATCTAGACCGATTCATCGTAGTATTTCTAGATGACATACTGATTTACTCAAAGACAGAAGAAGATCATCAAGAGCATCTACATCTGATTCTAGAGAGACTCAGGGAACATCAATTATATGCCAAGTTCTCCAAATGTGACTTTTGGATGAGAGAAATTGCGTTTCTAGGACACATCATCACCGAAGAAGGAGTGAAAGTGGACCCAACAAAGGTAGAAGCAGTGATGGAATGGAAGCAACCCTCGTCAGTAAAAGAAATCAGAAGTTTCCTATGATTAGCTGGATATTATCGAAGGTTTTTTGAAGGATTTTCCAAAGTTTCCAAACCTCTAACTCAGCTTCTCAAAAAGGATAAGCCTTATCGATGGACCGAAGAATGTGAGAAGAGTTTCCAGACTCTGAAGACGAAATTAACCTCAGCCCCAGTACTTGTACTTCCTGACCCAAGTAGGGAATTTCAAATTTACTGCGACGCATCAAAGCAAGGATTAGGCTGTGTTCTGATGCAAGACGGAAAAGTAATTGCTTATGCTTCTCGACAGTTAAGACCACATGAAGAGAACTACCCAACTCATGACATGGAATTAGCTTCAGTGGTGCATGCACTTAAGATCTGGAGGCATTAATTATTGGGAAATCACTGCGACGTATTCACAGATCACAAAAGCTTGAAGTATGTGTTTACTCAACCGAACCTGAATATCAGACAAAGAAGGTGGTTAGAACTAATCAATGATTTCGACTTAGAGATACAATACCACCCCGGAAAGGCTAATGTAGTAGCAGACGCATTAAGTAGAAAGTCATGCCACCACATAGCCATGACAACAGACATCTCACAGCAGCTACAATTTGAAATGGAACGTCTAAACCTACAGATAGTGGAGAAAGGATTTTTAGCTTCCATTACAATTCAGTCAGACCTACTCAGTCAAATTAAAACAGCTCAACAAGAAGATGAAGAAATCCAGCAGTATCGCAAAGAAATGAATATAAACGGACCTTCGGAATTCTCAGAAGATGGACAAGGCATATTACGATTCCGTGATCGTGTATGTGTTCCCAATAATAAAGATATAAGAGGATTGATTTTGACAGAAGCTCACTCATCTCAACTCACCATACACCCAGGCAGTACAAAGATGTACAATGATTTGAAGAGTGAATATTGGTGGAAAGGTATGAAGAAAGAGATAGCCGAACACGTATTGTGTTGTGACGTGTGCCGTAAGGTTAAGATCGATCATCAGAAAACAGCTGGAATGTTACAACCCCTACCGATCCCTGAATGGAAGTGGGATGAAATCGGAATGGACTTTATTACAGGACTACCCAAGGCACAACAAGGATTTGATTCTGTATGGGTAATAATTGACAGACTGACTAAAGTAGCACATTTCATACCAGTCAAGCAGACCTATGGCAAGGATAAGCTAGCAGAGCTATACCTAACACATGTAGTTAGATTACATGGGATTCCCAAAAAGATTGTGTCAGACCGAGGAGCCCAATTCACATCAAAATTCTGGAAGAGTCTACATGAGGCTATGGGGACAGACCTGAACTTCAGTACAGCATATCACCCACAGACAGATGGACAGACAGAAAGAGTCAACCATATACTAGAAGATATGTTGAGAGCCAGTGCCCTGATTACGGAGCATCTTGGGTCACTTGTTTACCATTTGCAGAATTTTCCTACAATAACAGTTATCAGGCCAGTTTACAAATGGCACCATTTGAGGCACTTTACGGAAAAAAGTGCAGAACCCCTTTGAATTGGACTGAAGTGGGAGAAAATCAACTATTAGGGCCACCGATCGTGCATGATGCAGAAGCTCATGTAAGGATCATCAGAGAAAACTTAAAGATAGCACAAGGACGACAAAAGAACTATGCAGACATAAGGCGAAAGGACATCAGTTACCAAGTTGGAGATTTTGTGTATTTGAAAGTAACACCATTCAAACCTGTGCATAGATTTCAGATTAAAGGAAAATTGGCACCAAGATATGTTGGACCATATAAGATCATAAGCCGAATTGGAGAAGTAGCCTACAAACTACAGTTAAGTCCTGAATTGTCACGAGTACACAATGTTTTCCATGTGTCACAATTAAGGAAGTGTCTTCGACAACCTACAGAACAAGTACCGTTAGAGGAAATCGACCTACAGAATGATCTGACATATACAGAGGAACCAGTCAGAATTATTGAGACAGTTGAAAATAACTTCGAAACAAAGATGTCAGAGTCTGCCGAGTACTATGGAAGAATCACACGCTTACAGAAACCACATGGGAAAAGGAATCGGAATTACAGCAGAATTTTCCCAACCTCTTTCCCTAGGCAGAATGAATCTCGGGGATGAGATTTATTTTAAGGGGGGTAGGTTGAAATAACCTCAAAATTTCAAAATGAATTCAAATTTGGTATGATTTGGAGTTAATTTCGCTTTTTGCCATTTTCGGAAAATTCCCGCGCCAGTGCGCTTTCCTCTTTTGGCCTTTACGCTTTCTCCTCGCGCTCGCGCCTGGCCGCGTTGCCGCCTCCCTCGCGCGCCCACGCCTCGCCGCTCGACCGCCTCGGCGCTGCGCCGCGCCCAGCGTGCGTGTGCCGCGCACTGTGCTTCTTCCCCGCGCGTGACCCCTGCCATGGCAGCCTTGCCAGCCGCCGCGTCCCGTCGCCGCCGCCCTAAGCCCTGTAGGGCACTCATCGCCCCGCCGCCCTAAGCCATGTAGGGCACTCATCGCCCCGCAGCCGTCCTGTCCCGTCCCCGTCGCCGCACCCTGCTTCCCTCTCTCTTCTCCGGCTATAAAAGCCACAAACCCCGCAGCTCCTCCTCGCCCTCCGCCCCTCGGTGAGTCCCTCCCTCCTTCCTCATCTCCGATGACCCCGCCGCGCTGTTCCGCGCCGCGGTGGCCGCCCCGCAGCCCCGCCGCCACCCCTCCCCTGTTCCCAGCCGAAACCCTAACCCTAACCCTTCACACGCCCAGCTCGCCGACAGCGGCCCCCGCCACCGCTCCTCGCCTCGCCCGCGTGGCCTCGCCTGCTCAGCGTCGCAGCCTCAGCCTTCTCGCAGGCGCGCTCGCCACAGATTGGGCCGTGGCCCACTAAACCCCCAAGGCTGGCCCAATTTCTATTTAATTGTAATTCGATTTTTTTTGGATTTAATAATCCAATTATTAAATCCGAAAAATCGATTTAAACTCCGGAAAAATCCCAAAAAAATCCCAAAAAATTCCGTAACTCCCCGAAACCCACCATATACACTATCCGATCCGTTTCGATCCCCTGAGTTCAAAAATGACCTCCGTTTCGCCAAACTAAGTTTCCAAAATTCCGATAACACCCCTCCAACCCATTTCCGGCTATTTTCTCTCTCGATTTCTCTTTTCTTTTCTCTTCTTTCTTTTCGTATTATTTATTGTTTATCTTATGGTGGTTGTTTACGATAGAACCGACGCCCGAGCAGTACCAACTCCTGGAACAAACACAGGAGCAGGAGCTGTACTTGGAACCGGAGCCGGACCAGCGTGAAGCCGAGTACGACTACACCAACTCCGAACTAGGGAACCCCTCCGCCTCGCAAGGCAAGCCATACTCTATTGATCATGTTGAACCTAATATTCCCTAGAATAATTACTAGTTATTTTCTACCGCATTATTTCCGAACTATATGTTAAAATATCATAAAGTCGGTATGTTTGAATGACATGATAGCTAGTTAATGCCGAAAAGGCTCATGGAACTTCCTTGACAAATATAGAATCCTAATAATCCTTTGTAACCCTAAGAATATACTATTGTCAGTATTTCGGCTAGATGTCACTACTATAATCATTCACCTTTTTTTATGAAAACATGAAATATCGATGGAATATTGATTTGGAATATTTATGAAATGTTACGGACTGGGGGACAGTATTGGGCTAACTACCGGATGGGTGTTAGTCTGATCCCCGGCCGAGGATTGATACCAAGGTATGAATGGATGGTGGTACGTTGAATACCAAGGGCATGTGGAACGTAATGGTTTGGTCTGTAACAAGATAAGGACTTACAACCTTGGGCAAAGTAAATAACTTACGTACTCGTTCAACCACAGGTTGGGTCGGTCAACTACGTTGGCTTGACTCAACGTAGCCCAGTACATTGTACTTTCCCCGGAATACCTATAGGAGCAAGGTTACCTTCCCGGTATGGGAGATGGTCCGCAGTTATGGGGGTGGAACGGGAATGTGCACAAGAAAAGTGTGGCATTACGGGTTCACAACGGTAGGTGTCCACAGTAAACGGGATCGCGAACTCCACTCTGGCCAGTGGGGACCCCGGGTTAATGTGGACCGAAACTCTACCAGATAGGGGCTAAAGGGGAAAGATCCAACGAAAAGCTATGATAACCTCGATCCGGACGCATGCATAAAAGTTGCATGTTAATCGCGTGGCATAACGATCGTGGAATCTTGTGGGTAAAGCTGAACACCTCTGTAGAGTGTATTAAATGGTATTCGAATACGCCGTGCTTCCGGTAAATGAAGCTGAGTTAAAATGGGGTGAATCCCGAACCTAAGCTCAAGTAGTTTTTGGATTAACAAGTATGAAAGTGGATAACTTTGGAAACCCCCCCCTTATTCATATTATTAGTATGGTTTATGTTTTAAACATGAAATGTCAAATATTATGAAAACTTGCATACACCAAATGAGACATATGGCTATCCTTGTTATCCGTTGCATATGGTAATCAGGCTTCACTGTGTGGCTTGTTGAGTACGTTGTAGTACTCACTCTTGCTTAATTAACCCATTTTAGAGTATCAAGATGTTGATGATTTCCAAGAGATCGTGGATGACGATGCCGTTTGGTTCTAAGTCTCAGTCTCAGCTCAACTCGCCTGTGGTTTACTTTTGTGCTGATTATCTTTTGTGATGTAATATATAGCTTGAAGCTCGTCGCTTCCTTTGAAAACTCTGGCCGTTAGGCCCTATGTGATGTAAAAACAGTTGTATTATTCTTTTGCGGGTAATGTACAACTTGGTTTTCGGTGACTAAACTTCCTGGGTAGTCATTTCGGAGTTTAAATGCACCCTTGAAAAGGCGGTCCGTCACAGTTGGGCTCTTGATCCCGTCACTATAAAATATCAAGCTCTAGCTCTGCCTTTGACTCTCTGCAATATAGGGCCTCCTCCAGCTCCCTGATCCTCTGAGCTGCCCAGACCCTGACATCCTTCAGACTCTCATCTGCAGCCTCCAAAGCAGTTTAGGCATCATCCAGCTCCTGCACGGTTTGGTCCATCACTCCATCCTGCGCGGCGGTGAACCGTGCAAGGTGCACAATCGCAGCATCGCTCTCTAGATCCACCAGAGCGCTAGCGGCCCCTCCTCCATGAGGGTGAAGATGGAAGACTGACTCCTGCAGCTCCTTGGCGTAGGCGGTGAAAATCTTCCTCAAGCCAAGCCGTGTGGTCTACTGAATCATGGCTTCAAAGGTAGCCCTTCGAACAGTCATGTTGATGGGGCGACTCGCCTTTGTGTTCTCCCGGGCATAAACCGTGGTATTAGTGACCATGCCCTGGGCCTTCCCGTTCACAATCCAAGTGCTAGCCCTGTAGATTGGCCACTCAAATCCTCCCATCACCTGGAGCATCGTCCACAGCTCCGCGGCGTAGCCTCCCTCACGATCTCCATAGGTGTGAAATCTTTTCATCTGCCAAAAGACACTCGTGAGAACGCAACATTTTAAAACAAAGTAAAAATAAGAAAAATTCAGCAAGGGGGTATGAAACAAGAGAGAGGGGATAAGTCAAGAGTTCATTCATCATCTTGGCATATTTTAACTTTAGAAAATAGTTTTATCCTCACTCACGACCATTCTAACTAAGGATCCTACAATCAACCTGGCTTTGATACCACCTCTGTCGGGACCTGAATGTGCAAATCCGGACCCTTGGTGTTTTCCACACTAGTCCAGGATCACGGTAGTGCACATCGTATCAACACAGATGAATATCACAATCATACACAACGTATAGTAAGTAAAGTCTTTATTAATAACAACAATGATTGACTCAACCTTATGGTCAACTTACAAAGATACGCCACGCAGGGCAAAGTCTTAGAGAAATAAATTGCAGTGAAATAAATAAACTCGTGGCACCAACCAATATGCCACAGGCAACTGACTGGGCTCACTCCCTAGCTCGACAGCTCCTCCTGGTACTCCTACAGTGCTGGCATTGATTCCTCCTCAACTAATGTTATGTTGTTGCAAGAGGTGAGTACTTAAAACACTCAGCAAATCATGCACAGAATGCAAGCCTAATATCTACATGCATGGCTTAGTCCAATGGACAGGTTGAAGTGGTTCATTTGCAATAACGCAACATTCACAAATACAATAATAGATTACAAAGCAGTAAAACGATGATAACAATAATAACTTTCTCAATAATTTCACAAGTAAAGCATTTATCATCCTTAATCATTTTCATATTTCCAAACCAAGTGTCCTCCAATCCCAAAGTTCATTTGCAAGAAAGTCTAACCCTTGACTGTAATCCCCAAGTAATGTCCAATGCCGCGGACACGGCTATTCGAATAGATTTTACAATCTGTAGAGATTATACACTTTACCCACAAGATACAACCAAACACCACCAAGGCGAGTGACCATAACAAAGCCTTTACAATGCTCCTTCTAGACCAAGTACTGCCCGCTAAGGTTTCAACATTGAAGGGTTACACCACCACAACAGGGCGCCCCTCTTGTGCCATGTGAGTTTTCACCCATACACCCAGAACCCACACCACCATGACAGTACCGAAATCTAGACATCACAAATTATTCAGATAAGTCTATCACATTCCAGACTTGTGGTTTTATGTTAGACTCAGTTTAAATTCTTGCAAGGTTAAGTCCTTAAATTGACCAAGATGAGACTACCCAAAGAATTCACAGGTATCCAAAATAGCAAAACCAAATACGACCTCCCATGTGCCACTCTTAGCCCACCATAAAACAATCTTGCCACTTGCCTCAGTCTAAATCATTTTATCACCCAGTTGTTTACTATGCACCACGTGCCATCATCATTCTCAACAACACATGTCACATTCTTGTAAACACGTTCCATATCTCATTAAGTCAAGATTAAATTTAATATTTCAAGAACAATGTCATCGACACATTGCAAAGCTAAGCATTCTTTATCCAATCTGACATCCCATGTTGGCAGCTAATATTAAGGTCCAACTATTAATCCATAGCCTAGGGCGACAAAAGATTCATGGCTTACAATTATTAAAGACAAGGTGGTATACATCAATTTGGTCGTATAGCTATTC
This sequence comes from Rhipidocladum racemiflorum, assembly GCA_036346355.1. NCBI lineage: Eukaryota > Viridiplantae > Streptophyta > Magnoliopsida > Poales > Poaceae > Rhipidocladum > Rhipidocladum racemiflorum. The sequence continues at coordinate 33,031,649 of CM070575.1, read as the reverse complement.
CCATAATTAATTGAAAGCATTTTAATTAAACTAACATGCAATAATTTAAATCAACATAGTTTTCCAAAGTGGGAGCAATATGATCAAAGCACAACTTGCCTTAAAAAAGAGCTAGATCTTACTCGAAACCTTCTTCTTGGGTCAATATCTCACCCTCGTAGCCTTCGGGCACTTTGATGTCTACGCTAGAACAATTAAATAAGCAATAAATAACCAATATAGAGAACCACAGAACTCCAAAAATTAAATAAAATTCATAATTAAGTAGAGCTCGATTTTACAAATTTTTAGAAATTGGAATCACCTTAATCGAAGTTCAAACGCAAAAGTTATAGCAATTTGAAGTTTGAAAATACAAATAAAAGAAAATTCCAAATTAAATGAATTATTTTTCTACTGAAAAATCGATTTATTGCGTCATTGTTGCGTCACTGGACATGTGTCGTAATCTGGTGCGGCCACATCGGCTCGGGTGCATGGACCCGGTCCACTGTCTCGCTCGGTCCATGGTGGACTCGGTCTACGGAGCAGTGTAGAGACTGACAAGTGGGCCTCCACTGCTGATGTCATGGCTGATGTCAGCACCTACTGCTCATTCGGCTAACACGTGGGACCCACCGATGACATCAGCATGACATCATCGCTGATGTCACCACATGAGTGGGTCGGCTGGCAACGCTTGGGTTCCCGTGCGCTACGTGTTAGCACGCGATTCGCTCCTGCGCGGTGCGATCCGAACCGAACGATTCAAAATCGACGATCGAGATGGACCCCAATCCATGTGATTCACAGAACATGTGGATAGTCCCGGTGCACTACACGTGGCTTGATCTAAATCGTTCACTACAGATCCAACGGCTATAATTTATCCAATCCAATCTACGTGATTCAATCCGAGCTGTTCAAACCTAAATCTATAGCTAGGATTAGATCTAAACACCACCAGGGCAAAGACACGTGGAAAGCCATCACTGCAGCTACGCGCCTCAATCTCCACCATACATCTACAGATCTAACGGCCTAGATTAAGTCAATCCTACGGTGAAGTTCTACCGCTACATGGCTTAATCTGGATCATCTATTCTAGATCCAATGATCTAGATCTAACCTAATAGAATCACTGGGTCAGCTACGTGGACTAACCTGGACCACACGATGAAGATCCGATGGTCGAGAAGCTTGGCGAAGGTCGGCGGTGGCGCGACGAAGGAAGGTGAGTGGAGCCAAGGAAGACGACACACGGCCCGGCATTTCAAGTCCTCTTCGACGAGATGAAGTCTCCCTCTCGATGCGTCTCGTCGCAGTGAACTCGGATCTGGGTCTCACACGGTGGGGGATGGCGTGACGGCGGCGAAAAATAGCAGAAACCGCAGTGGCTCCCTTTCCAACTCCGATGAGCAATCGTGCACGAATGGTGGCGTCTCGAGCTTTGGGAAGTGGGGCAAATGAGGCGGCTAAGGAAAGGGCTCCCGGCACACGATCCCAAGCTTTAAATACAGGATCAGACGCCGAGGTAGGCGCGGAGCTTTGCCCACCTTGTTGTGAGGCTTTGTAAACCATTCCTCTCAAAGAAAGGAAAATTTCATTCCCTTACTTTTAAATTTAAATTCTACATTTACATTATATCTTTACTTTCCGTAATTTAAATACAATATTTACTTTCTGCCTTTAATTTCTCGTAATTTACTTTACGCAAGTTGGATTTGCCTCGCCTCCTTCTACTTGATTGTGGTTATTCTTGCCAAAGATGAGTGATTGATTGGATGAATCTTCTCTCAGATCATATCCCAATCCTCTAGGCAAACTTGAGTTGATCTTTGTGAGAAATCGATGTTTTGTTCTTCCATGAATAGTTCTTTGTAGACCGCGTTTGGAAGTTGTTCTTGCGTGTTAGCTTGTTGTGACAAGTTGTTTTTGATTTTTGACAAGTTTTGGTGCACTCTTCCGCTGATTTAAGAAATGCCAGAACGTTGACGTCAATCCTATGGATTGATGGGTGGAACAAGTTCCTGACATCCTTGGAAGATGCTTACCAAGTTTCACGAACTTTAAACCAATATATCAGAAGATATATCCATCATTTTTTGTTTTGAGTTTGCAATGTTTTTCTGCCTCTGTTCATCAGACCGGCACTACCGCCTTGTACGAAGCAGTAGTACTGCTGTTCTGGCACTACCGCCCCTTGTGCTGCGGCAGTACCGGTCAGAGGCTGATTATTGCTGTGATTTTGCTTTGAGTTTACTTTATTTTAGCGAGGTGTTTAGTTGGTTTTTACGTATCCAGTAGGTGGTAGAAATTTTAATTTGGGATTATTAAACTCAATCCAAACATAAACACTTTCTGGTAAGTCTGATCTCACTATTCTATCTTTACAGAGAGTAGAAAAAATAGAAGGGACTTATCGTTGCACTAGAAAGAATAACAACTGTTCAAGATATAGGGTCAATATAACATATATTTTTCCAATGGCACACACAGTTTAATTTACCTTCTAAGATATCATATATCAAGACTCGATAATTTACTTAGTTACATATGTTCTCAATTCAATAACTTACGAGATTATATCCTTAATTAATGGGGACGCGTGACTGCGACCGGCCCGTGTTTTGGTCCATCCTTAATTAATGGGGACGCGTGACTGCGACCGGCCCGTGTTTTGCTTCTTGGACCGACCGGGTAACCGCAGAGCTGGCTCAACTCTCGCCAAACAGGGCGGATGTCGTGACGGTGATGGAGAATCTGATGAGGCAAGAACCAGCTCTCCCTTTCCTACTCTATTCTAGTATTCGATGAGTCACGGTATAATATTCTAGTAACCGCAGAGCTCTCCCTTTCCTACTTTATTCTAGTATTCGATGAGTCACGGTATAATATTTTGATCTCTTCTGGGGATCGAACGGTCGTCCAGGTCTAGACATGGACACATGAGGTCCTTGGTGGTGAATGAATGCTGATATCATCGAGTTTCGGTTAATTATTCTTTCCAAACGTTTCTGTTGGAACCTTTTGTACGACAGTGGTTTTTTCACAAAAAAATTGCCTACTTTGTCTCGAAGATGATTGGTGGAATAGTAATGTTATATTATTTCCGGGTAGTTAGAGAAGTCCCCTTCATATATTTGGTGCACTCATTGTTTCCCTTGGGCCAATTCTGATGCTCCTATGAAAAAGTAGGAGATTGATCTAAAACAAAGAACAGAGAGACACAATATGGAGGAACAGAGATTGATCTATTATTTCTTTTCTGATGTGTGTACAATATATAGGAGGGACCCCTCCTCCTTTTATAACCACCTTCCAGGGTTTCAGCAAAGGGACCATCATGGACCTTCATGGGTCAGGTGGTTTCCCAACACTCCCCCTTGTACCTTTTGCCGTGAGATGCATTTGCCTTATTAAAACTCTAGAAAAACCCAGTGAAAAAAATACTTGGAGAAAGAGTGCATAGCATACGCTTGCTGTGTCGCATGAATTGCCTCATTAAAACCTTACGTAAGAAAAACTTCTGTGAAAAACTTGCTAAGGAAAAATAATACAATTCACCCAAACTTCAATGTTAATCTTCGAGATCCACGTTGGGTACTCAAATTTCATGTTCAAGATTTATTTAGGAGTATGTAAAGATTCTCCCCCTAAGATCTGCACTTCCCTAAATATCATCATCCTAATTCCTCTAACGCACCTTCCAAAAGTAGATGCTGGGAGTGACTTAGAGAATAGATCAGCAAGGTTCTCACACAACTTGGTGTGCAGTATCTTAATCTTGTTCATCTTATGCATTTCATGAGCATAGAAGAACTTGGGATTGATGTGCTTCGTGAGGATGCTTTTCAGATAGCCCATTTGCACTTGAGCAACACAAGCTGCATTGTCTTTATAAATGATAGTGGAGTTTGCTCAGTGTTCAAACCACATTATTTCTGGATATGGTGAAACATTCTTCGAAGCCATGCACATCCTCAGGAAGCTTCATATAGGGCAATGATTTCCGAGTGAGTTATCGACGTCGAGACTAGAGTCTGCTTAGATGACTTCCAAGAAATTGTTGTTTCACCACAACGGAAAACATACCCAGTTTGTGATTTGCCTTTATGTGGGTCCGATAAGTACCCAGCATCGGCATAACCAACCAAATTGAAATCATGATTCCTTCAATAAAACAAGCCAAGATCTTTGCTTTCTTGGAGGTAACAAAAGATATCCTTGATCCCTTTCCAAAGCCTTTTGGTGGGTTATGCATTGTACCGGGCTAGCAAGTTTACAGTGAATGCAATGTCTAGCCTGGTGCTATTTGTGAGGTACATTAGTGCTCCAATTGCACTCAGATATGGGAATTCTGCTTTTAAACTTCCTCCCCCTCTTCTCTAGGCCTGTATGGGTCTAGGTCTGCTTGTAATGACCTTCCGACTATTGGGGTCTTTGCGGATTATGTCTTTTCAAAACTAAATTTCTTTGGCACTTTCTGCGTGTAAGATGATTGGTGTACCAAAATTCCTCCTTGGACATGCTCAAGCTACAAGCTTAAACCAAACATAGTTTTACCTAAGTCCTTTATTTCAAACTCAGACTTCAAGTATGAGCTAGCTTCTTCTATTTCTTCATCCGTCCTAATGATGTTCAAGTCATCTACATAGATGGAGATTATACAAAATCCGTTCAAGGATCATTGTATAAAAACACATGGACAATCTTTGTTGTTTGTGTAGCCTTTCTTGTAGAGAAAGTCACTCAATCAATTGTATCACATTCTTCCTGATTGCTTTACCCTATACAGTGATTTCTCTAATTTCACACTGTATAGGTTTCTGTTTGCTCTATCTTGGTTCGGGACAGGGATACCTTCTGGTACTTTCATGTATACGTTCGAATCCAAATTTCTATAAAGATATGCTGTGACAACATCCATTAGTTTCATTTTCAACTTCAAGTTGACTGCCATTGAGATTAGATACCTAAAGGTGATTCCTCCCTTGATCGGGGAATAGGTTTCTTCGTAATGAACTCCTGGACATTGAGTGAAACCTTGTGCAACAAGCCTTGCTTTGTACTTACAATTTCATTATTTTCATTCCTCTTTTGAACAAAGACTCATTTGTGACCTACGGGGTTTATATGGGGAGGTGTGCGGCATACTGGTCCAAACACTTTTCTTTTGTTCAGAGAGATTAATTCTGCGGTGATTACCTTCTTCCATTCCTCCCAATCTAGTTTTTTCTAGCATTCTACCAGAGATGCTGGCTCGGGATAATTATCAATGATTGTGGCAATCTTCTTTGCAAAATGTGCATCAACATTGGCTATTGCTCTATTGAGAGATTCTCCCGTTGTTACAAAGTTTATGGCCATTTCATCACGAGGTGCTTCATCATGCACTTCTGCTTACTCTTCTCTACTATTTCCCATCACATGAGCAAGTTCCTTTAGTTTTTCATCACCTATGTGTGCGCACACAATATTTCCAGCAGCCTCCTTCAATGGAAGATTCAGATATGGAATTGCCTTCTTCATAAGCTTCTTTTTAGTGCCAGGTCTCAACTGGCTCCCCTTCTTGTTTTGGGGCCTTTTCATCATTGCCTTTAGTGAGTCCTCTTTCCCTGTTTTCCCCAAAAGTCTCCAGGTACTTTGGGTTTGAGAAGCTTGAGTTCCTGTTCTTTTTCTTTGAGGCCTCTAAACAAGATGAGGGATACCTTCTGCTTTCTTTAGTATTTCAACCCTCTTTGGTGCATTTCGAGCAGGTACATGCAACTTAACCACGTTCTTCTGATCATAAAAAAGATCAGGCAGCTCATTTGCTAGGTTCTGCAAATCAATTATCTTCTAGACTTCTTGATTTGCTTCACTAGTGCGAAGGTCATGACCGGGAATCCCAGTGGAATGCCATATGATTTCTCGGTATTTTTCATCCAAATTTTGATTTCCTCCCCCTAATAACGGGAAACGATCATCGTCAAAATGCAATCAGCGAATCGGGCTATATGCAAGTCTTTAATCGTGGGTTCCAAATACCTGGTTATGGATCTACTCTCATAACCAATGTATATCCCAGACTTGCGAAGAGGGCCCATTGCAGCCCGCAGTGGAGGTGGTATAGGTACATATACCATACATCCAAACTTTCTAAGATGGGAAATTTTTGAGATGACCCCTTGCACTAGCTACATAGGTGAATGGATGTTGTAGGCCGATGGTCTAAAATTGATGACTGCTACTACATGCAGGACTACGTGTCCCCTACAAGTGTTGGGCAAGTTACAACTCAGCAAAAGTGGCCGAGCTATAAATTTAATTCTTTTTATCAGTGCTTTGGCTAATCTATTTTGCGTATGGATGTGTAGCATAGATTGCTCAACGACTATTCCAGTTGCTATGCAATAATCATCAAATGCCTTGGAAGTAAATTCGCCGGCATTATCCATTTGAATGGACTTCACACGATGATTTCAAAAGGTATTCTTAATTCTGATGATCTGCGAGATCAGCTTTGCAAAAGCATAGTTTCTTGTTAATAGCAAACATACATGCAACCATTTCAAGGAAGCATCAATGAGCACCATGAAGTACCGAAATGGCCTTGATAAGGGCTGAATTGGGCCGCAAATATCCCCCTGAATGCGTTCCTGGAATGCAGGGATTTCATTTTGCACTTTCATAACAGATGGGCTAGTTATTAATTTCCTAGTGGCACATGCAGGGCACACAAAATCTTCATGATTCGGGAAATTTTTAACATTAATACAATGACCTTGCGAGTTGTTCACTGTATTTCTCATTATTTTAAGACCAGGGTGGCCTAATCTACAATGTCATAGAGAAAATAACTCAGAGCTTTTAAAAACAGTCTTCAGAGAAGTATACACTACGGGTGCATTGATTCTTGTGTAGTACAACCCAGATTCATATGAGGAATATTTTTCTAAAACCATTTTCTCACATTCCGCGTGCTTCACAATGTAAAAAAAATATTTGCCATTTTCTACATTTGCCATGAGCTTGGCTGTTGCATCTATGTCTATGATAGACTAGGAGGATGATGCTAGTGGGGTGTCCTCATCCATGGCATCATCATCGCCTACCTTGGCGAAATGTGCCTTTGCTAGTGCATTTCCTTTTGCCTTCTTCTTGGCCTGATATGCATTGATGACATCCTTGGGTTTCTGATATATCTTCGACCAGTGTCCCCAAGTACCACACCTGAAGCACATTTGGTTTTGCTGTCCATACGGCTTAGTGAGTGGCTTCTCCTTGCCATTCTGCTTCTCTTGGGCATTGGACTTTCCCTTAGCTGGATTTTTCTCTTTTCCACCCTTCTTGCCCCTCTTCCTATGAGTGGGCTTCCTCACCTGTAGCTATTGGCATTGACCTCTTCCAGGGGGCTGTGAGATGAAGTGCTTGCAAAGAACATCATCTTGTGACTCCGCAACTTGCATAACATCAATCATTTCGCAATACTCCTTGTATGTGTCCTGACGATAGCAGCGGGCACTCTGGATAGCACTACGGTGGAAAGTGGAAAGAGTTTTCTCAATCTTCTCTTCTTCGGTGATCTTCTTGCCACATAGAGAGAGATTGATACAAATTATGTGCAAGATAAAATTGTACTCGACTCTTCATTGAGGGCTTTTCGACGATCGCGAGACCTCTTACGCAATTGTACTCGACGCTTCATTGTACCCGAAGACCGTGACCCAGATTCGGAGTTTTCTTGGGATGGCAGGTTACTACCGCCGCTTCATTGAGGGCTTTTCGACGATCGCAAGACCTCTTACGCAATTGTTGAAAAAGGAGAAGAAGTTTAACTGGACGCCGGAATGTGAGAAAGGTTTCCAAGAGCTGAAGAAGCGATTGACACCAGCGCCGGTGTTGGTTTTGCCGGATGTTAATCAAAACTTTGATATATATTGTGATGCATCACGCCAGGGACTTGGGTGTGTGTTGATGCAGAACTGGAAGGTCGTTGCATATGCATCGAGGCAGCTGAGGCTGCATGAGGAGAATTATCCGACGCATGACCTAGAGTTAGCTGTAGTAGTGCATGCCTTGAAGTTATGGTGTCATTATTTGATCGGGAACAGATGTGAAGTGTATACAGACCATAAGAGTCTTAAGTACATTTTCACCCAATCGGATCTGAATATGAGGCAGAGGAGATGCTTAGAATTGATCAAGGATTACAATGTGGGGATCCATTACCATCTTGGGAAGGCCAACGTGGTAGCCGATGCTTTGAGTCGGAAAAGCCACATTGTGAACATGTTGATAGCCGAAAGTCAGGTCGAGTTATGCAAGGAATTTCAGAAGATGCAGATTGAGGTGGTACCCAAGGGATTCTTGGCTGCATTGGAGGTGAAGCCTACCATAGAAGACCAGATCCGAGAAGGACAGAAGGACGATGACAAGGTCCAACAAATCTAGTCCAAGATGGAGGAAGGCAAGGCAAAAGGCTTCAAGATGGATGAGCAAGGCACGTTGTGGATTAAGGATCGCATCTGTGTGCCGAACAGGAAGGAGCTAAAGCAGTTGATTCTGGAAGAAGCCCATGACTCCAAGTATTCCATTCATCCAGGAAGCGCTAAGATGTATCAGGACCTGAAGGAAAGATTCTGGTGGCCAAGTATGAAACGTGAAGTTGTCGAACATGTTGCGTTGTGCGACATATGTCAAAGAGTCAAGGCAGTGCATCAGAGGCCAACAGGATTACTACAGCTGCTAAGAATACCTGAGTGGAAGTGGGAGGAAATCGGGATGGATTTCATCACCGGTTTACCTAAGACTCAAGGAGGGTATGACTCCATATGGGTTATAGTGGATCACCTGACTAAGGCAGCCCATTTTATCCCTGTGAAGACCACTTATTCAGGAGATAAATTAGCAAAGTTGTATATGACCAGGATCGTCTGTTTGCACGGAGTGCCGAAGAAGATTGTATCGGACAGAGGAACCCAATTCACCTCAAGATTCTGGAATAAGCTTCATGAAGCCATGGGGACCCGTTTGAACTTCAGTACCGCATATCACCCGCAGACGGATGGGCAAACTGAAAGAGTTAATCAGATTCTGGAGGATATGCTACGAGCTTGTGCATTGGCTTATGCTACCTCTTGGGATAAAAGTCTGCCGTATGCTGAGTTCAGCTACAATAATAATTATCCGGCCAGTCTACAGATGTCACCTTTTGAGGCACTGTATGGTCGACCTTGTCGAACGCCATTGAACTGGAATGAGACAGGTGAACACCGTGTCTTTGGGCCGGACATTCGTCAAGAAGCCGAAGAGCAGATTGCCATGATCTGGGAAAGACTGAAGATAGCTCAGTCAAGACAGAAAAATTACGCGGACAACCGTCGCCGAGACTTGAGCTTTGAACCGGAGGATTTCATGTACCTTAGGGTTACACCTCTCAAGGGAGTTAAGAGATTCCACGCCAAAGGGAAACTCGCACCACGTTATGTTGGGCCATTTAAGATTTTGAGCCGCAGAGGCGAAGTTGCTTACTAGTTGGAGTTACCGTAGTCGTTGGCAGGTGTGCATGATGTGTTCCATGTGTCACAACTGAAGAAGTGTCTTCGAATACCAGACGAGCAGGCACCGTTAGAGTCAATAGGGCTGTAGGAGGACCTTACTTATAAGGAGCACCCCATGAAGATTCTTGACACCCTGGATCGAGAGACGAGAAATAAATCAACCCGTTTCTGCAGAGTCTAGTGGAGCAACCATGCAGAGAGTGAAGCGACTTCGGAGCGCGAGGAGGATTTGAAGAAAGAATTTCCGAACCTATTCCTTAGTTAGCCCTGAATCTCGGGGTCGAGATTCTGTTAAGGGGGGGAGATTTGTAACACCCTAATTTTTGTTTTTCATGAATTTTGAAGAGATTTTGCACTTTTGAGAATTTTTGGAATTTTCTGGAATTTATTTGGATTTAATTTCAATTTATTCCCTTTTGAAATAATTAAAGAATTAAAAGTTTTAAATAAAATTTTGTTGGAAATATTTTATCTAAGTCCAAAATGTCTCAAAGTATTTTCCAGAATTGTTTTGTAATTTTTCTGATTATTTTGCTATTTTTCTTGAATTATTTGAATTTTTAGAATTATTTTGAATATTAAATTGCTGGAAAATTCAATCGGTTTCACTGTTCATCCGACCGAGCCGGACCAGAGTCAGACTTGAGTCTGACTCGAGTCCGAGTCGAGCCAGTCCGACCGGACCGCACCTAACCCTAGATCCAAAGCCGTCCGTTTCTGATCGAACGGATGAGATCGAGCCACGTCGCGTGCGCGTGTGGAGCGTTGGATCCGGGCCTCCGAGCTCGACTCAGACTCTGCCGCTCAACGGCCGCGCCGCAATCTCCACGGGGATCTCGGACGTCGAGGCTGTATTTAAAGCGTGGACTCGTCCCCGAGAATCACCGTTTGACGCCGCACTGTTTGCCCCAAGCCATGCCGCCTGAGCTGCTGCCTTTGCTGAGGAATCGCTCGCCGTAGTTGGGTTAGGGCTTCACTTCGAATTCTTGCGCGTGCCGCCGCCGTCAAGCCGCCTCCGCCGTGTTGAAGCCCGGATTTGGAACCACAAGGACGAGGCACATTGGACCGCACCATCCACCTCGCCGGAACTGCGCCAAAACGCCGCGGGCTTGGTCGTCTTCCCCGACTCCGGCAGAGCAGCGCCACCGCAACGCCATCATCGCCCTCGAAGCACGCCAGCCATCCGATCCAAATCCAACGTACACGGTGAGTCCATGTTACCCCGAAACGAAATCCACGTTTCGGTTTTTAGATCTAATCTCAACCGTTGGATCTAGATCCAACGTTCTAGTTTGAGCCACGTAGCCGTAGGTGCACCATGCTAGGGTTAGTTCTCAGCCGTTAGATCTAGATCGTACGGTTGGGGATAACTGCATTGTAACGTTAGATGCGATCTCAGCCGTTCGATCGAGATCAAACGGCGTAGATTGAGCCACGTGTCGTCACCCGGGTCATGCCACGCCACCCCACGGTGAGGCGAAACCCGATCGGATCTGGACTGTCCGATCTAAATCGTACGGCCCAGATTAACCACGTTGCCCGCAAAGTGCGAGATCCAGATCTGATTTGGACCATTGATTTTCAAATCAACGGTCCAGATCGTGCCACGTGCAAGGGAGCCGAACCGGCGCGGTCCACGCGGACGTGCCCGGTCATCGCTGACATCACGCGTGACGCCGCCGAGGGCCCAGCGTGTCGGCCGGTACGCCCAACGGCACCGTGACGTCACGGTGGGGCCCGCGTGTTAGTGCGCCCAGCTGAGCCGTGCTGACGTCGGCAGTGACGTCACCCGAGTGGGTCCCACGTGTCAGTGACACGTGAACCCGTGGACCGGGCCCGAGCCGTGGACCAAGTCCATGGGCCGGCTGACGTCATGCTGACGCAATAATTCGATTTTTCAATAGAAAAATAATCTGGTGGAAATTCAAATCCATGCTGGCGTCAAGCTGATGTCATTAATCGGATTTTTCAATAGAAAAATAAATGAATTAATTCGGTTTGTTGATTTATTTGAATTTTCAAACTTCAAACGCTTATAACTTTTGCATTTCAACTCCGATTTGAGTGATTCCAATTTCTAAATTTTTATGAAATTTAGATCTAAAATATGAATTTTAATTAATTTTTGAACATGAATTTTTCTCTGTTTATATTTATTTAATAGATTCTTTAAACTTTAAACAATTATAACTTTTGCATTTTAACTCCGATTTGGGTGATTCAAATTTCTAAAAATTTGTAAAATTATGCCCTTTTTGTTTATGGACTTTATTTGAACTTTTGGGCAATGTGTATGTACTGTTTTATTTATTTATTGCTATTTGCACGCGTTACGAGTAGACGTTGAAGTACGTGAGGGCTTCGAAGGTGAAGTGTTGACCCAGGAGCCAGCTCAAGATCAAGAACAAGTAGTTTTTGAAGGCAAGTTATGCTTTGACCATATTGATCCCATTTTTAAAATTTAATTGATTTAAATTATTGCATGCTAATTTAGTTAGAAAATGCTTTAAATAATTCTAGGAAATTAGATAAATGCCAAATTGCAGTATGACACCTTGATTAATTACTTATGTGCCATGAACCCTTGTTACCCTAGATGTGGATTATTTAGTTGGACATTATTAAATTGCCAACATGGGTATTTAGACCGTTGTAGTATAATGCTTAGACCTGCCACGTATACATGACACGATTTTGGACAATTACTTGTTAACCTTGACTTAATGAGATATGGAACATATTTCTGAAAAGTGGCATGTGTTATTGATGATGATGTTAATGGCAAGTGGTGCGTGGTAATCAACTGGGGTTTGATAAATAGTTTCGACCGGGGCATGTGGCAAGAATGATCAGGTGGGCCAGTTGTGGCACTGGGGAAATTGATTTGGTTCTTCGGGTAATCTTGCCTTGGTCACCCTAAGGACTTAACCTTGCAAGCCTTTGCACTGAGTCAAACGTGCAACCACATGTCTGTAATGGGACAGACCTAGTTGATTAAGTTGCTAATAACTTACTTGTGGGACATCGGGGTGTCAACTATACCTTTTGTGTAGTTGTACGGGGGAGCGTACCGGGGCTGCGGCCAGGTACCCATCTAACGGTTGATTGGCCTAGACTTTGCCTTTGCTAAGGGAAGGGTCAGTGTACAATAACCGGGGAGGTCCACTTGTACAGTTAGAGGTTTCCGAAAGACTTTGTTACGGACGCTCACCTTTGTGGTGTTTGGTTGTATCTTGTGGGTAAAGTGCATAACCTCTGCAGAGTGTAAAATCTATTCGAATAGCCGTGTCCGTGGTATTGGACATTGCTCGAAAATTACAGTCAAGGGTTAGAATTTCACAAAAATGGCTTGACTTTGGGAGAATGGTTGGTTTGAAATGATGAATTGGACCTAGGATTGGGAAATGCTTTATTTGTGAGATCATTGTGAAAGTACTCTATTCATTATTGTTTTCCCGCTTTGTAATGTATTTTCAACACCCCAATTTTTGCTTTTCATGAATTTAAATGAAATTGCACTTTTGGGAATTTTTGGAATTTTCTAGAATTTATTTGGATTTAATTTGAATTTATTCCCTTTTGAAATAATTAAATAATTAAAAGTTATAAATAAAATTTTGTTGGAAATATTTTGTTTGAGTCCAAAATGTCTCAAAGTATTTTCCAGAATTTTTTCTGGAATTTTTCTGATTATTTTGCTATTTTTCTTGAATTATTTGAATTTCTAGAAAGTATTTTGAATTTTAAATCGCTGGAAATTAGCCGAGTGGGTTTGTACTATTCATCCGACCGAGTCCGACTCGAACCGGACTCAAGCCCGACCGAGCCAGCCTAACCCTAACGCGCGTGGCCGTCGGATCTTGATCCAACGGCCAGCGTTGCGCCACGTCGCCCGATCCGAGTCCTGTTCGGACTCCGCCGCCGCCGCCGAGTGGGCCTCGGTTTTCGCGGTTTTCACGAAAGTCGAGACCCCTATTTAATGCTCAGCCGCCGCCATCGTGTTCCTCTCTTCCGTGTGCACCCGTAGCCCTAACCCATCGAGCCCGAGCAGCCGCCGTTCGCCCGCTAGAGCTCGCCGAAGTTGGATTCGTGCTCCGCCGCGGTTTTCCGCTGTTTCAGTAGCCGTTCGCCGTCCTCCGCCGTCACCGAGCCTAGATCCGGATCCGCCGCGTTGAGCCGCGTCGAGGGGTACCACTCACCTCGCCGAAGCGTGCCCGAAGCGCCGTCGGGCTCATCATCGTCTTTGTCTCCATCCACCGAGCTCCGCCGCATGCCATCGCCGAACCGCGAAGCTTCTCCGCCGATGGATCTTCATCGCACGGCCAGGATTCGTCCACGTCACCCACGGGTATGCCTCACATGTCACTCTTTAGATCTAATCTCAGCCGTTGGATCTAGATCTAACGCCCTAGATTGTGCCACGTAGCCCGTAACAGCACCGTGCTAGGAGTAATCTCAGCCGTTAGATCTAGATCGTATGGTTGGAGTTAGCCCGCGTTGTAGCATTAGATGTAATCTTGGCCGTTCGATCGAGATCGAACGGCGTAGATTGAGCGTGTGTCGCCGCCTGGGTCATGCCACGCCACCCCACGGTGAGGCGAAACCCGATCAAATCTGGACCGTCCGATCCAAATCGAACGGCCCAGATTAACTGCGTTGCACCGCAACGTGCGAAATTAGATCCAATCTGGACCGTTGATTTTCAAATCAACGGCCTAGATCAAGCCACATGTCCGAAAGTTGGACCGGCGCGGTCAACGCGGGCGTCGCCCGGTCACCGCTGACGTCACACGTGATGTCAGCCGGGGGCCCGCATGTCAGTGGCCTTGCCCACCGTGCGGTGACGTCATCTGTGACGTCACGCTGACGTCATGGTGGGGGCCCGCGTGTTAGTACCGTCAGCCGAGCGTGGTGACGTCAGCTGCTGACGTCATCCCGTGGGTCCCACCTGTCAGTGACACGTGAACCCGTGGACCGGGTCCACGGTGGACCAAAACCGAACCGTGGATCGAGTCCATGGACCGGCTGACGTCATGCTGACGCAATAATCCGATTTTTCCATAGAAAAATAATTCGGCGAAAAATCAAATCCCGTGCTGACGTCATTTTTCAGATTTTTCAATAGAAAAATAAATGAATTAATTGGGTTTATTGATTTATTTGAATTTTCAAACTTGAAACACTTATAACTTTTGCGTTTTAACTCCGATTTGAACGATTCCAATTTCTAAATTTTTATAAAATTGAGATCTACTTAAATATGATTTTTAATTAATTTTTTATTATGAAATTTTCACTGTTTATATTTAATTAGTAGATTCTTTAAACTTTAAACAATTATAACTTTTGCATTTTAACTCCGATTTGGGCTATTCAAATTTCTGAAAATTTGTAAAATTATGCCCTTTCAGTTTATGGACTTTACTTGAATTTTTGAGCAATGTGCATATATTGTTTTATTTATTTATTTCTATTTGCACGCGTTACGAGTAGACGTTGAATTACCCAAGGGCTTCGAAGGTGAAGTGTTGACCTGGGAGCCAGCTCAAGATCAAGAACAAGTAATTTTTGAAGGCAAGTTATGCTTTAATCATCTTGCTCCTATTTTTGAAAATTAGTTTGATTTAAATTATTGCATGCTAGTTTAATTAGAAATTGTTTTAATTACTCTGGGAATTAGATAAATGCCAAATTACAGTATGACACCTTGATTATTAATTATGTGCCATGAACCCTTGTCACCCTAGTTATGGAATATTAGTTGGTCATTATTAAATTGCCAACATTGGGTAATTAGACCGTTGTAGTATATTGCTTAGACCTACTATGTGCACATGACATGATTTTTGGACAATCAAATGTTAATATTGACTTAATGATATATTGAACTTGTTTTTGGAGAATTATTATGTGTTGTGATCGTTGATGGCACGTGGTGCATGGTAATCAACTGGGTTTGATAAATAGATTTAGACCGGGGCAAGTGGCAAGAATGATATGGTGGGCCATGAGTGGCACCGGGGATGTCAATTTGGTTCTTCGGGTAGTCTCGCCCTGGTCACCCTAAGGACTTAACCTTGCAAGCCTTTGATCCGAGTCAAACGTGCAACCACATGTCCGCAATGGGACGGACCTAGTTGAGTAAGTCACTAATAACTTGCCTGTGTTACCTCGGGGTGACAACTACACCTTTTCATGCAGCTTGAAAGGGGAGCGTACCAGTGCTATGGCATGGTACCCATCCAACGGTATGTTGGTCCCATACTTCGCCTCTGTTAAGGGAAGGGATGGTGTATGACAAAAGCCGGAGAGGTTCACTTGTAAAGTTTGCAGTCTCTGAAATGCTTTGTTACGATCACTTGCCTTTGTGGTGTTTGACTGTATCTTGTGGGTAAAGTGCATAACCTCTGCAGAGTGTAAAATCTATTCGAATAGCCGTGTCCGCGGTACTGGACATTGCTCGGGGATTACAGTTAAGGGTTAGATTTTCATGAAAACAACTTGGACTTGGAAAGTTTGGTTGGGTTAAATGATGACGTTGATGGAAATGTGGATTAGGAAAGGAAAAGTGTTTACTTAACTCCTGGAAAAGTTATTGATATAATCTTTACCTTTACTGCTTTCGAATCTACTTATGCTACTTGTTAACTGCTGTTTTACTGCAAATGTACCTGTTAGCCTATTCTTTGTAATAAGCCATGCATATAGAATACTAGCTGCATTCTGTGCATGACTTGCTGAGTACCAAGTACTCACCCTTGCCACAATACAACATCAGTTGAAGGAGAAGCGACGCCAGCTTTGGAAGAAGAACTTCATGAGGAGCCATCTACTTAGGGAGCGAGCCCAGTCAGTTGACTGTGGTATACTGGATGGCACCACGTTGATGCTTTTATTCCACTGCAATTTATTTCCTTAATAAGTTTTCGCCCTGTGTGGCGTACTCTTGTAACTTGACCATAAGGTCGAGCAACTAGTTTGGTTATCTTAATTAAAGTACTTTATTACTATCGATGTGTATGATTGTGATATTTACCGATGTTGAGACTGTGTGCACTAGCGTGATCCTGGACTAGTGCTGAATACACAAAGGGTCCAAATTTGCAAATTCGGGTCCCGACAACCAGCTCAATGTTGCTTTTGTCAAGCTAGGAAAATTTCATTCCAAGTCTAGTGCTAAGTGTGCAGAATTAGAGAAGGAAGTAGGTACCTTGTCTTGGTAGTTAGCTTCACTTAAATCATGTTCATCCCGAGACTCTGATGGCTGTACTCTCTATGATGCTTTGCTCGTGGAGTTGGAAAACCCTAGGACCTTACATGATAGTGTGGTTTCTGATCTTGAGGCTCTTAGGTCGAAGGATGTTAGCACATGTTCTGCTGATCCTATTCCTGCTGATGCTAGTTTTCTTCATGCTCACACGACTGCTTCTTGTGAAAATTGCCCTAAATTGCTTGCTGAAATTGATGCCATGAGCTCACACCATAGGAAGCTTTCTGCTAGAAATGGTGAACTTCAATCATATGCTTCTAACGACCCAGTCAACTCATGTGAGGGCTGTAAGCAACTAAAACTTGACAATGATGCTTTGACTGTCAAGTGTGCTAAATTTGCTAAGGACTTACTAGTTAAGTCTCCAACTGGTTGCTTGCTGTGTGTTGGGGTTAAGAATGATGTTGACAAAGTCCACACTAAGCTTAGGAAGAAGCTAAAGGCCCAGTTTGGTAGAATTAGAGATGCTCCTTGTGTGTCTTCCGAGTCCCTCAAGATTGAGGCCGCTGTTTACAGGGAGAGATTTGCTCGTGCTATTCGCTCTTCTCCATCTGGCTCTTCTTCTTTTATTCCTTCCCCTGCTCTTCTTGTGCCTCACTTTTTCGAGAGTGCCAGTACCTCATGAGCACCCTTGAGAAATTTGTTGGAGGCAAGAAGAAGCTCAATCTCATCTTAGACCAATCCAAAATTAGTCGATTCAATCAAGGTCTAGGATTTGATTCCTTGGAGTACGCACGGGCGCATCCGCCTACTGTTGTGCGTGCCTCCAAGAGTGGAGAGATTGTGGTTGCTCCTCAGATGAGCACCACTGCATTCAGGTCAGCAGGTCTGGTCCACGGGATCTCTAACGAGAAGGATGCTGCTCCTGCTACTTCGGCCTCCAAGGCGAAGTATACATGCACCTTCTGTTAGAAGGATGGACACCTGGTTGACTTATGTTTTAGACGAACCAAGATCACTCGACGTGAGCTTGTTAGTGCCCTTATGGGTATTCAGGGTTATCCCCAGACTCTGAGTGCTTCTAAGGCACACATGGCTTCTAGGCAGGTTTCACAGTTGCTTCTTTTTAGACAGCATATGGGGCTTGGTTTTCAGGCTTCTTCTTTTGGTTTTCATCCCAGAGCTGTTCTGAGTCAGCCTTTCCACTGTCCTTATGATATTCCTCATTTTTTTCCATCGAGGTGGATATCAGCGGTGTGAGCTTGCTTCCTCTAACAGGAAGTCTGAGCAACGTGTTGTGGATGGTCTGGCCTTTGCACGCCGGCAGACCAACCCAGCACCTACTCCCAGATGTTCTACTGGAGTTGTCTCTGAGTTTGTGAGAGTTGAGTCTAGGGGAGGCACTCGATTGCATTCTACTGCTCCTTTGACTCCTACTTCTGCATAGGTGACTCAGTATTAGGTTCCTAGATCAGCTTGATCTGTCCTAGTACTGAGACATCTGCCTTTTGCTCTCATTGATTCAGGTTCGTGGGACAGGGAAGGGGGAGGTTTGGATCGTAGACTCCGGCTATTCACGTCATATGACTGGAGACTCCCGTTGGTTTTCTTCCCTAGTCCGAGCTCCCGGTGATGAGGTGATCACTTTTGGGGATGCTTCTTCAGGTAGAGTCGCTAAAGGTATTGTCTGCATTAATGATCAGTTTGTCCTTAAGGACGTTGCCTTAGTGAGTAAGCTGCATTTCAATTTGCTTTCTGTTACTCAGCTTATCGATGACCATATCAAGGTAAGCTTCAAGTTTAGTGGTTGTAGAATCCTCGATTCTCATGGGGAGTTGATTTATGGGATTTCGCTTTGGGAGAGTCTTTCGTGCTTATTTTTCTTCTTCTTCTCGAGACTCTCTCCATTGTCTTATTTCTTTAGAGTCCCGTGATCTCTCCTTTTGGCATAGGAGGCTTGGTCACATTGGCTTTGGTCGGCCGGGCGTGGTCGGCCAGGGGTGTGGAGGTGATCGGCGACTACGGGTCGCACATGGAAACCTGCACTGTGGCTACATGCCACGGCACCGTGTTTCATGCGTAGATTAGATGCATGCATGTGGATTCATATAAGAGATTCAAAGATTGTAAATCAATCACCATTTCCTACCTTTCCAATCTATCTTGGTGTTCGTTAGAGCTTACTGAGGAACCGTGCTACCAGATGTAGTCCATGGTTCCCTAGACAGATCTAAAACAAAGAACAGAGAGACACTCCTGTGAGATCGCAGCATTTTAAAACAAAGTAAGAGCACAAAAAATTCAGCAAGGGGAATGAAACAAGAAGGATGGAATAAGTCAAAAATTCATTCATTATCTTAGCAAATTTTAACTATAGAAAATAGTTATATCATCTCTTATGGCCAGTGTAACTAGGGTCAAGTCTTACAGTCAGTATGGCTCTGATACCACCTCTGTCGGGGCCCAAATGTGCAAATCCAGACCCTTTATGTTTTTCGCACAAGTTCAGGATCATGCTAGTGCACACAATCTCAACATAGATGAATATCACAATTATACACAGTGAAATAATAAATAAACTCCAAGTATTATTATAACCTGTTGAGTTAACCTTATGGTCAACTTACAATAATACACCTTGCAGGGCAAAGTCTCACATAAATTAAACTGCAATGGAAAATAAATAGAACTCGTGGTGACCAATCAATATGCCACAAGTAACTAACTAGGTTCGCACCCTAATTCGTCGGTTCCTCCTGGTACTCCTCCTCCAAAGCTGGCGTTGATTCCTACTCAGCTGGTGTTTGTGTTGTTGCAAGAGATGAGTACATAAAGCACTCAACAAGTCGTGCATAGAATGCATTTCTATTACTACTTGCATGGCTTATTCCAAATGGCAGGCTTAATGGTTGGTTTGCAGTAAAGCAACATTCACAAGTATTCATAATAGATTAAAAAGCAGTAAAAAAGTAATAACAATAGTAACTTTCACAAGTGTTTCTCAAGTAAAGCATTTACCATCCTTTACCAATTTTCATGTCACGATGCCCACAATTCCCAAGTTCATTTTATCAAAGTCTAACCCATGACTATAATCCCCGAGCAATATCTCATACCATGGACACGGCTATTCGAATAGTTTTGACACTCTGCGGAGGTTATACACTTTACCCATATGATACAGTCAAACACCACCAAGGCGAGTGACGGTAACAAAGCCTTTACATGCTCCTTCTAGACCCAGTACTGCCCGCTAAGGTTTCAACACTAAAGGGACTGGTTACCACACTTAGGGTCCCCCTCTTGCGCCATGTGAGACCACCCATACACCCAGGACTCACACCACCACGACAGTACCGAAATCTAGATATCACAAATTAATCATCTAGGTCTGTCCCATTCTAGACATGTGGTTATATGTTAGACTCAGTTCAAATTCCTGCAAGTTTAAGTTCTTAAGTGACCAAGGCAAGACTTCCCAAAAAATTCACAAATGTCCAAATCATCAAAACCAAATTGGACCTCCCATGTGCCACATCTGGCCCACCAATAAACATTCCTTGCCACTTGCCCCGGTCTAAAATATTTTATCACCCAATTGATTACCATGCACCACGTGCCATCAACTTCATCAATAACACATGTCACATCTTTCATGAACATGTTCCATATCTCATTAACTCAAGATTAACATATAGTAGTCCAAAGTGATGTCACTTACATGTTGCAAGACTAAGCACACTACAAGCGATCTAGTTAACCCATGTTGGCAAATTATTAAGGTCCAACTATTATTCCATAATCTAGGTTGACAAAAAATTTAGGGCATACAATTAGTAAAGACAAGGTGGCATAATTCAAATGGGTGTTTAGCTATTCCCAAATTAATTGAAATCATTTTATTCAGCTCGCATGCAATAATTTGAATCAACATAAATTTCAAAAGTAGGATCAACATGGTGAAAGCACAACATGCCTTGGAAAAGGACTTGGTCTTACTCGGAGCCTGCTTCTTGGGTCAGCACTTCACCCTCGTACCCTTCTGACACTTCGACGCTATGCAAAAGAATTAAAGAAGCAATAAATAATCAAAACAAAAGAGCAAAGTCACTCTAAAAATTGAATAAAATTCACCATTAAATAGAGCATAATTTTATGAATTTTTAGGCTCTAGAATTACCTCAATCGAAATTCGTATGAACAAGAACGAGCTATTTGAAGATTGATAATAATCTAAAAAGAATACACCAAATTAAATGAATTATTTTTATATTGGAAAATCAAATTATTGCATCACTGTGACATCACGGGACACGTGGCACGCTCTGGTGCTGCCACGTCATCTCCGGTACATGCGCCCGGTCCATGAACCCGCTCAGCGCCACGGTGGACCGGGTGCACGGGACCTCGCTGCGACTGACAGGTGGCCCCAGCGTCGTGATGTCACGGTCGATGTCAGCGGAGCGCACGGGTGAGGCGATGCCTCGGCTTCTGCGCGCTATGTGGCAACCTACTACTGGACCAATGTTCGGTGCAATCTCGGCCGCTGATTCAAAAATCAATGATTCTGATCCTCTTTGATCTATAGCCGATGCTAGGACATGTGGTGACTCAGCACAAAGTCTACGCAGCTCAGTCCTACACGTGGAATCTTGATCCAATGGCTACAATTAGATCTAAGGTACCAATTAACCAATCTAATATAAACCATCCATTTCGAATCAGATGGCTAAGAACCAATCTAGTTCACAGCATTACGCAACAATGTGGCATGTCTCGGTAGTTGCCACCTGGCACGATCCACACCATCCACCTTAGATCGGACGATCACGAATAGATCTAAAGCTATTCAATGTGACTAAATCTAGACCGTTCCTCTAAGATCCAATGGCTCAAATGCATCTAAATAGATCCTACGCAAGACAACCCCTACCATTCGATCTGAAATCCACGGCCATGATCTATCCAACAGATCTAGCGAAACACGCTACGTGGACAAACCTGGGTCGTTTGATGCTGATCGGAGGGCTAATTAATGACCTTCATAGAACTCCGGTGAGGCGCAGTGACAGAACCTAGCCAGAGATGAAGAAGATGATAGCTTGGCGGCATTCTAGGGCCCCTCCAGTGAAGCGCACTATCATGCTGAATTTGTCTCAACGCGACGAATCCGAAGCTGGAAACCAAGCGGCGGAACGCAATCGAACGGTGGTAGAATCCCGCAAAGACCGCAGCGGCGCACCTGAACTTCGTCGACGAATCACGGGGAGACATTGGCGGCTTTGGCTATACGACCTAGGGCAAAACACAGCTGTTGAGGACAGGAAAACTCATGCTCGGTTAACAGCATGGTCAAACAAACACCTAGCTCGAGGTCGAGTGGGAATCGTGCGGTCAACAGACCCCTAGCTCGAGGTCGAGTGGACAACAAACCCCTAGCTCGAGGTTGAGTGGGAGCCATGCAGACAACGACATGGTTAGGGGGATCTTAGCTCGGGCTCAAGCTAGAGAGCAAGGAGCTGACTCCCGCTCAAGGGGTCAAGCTCGGACGATCTCAGTCGAGCATTCACGCCATCAGTTACCAAGATCCTTAAATGATGGAGTTAAGCAAGACGTGGACAAAAATCATGGGACAGTTACGATCCAGCTTTAGTGCGCATGAAGCCACTCCCCCCTGGAATCTCTCCCGGCCGTTTCTAATAATGGTTGGGAGAGGCTTAAAACATCCCTAAGATGAACACAACAAGGAGAGGCCATCGGACAGGTTTTGCACATACACACAAGACATTGAATAGCAGCTCGAACTAGAGAGCACCTCTTGTACTAGAACACGATGAATTCCTTGGCCTCCGGGCAAGACTGGAGTAGAGCTATTACCTGAACCAGGGGCTTGAACCAGTATAATTCTTGGTGTCCCTCTCTTTCTCTCTATCTGGACCATCCTCTGTGAGCGAAGTCAATTCCGGGTTCCACATTCACATCAACCCCTTAACACTTCTGCGGTTAGGTGATTCCGATCATCGACAGCTGGAGCCCACCGTGGGGCCCAAAAGCTTCTCTCATTCAAAGGAACGTCACTTCTTCAACGACACTAGCATCTCCGACTCCAACAAAGCCATGGCGCACATTAATGGGGGATGTTCGGCAAGTTCAGGCTCGGATGCGGTTCCCGAGTGTGATGGCTTCACATCCCTATTTTCATATTCACTGTTGCTGCGTGAACAGTTTGTCTTCATGGCCAACAACCATGATGTAAGCGCAGAGGATGCCCGCCGGATGGCTTGAGTCGCTATCAACCAGGCCATAACCACTCTCCAGCGGGAAGTACGTGGGGAGATTGGTACTTCATCTGGGCGATCCAGGCTTCCCTGCTTGGATGAACACCTGTGTGCTATTGCTCAGGTTATGACTGATCCTACTCGGGTGAAATCAGATCTCCTTGGCCAAGCCTTCGCAGCAGGACCGAGGTCGTCACTCTAGATCCCACTTCCTGATGAGTGATGACAACTCCTAGTGCAGGCGCCATTGCTCTCACCGATCGCCTTCTCACCAGCGAGCCCGGGACGAATCTGATGAGTGATAACAACTCCTAGCGCAGGCGTCGGTGCTCTCACCGATTGCCTTCACACCAGCGAGCCCGGGTTTCGTCCCGGGCGCCTCCACGTTGCCGGCCCCTAAGCGTAACCCAGGGCAATGTTCGGCGTCAGCGAGCTACAACAGCACCCATTCGAATAGCATGTCTAGGAGCCTTTCTCTAGACATCTCACCCCAGGCGTCGCAGGGTTCACAATTGACTGCGCTATCACCCGGGCGATGCCCACGCCGACCGACATGACCAGCATGGTCGTGGGTCTAGTCATCGCAACGATCGTGACACCGGATCTAGCAGCAGTGGCCACTCTTCCCGACGTGGTGCTACGCCAGCCTATGGTTGCTCAGCGTACTCTGATGACCTTCGTTGGGTACACTGGCCGACCCGATTCAAGCCCACCTCGATTGAGCAATTCGATAGGACCAAGAACCCCGACGAGTTCCTTTCGATCTACTCGACCGCGATCTTGGCGGCCGAAGGGGATGAGGCAGTGATGGCCAATTATCTCCTGACCGTATTGGATGACGCAGCGCGTACCTCGCTCTTCAACCAAAAGCATACCTCCTTTCGATCGTGGTGACAGGTACAAAGTGCCCTCCGCTCTAATTTCCATAGCTACTACGAATGGCCTGGAAGGGAGAAGGACCTAGATCGTATCATCCAGGGCAAGAACAAGCCCCTCCGCGACTTCATGTGGCGGTTCATTCGCATGAGAAACTCGATTCCGAGCGTCTTCGATGAGGCCGTGATCAAGGCCTTCAAGTTTGGCGTCCGTGACCGACATCTCACCGAGGACCTAGAGATCACAGTGAGGCTCAACGTCAACAAACTATTTCGCATGACGGAGCGTTATGCAGACGTGAACGACGTGGTACACTGGAAGTGCGACTACGACCAAGGCAAGCTCGGCCTCAATTCTGGAGAAACCGGCCCATCTAATGCCAAGAGCAGCGAATCGGTCCCGACCGCCGAAAAGCGAAAGAGGGATCGCAAGAACAGTGGTGGTCGGCCACGTGTGTTCACTATGACGAATGGTGAGTGCAAAGTAATGGAGTTATGGGAGCCCGACCAGGGGGAGCCCCGACCTCAACGGGGTCGGCCACGACCTCAACAAGCTCCACGCCGACCTCAGCAGGGGTACCGTCGGCACGCCCGACCACAGGGTGCTAAGGAGCGACCCAAATATGACAACGAGAAGTTCTGTCTATTCCATAGGACTTAAGGCCACGACCTTCGAAACTATAGGACCTGGAAGAACAAGCTCGACGCCTTCTATGACGGGCGCGAAGAGATGCCCACGCTCCCAAAGGAAGGCAAACAATCCAATAGGGTCAATGCCAGTGAGGATCTAGACGACCTTGACCTGGAATTTCAGCAGGGCGATTGCCATATTGACATCATCTTTGGTGTCTCGTCGGCATACCAATCCTGGTGCGAGCTCAAAAATGCCGCACGTACCGTTGACCAAGCCACCGCCGGAAAACCCATTGACCAACCCAGCAAATGGGCTGGGACTCCAATCACCTTTTCTTGGGAGGATGCCCCCCAGGGCATGTCTAAAGACCTCAAGACTGCCTTGGTCGTGACCCCGACCATCAGCAATACCATAGTCAGATGAGTCATGGTCGACGGGGGTAGTTCTCTCAATCTGCTCTTAGCAAGCGCACTCGACCGGATGCAGATTCCCCGGTCGAAAGTCAAGAATATAGCTGTCGACGATTGGAGAACAGGCTCCCGCCGAGCTTACTTGTTGAATGAGGGATCAACAGGGGCCCCCTCGTACGAGCAGGGGGGAACGTCCAGGCAATGCCAAGATGGGAGAAACGCGTGGTGTTTTATCCTGGTTCGGGCCTCTCACTACCGAGATAACAGCCCTACTCCAGTGTATTGTCTTTATGATTGGTCAAAAAAGGAGTCCCCCCCAGGTGTTGTCGAGGGGTTTAAATATAGAGCCTCACGCTGTACATAAGGTAACTACCCCCTAGATTGACGCCACGCTTCCATAACCGTAGCGCCCACGATCCAGGTCCCTTGATATACGCAAATAATTTGAATTTCTGGTGCACCCGCCCTTGATTGACTGCTATCTTCCTTTCTAGTGGCATGACCGGCCCCCCGAACATCTACCCTGGTAACAGCGTGGCTTCCACGAGCATGGTTGCTCGTGATCGCCCGGTCTGGTCGTAGGCGAATGGGTAGACACGCATGCTCGGGAGTTATGTTGCCCGGACGGTTTCCCGAGCATCTTCTGCTGGGGCTGTATGGTCGGTAACTTTAGGATCTTCTGGGGGTACAACGGTCTTTTATTGGATAGTTAATCCCCGATAGCTAGGCCCCGAGGTTCAAGTGGGGAGCCACCTGGGCTCGGGCTTCCCCTTGAGCCTAAAAAGACTCGAAGGGGGGATTGGATTCCTGTATCGACACTTGCTCGTTACTTACGACCATCTCGTGTCAGGGAGCAGACTTGTCGCCATGGGGCGAGCATCGGCTTGCTCGCCGCCCGAGCAACTATGCCATGGTTAGGATATTTTTGGTCCCTTCTCCAAGAAGCCCTGTTGTAACGGTAAAGCAGTTTCTTGGGAGTCGCGCATTTACTGGGCGGTTTTCACCGTAACGGACAGACGCCGTTTCGTGAAAGGTCACGGCGGTATTAAATGCACATTTTCACGGGCCCTTTTTAACCCCGACCGTGGCGAGAGACAGGGCTACCTTGCTCTTTGCTCGATCGCACCCAGAATCTCTCCAAGAACCCTAGAGCACTCTTCGGCCTCCTTCTCCCCACAGCAATGACGCTCTTTGGTGTTAGCCAAATGAACCGGAGGAGGCTTCAGGCGCTCGTGGACGGCGGCTACATCGATCCGAGCACGGGTCGAGCGCCTGGGAGCGACAAGACACCGGCGCCGCGAGAGGGAGAGATCGTCTCCTGCGAGCTGTACGTCGTCAACAGGCTTTGCTTGCCCGAGAGTGAGTTCCTTGTCTCCGTACTCGCCTTTTGCGGTTGCGAGATTTCCCATCTTAACCCTAACTCCATCCTTGCTCTCACGATCTTCTCCCATCTTTGCGAGGCGTACGTGGGCGTGGTGCCCATGGCCAGCCTTTTCTTCCACTTCTACTCTCCTTTCCGCACCGGCGGGAATGCGGCCGCCGGTTGCGTCTATCTTCGCCTCCGTCCCCACCGACCATACGAGTACCCTCTCCTTTCCCAGACGGACTCGGTGTCGGGCTGGGCCGACCTCTGGTTTTACCAGAAGAAGGCAGAGGGCAGCCAGCTGATGTACACTGGGCAAGTCGCGCCGGCTACCGAGACAGCGCGCCCGCCCGTGCAACCCGAAGAGGAGCGGATCCTCAGGACCATCAGTGAGCTCACCAAGATGGGGCTCACTGGTCGGGAAATTGCCCGGGACTTCACCTTCAACCGGGTGTCCCCCTTGCGGCGTCGGGAGCACCCCTTCTTTGAGGTGACCGGGTGGCAGGACGTCACCCGCAAAGAAAACGCAGGTTTGCCCCTTGGACCTTCTTTTTGTCCTTTGGTGATGCTCAGTTATTGGTCTGACTTTTACTCATTGCTCGCTTTGCAGCCCTGGGGATGGACTGGGTCGAGGAAAGGGTCGCCGAGATGTTCGACGCTCCTAGAGAGAAGGAGCTGCAAAGCAACCACCAGTTCCCCAAAAATGTGTTCGACCGTAGCGAGGCGGTAAGTATTATTGTCTGTTTACTGCTAGAGAAACGCACCCTGAGCTTGTCTTACTCGGTTTCTGCTCGCAGGAGAGGGTCGCCCTCGAGCTTGCCGTGTCGAGTGCCGCTCCTACTCTCCAAGGAGATACCCCTACCAGGGGTTCACGCAAGAAAGGAGCATGTCGAAGCCACCGACCTTCTGCCTCGCCCCCTCCCGCCAGGCGCTCAAAGCGCCAAGCCACATCCCAGCCTCCGACAAAGCACCACTTGGAGTACGCCGACCGGAAGAAGGTAAGGGAGCTCCGACAGTGGTTTGCTGGCTTCAAGAAGAAGCACCCGGAGCTGATGGGTCGCTTGCAACAGCTGGCCGAGGAGGCAAGGAAGGCCGAGGAGGTGGCCAAGTCCACCGTGAGCAAGGAGCAGCTGGAGGAGCAGATCAAAGCCCTCCAAGCTCGGCTTGCTCAGGTGGTCGATGACCTGGACGAGGAGGAGGATGCCTACGCCCTGGTCAGGAGGAGCCAGAGGTCGACACCTCATCCGACCTTGGCGCTGGAGGGGGCCGACATGGAGGAGGTCGACCCCATGATGGCAAGGGCCAGCGATGCCGCTGCGGAACTCACCGAGGCCTTCGCCGAGGCCTACGAAGCCGCTGCGGGCAGGGTGCCCGTGGTCCAGGGCGAGGAGATCGAGGATAAAGGCGCTCGTCTTCTGGAAGGTAATCTTTGCGTAGCCCTTTTGCTTTTGTTCTTCTCGCGATTTTCCGAGCTAACCCCACTCTGCTTGACGTGGGCGTGATAGCTTGTCTGCTGTCCTTGAATTTGCCGCAAACGGCTGAGTGGATTCTTGACTCCACAGTTAACGCCGAGCTGGGGCGCATCGTTGACTTGGTGATGGACGAGGACTCGGAGGAACCGCCAAGGGTTGAACCTCCAGAGGTTTCCGAGCAGCCTCCTGCGGCCACCGAGCTCCCTCCGGTCCTAGTGGAGCAAGGCTCGCAAGGGGCCGAGGAGGCTACGGCCTTGGTCCCTTATGAAGGGACGGGCGCGGCGCCGAATACCGGGGAGGTTCAGGAGACGTGCCCCGAGGCCCAAGAGTCGGTCGAGGCCAACGTTCAGCCCCCGAGTGTGGAGGCCGAGCTGGGGGATGATCGCCACGGGCTGCAAGCCCTGGGGGAAGTTCATCCTCAGGGTGAGCAGGTCCTGGAGGTCGAGCGTCCTCCGGGGTTGATCGAGGAAGGAGCCGCCCTTGCCCTCCTGGGTACATCAGGTACCCAAGAGGAGCAAAACCCCTGCCCGGGCGACGCGCCTGCTTGGATCGAGGATGACCCTGCTTGGGTCAATCCATTCATCCGAGCCAGCGCGACTGACCGCCAGAAGCTCCAAGACAAGCTGGTCAGTCGCGCTCTTCTGGTGAGCTTTCTACTTCTTAGCCGTACTTCGCCTTTTCTTCTGCGTCAAGACCCTTAAGGTGGTTTGACTTTTTCTTTTTTGTCTGCAATTTGCGGCCAAGGCAATGGAGGACATTGATGCCTCCACTGTCTCTGCGGAGGAGTTCACAGGGTACTACCGCGAGCAAGACGCCAAGATCACCGATCTTGAGCGTCGGGTCTCCAACGTGCACACCGCCGACCAAAAGGAGCTAGAGTTGATGAAGGGCTCCGTTACCGAGCTTCGGGACCAACTCTCCCAAAGCGAAACGGTGAAGGCCACCTTGGAGCTAAGGTGTGCCAACCTCGAGGAGGAAGTCCCCGACCTTCGCCGCGCCTCGCAAGAAGCTCGGGAGCGCGAGGAAGCTCAGCTCAATGAGGTGCAGCGCCTCCGAGAGAGCGCCGCCGAAGGTCGCGCGGCTCGGCGGAAGGTCTTGGACCTGGAAGCCGAGCTCGATTCTCTTAAGGAAGAGCTCGCCGCCTTCCAGGCCGGTCGTCGGGACCACCCGTAGACAGCTTTTTTCCTTTTTCTTTTTCCTCCACCTGTAAACTTTTGTATATATCCTTGAAGTAGAAAAGGCCGATCTTGTTCTCTTCCCCCCTTTTTTGGATACTCTTATGTTTGTTCGTCTGCAAAAAAGGAAAGCAACCACGGGAGAGAACAAGAGCAAAAAGCTTGGAAAGCTTGGAAAAAGTTAGTCCTCACACGTACGAGCCCCCGCTATGGACAAAGGTCGTGCCCCTAAAGTTGCGAGCACGGATTTGTGTAGGATCGAAAGACACGAATATAGAAATCAGAGGGGGGGGTGAATGATTGTGCGGAAGCTAAAACCAAATTCTTAATCTACTAAAAGTTCACCCCAAAACAGAACCAAATAATTGCCTCGTATTCGACAAAAACAGAATGATAGAGGTTTGGTAAAACACAAATTCCCAGAGATACAACCATTAGATTGATCTGAAATTTGGACACAAGAAACTAGATTCCAATATGAATCGAACTCAAAAAGAATCAGCTCGATCGGACTTACGGATCAAAAGTTATGACCTTCGCAAGCTTGCTGTTCCAGAACTTGACGAAAATAAATCCAATCAAAACTTGTAGATTAATCAAGAACAACAAAAGTTTAATCAACAAAACTTTGAGGAACACTAGATCAATACCCTAAAAACGTTTTTGATGGATCAAATCAAGATGAATCTCAAAGAACAAAAACCAATCTAGAATTAGAACAAGCATGCAAACAAGAACCAAAACAGAAAATACTGTAGCAACGTGGTTACTGTAGCACGCAAGGGTATGAAGAATTGATCTTTATTTCTTTTGTCTAAAGTACTCCCATCAAAAGAGTACAAACCCTAAAACAAAGCTCTAAGCTTTCAATGCGCTCAGCTCTGTTTGATGCCCTTCAACAGGAGACAACCCCTCCTATTTAAAGGAGCAAACCACAGAGAGTCCTGGATACAATTCCTCCTCCTAGAAGGATTCCCACTCCTAATCCTAGAAGGAGTATGTATCCAACATAACTCCACTTGGCCTAACCTGGCCAAGTACAACACTTGCACGCGTATGGCAATCCTACCATACTCACGTGACTAACCATTCTTCATGTGTGTCGACGTACTAGCCAACAGGCACCTCCGAATCGGGTGCTTACAAGGTTCAGACGGGGGGCTTTCGGGGTAATCGCCGGAGGAGGATAGAAGATCGGAGTGCTGGTGAAGCTCAGAAGAATGGGGATGCTCATATTTACCCAGGTTCGGGCCCTCCGAAGAGTAACAGCCCTAGTCCTGCTTCTCTTGCTATTGCTTGTCTTGTGGAATCTGAACTGGAATCCTAACTCGAGAAGAAATGGAACCTATGATCAATGGATCGAACCAACGAAAAACAACCAACCACCCCCTTTCTCCCATGCACCCCGGCTCCCTTTTATACTGGGGCTGGCGGGGGCGCATGGGAGGCTTACACCGTAAGTCACACTCATTACACTGCCACGGGCGCATTAAATGCGCCCGTCACTGCTCTTATACCCCATTTAATGTCTGTCGCAGCCGTCACACCCTTGCCTCGGGCCCCGCGCCCACCAACGCCGCTCGTTTCGTCAGAGGGTGAAGTGGGGCTGTGACGTCACCCGTAATCAATACGCGCCTGGGGAAGGCGCACCGCCATACTGTAGCCTCCACGCTTTGTATTTAATGCGCACGATTCGCATTATATGCCCTTGACCCTGGCAACGCCGCCTCGGGGGCGGTGCGCGAGTGGCGGCGTAGTCGCGACGCCACTCGCCCACTGGGCGACCACCTTATCTGGCGCCAGCGGCGGGTTCGACCGCCACCGCCCATCGGGCGACCACCTTCGTGGGCGCCCAGTGGCGGGCTCGATCGCCACTCGCCCACTGGCGACCACCTTCTGGCGCCCGGTGGCGGGCTCGATCGCCACCTGTCCACTGGGCGACCACCTTACTGGGCGCCCAGTGGCGGGGCCTGATCGCCACCTGTCCACTGGGCGACCACCTTACTGGGCGCCCAGTGGCGGGGCCTGACCGCCACCTGTCCACTGGGCGACCACCTTACTGGGCGCCCAGTGGCGGGGCCTGATCGCCACCTTACTGGGTGCCAAGTGGTGGGGCCTGATCGCCACCTGTCCACCGGGCGATCACTTTGCTGCCCTTCTGCTTGCCGCAGCGGGGGGGGCGCTTGGACGTGCCCTTCCCGCCCGGCGACCGTGTTAACTGCGGGGGAGCGGGTACCCTGGCGTAGAATACGCCGACAGTAGCCCCCGGGCCCACCCTGGAGCGCCTTTTGGTCTTTGACCTTCCTTTTTCCTTTTTCTCTCTCCTCTTTAAATGACCTTCGGGGAACCGCTCAGTCTCCCGGGTGGGGCCCCTTAAATGCCCACGCGCCCCGCCGCCTTAAAGGTCTTCCGGCTTCTCCGGTTTCCGAGGTGGGATGCGCAGTTATTCCCGCCTCGTAACCGCCGCACGACCCTTGGGATCCCCCACCTTTATGGGGTTTTCAAAATTTTCCCTTTTGAACCGCCGCGTCTTTTCGGCTTCCCCGCTACGCCTTCCCTCGCTTCCCTCGCCTCCTTATAAAGAGGCCGGCCATGAGGGGGATCGGTTCTTTTCCTTTCAAACTCCTTTCGCTTTGTCTTTTCTTGCCGCCTTAGAGCCCCTTGCTTCTTCTTTTCCAGCGCTCTCCTGGGCTCTTCTACACCCGATGATGCCTCCGACTCCTGCCCCGGTTCTGTCTCCTTCGACCGTCGAGGAGGAGGGCGCCGCCCGGCTTTCCAGGCACATCTCCGGGGGCGCCATCCGCATCCGTCCCGGCACCGTCATGCCCTGCTGCCAGCCCGGGGAGGTGGTTTTCTTCAAGTGGCAGCTGATAGCCGGCCTGGTGCCGCCGGTGTCCGATTTCTACCTCTCCGTCCTCAACTTTTACGCCATTCATCACATCCATCTTCCTCCCAACTCCATCATTCTTCTTGCTGTCTTCGCTCACTTCTGCGAAATGTTCATAGGAGTGCTTCCCAACCTTCTTCTTTTTCGTTTCTTTTATTCCCTTCGCCCTGCCAAGGCCCCCATCCCTGTCTCCGGGGGTTGCCATCTGCGGCTCAGAGACAGGGTCGCATCGCGCTACATCCCGTTGGACGGCCGGTCCAACTGGAGGGCGTGGAGCGAGGAGTGGGTGTACGTCGCGGACGACAGCGGCATCGAGGTGCTGGAGCTTCCGACCGGGCCGCCGGTCAGCAACCCCAACTGGGGGGCTCACGTCAGCGAGACGCCGGAGCTTCAGACGATGCTGGCCCGCATCGACCAGCTGGTGGGGGCGGGCCTAACGGGGAGCATGGTCGTCCGGGACTTCATTTCCCGGAGGATTAGCCCTCTGCGCCGTCGTGTCCGCCCGGCCTGGCAGTACCTGGGTCAGGATGATGGGACCCGGACGATTCCCGGAGGTAGGCGGCTACATTTGAATTGCCCTTTTTCCTCGCTCTTTTTCCTTCCAGTTCCCACGGATTCTGACGACGCTTTTTCTTTCTTCTTTTGTTAGCCGCTGTGAACCTGACCCCGACCCTGATTGATGCGTGGATGGGACAGCTGGGCTTAGCCAGCGCCGCCCCGCCATTCCCGGAGGGCGCGTTCCCACTATGCCGCTTAGAGCCCAGGGAGCGCGCGCTGATCATCAGGGCAATGCCGAAGATGGACGCCATGGCGACGCTTGACACTACCGCACACCAGGTGCCCTTGACGATCCGAGACTCCCCTCACGCCGGCGGCCAGGGGAGGGGCGACCAGGGTAGGCGCCAACGTCCCGCCGATGACGACACCGCCGGCGGGCCTTCCCAAAGACCCCGCCTCTCGGCGGGCAGCACTGCGCCCTACTTTGTCTTTCTTGGCTCGACCGGGGCGGGGGCGGAGTACTCCACCGCCGCCGCGGGGAGTTCTTCTACTGCCGCGGCGGGCTCCTCTACGGCAGCGGGGGGTCTGTCGGCCAGCGCGGCCTCGTCCTCCCTCGCCCTTGCTGAGGTGGTGGTGCTGGACCCTCCGGCGCCGACTCTGGGGACGACGCTGCCGCCGCCGCCGCCACCACCAGTGGCGGCGTTTCTTCCTCCTCCCCCGCCGGTTCCGGTCCTCAGGCCGCCGGGGCCGGTGCCGGCAGCAGCGCGCGGAGGACTGTCCCTTCCCCCGGGAGTGCCTCGCTTCCCGAGGCCGCCACCTAGGTAACTTTTCAAAAATGCACATGCAAGATACAGTCAAACCTCTTAAAAAGGCACCTTACCGTCATTCTCTCTTTCTCTCAGGGTGCCCGGCCCAGTCGTCCTTGCCGCCCCGGCCGGGAATGATCAGGGCGCTGGGGATGTCGTGCCTCGGGGCGGGCAGCTTGAGGAGGGCGACCCCCACGCAGTCATCCCGCCAGCCGCCGCTGCTCAGGCCCCGGGCCCAGGGGACCCTTTGCCCACCCCGGAGCCCCCCGTCGCCTCCATTCCTTCGGCAGACGCGGACGCTCTGCTGGCAGCTCTTAGCGAGCTCTACTCCAGCACGAGCAGCCGTCCGGCGACAAGCAAGGAACGGCTAACGGAGGCGGGAATCCAGATTAACCGCCTTCGCCAGGAGGTGGAGGACTCCCGCGAACGGGAGTCGGGGCTGGAGCTACAGCTGCTGAGGGAGCGAGAGCAGCGGGAGCGAAGCGCTCGCCGCGCCGAGGAGCTCTCCGCGGAGTTGGAAGCGGAGAAGGTCGACCAGATTCGGTCGGAGGCGGACACGCTGGAGATGATGCGTCACGCCTTCGACCGAATGGCGGCCAGCCTAGCCCCCCTGGGGTTGGTGCAACCGCCTCCGTGGGAGCAGAGGCCGCCGCACTACTGTAACACCCCGGCATTGAATATGCCCGAATGCTACCAAGCATAAGCTAAACAACAACTAAATTCCACATTTAACATAAAATTCCAGCAAAGGCGCATAGACTAAAAACCGAAATTTCGGCAGCACCTCCTTTGTTCTATCATGAATTTAAGGAACAGCAACAATATAGCATTATATGGCAATAAGAGGATCATCTAAAACAGCAATAAATGAAGTCTTAACGACAATAAAAGACTAACATTAAGCTCTTAAGGTTCCGAGTGTCAAACAAACAATAGAACTCTCATTAACCAAGCTAAGACTTAATTTTAAAGACCATCACACGCAATTTATTATCAAACTAAATGAATTGACTTGGAGAAACATTAAGGTGGAGCAACGTGTGAGCGTGTGACTATTTCCCTTTCCCGCATGCCGTTCTCATGGTACCTAAAACAACAAGAAAACACAAGGGTGAGTTCGAAAACTCAGCAAGCATACTGCAATGGACAACAAGCATAACAACATGGCAACAACATCTTCCATCATGTACATCATCTCATTCAGGATTACTTATCAATATCATCATCAATTTGTATGCGAAGTAATGCAATGCTCCTGACCCTCTGGAACCTCATACCGGTATGGGAAGTACACACCCGTCGGTGTGCACCCTTTCCTCCCTTCCATCCCGAAGATGGAGGGTGCCTACTCGCTTCCAAACACCACGTGGATGGAATCACGACATAGGACTTACTCAATGGCGTTCCGGATTAGTCATAACTTTCACCGACCTTGCCGGACTAGTTAAGACTTTCTCACCGCCCTCGCCCTATCTCATGACATGCATGCAACCATGCCAATTATCATATTTGATTCGCATATTAACACATGGCATCATAATATGCTAAACATGCTCATCATATCTTATCAATCATTAACACATGGCAAGTGGACATATATCATGTAATCAATTCCATCTAATCTCAACATGCAACCTACAACTCGCTATCCATCACAACACACTTGCCTCAACCACGTGCAACGGATTGGCGGGAAGAAGAGGGCACTTCCGGGGTCACACCACCTGCACATAGGCATCACACACTCACAATCATAGCCTCCAAACAGTACACAAACCCCCATCTAACCCGACATTGCCAACTACTCGCAAAACCTAAAAACAGAGGTTCTGTCCCGGGACAGCAGCCTTGCAAAAGGCATAACTTGAGTTCTGGGACTCCGAATGAATTAAACGAGTACACCCTCGCGTAGCCTAGGAAATTTCCCAACTTTCTCTAGGTATAAGGAAAGTCTAATTCGGCCTCTAAAGTTGTTTAATCTACAGATTACCGAGATCTGTTCCAATTACGTCACAGATTTTTAGGCGCTCGGTAAAACAGCCATAACTTTCAAACGGCTGATCGGAAATTAACGTGCTTTACGTCCACGGAAAGATAATTAAATTATCTACAACTTCCTAGAAGTCCGTACGGTCGGATTAGGATTCTAAATCGACGGAAACTCGAACCCTAGTTCGACTGCTCAATCTGCCCGAAAACAGAAACGTGGACAAGTTTAGATCTAACCCAAATTACTTCAAACCAACGCCTCCAATTGATCTAAAAACTTGATAAACACCCTAATAACAGTACCTAGATCAATTCCAAGGATCCCCATGTTCATACCTTTGCCCGAAGCACAAAACTCCAATCAATCTCCGCGGATCTCCTCGCGAATCGCTCCTCGCTCCACGTTCCTCGCTCCTCGCTCCTCGCTCCTCGCTCCTCGCTCCCCGCTCCTCGCTCCTCGCTCCACGGGATGGATCCACGAGGTGCAGGGGTGGGGTGGCCACCCTAGGGCAGCAAGGGGTGGAGGGGAGATGGTGTGGAGGTGGAGAGGTGGAGGGGGGGCGCACGGTTTGGGGAGGGGGCGCACGGCTTGGGGAGGGGGCGCAAGAGGGGGAGGTGGGGCGCAATGGGGGGTGGGGCGCCCTAAAAGGGCAGGGAGGGCCTCCCACCAGCCTACAACACGGAATCCGTGTCCAAGGAGGAGCCCTAATCCATCCCACCAAGGCCCGCAACCTCTCTTTAAGGCCCAAAAACTCCCGGAAAGGCCCAAAACCCCGGAAACGGCCCGAAAACGTTATTAACCTCCAATTCTTATGGTCTTAACCTTATTTCCACATCTCATAATGTTTATAGCCTCATCATGCTCAAAAATTAAGGATACGACACTCCGAGGTGTCACATTCTTCCCCCCTTCAACAGGATTCGACCTCGAATCTAAACGCACCAATCACGAAACCCAGCAAAACCAAAGACAGCTAGGTTTTCACATCACACACCTGAGGCGAAAAGCTCGGGATACTTCTCGCGCATGCGAGATTCCAGCTCCCAAGTCGCTTCTCTCTCGGTCTGATGTGACCACAGGACCTTGACAAACTTAAGCGTCCTGTTCTTCATCACTCGCTCTGAAGTCCCCAGAATTTCCACAGGACGGGACTCGAAGGTGAGGTCCTGCTGAAGCACTAATGGTTCCAACGGAACCACCATCTCCGGATCATGCAAGTGTTTCCTCAACATCGAGACATGGAACACATTATGCACACCTTGCATGGATTCCGGTAGCTCTAGGCGATAGGCCAACCTGCCAACTCGGGCGAGGATAGGAAAAGGCCCAACATACCTTGGACTGAGCTTTCCTTTGGTGCCAAAACGCACCACACCCTTGGTGGGAGATACTCGCAAGAGTACGCTATCACCCACCTCAAACTCCAAGTCTCGCCGCCACATCAAGATAGCTCTTACATGCGCTCTCTGCTGCGAGAAGGTTCTGCTGCACTACCTCCGCCACGCGATCAACGATCTGAACCCAATCCGGTCCAAGAACTGCCCTCTCGCCCACTGCATCCCAACAAAGTGGCGATCTGCACTTCCGGCCGTACAGTACCTCATAAGGAGCAGCCCGGATGCTGGAATGATAGCTGTTATTGTAAGCAAACTCCCAGCTACCTTTCCAAGCCATCACACAGGCCCTGAGCATGTCTTCCAACGTCTGGATGGTACGCTCAGACTGCCCATCTGTCTGAGGGTGAAAAGCGGTACTAAGGCGAAGCTGCGTACCCAAAGCACTCTGCAAACTCTCCCAGAACTTGGAGACGAACTTCGCATCCCGATCAGAGATAATGGTCTTGGGTACACCATGCAATCTCACGATCTCCCGCACATAGATGGGAGCCAACTCGCTCGCTGAATTGGTCGTGCGGATGGGAATGAAATGCGCAGACTTGCTGAGACGGTCCACCACAACCCAAACAACATCCTTCCCTCGTGGAGAACGAGGTAAACCAACCACAAAATCCATGGAGATGTCATCCCATGGCCACACAGGAATCTCCAAAGGCTGCAGCAAGCCAGCGGGACGCTTATGCTCAGCTTTGATCTTCTGGCAAATCCCACAAGACGCCACATACATGGCAATATCCACTCTCATCCTTTTCCACCAGAAATTCTTCTTCAAGTCCCTGTACATCTTGGTCTCCCCAGGATGGACCGTGTACGGGGTGCGATGAGCTTCCTTCAGGATGTCTTCTTTCACTTGAGATTTCTGGGGTACGCATAGACGGCCCTGAAACCTCAAAGTTCCCGCATCATCAACAAGAAAGTCTCGGACTTGCCTTCCTCAAGGCGTTTCCTCACTTCTTCGGAGCAAGCGATCATCTTCTTTGTGCCTCTCGCTGACACGCTCGAGAATCGTGACTCAAGAATCATTTGAGTTTCACCGCACGGTCCCCGCAAAGCGAGGGAGACTCCCAAACGCTCAAAATCAGCAGCAAGACAATCAACAACAGGGGCATTGTCTTGCGACTAAGAGCATCGGCCACCACATTTGCCTTCCCTGATGATACCGGATAGAGAGGTCATAATCCTTTATCAACTCTAGCCACCTCCTCCGCCTCAAGTTCAAATCTTTACGAGTAAAGATGTACTTGAGGCTCTTGTGATCGATGAAAATATCACAAGACTCACCGTCTGAGTAATGCCTCCATATCTTCAATGCAAACACCACGGCGGCTAGCTCAAGATCATGCGTGGGATAATTCTGCTCATGCTTTTTCAATCGCCTCAAGCATAAGCAATCACCTTGCCCTCTTGCATGAGCACACACCCAAGTCCCATCCGAGAAGCATCGAATAAGCAGTGAAGCGCTTTCCCGGCTCGGGAAGGGTAAGAACAGGAGCGATCACTAACTTCTCCTTCAAAGTGCAAACTGTGCTCACATTCTGCGATCCTTTGGAATTTCATCCCCTTCGAGTCACCTGCGAAAGTGGCTTGGCAATGATAGAGAAATCCTGCACGAAACGCCGATAGTAGCCAGCCAACCCAAGGAAACTACGCACCTCTTTGACATTGGAAGGCCTCTTCCAATCCAAAGCTATTGAGACTTTGCTAGAATCTACAGATATGCCCTCTGGATTGATGATGTGGCCAAGAAAACCCACTTCAAATCCGTAACTCACACTTTTTCAGCTTAGCAAAGAATTGATTCCCTCAGGGTACTCAAGACAAGCCTCAAGTGTCGCTCATGCTCCTCTTCTGATTTAGAGTAAATCAGAATGTCATCGATGAACACTACCACAAACTCATCAAGGTACTTGTGTAGCATACTATTCATCGCCTCCATAAAGACAGCAGGGGCATTAGTTAGTCCAAAAGACATAACTTTAAATTCATAATGCCCATACCTAGTGGAGAAAGCAGTCTTCTCAATGTCCTGCTCCCTCACACGGATTTGATTGTACTCGATCAAGATCAATCTTGGAGAACACCTTTGCTCCCTTCAGTTGGTCAAACAGATCCTCGATGCGAGGCAAAGGATACTTGTTCTTGACTATCACTTGATTAAGAGCACGATAATCAATGCACATACGCCAACTTCCATCCTTCTTCGAGACGAAGAGGACGGGTGCTCCCCATGGCGAAACGCTACGCCGAATGAAGCCCTTGGCCAACAGATCCTCCAACTGCTTCTTCAACTCGTCTTGAAAAGGACGAGCCAAGCGGTATGGAGAGATAGAAATAGGTCGAGTGCCAGGAACAAGATCAATACGAAACTCCACATTCCTCACAGGAGGTAGACCAGGCAACTCGTCAGGGAACACATCAACGAACTCCTTCACTACAGAAATTTCCTCAATGGGAACTGAGGAAGATGGTTTCTCAGACAAAGTCATGAGGAAACCCAACAGCCTCAAACGCCGACCAGAAAACAAACTAGTCAAAGCAAAGACGGAACTGGAGGGTATACCACCCTGAAAGGTCAACTCTTCACGGACGGGCCTGCAAGGAAAGCTGTCTTCCGTAAACAACATATCTTAGCACTGCATCGATGCAGCCGATCCATGCCCAAAATGACATCAAAAGGAGCCAACTGGATCACCATGAGATTGGCAAAGAAAACCTCATCATCAATGGCAATGGTGCAACCAGGGCAAACCAAAGAACTAGCAATCAAACCCCCAGGGGAACTGACTAACACGGACTCAGAAATCCGTTGAACTCCCAACTTAGCTCTTCTAGCAAAATCCGACGACACAAAGGAATAGGATGCACCGGAATCAAACAGAACAAAGGCATCAACGGAATCCACGAGCAGAGTACCTGAAACCACCTCTGGATGCCCAGCAGACTCGGCGGTCGGCAAAGCGTACACTCCTGGTGGCGCCGGGACAGAAGGAGCCCCGACTCCAGGCTGATGCCCCATCAAGGCTGGGGGCGGAGGAGGCAACTGAGGAGGAGCAGACGGCTGCGGGCACCAAGACGCTGGCTGGTGGCGCCACGCAAAGGGCGGTGAGAAACAGGGGCAGCCATCATGTGCACCGATCCTCTGGAAGACGCCGGCTGGAGTGGGAGGAGAAGGCACCGTCTCCCACTTGATGATGCTCACGGGATTCATCCGGCAGACTTCGCCCCATGTGGCCGGGCTTGCCACGGTGGTTGCAACTCCCGGTCCAACCACACTCAAGCACGGTGCTCACCACCGCACTTGAAACACTTCATGCTCCTGCCCGGCACGGACGAACGACCGCTCGCGAAGAAGACGCACTGAGGTGGCCCCATCTTAGCCCCGAGGAGGAGCCTGTCCTCCCTTGAACTTCTTGAAGGTGGGTCTGAGAGGACCCACCTCCTCCACCAAAGGTCCTCTTACGGCCCCGCTGGCCGCAGGAACCCTGAACCTCCCGGTTACGCTTGTCCCGGAGAGCTCCAACTCGAGCTCCATGCCCTTCGCTTGCTCCACCACAGAGCGAAGTCACGAGGACGATCGCCCCCATGACAACTCTGAACTCTGGTTGAGGCCCCTCACGGAACCTCCTAGCTTTCTCCCGATCGTCGGTGCCACATGCAGACGGCGCACCACGCCGTTGAACTCCTTCTCATACCGCCACCGACCTATTTCCTCGGGAAATAGTGGTCGAGTAAGCTCCATCCTCTCAAGGAAAGACTCGGATGGAACTTGGCTCGGAAGCGAGCCACAAAGTCCTCCTGTGTCCTTTGGACCCAGATCGGGGATCTAGCGGCCA
Source organism: Rhipidocladum racemiflorum (assembly GCA_036346355.1). Classification (NCBI taxonomy): domain Eukaryota; kingdom Viridiplantae; phylum Streptophyta; class Magnoliopsida; order Poales; family Poaceae; genus Rhipidocladum; species Rhipidocladum racemiflorum. The sequence continues at coordinate 32,991,297 of CM070575.1, read as the reverse complement.
GAACCCTCCCACGGATATCGGCTTGGCCCTTGGTGAAAAGCCACAAAGCGAGTCCTCTGAACCGAGGTCAAATCTAGGACCTCAAACTGCCTCTCCATGTACCGCAGCCAATCTGCGGACTGGATTGGCGTGCCTGCTCCGTCGAAAGTGTCAAGACGGAGGGACATCCACTCCCGGAGACTCATCCTCGGCTCCGGTGCAGCGGGGGCAACAACAGGGGCCACTGCAGGGGGAGGCACAACAGCAGGGGCTGCCCGCAACTGCTGGCGCAGCTCCTGAATCTCCCTCTGCAGAGCCTGAACTAAATCTTCATTTGCGGCGGGCACCCCTGCCCCTGACCGTGCAGCTGGAAGCTCCTCCTGAGCTGGCCCACGAGCATTAAGCGAAACGCTACCCTCAGCAACAGACTCCTCAACTCCCTGGGAGCCTCGCCCCTGGCCTCCACGGCCACGGCGTCCACGGCCTCTACCCCTTGGCATGGCTGCTTTAGACAGACAACCACCCAAACACAAAAGCACACAATCAAGATCATAGATCAAACATCATCATAAGCATATTCCTTATCACATAATCAAGCGCGATGCAATGATGAACCAAAACCCATCCTACTGTGCAACCAAGTGTGTTAAATTTTAGATTAGTTATACCACTTTTGCAAGTTTTAATGTTGCTATCCTACAACAAAGTTTTAGTTAGAACCTAAGCCATGTTTCTAAGTTATTCCACATCATATTTTAGTTGCAACTTAAGGTATGACACTAAAAATACATATTCCAAGGACCTCTGACCAGCTCGATACCAATCAGAATAACACCCGGCATTGAATATGCCCGAATGCTACCAAGCATAAGCTAAACAACAACTAAATTCCACATTTAACATAAAATTCCAGCAAAGGCGCATAGACTAAAAACCGAAATTTCGGCAGCACCTCCTTTGTTCTATCATGAATTTAAGGAACAGCAACAATATAGCATTATATGGCAATAAGAGGATCATCTAAAACAGCAATAAATGAAGTCTTAACGACAATAAAAGACTAACATTAAGCTCTTAAGGTTCCGAGTGTCAAACAAACAATAGAACTCTCATTAACCAAGCTAAGACTTAATTTTAAAGACCATCACACGCAATTTATTATCAAACTAAATGAATTGACTTGGAGAAACATTAAGGTGGAGCAACGTGTGAGCGTGTGACTATTTCCCTTTCCCGCATGCCGTTCTCATGGTACCTAAAACAACAAGAAAACACAAGGGTGAGTTCGAAAACTCAGCAAGCATACTGCAATGGACAACAAGCATAACAACATGGCAATAACATCTTCCATCATGTACATCATCTCATTCAGGATTACTTATCAATATCATCATCAATTTGTATGCGAAGTAATGCAATGCTCCTGACCCTCTGGAACCTCATACCGGTATGGGAAGTACACACCCGTCGGTGTGCACCCTTTCCTCCCTTCCATCCCGAAGATGGAGGGTGCCTACTCGCTTCCAAACACCACGTGGATGGAATCACGACATAGGACTTACTCAATGGCGTTCCGGATTAGTCATAACTTTCTCACCGACCTTGCCGGACTAGTTAAGACTTTCTCACCGCCCTCGCCCTATCTCATGACATGCATGCAACCATGCCAATTATCATATTTGATTCGCATATTAACACATGGCATCATAATATGCTAAACATGCTCATCATATCTTATCAATCATTAACACATGGCAAGTGGACATATATCATGTAATCAATTCCATCTAATCTCAACATGCAACCTACAACTCGCTATCCATCACAACACACTTGCCTCAACCACGTGCAACGGATTGGCGGGAAGAAGAGGGCACTTCCGGGGTCACACCACCTGCACATAGGCATCACACACTCACAATCATAGCCTCCAAACAGTACACAAACCCCCATCTAACCCGACATTGCCAACTACTCGCAAAACCTAAAAACAGAGGTTCTGTCCCAAGGGACAGCAGCCTTGCAAAAGGCATAACTTGAGTTCTGGGACTCCGAATGAATTAAACGAGTACACCCTCGCATAGCCTAGGAAATTTCCCAACTTTCTCTAGGTATAAGGAAAGTCTAATTCGGCCTCTAAAGTTGTTTAATCTACAGATTACCGAGATCTGTTCCAATTACGTCACAGATTTTTAGGCGCTCGGTAAAACAGCCATAACTTTCAAACGGCTGATCGGAAATTAACGTGCTTTACGTCCACGGAAAGATAATTAAATTATCTACAACTTCCTAGAAGTCCGTACGGTCGGATTCGGAATCTAAATCGACGGAAACTCGAACCCTAGTTCGACTGCTCAATCTGCCCGAAAACAGAAACGTGGACAAGTTTAGATCTAACCCAAATTACTTCAAACCAACGCCTCCAATTGATCTAAAAACTTGATAAACACCCTAATAACAGTACCTAGATCAATTCCAAGGATCCCCATGTTCATACCTTTGCCCGAAGCACAAAACTCCAATCAATCTCCGCGGATCTCCTCGCGAATCGCTCCTCGCTCCACGTTCCTCGCTCCTCGCTCCTCGCTCCTCGCTCCTCGCTCCTCGCTCCACGGGATGGATCCACGAGGTGCAGGGGTGGGGTGGCCACCCTAGGGCAGCAAGGGGTGGAGGGGAGATGGTGTGGAGGTGGAGAGGTGGAGGGGGGGCGCACGGTTTGGGGGAGGGGGCGCACGGCTTGGGGAGGGGGCGCAAGAGGGGGAGGTGGGGCGCAATGGGGGGTGGGGGCGCCCTAAAAGGGCAGGGAGGGCCTCCCACCAGCCTACAACACGGAATCCGTGTCCAAGGAGGAGCCCTAATCCATCCCACCAAGGCCCGCAACCTCTCTTTAAGGCCCAAAAACCCCCGGAAAGGCCCAAAACCCCGGAAACGGCCCGAAAACGTTATTAACCTCCAATTCTTATGGTCTTAACCTTATTTCCACATCTCATAATGTTTATAGCCTCATCATGCTCAAAAATTAAGGATACGACACTCCGAGGTGTCACAACTACGTGTTCTGCTTCGGCCGGATCGCGGACATCCTCACACACTTGCCCGCCGCCCTGGCCGCCCGGTCCGCTCAGGAGGGACGCGCAGTCGCGGCGGCCACGGCGAAGTACGTGCTCACCTGCTGTGCCAGTCGCGACGCTAACTTCGACCCCATGACCGCCGTCCAGGGGATCGAAGGCGACTGGGCGCAGGCGGAGGAGCGGGTCCAGGAGGACGCCGAACACGTTTCCGCACAGCTGGAGATGGAGAACCCCCAGCTGGAGGCAGCCGCGGAAGACGTGGCGATGAGGCTGGACGTGGGCCCGGTCGCCGAAGACGTGGCCGCTGCAAAGGCGGTAGCGGAGGACGAGGAGGAGTCGCCAGTAGCGTAGTCCCCCCTTCTCTCTTTCTTTTTGTTTCCGCCTGTAAGATACTTGATGTAAACAAAAAAAAATTTAGATTACAACTGAAGCACAAGCTTGCCACTACGTTGCCCGGGGTCTGTTTTTTATTTTTGCTCCACTGATTCCGAACGAACAGGCGCGTGACCGCTTAACGACTTAAAGACTTGCGCCAGGGAGTCACTTCCTCCGAACCCCTTGACTTAGCAAAATTTTGCCTCCCAGGTAGCCCATAGGGAATGAGCACTTAGTGAGTCGTGGCAGGGCCTTAGGTTTTTCGGCAACGGTGTTCAAGTTGCCGACCCCCACGGGGACACCCGGAGTGTTATGACCGTGCCGGGGGTCGGGCTGAACTAGCCGTCCGATCGCCTATCCCTGCACGACGTTCTCACTTAGTAGTTCCGCCCTTGCTACTGGGTTTTTGCAAGGCCGTAGGGTACAAAGGGGGAGTGCCCTGGCACTGCCCAAGAGTGGGTGATAGACCGAAAAGAGGGTAGAGAACAACTTCTTTGGATAAAGAAAGTGAATATTCAATTTCAAACATAAGGCCTACCCCGACCAGCGGTGGAGAGAGAGACACACTCCGGCTGGTCGGGGAACAGAGCCTGGGACTTACAACCGGCTAAGGGTAGAACTTTCGCAGGTTTTCTATGTTCTGGGAGTTCGCCAGCTCTTCGCCGTCCTCAGTGGCCAGCCTGACCGCCCCGCGCCGGAAGCCCCCGGTTGGGTCGCCGCCTCAACCTGTTGTTGAGCGGCGTCGACTAGGCGGGCGATATCCCGCAGCCACGGAGTGGCTGGGGTATCGCCCCCCAGCGGAACTGGAGGATGATCGAGGAGCAGACGAGCCGCATGAAGGCTCCGCGCGGGAGTGTCGTCCCCCAGCGCCAAACGCTGTTGGACGGGCTGGCCCCCGGGCGCAGGAGTCGCGCGTGTCCCTCCCACAGCGGAGGGACCTGGCCGGACCGGTTCCCTCCCCGGGCGTCGGGATCGGCTACGCGCGCTGCTTTCCTCGGGTAGATTGCTGCGCTTGGAGTGCGACTCTGCCATGCGGGCAATCGCCCCTACTTCTTTTATGCTTCGGACTGGAAACGGAAGAAAGAGGGCAATCTAACCACCAATAGCCCATACCTGGTGCGCCACTGTCGGCGTACTAGCCAACAGGCACCTCCGAATCGGGTGCTTACAAGGTTCAGACGGGGGGCTTTCGGGGCAATCGCCGGAGGAGGATAGAAGATCGGTGTGCCGGTGAAGCTCAGAAGAATGGGGACGCTCAGATTTACCCAGGTTCGGGCCCTCCGAAGAGTAACAGCCCTAGTCCTGCTTCTCTTGCTATTGCTTGTCTTGTGGAATCTGAACTGGAATCCTAACTCGAGAAGAAATGGAACCTATGATCAATGGATCGAACCAACGAAAAACAACCAACCACCCCCTTTCTCCCATGCACCCCGGCTCCCTTTTATACTGGGGCTGGCGGGGGCGCATGGGAGGCTTACACCGTAAGTCACACTCATTACACTGCCACGGGCGCATTAAATGCGCCCGTCACTGCTCTTATACCCCATTTAATGTCTTTCGCAGCCGTCACACCCTTGCGTCGGGCCCCGCGCCCACCAACGCCGCTCGTTTCGTTAGAGGGTGAAGTGCGGCTGTGAAGTCACCCATAATCAATACACGCCTGGGGAAGGCGCGCCGCCATACTGTAGCCTGCACGCTTTCCATTTAATGCGCACGATTCGCATTAAATGCCCTTGACCCTGGCAACGCCGCCTCGAAGCGATGCGCGATGGCGTAGCCCGCGCCACCGCCCACTGGCGACCACCTTACTAGGCGCCAGTGGCGGGCTCGATCGCCACTCGCCCAGGCGACCACCTTATCGGGCGCCCGATGGCGGGCTCGATCGCCACCGCCCACTGGCGACCACCTTACTCGGCGCAAGACAGTGGGGCTCGACGCCACATCGCCCACTGGGCGACCACCTTACTGGGCGCCAAGTGGCGGGGCCTGACCGCCACCTGTCCACTGGGCGACCACCTTATTGGGCGCCCAGTGGCGGGGCTTGATCGCCACCTGTCACTGGGCGACCACCTTACTGGGCGCCCAGTGGCGGGGCCTGATCGCCACCTTACTGGGTGCCCAGTGGCGGGGCCTGATCACCACCTGTCTACCGGGCGATCACTTTGCTGCCCTTCTGCTCGCCGCGGCGGGGGGGGGGCTTGGACGTGCCCTTCCCGCCCGACGACCGTGTTAACTGCGGGGGAGCGGGTACCCTGGCGTAGAATACGCCGACAATGTGCACCATTCTCTTAGCCTTAACGTCCCGCATGACATCCTTTACCACCAAGACCTCAGTTCCTCCTGAACCTAGTCCCGAACCTTAGTTCCTGCATGAACCTAGTTCTGCTCCCGTCATCGACCACGTTCGCCCTCGAGCAATACCTGCACATGAACAAACCACAAAACAAATCCGAGCACAAGTCCACGACTTGACACAAAGTCAATCCATGCAACTACTCACACGAGCATTGCATAAGGTCCACTTCAAAACAAGCATCATGAAATTCTCACCAATTTCATAATCTCAAGGTCAAACTAAAAACTCAATTTCAAGTTTGCTCAAAACCCTAACTGAGCAAAGATCATTCATGACGGACAAAAAATCAAATCCCGCAAAATCCCATTCACGCCGGACCAAAAATTCGGTCCGGCATACATGCGCCACGCTCGGTTTCAAGTCAGCTCGAAAACGTTCAAAACCTCATTCACGGCGGACCAAACGAAATTTGGTCCGGCGTAAATAGAAAACTTACTATTTTTTTTAAGAGTGAGTCCGGCTCAAAAACGTTTGAAGAACACGTTCATGGCGGACCAAATTTTTGGTCCGGCGTACATGGAAGAACGACGCTCCAAAAATGCATTCACGACAGATCACAAATTTGGTTCGGCGTGTATGAAAAAATTGATCCGGCGCAGATGCAAATTTCACAGCTCAAAAACTTGGTCACCACGGACTAAGAAAGACTTGTTCCGGCGCAAAAGCAAAACTTACTGTTTTTGAGAGTTTGGTCTGTCACAAAGGAGAACTTCACTATTTCTTGTCAAATTGTCGGACTCATGCACAGAACACATTTTTCTAGTTCAAATCTTAGCCAATTTTTCAGTACATGATTTCACAATTTGTTCATAGGAGAAACAAAAAAGTTGCGCTAGCGCTTGTTCATTGGACGATCGGAACTATCAATAGTACGTATTTAAAAACTTAGGTCGTACACGCATAGCGTGTTTTGCTCGTGGCGCGGCCAAGTCGTGCCTCTAGTTTGCGAGCATAGTCGCACGTTTGACTTGAAGCTAACGGGCACAGTGTCGCCAATGCTCGTGATGAACCACCAAGCCCAGGTTGGAGCCGAGCTTGAACCGAGTATGAGGATGCGTTGTGCGTGATCATTCATGCAGCGTAGAGCTACTGCGAAAGGAGATCAGCAGGAGCAAACGACCGGCGGGTTTTCGAGCTTGGCTTCAAGGGGAATGGTACACGTGCATTGCTGGTCGTGCTCGTTCGCTTCACTTAAAACTTCGGAGCGAAGCGCTTGGGGTACAAATTTTTCAGAAAGGGTGAGGTATGAGCGAGAAAATTAGTTGTTTCGCATCGAAGAGCAGATACTTGAATCGAGAAGGTGCTTAAACATAGAACTTATGCAGTTGATCGATGTTCCAGGTGCTGGCGAGCTCTCGACCATCCTTCATCGCTAGGCGAGCAGCCCCCGGGCGTGTTACAGATACGACCGTGTAGGGTCCCTCCCATCTGGGGGTTCGCTTGTTGGTTTTTGACAGGTCCTGAACCCGTCGTAAGACCAAGTCGCCGGCTTTCAGGGTCCTCGGTCGAACTGACTTGGCTGCGTGCCTACGAAGTGCCTGTAGGTAAACTGCGGACTGGGGCAACGCCCATTCTCGTGTTGCCTCTGCGAGGTCTAGGTCGACGAGTCGCTCGATTTCCTGGTCGACAGAATCGACCAGCTGCACCCTTGGGGAACCCAGTACAATTTCTGCAGGCAAAATGGCCTCTGCACTGTAGACCAGTTGAAACGGGGTTTCACCTGTGGCCCGACTCGTGGTGGTGCGAACCGACCAAAGAATAGTGGGTAGCTCGTCCACCCACTCCTGTTTGTGCTTGCTGAGGTTCTTGAAGACCCTCTTTTTTATGCCTTGAATTATCTGCCCATTTGCTCGTTCGACTGCCCCATTGCTATGTGGATGTGCCACAGAGGCGAAGCAGACCTTGATCCCGACCTCCTCGCAATAACTTTGGAACAATTTACTGGTGAATTGGGTCCCGTTGTCTGTGATAAGACGGTTGGGTATCCCAAACGGGTTACCACATTGCTTCGGAGGAACCTCTTGGCTGCTTGGGCCGAGATGGTCGACACGAGCTCGGCCTCTATCCACTTGGTGAAAGTGTCGATGGCCACGAGCAAGTATTTGCAGCCTTTCTGACCTCGGGAAAAAGGCCCTAGGATATCGAGCCCCCAGGTCGAAAACGGCCATAAAAGTGGGAAGGTTTGTAGCATATACGCTGGCTGATGGACCTTGCGGGCATGAAACTGGCATGCTTGACAAGTTGTCACGATCGTCCGTGCGTCCGCCAAGGCCGTTGTCCAATAATAACCTAATCGGAATGCCTTGCTCACAAGCGTTCTGAACGACGAATGAGCTCCACACATCCCTTCATGGATATCCCAAAGAAGGTACTGGCCCTCTTCTTGGGAGATACACTTGGAGAGGACTCCTAGTGCGCCCTTGCGGTATAGGTCGCCTTCAATCAGTCTGTACTGAGAAGATCGCCTTGTAAGCCGGGAACGCTCGGCTTCTTCCTCGGGCAATGTCCCGTGCGCGAGGTATTGGACAAATGGCGTCATCCAGCTCGCGCTTTGCTCGAGGAGAGAGACTGTACCGCCTGTCTCTGGTGCCTCCTCTACAGAGGGAATGGAGTGCTTGTATAGGTGCTCAACGAGCACCCCCGCCAGAGCGGTAATTTGGGAGGAACCGACCTTTGATAATTGGTCGGCCAGGGCATTATCCTTCCAGGGGATGTAGAGTACCTCGAAATTCTTGAAGTACTTCTCCATCTTTCTTACTTCGACCAGGTAAAGCGCCATTGAGGTATCGGAACACTGATACTCCTTGTTGACCTGGTTCACGACTAACTGCGAATCGCCCATCACAGTAAGCCGTTGGACTCCAAGCGACTTGCACGCTCGTAGTCCGGCCAAGAGGCCTTCATACTCTGCCGCGTTGTTGGTCGCGGCAAAGTGCAATCAGACGACGTACTGGAGTCGTTCTCCATCTGGGGAGACCAACACAACACCATCCCTCGAGCGTTCGTACGCTCGGGACCCGTCAAAATACATAGTCCAATGATTTTCCCTAGTCCTTATGGGCTCGCTTGTCGACTTGGGTGGAGCCGACCATTCTGCCACGAAGTCTGCTAGGATCTGGGACTTGATGGCTGTGCGAGCCGAAAATGTTATTTCGAACTCGGCAAGCTCCATGGCCCACTTTGCTATACGACCGCTTGCGTCTTGATTTCTCAGGATCTCCCTGAGTGGGAAACTGGTCGGGACCACGATTTTGTGGGCTTGGAAGTAATGGCACAGCTTTCTGGAGGCCACTAGTAATGAGTACAAGAGTTTCTAGACCTCAGGGTAATGATCCTTTGGTCCATGCAGCACGTCACTAACATAGTAGATAGGTCGTTGGGCCCCATCCCTTTCAACTGCTAAAACCGCGCTTACAGCTTGCGGAGTGGCCGCTAGGTATAACAGCAAGTTCTCTTCTTTACTGGGAGTGACCAGGATGGGTGACTTGGACAGGTACTGCTTTAGTTCTTCGAAGGAATGATTAGCTTCCTCCGTCCAAGAGAAACCATCGTGTTTGCGTAGGGCCTTGAAGAAAGGTAACCCTCGCTCACCGAGCCGAGAAATAAAACGGCTTAAGGTGGCCATCCGACCAGTCAAGGCCTGTACCTCCTTCACGCATGTGGGTGGTCTCATGTTTTCAATGGCTTCAATTTTCTCTGGATTTGGCCCAACGCCCTGTGGGCCGACCATGTAGCCGAGCACCTTGCCGGCTTTTACGCCGGAAACTCATTTCTCCGGGTTCAACTTTATTCGATGCTTATTGAGATTACAAAATGTCTCCTCTAGGTCAGCGACATGACTTGGAGCGAGCTTGCTCTTGATGACTATGTCGTCTACATAAACCTCCAAGTTACGGCCTATTTGATCCGTAAAAGTTTTCTGCATGAGGCGCTAAAAAGTTGCTCCAGCGTTTCTCTGACCGAAGGACATGGTCATGTAGCAGAATGTCCCAAACAGGGTGATAAAGGAGGTCTTTCCCTCGTCTTCACGGGATATGCTAATATGATGATACCCTGAATAAGCGTCCAGGAAGCTCATAACTTGTGACTTTGCCGTCGCATCGACCAACTGGTCTATGCGAGGTAGCGGGTAGTTATCTTTTGGGCATGCTGCGTTTAAGCCCGTGTGGTCGACACACATGCACCACTTGTCTCCTTTCTTCTTGACTATGACTGGGTTAGCCAACCATTCCGAGTGCTCGATCTCTCTGATGAAGCCGGCTTTAAGGACTTTGTCCAGTTCCTCCCGGATGATCGCCTGCTTTTCCGGGGAAAACCGCCTGAGCTTTTGCTGCACTGGTTTTTTGTTAGGCTGAACTGCTAGCCTATGCTCGATCACCTCCCTTGGGACTCCGGGCATGTCGGATGGTTCCCAGGTGAATGCACCCGGATTTGCTCGGAGGAAGGTGATGAGCTCGAGTTCCTATTTGGGATCTAAAGAAGATCCCAAATGCACGAACTTGGCGGGTTCCGATTCGCTGAGCGGAACAGCCTTGGTCTGTCCTCCGGGCTGGAGGGCAATTTTAGGCCGGGAGTGCTTCGGCTCTTGGTCGGGGCCTCGCGTAGGCATTTGACCGACCATGTCCAATGCCCTCTCGTCACAACTTAACGCGGACTTGTGGCTCCCCCTCACAGTTATGACCCCATTAGGTCCAGGAACCTTTAGGCATTGGTACGCGTGGTGCGCGGCGGCCATGAACTTCGCCAGAGCTGGCCTGCCAAGGATGGCGTTGTAAGCCGACTCGAAGTCGACCATCTCAAAGGTGATTAATTTTGTACGGAAGTTGCTCGGACTGCCGAAGGTGATGGGCAAAACGACCTGGCCCAAAGGCTTGATCGAGGTGCCCGGGACTATCCCGAAGAAGGGAACCGCTATGCTTTTGATCTTGGAGCGAGGGATCTGCATCTTGTCCAAAACCTTGGCGGAAATTAAATCCAAGGAGCTTCCGGAATCTATAAGGACCCGACCAACGACAGTGTTGCTGATGGTCGGGCTTACAACCATCGGAAGCTTCTGTGGTTTTGTCATTCCAAGGGGACAATCTTCCTTGGAGAACGTAAGAGATAGCTCGGACCACAAGAGCTCTTGTACGGGAGGCTTTCCCTGGGTAACATGGTGTACCTCCTGTGCAGCGTCCTTCAAATCTCGCCGAGATTTGTAGGCGGAGGAGCCCCCGAAGATAACCGCGATGTGGTTCTGGGGTTCTTGATATTCCATGTCCTCCTCGTTATCCTCGATGGGTTGTTTATCTTTGCTATTTTCACCCTGCTCTGGGAGTGACGGCATGGGACCCTTGCCGCTGTAAAATTGCTCCAAGCGATAGGTCCATGTCCGGCAATTTCGTAAATCATGCCTGTACGCCTAATGAAGTGGACAGTAGAGGCCGCCCTGTTGCTCTGCTTGGTCACCTCAATCGCGGGTCCGGTTCTGTTGTCCTCTCCCCCGAGCATTAAACCCCCGGCACTGTGGCTGGGATGCTCGGGGCTGTTGCTGCTCTACCGCAGCGACTATTCCCGGCGAGGGTTTTTTCTTCTTCTTGATCTTCTTGTCCACAGAGTTCGAGCCCTTTTTGCTGGCGGAGGTTTCCAATCCGGGCTGAGGCGGTAGTTTTCCTTCGTCCAGCATTTTCTTCCACTGGACGGCCTCATCGGCATTGGCATACCTGTCAGCCATGCGGAAGAGCTCGTTGGCCGTTAGGTCTGGATGGATTTCAAGGTCCTACGTGAAACACACGTCTCGCACCCCGAACTTGAAAGCCCGAACGATGGCCTCGTCCGATATGTTCGGGATCGAATTTCGGACTTGGATGAACCTCTGGACAAACTATCGCAAGGTCTCACCCTCCGTCTGAATCAGGCGCTCGAGGTCGCGCTCCCTTCCCGGGCGAGTGTAGCAGCTCTGGAAATTTGCTCAGAGCGCTGTGCTGGGCTGACCCCAAGATCGTATAGATGCTTCTTTTTGGTTGAAGAGCCAAGTGCGAGCGGCCCCATCCAGGACCGTTGGGAGATAGTTTGCCATCACCCCCGGCAGCCAGGATGGCGATGGTATAGATCGAGAGAAATTCGTCCGGGTTCTGGGTCCCGTTGAATCTCTCAATGTGCCTGGGCTTGAACTTTTTCGGCCACGTGACATTCCGAAGAGAGCTCGTGAAGGCCTGGCAACCAAAGCTCGAGGTCTCACGGTGGTCTCCTCAGCCATAATGGTCATTGCGAGCGTCCCTCGTCCATCGCCCCACGCGTGGGCCAAGCTGGGAGAAGACTTCGTGAGGACGGTGTGCTGACGACCGCTCGGTCGTGGAGCGTTCGGAATGCTCGTAATCCAGGTGGATGTAAGCATGTCGTTCCGAGGTTGCTCGGGGGTCGCTCCGAGGCTTCTCGCGGACCGGATTAGCAGTTTGGGGCAACCTCCGAGCATGGCTTCGAGATTCATCTCTGTGTGAGCGGACGGGCCCTTGACGGTCCCGGGAAACACTCCGAGCATTCTTGTCGCGAGGAGGATCCGGGACCTTTAGGTCGGCAGCAAGCTTCTCTAGATCCTCGACTACGACCACGCCTACGGCCTCTAAGTCCAGTTGATCGGGGAAGCTGCGAAGGTCACACACGACCGCCACCAAAGCCTGCAACCGTTCTCGGTTTTTGTGAACGGGCGGCGGAGAGCACTGACGGCGTTCCGGGACGTGGTTGGGGGTACGACGCTCGCGGGAGTTTCCCCGGGAGGAATTCCTTTCCCTGGAAACTCGCCTTTCTCTTGCTTGACGGCGTATGCTCGCCAGGGTCTTACCCAAAGACGCCTCCAGGTGGTGCCAGGCCGCTTCATAGCGATCTCGCTTAGCAGCCCCCGAGGATTGCACCTCGGGCTCGATACGGCTCCCAGCCATATTGACATGGCGAGAATGAGACAAGCGTGACAGGGACATCATCGTATCTCCTTGGGATGCCGTCTCATGGTCGAACTCGAGATTGTCCAGTATGTCCAAACCATGATAGAGTCCGTCATAGTCATCCTCGTCGTCAGCGAGGGAATGCACGGGGAACGGGGAACCCATCCTCGTGCTCCAGATTTTGGGGAAAAGCTCCCGGACTCGGTGTGGCCTGCGGGGTCGGTCACACCGGCTACACCGTCGCCGGTGTAGTACATGTCATCATCATCAACGTCGTTGAAGGCACAAAGACTCCTGGTATCTCCTGAATTTCACATCCTCGAGGATCCCAATTCGTACGGGAATCACTGTCGTATCCCCATGGACGGCACCAACTGTCGACGATTGGAGAACAGGCTCCCACCGAGCTTACTTGTTGAATGAGGGATCAATAGGGGCCCCTCGTACGAGCAGGGGGAGCGTCCGGGCAATGCCAAGACGGGAGAAACGCGTGGTGTTTTATCCTGGTTCGGGCCTCTCACTGCCGAGATAACAGCCCTACTCCAGTGTATTGTCTTTATGATTGGTCAAAAAAGGAGTCCCCCCCAGGTGTTTTCGGGAGGGTTTAAATACAGAGCCTCACGCTGTACATAAGGTAACTACCCCCTAGATTGACGCCACGCTTCCATAACCGTAGCGCCCACGATCCGGGGCCCTTGATATATGCAAATAATTTGAATTTCCGGTGCACCCGCCCTTGATTTCCGGCGGATTGACTGCTATCTTCCTTTCTAGTGGCATGACCGGGACCCCCGAACATCTACCCAGGTAACAGCGTGGCTTCCACGAGCATGGTTGCTCATGATCGCCCGGTCTGGTCGTAGGCGAATGGGTAGACACGCATGCTCGGGAGTTATGTTGCCCGGACGGTTTCCCGAGCATCTTCTGCTGGGGCTGTCTGGTCAGTAGCTTCAGGATCTTTTGGGGGTTCAACGGTCTTTTATTGGATAGTTAATCCCCGACAATAGTTGTCCCATTCTTCGGGAGCGTCCTAGGAAGCTCGACCACCCCCTCGGACAAGTGGTCTTGCCCGTCACCTTTGGCGACTCGAATAACTTCCGCACCGAGTTAATTACTTTTGAGGTGGTCGATGGAGATCTCCCGTACAACACCATCCTCGAACGCCCGGCGTTGATCAAGTTCATGGCGACGAGCCATTACAGCCACCATTGCATGAAACTTCCAGGCCCCAATGGAGTCATAACAGTAGGAGGTGATCTCAAGGCGGCACACGGGGGCAAGAGTAAAGCCCTGGCTCTTGCCGGCATGCTGCCCCAACGAGGTCCCGAGGCGACCGCGAAGAATGGCCACCAGAAGGCGGCGATCTAGCCTAGTGCTGAGATGAAGACTGTGCAGCTCGAAGAGGGCAACTCTAGCAAATGCATTCATATCGCGGCCGAGCTAAATCCTAAATAGGTATTCGAGCTCGTCACCTTCCTCCGTGCCAACAGGAGCATATTCGCTTGGGAACCGGTAGACATGCCAGGAGTCCCGAGGGAGGTGATTGATCACAAATTACACGTAAGGCCCGATTGTCGACCCGTATGCCAAAAGCTGCACTGTTTTTCCCCAAGAAAATGGCGATAATAAGGGAGAACCTCGACAAACTCTTGAAGGCTGGCTTCATTCGCGAGATCGACTACTCCAAATGGCTAGCCAACCCGGTCATCGTGCAGAAGAAAGGCGGGAAATGGAGGATGTGCATCGATCACATAGGCTTGAATTCGGCGTGCCTGAAGGATAATTTTCCCCATCCACACATAGATCAGATCATCGACTCCACTGCAAATGCCAAGATGCTGAGTTTCCTAGACGCCTACTCTAGCTATCATCAAATCAAGCTTGTAGTCGATGACAAGAGCAAAACAGCCTTCATAACACCGTTCGGGATGTTTTGATATACGACCATGTCATTTGGTCTTCGCAATGCTGGCGCAACATTCCAACACCTGATGGCCAAAACCTTCGACCCTCAGATTGGCTGCAACCTCGAGGTCTATGTGGATGACATCATCGTCAAGAGCTCCTCCGAAGACAACTCGCGAAGACCTTCACCAACCTAAACAAGCATGGGATCAAGCTTAATCCTGAAAAATGCATGTTTGGCATGGCCTCGGGAAAGGTACTCGGCTACATGATCGGGGGCTCAGGAGTCAGCCCGAACCCGGAGAAGATCGAGGCCATCAAAAAGATATCCCCTCCAGCCTCGATAAGACAAGTGCAGTGCCTCACCGGCCGCATGGCTGCCCTCAGCCGATTCATCTCAAGGCTCGGCGAGCGTGGGTTGCCATTCTTCAAGACATTGCGCAAGCACGGGGGCTTCGAGTGGACACCCGAGGCGCAACGATCCCTCGATGAGCTAAAGGTATATCTTTCGAGTCCGCCTTTGCTCACAACCCCATAGCCAGGCGAAAATCTGTTGCTCTACCTCGCGGCCACGGCTCAGGCTTTTAGCACCGTCCTAGTCACTGAACGAGATGGTCGATAGCAGCCGATCTACTACATTAGTGAAGTGCTTCATGGACCGAAGGAGCGCTACCCCTAGGTCCAGAAGCTCCTCTATGCCCTCCTTATGGCTTCTCGCAAGCTTCGGCATAACTTCCAAGCGAATTGGATGATCATCCTAAGCGGTTTCCCGCTAGACAAAATTCTAAGGAACCTGGAGGCCGGAGGTCGCATCATCAAGTGGGCTATGGTATTGGCTGAATTCGACATTCAGTTCATGGCACACATATCCATCAACTCACAAGTTCTCGCTGACTTCATGGTCGAGCAAATGCCACAGCCGACTCCTAAGCTCGAGGTTGAGGAGGATGAACCCTGGGTCATGTACTTCATTGGCTCGAGATCGTTCAAGCGCTCGGGGGCTGGCATCCTCATTATCACACCATGAGGAGATAAACTGAGGTATGTAGTTCGCTTTGGATTCCCGGCTACCAATAATAACATGGCAGAGTACGAGGCACTCCTGGCAGGCCTGCAAGCTTGCAAGGCGCTAGGTGTGCACCGGCTGGTAGTCAAGGGTGACTCCTAGCTCGTTGTCAGCCAATACAACACAGACTACCAATGCTCGGAAGACTCGATGGCCAAATACCTTGCTGTGGTGCGCAAAATGGAGAAGTGGTTCCGGAATCTTGAAATTAGACACGTGCTCAGAAAGGACAACTCCAGCGCCGATCTCCTATCCAAGATCTGGTCATCCGACGCTGAAGTCCCTCCGAACGTCATCCTTGAGATCTTGACATCACCCTCGATCTCCGACCAAGAAGTCTCGGTCGCCCTCCTCGAAGGCGTCCCCTCGTGGATGGAGCCGATCATCAATTTCCTCGAGCGGGGTGAGTTCTCAGCCGACTCGCCAAGAGTAGCAAGATCAAGTACCGAGCAGGATCATACAAACTCATCAACAACCAATTTTACCGATGGGGAATTGTAACACCCCAATTTTTGCTTTTTATGAAATTAAATATTATTTTGCACTTTTGTGAATTTTTGGAATTTTCTGGAATTTATTTGGATTTATTTGGAATTTATTTGAATTTATTCCATTTTGAAATAATTAAAGAATTAAACTTTGCAAATAAAATTTTGTTGGAAATATTTTATTTGAGTCCAAAATGTTCCAAAATATGTTCCAGAATTTTTCTGGAACTTTTCTGAGTCTTTTGCTATTTTTAATGAATTAAATGAATTTCTGGGAATTAATTTGAATATTTAATGTTGGAAAATCAGCTGGGTCGATTCTTGTTCATGCGGCCAGGACCTAGTCGACTTCGAGTTCGAGTCCGACCCGAGCCAGTGGACTCGATCGAACCCAAACCTAACCCTAACTCCTCGACCGTTGGATCCAGATCCAACGATCGAGATTCGCCTGCATCGCCGGCCGAAATGCGGTCCGACCGAACCCGTTCACGCTGCAGGCGATCCCACCGGCCGATCCGGACACGTGGACGGCCGTAAGGCGTCGTCGTCTCCATCCGAACCAGCGGACTCCGCCGCCGTGGGAACTAGGGTTCCGCCTCGGCGCGACGCCGTGACTATTTAAGACAGGACATGCCGAGAGTTCGCCTCGACGCCTTGTGGCCGTTGCCTTAGCCGCCGCCGCCAGTAGCTCACCGACACGCTCGCAATTGCTCGTCGTAGTTACTCTCACCCCCGCCTCGGGTTTTGCTGTGCCCCGCCGTCATCCGTCGCCCTCTGTCGCCGTTAAGCCCAGATCCGAGACCCCCAGGTCAAGCTGCGTCGGCGAGGACATCTCACTTCGCCGGAGGACCCTTGGAGCGCCGTTCCACGCGTCATCGTCCCCGACTCCAGCAGCCCAAGCCCCGCCGTGACGACATCACCGCGCGAAGCTTCTCGACCGTCCGATTCCGATCCAACCGCTGCGGTGAGTTCACGTGCTTCCGAACATGATTGGATCTGGACCGTTGGATCAAGATCCAACGGCCGACGATCGTTTCGTGCGCCTTAATACCGTAAAACTAGGTTAGATCGGGACCGTCCGATCTAGATCAAACGGCCCATCTTCACCGTGTAGATTATAACGGAGTTAACCTAGGGTAGATCTAGACCGTTGGATCTAGATCCAACGGCCGTGGTTATGCCACGTAGCCACCGCCGTGCCGTGTGTTGAGTCACCGACAGGTCGGGCCCGCGTGCCAGTGGCCGAGCCTGGGCGTGACTGCGCGTCACTGACATGCGGGGTCCGCATGTCAGTGTCTCGCCTGAGAGTCGCATCGTGCACGTTACCCACTGACGGATGGGACCCGCGTGTCAGCGACTTGAGCCGTGGACCGTGTCCACGGTGGACCGAGCCGAACCGTGGGCTGAGTCCATGGACCGGCTGACATCAGCCAGCCAATCAGAAACCGACGCGTGTCATCGCGACGCAATAATTGATTTTTCGAAAAAGAAAATGATTTAATAATTCGGTTAAATAATTGATTTGAATTTCAAAACTTCAAACGCTTATAACTTTTGTGTTTCAACTCCGATTTGAGTGATTCAAATTTCTAAATTTGTATAAAATTTAGATCTATTCAAATATGAATTTTATTTAATTTTTGGACTAAATTTTTTCTCTATAATATTATTTAATTGATTATTTAAGCTTTAATAAATCATAACTTTTGCATTTTAACTCCGATTTGAACGATTCCAGTTTCTAAAAATTCATAAAATTATGTTCTCTCTGTTTATGGATTTTATTTGGTTGTTTGGAAACTTTTTGCCTATTGTTTATTTGTGTATTGCTATTTGCACGCTTTACGAGTAGACGTTGAAGTGCCGGAAGGATTCAAAGGAGAAGTATTGACTCAGGATCCAACTCAAGACCAAGAACAAGTACTTTTTGAAGGCAAGTTATGCTTTGACCATGTTGATCCCATTTTGAAATCTATTTTGGTTCAAATTATTGCATGCTAGCTCAATTAGAAAATACTTTATTTAAATATGGGAGATTAGATAAATACCAATTTGTTGTATGACACCTTGATTAATTAAATATGTTCCATGACCCCTTGTCATCCTAGTTGTGGTTTACTAGTTGGACATGATTAAATTGCCAACATGGGTTTTAGACCGTTGTAGTACATTGCTTAGACCTGCTACGTGCTCATGACATGATTTTGGACAATCAAATGTTAATATTGACTTAATGATATATTGAACCTGTTTTGGAAAGGTATCATGTGATGTTGATGGCACGTGGTGCATGGTAATCAACTGGGGTTTTGATAAATAGTTTTCGGCCGGGGCATGTGGCAAGAATGATCAGGTGGGCAGTGTGGCCTTTGGGGATGTTGATTTGGTTCTTGGGTAGTCTTGCCTGGTCACTCTAAGGACTTAACCTTGCAAGCCTTTGAATCGAGTCATACTTGCAACCACATGGCATTTGGAATGGGACGGCCCTAGTTGACTAAGTTGCTAAGGACTCACTTGTGGAGCCTCAGGGTGTCAATTACACCGCTTTGTGTGATTGTGTGGGGAGCGTATCGTGGTCGTGGCCAGATACCCATCTAACGGTGTGTTGGTCCCATACTTCGCCTTGGTTAAGGGAAGGGATGGTGTAGAGCACGAACCGGAGAGGACCACCTGTGTTGTTTGAGGCTTCCGAAAGGCTTTGTTACGGGAACTCGTCTTTGTGGTGTTTGACTGTATCTTGTGGGTAAAGTGCATAACATCTGCAGAGTGTAGAATCTATTCGAATAGCCGAGTTCGCGGTATTGGACATCGCTCGGGGATTACAGTCAAGGGTTAGACTTTCTGAAAATAACTTGGATTCGAAAGGTTGGTTTGGATTAAATAATGATGTTGATGGACATATGGATTAAGATGGGAAAAGATGTTTACCAAACTCCTTGAAAGGTTATTTATGCTATACTTGTTTTTACTGCTTTCGAATCTACTGATGCTACTTTTCAAATGTTGTTTACTGCAAATATACCTTGAGCTATTCCTTTGTACCAAGCCATGCATATAGTATATTAGCTTGCATTACATTGCATGACTTGTCGAGTACCAAGTACTCACCCTTGCCTCAATACAACACCGCTTGAAGAGGAGACTACACCACTTTGGAGGAGGAGCTCCACGAGGAACCATCTACTTAGGGAGCGAGCCCGGTCAGGTTACTGTGGTATCTTGGATGGCGCCACGGTTATCTTATTTTCCGCTGCTATTATTTCTCTCTTAATAAGTTTACCACGAGGCGTACATTTGTAACTTGACCTTAAGGTCGGGTAACCAGTTTGATTATTTAATTAAAGTACTTTACTAGTATCGAGTGGTATGATTGTGATATTTACCAATGTTAAGACTGTGTGCACTAGCGCGTTCCTGGACTAGTGCTGAACACACAGAGGGTCGGATTTGCAAATTCGGGTCCCGACAGAGGTGGTATCGAGCCATCTTGACCGTAGGCTCAACCCTAGCTAGAATGGTCGTAGAGAGGTTAAAACCTATTTTCTAAAAGCTAAAAGTTCGTCAAGATAAGAAATGATATCTCGACTTACCCCCTTCTTTTTTTTTCTTGTCTCTTGCTGAATTTTTCCTTACCTTGTCACGATTTAAAAATTTCGAGTTCTTACGTGAGCATCTTGCGACAGATGGAGGGAGAGTTCAACTACGTCGATCTGGAGGTTGGTCACGCCGCAGAACTTTGGCGTATGCTACAGACTCTCGGAGATTTTGAGAAGCCGCAATACCAAGTGGAAGTGATCAGACAAGCAGGATTGATCAAGGCTTGTGACGTGAAGATTGTGGTACCTGCTAGGAAAAAGGGCCCAGGCAATCTCCCGATACACTGCACTGCCAGGAGGTCTACAATGCAGATGGGTATCTAAGAAGTGTCACGACGAGCAATGCGGCACATTACCCGCATCTACGCCAGAGAATTGTAGAGCACGGTGTTCCGTTATCATCCGCGCAGCGATAACCTTCTTGACCCGAAGACGATTCAGGATGAGAATGCCATGGTTACACAGTTGGCACGACTTGTTGTCGCCCAGGAGGATGTACTCGATGATACAAGCAAGGAGCTACAGAAGGCCCGCAAGGAGATCACGACAGAGAAGAACAGATGGCGGGAAGCTCAAGAGTATGTGTCACACCTTCTGCAAAGGATTGGAGAGTTAGAGACGGCATTGTACGCACCAGAGCCGGAGCCAATGCTCGAGCTACACGAGCCAGACCCAGAGGAGCCGGAGCTTGAGGAGGACACTGCATCTTCGACTACCACAGATGACATAGTTGCTGGACATGGCAATCGTTTCGCACCTATGCCGCAGCATCCGTACCCAGGCCGTGGAGGTTTTCTCGATGAGTGAGCGTAGGTTCTATAGTGAGACTCCTTCACCGAGTCGCGTCATAGAATAAAGAGTCACCCTTTAGGCGTTAGACTCCAGTGTTAGTTCGATTTGGATTTTCATTGCTTGCTGAGTGTGCAGTATGTGTTGCAAGGCCCTTAGGCATTGTAAGCAGCCATACCAAGTTATTGATACCATTAATAAAGTGGACCTTCAAGCTACACCTTTCGCCCCGCATAAGTTCCATATCACTTGTCTATTCTTGTTTCCCTCTCATCTCTAAAGCTTAGAGCAAATCGACAGATGGTGAACACCCGCGGAAACCTTGGAGGCAATGGAAGTGGTTCTCGCCCAGCAGAAAATTCCAATGATGGAGCACCAGCACCGCCATTGGCCATGCAGAATTTCGGAGCTTTCCTCGCTGCTCAGACTGAGTTGATGCACGCTATGATGCAACAGATGCAACACGTCACTGCTCAGGCCACTGCTAATCAAGCTAATCAGGGACAACGCCAGAATACAAGACTGTCAGAGTTCATGAGGACTCACCCACCCACTTTCTCTGGGAATGCCAACCCATTGGAGGCCGATGATTGGTTAAGATCAATTGAGAGGAAGCTACACATCGCTCAATGCATGGGAAATGAGAAGGTACTCTACGCTTCTCATCAGTTGGAAGGAACAGCCGCCGAATGGTGGAAGAACTTCTGTGCCACTCAAGAGAACCCTCAAGATATCACTTGGGAAGAGTTCACAGCTGCATTCCGTCAGTATCACGTGCCTGAAGGAATCATGGATCTTAAGAAGGAGGAGTTCAGAGCACTGAGGCAAGGTAATCAGCCAGTGGCCGACTACCTGAATAAGTTCACACAGCTTGCACGCTACGCACCTGAGGATGTAGCGACAGATAAAGCCAGACAGTCTCGTTTCATGAAGGGACTTAACTCAGGATTGCAAGTGGGATTGATCACCCACACCTTTCCAGATTTCCAAGAATTGGTGAATAAGGCACTTATTCTTGAGGACAAGCGCAAGGAACTGGATGAGAACAGGAAGCGCAGGATGCAACAGCAGGGATCACGCCAGGGAACGCAACAGCGTTTGAGAGTTGCACCAAATCAATTTTTCAGATTTCAGCCACAGAACGCAACAAGGACATCGTCACCAGCACCAAGACCCATCAATCAGAACTATCAGACCCCAGCCCCAGCCAGAAACGCCGCTCCAGGCAAGAAGGAACAAGAAGACGCCGCTACAACCGCAACGAGCCAGGACACTTTGCCAACAGCTTGCCCAAAGAAGACAGCAGGAGTGACCCGATCCGCTTCAATCTAGGATCCACACCAGCTAGGACGCCAAAGATCAGAGCCACACCCTGCATCGTGGTGAGAGGCCGAGTCAATCATGTCACCGCGGATGCACTGCAGAATGCTACGGACGTCGTACTAGGTAAGTTACTTGTTAACTCAGTACCTGCGACAGTTTTGTTTGATTCTGGAGCTTCGCATTCGTTTGTTTCGCAAGGCTTTGCTGCTAAAAATGATTTGGAGAGTGCAAGGCTTAAATGCACGCTTGTAGTTCAAACCCCTGGTTCCGAACTCCGAACGAAAGTAGGATGTTCTGGGGTGAGAATACTAATAGATGGAATAGAGTTCCTAGCGAACCTTATTATTTTGGAGACCCAGACCTTAGACGTCATTTTGGGAATGGATTGGCTATCCAAGCACAAGGCCATATTGGATTGTGGACGAAGGACTATCTCAGTTGAGAGCCCGTGTGGAAAGAGAGTGGAATTTCAAGCCACTGCCGTTAGGGATGGACAGTTGATGGTTAACAGTACCAAGGCAATCAGCGTAGAGGATGTCTCAGTAGTGAATGAGTACCCAGATGTTTTTCCGGAAGATCTACCTGGTATGCCGCCAGACAGGGACATAGAGTTTGTGATAGAGCTTGTACAGTACAAAGACCGATAGCACACAGACCCTATCGGATGTCCACCGAGGAGTTGGTGGAGATGAAGACACAGCTAGAGGAGTTAATGGAGAAATGAGTTCTCAGACCGAGTTCGCCGTGGGGAGCACCAGTTTTGTTCGTCAAGAAGAAGGACGGGAGTTTCAGGATGTGCATTGACTACCGTGCACTCAATGAAGTCACCGTGAAGAATAAGTATCCGCTACCCAGGATTGATGATTTGTTTGATCAGCTAAGAGGAGCCGGAGTTTTCTCCAAGATTGACCTAAGATCGGGATACCATCAGTTGAAGATCCGATCAGAAGATATTCCGAAGACCGCATTTTCGTCAAGATATGGACATTACGAGTTCTGATTATGTCCTTTGGTCTCGATTTAATGCGCCAAAGATATTTCATGAATATGATGAATAAGGTGTTCATGGAATATTTGGACAAGTTTGTGGTCGTGTTCATAGATGATATCCTAATCTACTCCAAGACAGAGGATGAACTTGCCGAACACTTGAGGCGAGTTTTGGAAAAGCTGAGGGAACAGCAACTCTTCGCCAAGTTCAGCAAGTGTGATTTTTGGAAGGACAAGGTGGAGTTTCTTAGACATGTAATGACCGAAGAAGGAGTCGCCGTTGATCCAAGCAAGGTAGAAGCTGTGTTACATTGGGAACAGCCAAAGACCGTGACCCAGATTAGAAGTTTCCTTGGAATGGCAGGATACTATCGCCGGTTCATTGAAGGCTTTTCGACAATTGCGAGACCTCTTACGCAATTGCTGAAAAAGGAGAAGAAGTTTACATGGACGCTAGAGTGCGAGAAAGGATTCCAAGAACTGAAAACGAGATTGACATCAGCACCAGTGTTGGTTCTGCCGGACGTCAATCAAAGCTTTGATATCTATTGTGATGCATCACGCCAAGGACTTGGATGTATGTTGATGCAGAACGGAAAGGTTGTTGCTTATGCATCAAGGCAGTTGAGGCCGCATGAGGAGAATTACCCGACACATGACCTAGAGTTAGCTACCGTAGTACATGCCTTGAAGATATGGCGTCACTATCTGATCGGGAACAGATGTGAAGTGTACACGGATCATAAGAGCCTTAAGTACATATTCACCCAGTCGGATCTGAATATGAGGCAAAGGAGATGGTTGGAGTTGATCAAGGACTACAATGTTGGAATCCATTATCATCCCGGAAAGGCCAACGTAGTTGCCGATGCCTTGAGTCGGAAAAGCCATACCATGAATATGTTGATAGCCACGAATCAGGATGAGCTATGCCAGGAATTTCAGAGAATGAAGATTGAGGTGGTACCCAATGGATTCTTGGCCGCATTGGAAGTAAAACCTACTCTGAAGGATCAGATCCGAGAAGGACAAAAGGATGATGACAAGATCCGTAGGATTAAGTCCAAAATGGAGGAAGGCAAGGCAAAGGATTTCAAGCTAGATGGGCAGAGCACGTTATGGATGAAGGATCGGATTTGCGTGCCGAACAAGAAGGAATTAAAGCAACTGATTCTGGAGGAAGCCCATGACTCCAAGTATTCAATTCACCCAGGGAGTGCCAAAATGTATCAGGATTTGAAGGAAAGATTCTGGTGGCCAAACATGAAGCGAGAAGTTGCCGAGCATGTTGCATTGTGCGACGTATGCCAGAGAGTCAAGGCAATGCATCAGAGACCAGCAGGATTGTTGCAGCCGCTGAAGATACCTGAGTGGAAGTGGGAGGAAATCGGAATGGATTTCATCACCGGTTTACCCAAGACTCAAGGGGGTTATGACTCCATATGGGTTATAGTAGATCGCTTGACCAAAGTAGCCCATTTTATCCCCGTAAAGACCACTTACTCGGGGGACAAGTTAGCAGAATTGTATATGATCAGGATCGTCTGTTTGCATGGAGTACCAAAAAGGATTGTATCGGACAGAGGTACCCAATTTACCTCAAGGTTCTGGAATAAGTTGCATGAAGCCATGGGAACCCGTTTGAACTTCAGTACAGCCTATCATCCACAGATGGATGGACAGACCGAAAGAGTCAATCAGATTCTGGAGGATATGCTAAGAGCGTGTGCATTGGCTTATGCTACCTCTTGGGATAAGAGTTTGCCGTATGCCGAGTTCAGTTACAATAATAGCTACCAAGCTAGTTTCTGAGATGTCACCTTTTGAGGCATCAGATGGTCGACTCGCCTGACGCCATTAAAGCTGGAATGAGACCGGCGAGCGCCGTGTCTTCGGCCTGTTATACTTCAAGAAGTCAAGAAGCAGATTGCCACGATTAGGGAAAGGTTGAAGATAGCCCAATCACGACCAGACGAGTTACGCCCGACAACCATCGCCGGGACTTGAGTTTTGAACCAGAGGACTATGTATACCTCGAGTTACGCCTCGGGGGAGTTAAGAGGTTCCATGCCAAGGGGAAACTTGCACCCCGTTATGTTGGACCATTTAAGATTTTGAGCCGCAGAGGCGAAGTTGCTTACCAGCTGGAGTTGCCACAGTCGTTAGCAGGAGTACATGACGTGTTCCATGTGTCCCAGCTAAAAAAAAATGTCTTCGAGTGCCGGATGAGCAAACGCCCTTAGAATCAATTGAGTTGCAAGAAGATTTGACTTACAAGGAGCATCCCGTGAAGGTTTTGGACACTATGGATCGAGAGACTAGGAACAAGTCAACCCGTTTCTGTAGAGTTCAGTGGAGCAACCATGCAGAGAGCGAAGCAACTTGGGAACGAGAAGAGGATTTGAGGAAAGAGTTTCCGAACCTATTCTTTAGTAAGCCCTGAATCTCGGGGACGAGATTCTATTAAGGGGGGGAGGTTTGTAACACCCCAATTTTTGCTTTTTATGAAATTAAATATTATTTTGCACTTTTGTGAATTTTTGGAATTTTTTGGAATTTATTTGGATTTATTTGGAATTTATTTGAATTTATTCCATTTTGAAATAATTAAAGAATTAAACTTTGCAAATAAAATTTTGTTGGAAATATTTTATTTGAGTCCAAAATGTTCCAAAATATGTTCCAGAATTTTTCTGGAACTTTTCTGAGTCTTTTGCTATTTTTAATGAATTAAATGAATTTCTGGGAATTAATTTGAATATTTAATCGCTGGAAAATCAGCCTGGCCTACATCTTGTTCATGCGACCGGACCCGAGTCTGACTCGAGTTCGAGTCCGACCCGAGCCAGTGGACTCGATCGAACCCAAACCTAACCCTAACTCCTCGACCGTTGGATCCAGATCCAACGACCGAGATTCGCCCGTACCGGTCGAGCCGTGTCCGACCCGAACCCGTTCACGCCGTGCGATCCGGACACGTGGACGGCCGTGCGTCGTCGTCTCCATCCGAACCCCAGCCGGACTCCGCCGTCGTGGGGAACTAGGGTTCCGCCTCGGGCGCGGACGTCGTGACTATTTAAGACCCGGGACATGCCCCGAGGTTCGCCTCGACGCCGCGCAGCCGTTGCCTTAGCCGCCGCCGCCAGTAGCTCACCGACACGCTCGCAATTGCTCGTCGTAGTTACTCTCACCCCCGCCTCGGGTTTTGCCGTGCCCCGCCGTCATCCGTCGCCCTCTGTCGCCGTTAAGCCCAGATCCGAGACCCCCAGGTCAAGCTGCGTCGGCGAGGACATCTCACTTCGCCGGAGGACCCTTGGAGCGCCGTTCCACGCGTCATCGTCCCCGACTCCGGCAGCCCAAGCCCCGCCGTGACGACATCACCGCGCGAAGCTTCTCGACCGTCCGATTCCGATCCAACTGCTGCGGTGAGTTCACGTGCTTCCGAACATGATTGGATCTGGACCGTTGGATCAAGATCCAACGGCCGACGATCGTCTCGTGCGCCTTAATACCGTAAAACTAGGTTAGATCGGGACCGTCCGATCTAGATCAAACGGCCCATGTTCACCGTGTAGATTATAACAGAGTTAACCTAGGGTAGATCTAGACCGTTGGATCTAGATCCAACGGCCGTGGTTATGCCACGTAGCCACCGCCGTGCCGTGTGTTGAGTCACCGACAGGTCGGGCCCGCGTGCCAGTGGCCGAGCCTGGGCGTGACTACGCGTCACTGACATGCGGGGTCCGCATGTCAGTGTCTCGCCTGAGAGTCGCATCGTGCACGTGACCCACTGACGGAGGGGACCCGCGTGTCAGCGACTTGAGCCGTGGACCGTGTCCACGGTGGACCGAGCCGAACCGTGGGCTGAGTCCATGGACCGGCTGACATCAGCCAGCCAATCAGAAACCGACGCGTGTCACTGCTGACGCAATAATTGATTTTTCGAAAAAGAAAATGATTTAATAATTCGGTTAAATAATTGATTTGAATTTCAAAACTTCAAACGCTTATAACTTTTGCGTTTCAACTCCGATTTGAGTGATTCAAATTTCTAAATTTGTATAAAATTTAGATCTATTCAAATATGAATTTTATTTAATTTTTGGACTAAAGTTTTTCTCTATAATATTATTTAATTGATTATTTAAGCTTTAATAAATCATAACTTTTGCATTTTAACTCCGATTTGAACGATTCCAGTTTCTAAAAATTCATAAAATTATGTTCTCTCTGTTTATGGATTTTATTTGGTTGTTTGAAACTTTTTGCCTATTGTTTATTTGTGTATTGCTATTTGCACGCTTTACGAGTAGACGTTGAAGTGCCGGAAGGATTCGAAGGAGAAGTATTGACTCAGGATCCAACTCAAGACCAAGAACAAGTACTTTTTGAAGGCAAGTTATGCTTTGACCATGTTGATCCCATTTTGAAATCTATTTTGGTTCAAATTATTGCATGCTAGCTCAATTAGAAAATACTTTATTTAAATATGGGAGATTAGATAAATACCAATTTGCTGTATGACACCTTGATTAATTAAATATGTGCCATGACCCCTTGTCATCCTAGTTGTGGTTTACTAGTTGGACATGATTAAATTGCCAACATGGGTTTTAGACCGTTGTAGTACATTGCTTAGACCTGCTACGTGCTCATGACATGATTTTGGACAATCAAATGTTAATATTGACTTAATGATATATTGAACCTGTTTTGGAAAGGTATCATGTGATGTTGATGGCACGTGGTGCATGGTAATCAACTGGGGTTTTGATAAATAGTTTTCGGCCGGGGCATGTGGCAAGAATGATCAGGTGGGCCAGTGTGGCACTGGGGATGTTGATTTGGTTCTTCGGGTAGTCTTGCCCTGGTCACTCTAAGGACTTAACCTTGCAAGCCTTTGAACTGAGTCATACTTGCAACCACATGGCTGGAATGGGACGGCCCTAGTTGACTAAGTTGCTAAGGACTCACTTGTGGAGCCTCAGGGTGTCAATTACACCGTTTGTGTGATTGTGCGGGGGAGCGTATCGTGGCTGTGGCCAGATACCCATCTAACGGTGTGTTGGTCCCATACTTCGCCTTGGTTAAGGGAAGGGATGGTGTAGAGCACGAACCGGAGAGGACCACCTGTGTTGTTTGAGGCTTCCGAAAGGCTTTGTTACGGGAACTCGCCTTTGTGGTGTTTGACTGTATCTTGTGGGTAAAGTGCATAACCTCTGCAGAGTGTAGAATCTATTCGAATAGCCGAGTCCGCGGTATTGGACATCGCTCGGGGATTACAGTCAAGGGTTAGACTTTCTGAAAATAACTTGGATTCGAAAGGTTGGTTTGGATTAAATAATGATGTTGATGGACATATGGATTAAGATGGGAAAAGATGTTTACCAAACTCCTTGAAAGGTTATTTATGCTATACTTGTTTTTACTGCTTTCGAATCTACTGATGCTACTTTTCAAATGCTGTTTACTGCAAATATACCTTGAGCTATTCCTTTGTACCAAGCCATGCATATAGTATATTAGCTTGCATTCTGTGCATGACTTGCTGAGTACCAAGTACTCACCCTTGCCTCAATACAACACCAGTTGAAGAGGAGACTACACCAGCTTTGGAGGAGGAGCTCCACGAGGAACCATCTACTTAGGGAGCGAGCCCAGTCAGTTGCCTGTGGTATACTGGATGGCGCCACGAAGTTATCTTATTTTCCGCTGCTATTATTTCTCTCTTAATAAGTTTCGCCCGGCGAGGCGTACATTTGTAACTTGACCTTAAGGTCGGGTAACCAGTTTGATTATTTAATTAAAGTACTTTACTAGTATCGAGTGGTATGATTGTGATATTTACCAATGTTAAGACTGTGTGCACTAGCGCGTTCCTGGACTAGTGCTGAACACACAGAGGGTCCGGATTTGCAAATTCGGGGTCCCGACAGAGGTGGTATCAGAGCCATACTGACCGTAGGCTCAACCCTAGCTAGAATGGTCGTAGAGAGGTTAAAACCTATTTTCTAAAAGCTAAAAGTTCGTCAAGATAAGAAATGATATCTCGACTTACCCCCTTCTTTTTTTTTCTTGTCTCTTGCTGAATTTTTCCTTACCTTGTCACGATTTAAAAATTTCGAGTTCTTACGTGAGCATCTTGCGACAGATGGAGGGAGAGTTCAACTACGTCGATCTGGAGGTTGGTCACGCCGCAGAACTTTGGCGTATGCTACAGACTCTCGGAGATTTTGAGAAGCCGCAATACCAAGTGGAAGTGATCAGACAAGGTGATTGATCAAGGCTTGTGGCGTGAAGATTGTGGTACTGCTAGGAAAAAGGGCCCAGGCAATCTCCCGATACACTGCACTGCCAGGAGGTCTACAATGCAGATGGGTATCTAAGAAGTGTCACGACGAGCAATGCGGCACATTACCCGCATCTACGCCAGAGAATTGTAGAGCACGGTGTTCCGTTATCATCCGCGCAGCGATAACCTTCTTGACCCGAAGACGATTCAGGATGAGAATGCCATGGTTACACAGTTGGCACGACTTGTTGTCGCCCAGGAGGATGTACTCGATGATACAAGCAAGGAGCTACAGAAGGCCCGCAAGGAGATCACGACAGAGAAGAACAGATGGCGGGAAGCTCAAGAGTATGTGTCACACCTTACGCAAAGGATTGGAGAGTTAGAGAGCGGCATTATGCGCACTGCAGCCGGAGCCAATGCTCGAGCTACACGAGCCAGACCCGGAGGAGCCGGAGCTTGAGGAGGACACTGCATCTTCGACTACCACAGATGACACAGTTGCTGGACATGGCAATCGTTTCGCACCTATGCCGCAGCATCCGTACCCAGGCCGTGGAGGTTTTCTCGATGAGTGAGCGTAGGTTCTATAGTGAGACTCCTTCACCGAGTCGCGTCATAGAATAAAGAGTCACCCTTTAGGCGTTAGACTCCAGTGTTAGTTCGATTTGGATTTTCATTGCTTGCTGAGTGTGCAGTATGTGTTGCAAGGCCCTTAGGCATTGTGCGACCATACCAAGTTATTGATACCATTAATAAAGTGGACCTTAAAGCTACACCTTTCGCCCCGCATAAGTTCCATATCACTTGTCTATTCTTGTTTCCCTCTCATCTCTAAAGCTTAGAGCAAATCGACAGATGGTGAACACCATGAAACCTTGGAGGCAATGGAAGTGGTTCTCGCCACAGAAAAATTCCAATGATGGAGCACCAGCACCGCCATTGGACATGCAGAATTTCGGAGCTTTCCTCGCTGCTCAGACTCAGTTGATGCACGCTATGATGCAACAGATGCAACACGTCACTGCTCAGGCCACTGCTAATCAAGCTAATCAGGGACAACGCTTGAGAATACAAGACTGCCGAGTTCATGAGGACTCACCCACCCACTTTCTTCCGGGAATGCCAACCCATTGGAGGCCGATGATTGGTTAAGATCAATTGAGAGGAAGCTACACATCGCTCAATGCATGGGAAATGAGAAGGTACTCTACGCTTCTCATCAGTTGGAAGGAACAGCCGCCGAATGGTGGAAGAACTTCTGTGCCACTCAAGAGAACCCTCAAGATATCACTTGGGAAGAGTTCACAGCTGCATTCCGTCAGTATCACGTGCCTGAAGGAATCATGGATCTTAAGAAGGAGGAGTTCGAGCATCGAGGCAAGGTAATCAGCCGATGGCGACTACTGAATAAGTTCACACAGCTTGCACGCTACGCACCTGAGGATGTAGCGACAGATAAAGCCAGACAGTCTCGTTTCATGAAGGGACTTAACTCAGGATTGCAAGTGGGATTGATCACCCACACCTTTCCAGATTTCCAAGAATTGGTGAATAAGGCGCTTATTCTTGAGGACAAGCGCAAGGAACTGGATGAGAACAGGAAGCGCAGGATGCAACAGCAGGGATCACGCCAGGGAACGCAACAGCGTCTAAGAGTTGCACCAAATCAATTTTTCAGATTTCAGCCACAGAACGCAACAAGGACATCGTCACCAGCACCAAGACCCGTCAATCAGAACTATCAGACCCGACCCCGAAACGCCGCTCGAGGCAAAAGAAGGAACATTAAGACGCCTTTGCTACAAGCGCAACGAGCCAGGACACTTTGCCATGATTGCCCAAAGAAGACAGCAGGAGTGACCCGATCCGCTTCAATCTAGGATCCACACCAGCTAGGACGCCAAAGATCAGGAGCCACACCCTGCATCGTGGTGAGAGGCCGAGTCAATCATGTCACCGCGGATGCACCGCAGAATGCTACGGACGTCGTACTAGGTAAGTTACTTGTTAACTCAGTACCTGCGACAGTTTTGTTTGATTCTGGAGCTTCGCATTCGTTTGTTTCGCAAGGCTTTGCTGCTAAAAATGATTTGGAGAGTGCAAGGCTTAAATGCACGCTTGTAGTTCAAACCCCTGGTTCCGAACTCGAGCGAAAGTAGGATGTTCTGGGGTGAGAATACTAATAGATGGAATAGAGTTCCTAGCGAACCTTATTATTTTGGAGACCCAGACCTTAGACGTCATTTTGGGAATGGATTGGCTATCCAAGCACAAGGCCATATTGGATTGTGGACGAAGGACTATCTCAGTTGAGAGCCCGTGTGGAAAGAGAGTGGAATTTCAAGCCACTGCCGTTAGGGATGGACAGTTAATGGTTACGATTACAAGGCAATCAGCGTAGAGGATGTCTCAAGAGTGAATGAGTACCCGAGATGTTTTAGGAAGATCTATCCGGTATGCCGCTTGACAGGGACATAGAGTTTGTGATAGAGCTTGTACTGCACAAAGACCGATAGCAAAGAGACCCTATCGGATGTCCACCGAGGAGTTGGTGGAGATGAAGAAACTTGACTAGAGGAGTTAATGGAGAAAGGATTTATCAGACCGAGTTCGTCGCCGTGGGGAGCACCAGTTTTGTTCGTCAAGAAGAAGGACGGGAGTTTCAGGATGTGCATTGACTACCGTGCACTCAATGAAGTCACCGTGAAGAATAAGTATCCGCTACCCAGGATTGATGATTTGTTTGATCAGCTGAGAGGAGCCGGAGTTTTCTCCAAGATTGACCTAAGATCGGGATACCATCAGTTGAAGATCCGATCAGAAGATATTCCGAAGACCGCATTTTCGTCAAGATATGGACATTACGAGTTTACAGTTATGTCCTTTGGTCTGACGAATGCGCCAGCATATTTCATGAATATGATGAATAAGGTGTTCATGGAATATTTGGACAAGTTTGTGGTCGTGTTCATAGATGATATCCTAATCTACTCCAAGACAGAGGATGAACTTGCCGAACACTTGAGGCGAGTTTTGGAAAAGCTGAGGGAACAGCAACTCTTCGCCAAGTTCAGCAAGTGTGATTTTTGGAAGGACAAGGTGGAGTTTCTTAGACATGTAATGACCGAAGAAGGAGTCGCCGTTGATCCAAGCAAGGTAGAAGCTGTGTTACGTTGGGAACAGCCAAAGACCGTGACCCAGATTAGAAGTTTCCTTGGAATGGCAGGATACTATCGCCGGTTCATTGAAGGCTTTTCGACAATTGCGAGACC
Organism: Rhipidocladum racemiflorum; assembly: GCA_036346355.1. NCBI lineage: Eukaryota > Viridiplantae > Streptophyta > Magnoliopsida > Poales > Poaceae > Rhipidocladum > Rhipidocladum racemiflorum. The sequence continues at coordinate 32,958,872 of CM070575.1, read as the reverse complement.
TCTTACGCAATTGCTGAAAAAGGAGAAGAAGTTTACATGGACGCTAGAGTGCGAGAAAGGATTCCAAGAACTGAAAACGAGATTGACATCAGCACCAGTGTTGGTTCTGCCGGACGTCAATCAAAGCTTTGATATCTATTGTGATGCATCACGCCAAGGACTTGGATGTGTGTTGATGCAGAACGGAAAGGTTGTTGCTTATGCATCAAGGCAGTTGAGGCCGCATGAGGAGAATTACCCGACACATGACCTAGAGTTAGCTGCCGTAGTACATGCCTTGAAGATATGGCGTCACTATCTGATCGGGAACAGATGTGAAGTGTACACGGATCATAAGAGCCTTAAGTACATATTCACCCAGTCGGATCTGAATATGAGGCAAAGGAGATGGTTGGAGTTGATCAAGGACTACAATGTTGGAATCTATTATCATCCCGGAAAGGCCAACGTAGTTGCCGATACCTTGAGTCGGAAAAGCCATACCATGAATATGTTGATAGCCACGAATCAGGATGAGCTATGCCAGGAATTTCAGAGAATGAAGATTGAGGTGGTACCCAATGGATTCTTGGCCGCATTGGAAGTAAAACCTACTCTGAAGGATCAGATCCGAGAAGGACAAAAGGATGATGACAAGATCCGTAGGATTAAGTCCAAAATGGAGGAAGGCAAGGCAAAGGATTTCAAGCTAGATGGGCAGAGCACGTTATGGATGAAGGATCGGATTTGTGTGCCGAACAAGAAGGAATTAAAGCAACTGATTCTGGAGGAAGCCCATGACTCCAAGTATTCAATTCACCCAGGGAGTGCCAAAATGTATCAGGATTTGAAGGAAAGATTCTGGTGGCCAAACATGAAGCGAGAAGTTGCCGAGCATGTTGCATTGTGCGACGTATGCCAGAGAGTCAAGGCAATGCATCAGAGACCAGCAGGATTGTTGCGGCTACCAAGATACTGAGTGGAAGTGGGAGGAAATCGGAATGGATTTCATCACCGGTTTACCCAAGACTCAAGGGGGTTATGACTCCATATGGGTTATAGTAGATCGCTTGACCAAAGTAGCCCATTTTATCCCCGTAAAGACCACTTACTCGGGGGACAAGTTAGCAGAATTGTATATGATCAGGATCGTCTGTTTGCATGGAGTACCAAAAAGGATTGTATCGGACAGAGGTACCCAATTTACCTCAAGGTTCTGGAATAAGTTGCATGAAGCCATGGGAACCCGTTTGAACTTCAGTACAGCCTATCATCCACAGATGGATGGGAGGCACGAGAGAGTCAATCGATTACGGAGGATATGCTAAGAGCGTGTGCATTGGCTTATGCTACCTCTTGGGATAAGAGTTTGCCGTATGCCGAGTTCAGTTACAATAATAGCTACCAAGCTAGTTTACAGATGTCACCTTTTGAGGCACTGTATGGTCGACCCTGTCGGACGCCATTAAACTGGAATGAGACCGGCGAGCGCCGTGTCTTCGGGCCTGTTATACTTCAAGAAGCTGAAGAGCAGATTGCCACGATTAGGGAAAGGTTGAAGATAGCCCAATCACGACAGACGAGTTACGCTGACAACCATCGCCGGGACTTGAGTTTTGAACCAGAGGACTATGTATACCTCAGAGTTACGCCTCTCAGGGGAGTTAAGAGGTTCCATGCCAAGGGGAAACTTGCACCCCGTTATGTTGGACCATTTAAGATTTTGAGCCGCAGAGGCGAAGTTGCTTACCAGCTGGAGTTGCCACAGTCGTTAGCAGGAGTACATGACGTGTTCCATGTGTCCCAGCTAAAAAAAAATGTCTTCGAGTGCCGGATGAGCAAACGCCCTTAGAATCAATTGAGTTGCAAGAAGATTTGACTTACAAGGAGCATCCCGTGAAGGTTTTGGACACTATGGATCGAGAGACTAGGAACAAGTCAACCCGTTTCTGTAGAGTTCAGTGGAGCAACCATGCAGAGAGCGAGGCAACTTGTGAACGAGAAGAGGATTTGAGGAAAGAGTTTCCGAACCTATTCTTTAGTAAGCCCTGAATCTCGGGGACGAGATTCTATTAAGGGGGGAGGTTTGTAACACCCCAATTTTTGCTTTTTATGAAATTAAATATTATTTTGCACTTTTGTGAATTTTTGGAATTTTCTGGAATTTATTTGGATTTATTTGGAATTTATTTGAATTTATTCCATTTTGAAATAATTAAAGAATTAAACTTTGCAAATAAAATTTTGTTGGAAATATTTTATTTGAGTCCAAAATGTTCCAAAATATGTTCCAGAATTTTTCTGGAACTTTTAAAGTCTTTTGCTATTTTTAATGAATTAAATGAATTTCGGGAATTAATTTGAATATTTAATCATTTGGAAAATCAGCCTGGGTCGATTCTTGTTCATGCGGCCAGGACCGAGTCGACTGAGTTCGAGTCAGGCGAGCCAGTGGACTCGATCGAACCCAAACCTAACCCTAACTCCTCGACCGTTGGATCCAGATCCAACGACCGAGATTCGCCCGTACCGGTCGAGCCGTGTCCGACCCGAACCCGTTCACGCCGTGCGATCCCAGCCGTCGATCCGGACACGTGGACGGCCGTGCGTCGTCGTCTCCGTCCGAACCCCAGCCGGACTCCGCCGCCGTGGGGAACTAGGGTTCCGCCTCGGGCGCGGACGCCGTGACTATTTAAGACCCGGGACATGCCCCGAGGTTCACCTCGACGCCGCGCAGCCGTTGCCTTAGCCGCCGCCGCCAGTAGCTCACCGACACGCTCGTATTTGCTCGTCGTAGTTACTCTCACCCCCGCCTCGGGTTTTGCCGCGCCACGCCGTCATCCGTCGCCCTCTGTCGCCGTTAAGCCCAGATCCGAGACCCCCAGGTCAAGCTGCGTCGGCGAGGACATCTCACTTCGCCGGAGGACCCTTGGAGCGCCGTTCCACGCGTCATCATCCCCGACTCCGGCAGCCCAAGCCCCGCCGTGACGCCATCACCGCGCGAAGCTTCTCGACCGTCCAATTCCGATCCAACCGCTGCGGTGAGTTCACGTGCTTCCGAACATGATTGGATCTGGACCGTTGGATCAAGATCCAACGGCCGACGATCGTCTCGTGCGCCTTAATACCATAAAACTAGGTTAGATTGGGACCGTCCGATCTAGATCAAACGGCCCATGTTCACCGTGTAGATTATAACGGAGTTAACCTAGGGTAGATCTAGACCGTTGGATCTAGATCCAACGGCCGTGGTTATGCCACGTAGCCACCGCCGTGCCGTGTGTTGAGTCACCGACAGGTCGGGCCCGCGTGCCAGTGGCCGAGCCTGGGCGTGACTGCGCGTCACTGACATGCGGGGTCCGCATGTCAGTGTCTCGCCCGAGAGTCGCACCGTGCACGTGACCCACTGACGGATGGGACCCGCGTGTCAGCGACTTGAGCCGTGGACCGTGTCCACGGTGGACCGAGCCGAACCGTGGGCTGAGTCCATGGACCGGCTGACGTCAGCCAGCCAATCAGAAACCGACGCGTGTCACTGCTGACGCAATAATTGATTTTTCGAAAAAGAAAATGATTTAATAATTCGGTTAAATAATTGATTTGAATTTCAAAACTTCAAACGCTTATAACTTTTGCGTTTCAACTCCGATTTGAGTGATTCAAATTTCTAAATTTGTATAAAATTTAGATCTATTCAAATATGAATTTTATTTAATTTTTGGACTAAAGTTTTTCACTGTAATATTATTTAATTGATTATTTAAGCTTTAATAAATCATGACTTTTGCATTTTAACTCCGATTTGAACGATTCCAGTTTCTAAAAATTCATAAAATTATGTTCTCTCTGTTTATGGATTTTATTTGGTTGTTTGGACACTTTTTGCCTATTGTTTATTTGTGTATTGCTATTTGCACGCTTTACGAGTAGACGTTGAAGTGCCGGAAGGATTCGAAGGAGAAGTATTGACTCAGGATCCAACTCAAGACCAAGAACAAGTACTTTTTGAAGGCAAGTTATGCTTTGACCATGTTGATCCCATTTTGAAATCTATTTTGGTTCAAATTATTGCATGCTAGCTCAATTAGAAAATACTTTATTTAAATATGGGAGATTAGATAAATACCAATTTGCTGTATGACACCTTGATTAATTAAATATGTGCCATGACCCCTTGTCATCCTAGTTGTGGTTTACTAGTTGGACATGATAAAATTGCCAACATGGGTTTTAGACCGTTGTAGTACATTGCTTAGACCTGCTACGTGCTCATGACATGATTTTGGACAATCAAATGTTAATATTGACTTAATGATATATTGAACCTGTTTTGGAAAGGTATCATGTGATGTTGATGGCACGTGGTGCATGGTAATCAACTAGGGTTTTGATAAATAGTTTTCGGCCGGGGCATGTGGCAAGAATGATCAGGTGGGCCAGTGTGGCACTGGGGATGTTGATTTGGTTCTTCGGGTAGTCTTGCCCTGGTCACTCTAAGGACTTAACCTTGCAAGCTTTTGAACTGAGTCATACTTGCAACCACATGGCTGGAATGGGATGGCCCTAGTTGACTAAGTTGCTAAGGACTCACTTGTGGAGCCTCAGGGTGTCAATTACACCGTTTGTGTGATTGTGCGGGGGAGCGTATCGTGGTCGTGGGCCGATACCCATCTAACGGTGTGTTGGTCCCATACTTCGCCTTGGTTAAGGGAAGGGATGGTGTAGAGCACGAACCTGAGAGGACCACTGTGTTGTTTGAGGCTTCCAAAGGCTTTGTTACGGGAACTTCGCCTTTGTGGTGTTTATTTGTATCTTGTGGGTAAAGTGCATAACCTCTGCAGAGTGTAGAATCTATTCGAATAGCCGAGTCCGCGGTATTGGACATCGCTCGGGGATTACAGTCAAGGGTTAGACTTTCTGAAAATAACTTGGATTCGAAAGGTTGGTTTGGATTAAATAATGATGTTGATGGACATATGGATTAAGATGGGAAAAGATGTTTACCAAACTCCTTGAAAGGTTATTTATGCTATACTTGTTTTTACTGCTTTCGAATCTACTGATGCTACTTTTCAAATCTGTTTCTTGCAAATATACCTTGAGCTATTCCTTTGTACCAAGCCATGCATATAGTATATTAGCTTGCATTCTGTGCATGACTTGCTGAGTACCAAGTACTCACCCTTGCCTCAATACAACACCAGTTGAAGAGGAGACTACACCAGCTTTGGAGGAGGAGCTCCACGAGGAACCATCTACTTAGGGAGCGAGCCCAGTCAGTTGCCTGTGGTATACTGGATGGCGCCACGAAGTTATCTTATTTTCCGCTGCTATTATTTCTCTCTTAATAAGTTTCGCGCGGCGAGGCGTACATTTGTAAATTGACCTTAAGGTCGGGTAACCAGTTTGATTATTTAATTAAAGTACTTTACTAGTATCGAGTGGTATGATTGTGATATTTACCAATGTTAAGACTGTGTGCACTAGCGCGTTCCTGGACTAGTGCTGAACACACAGAGGGTCCGGATTTGCAAATTCGGGGTCCCGACAGGAATCTCGGGTGTCCAGTCAAAATTTGTCACCCCGGAGGAGGGTAAGTACCTGTTAAATGATATCCACTTAGGTCTCTGTAGTGCACATTCCTCTTTCAGGACAATGGTCGAGAAGGCCTTCTGCATGGGATTCTACTGGCCAACGGCACTCCAGGATACTTGGGACATCGTCCGCACCTGTCAAGCTTGCCAGTTCCATGTTCAGAAGTCACATCAGCCGGCCTATACACTCCAGACCATCCCCCTCGCTTGGCCCTTCTCGACCTGGGGGCTCGATATCCTCGGCCCTTTTCCCCAGGCAGTTGGTGGGAAGATGTTCTTGTTCGTTGCCATAGACACCATCACCAAATGGATCGTGGCTGAGCCTGTCTCGACAATAACTGTCCGAGCGGCCGTCAAGTTCTTCCGCTTGTCCGTGGTCACCAAGTATGGAATTCCATACAGAATTATCACTGATAATGGAACACAGTTCACCAGCGAGTTGCTCGAAGAGTACTGTGAAGACATAGGCACCAAAGTGTGCTACGCATCGGTGAGCCACCCACAAAACAACAGGGCGGTGGAACACGCCAATGTACAGATTGTTCAAGGCATCAAGAGACGAGTTTCAGATGAGCTCAAACAACACGGTCGGACCTGGGTGGATGAGATTTCCACCGTCCTATGGTCCATTCGTACCACAGTCAGCCGAGCAACAGGGTCTACCCCTTTCTGGCCTGTTTTCAGTACTAAAGCCGTCCTGCCTCCAGAGGTCACGTTGGGCTCTGCTAGGGCCAGCTTGGTCGACCAAGTCGACTTTGAACAAGAACGGTCTCTCGACCTTACCCTAGCAAAAGAAGTAAGGTGCCGCGCACTGCTATGATCAGCGCATTACCTGCAAGCTCTTCGCAGACATGCATCTCGATTGGTACGACCTAGGGAGCTCCTTGTTGGGGACTTATCCCTAAGACGAATTCAGGGCTCGTCCAACACCAACAAGTTATCCCCATAGTGGGAGGGACCCTGCAAAGTCGTTTCAACAGATCACATGAGGGCTTACCAGCTGGCGATGCCCAATGGCAGAGAGCTCTCGAACTCGTGGAACATTGATCAACTCCGCAAATTCTATGTGTAACACTCTTGTCTCAATTATCAATAAAAGTTATTCTTCATTGTCTATATTGGTCTTTTGTATCTTTCTTCGCTATACTCTGTATTGGGCATTACAATCTCAAGGTTCACCTCCAAGGGTCATGCCAGCAGTAAGGCGATTCTTATCACATCACGGTTCCCCCTATAGCAGGATTTGAATCAGAGATCATGCCCAGGACATATAGCATGTACGCAGACTTCATGCCACGAGCAGGGCTTATGCATTCCACAAATTCGACCCAAGCTTAAATGCTCTAGCTCGATCCGAATGTTGTGATCTCGTAGTTCACCTCCAGGGATCGCGCTAGTAGTAAGTCATTTTTTATCGCATCACGAGTCCCCCCAGTAGCATGGCTTGAACCAAAGATCACATTTGGAATGAACGAGCGAGCACAAGCCTGGCTCTCAAGTTCCTGAGTCCGACCTAAGCGATTCATAAACCCTCGAGGGCTTGACTCCTCCCACGCAGGGGCATAGTCATAATGCTAAATGACTCTGGCTTTCACAGGTTCCCCAAAAGGATTGGAAAATCCTACCTTGCAGCTCCCAACCTTGGAGGCTAGTTTCCCCGAGCTCTAATCGCTAGTGATTGTGCCCGAGGTTGACATCTGTCAATGCAGGGGCATAGTCATAATGCTAAATGACTCCAGCTTTCACAAGTTCCCTAACAGGATTGGAAAACCCTACCTTGCAGGTACCGACCTTGGAGGCTGGTTTCCCTGAGCTCTAATCGCTAGTGATTATGCCCGAGGTCGACGTCTGTCAACTGTGCCCGAGGTCGGTGCTGCTCGACCTCGACCACATCGGGGGCTGGAGGAGGGGCATATTGCCCCAAAAACGGCTAAGTACATCTAAGTTTAACCTAAAGTTTCATTCAAAGATCAATTTTCATTAACTTTTTTCACAAAGTCATAATTACAAAAGGAAATGGATTTTCCTATACCTTGACCTAGTCCTATTTACAGGTCGGCCATGTCAAGGGTGAGCTTCTCCTACTCAAGCTCGACGACTTTCATCCTCAGTGCCAAAAGATTGCCTTACAGGTGAAGTGTCTCAGCCTCAGAGCTGGCGGCACAGCTCCGCTCGTCCTGGATTTGGGCCAGGGCGTTCTTCACCGTCTTGGTCGCTCGCCCTAGCTTCTCATCGAGCTCAGCGACCTTTGTCTTGAGCTCAGCGGAGGCCTTCGCCGGGGCGACCACCAATTCCTCAACCCACTTCTGAGGCCCCTCCACCTTTTCCCGCTTGGCCTCAAGGGCCTTGGAGGCTTCCACGCACTCGACCTTGAGCACCTTAGCTGACCTTGTGCGCTCATCCTCGACGGCTCGATACGCGTGGTCTCGCTCGGTGCTGACGGCCTGGCTAAGTTCGGCGGCGTGGGTAGCCTTGAGCGCCCTCAGCGTCCCTTGGAGGGCAGCGAGCTCAGCGGCATGGGCCGCTGTCCTCTGCGCGGCCTCCTCCTGCCCGACCTCTAGGGCCTCCTTGAGCCGGAGTAGGTGGGTCTCCTGTTCCTCCACCCGGTCGAGGACAACCCTTAGAGAGTGGAGCCCTTGGAGCCCCTAAGTGATGAGGTCCATGGCCTGTAAGAACCAAAAGAAATCACATCACTGCTGAAGAAGGGTGGCAAGGATCAAAAGGAGTTAGAAGAAATTACACTGCACCTGGTCGAGTCAGCCCTCGAAAGCCACACGGTAAGGCCCGATGGTCCTATTGCTTGACTCCCCAGGGTCGGCGCGGTCCTCCTCATCTGGTTGGAGGCCTATCTCGGCCTCGGGCTCTCCTCCTTCGACTGGGTTGGCCCTGACCTCCATGGTCGAGACACCTTCAGGCTCTTCCTCCGCAGCGGCTCCGACCAGGGGAACCTCGGCCTTGACAGCCGGAGCGATCTCAACCTCAATGGCCGGAATGTTCTCGACCCCGATGACCTCGATGGCCCTGACCTCGATGGCCGGGGCATCTTGAGTCTTGTCCGCCGTAGCAACTTCGGATGGAGGGACTGTGGCTTCAGCCACCGCGGTGTTGTTAGCCTCCTCTCCTCCGACGGTGACTCGGGCTGCATCAATGTCTACGTCAGCGGGTCCCTACTCGGACCTGCTGGCCAGAACCCATCCTTGGGGGTTGGTGGATGTTTGATCCTTCCTTGGGCGGGGGCACTGGACCAGTTGGAAGAAGGTTTACTCCTCGGACTCGGACTCGTCCTGGACAACAGGCATTGTCAAGGGTCGTTGGGTGTGGGCTCGAGCACCCGAGGTCTGCAGAGAAGAAAGTTGCTAAACCAAGGCAAGGACAATTCTATGATCTAAAAAAAGAAGTCGCATGTACCAGAGTCACGAGCCTCTGCCTCGAGGAGGGTTGTTGGGAGTCTCGGCGCCCTAGGGCGGAAGAGGCGTTCCTTCTCCGGGTGCCCTGCGTTGAAGACCTTGCAGCTCGTGAAGGATCTGGGGTCCCTGTAACACCCCAAAATTTTGCTTTTCTTAAATTCATGTGTGATTTGGCACTTTGGTGAATTTTTGGAATTTTCTAGAATTTATTTGGAATTTATTTGAATTTATTCCATTTTGAAATAATTAAAGAATTAAACTTTGCAAATAAAAATTTGTTGGAAATATTTTATTTGAGTCCAAAATGTTCCAAAATATTTTCCAGAATTTTTCCGAATTTTTCTCGAGTCTTTTGCTATTTTTAATGATTTAATTTAATTTCTGAGTATTTAATTGGATTAATTAAATCGAGTTGTATTTACTGTTCCTCCGACCGGACCCGAGTCCGAGTCAGACTCGAGTCCGACTCGCGCTTGATTGGCCAAATTAACCCGCTTCGGCGAAAGCCAAACTGCGTGACGTTGGATCTTGATCCAACGGCCACGATTGAGCCACGTCACCCGAGCCCGAGCCCGACCGAGCCAGCCAGCTCGCCCGAGTCAGACCCGAACCCAAACCCACGCACCGTTGGATCTCGATCCAACGGCTGTGCGCGTGCCACGTCACCCTCTCCGTGTCGCCGTCGGACTCCGCCGCCGCAACGGAGTGGGCCTCGGTTTCCGCGCGTTTCACGGACGCCGAGGGACCTATTTAATGCGCCGCCACCCGTGCTGTGACGCCGACTTCCGTGCCCACCCGTAGCCCTAGACAACGTCGCCTGAGCCGCCGCCGTTTAGTCGCAATCGCTCGCCGTTGTTGCCGTAGCGCTCCGCCGCGGTTAAGTGCTGTTTCCGCCGCCGTTCGCCGTCCTCTGCCGCCGTTGAGGTCAGATCCGGAACCGGGAGGTCAAGCCGCGTCGGAGGAGACCTCTCACTTCGCCGGAGCACGCCTGAAGCGCCGTTGCCGTGGTCGTCGTCCCCAACTCCGGTAAGCCAGCGCCGCCGCAAGCCATCGCCGGACCCCGAGCTCGCTCCACCGTCCGATCCAGATCCAACGCTCCAGATCACGCCACATCACCGTCGGTGAGATCCCAATCCAAAACTCCAGATCCAATCTCAACCGTTGGATCTAGATCCAACGGTCCAGATCAAACGCGTTAACCCAAACGCGTGAAAGCCAGATCTAATCTGGGCCGTTGATTTTCGAATCAACGGCCGAGATCGTGCCACGCGTCCAGGAAGGCTGACCGCCGCCATCGGCCAGCGGCCAAGACCTATCGCAGCGGTGACGCTGACACGCCGGGCCCGCGTGTCAGCGGCTTAGCCGCAACCGCACCGCGTGACGCCAAGACGGGCCCACTGTCGGCCACCGCCACAGCCGCAAGGCGGTGGCGCCAAAGAATGACGTCACCGATGGGTCCCACCGCCGCAACGGCCGAGTCCCCGCTGACATCAGCAATGACGTCACCCCAGTGAGTCCCACCTGTCAGCCGCAATACAACACCAGTTGAAGAAGAATCTACACCAGCTTTGGAGGAGGAGCTTCCAGAGGAACCGTCTACTTAGGGAACGAGCCCAGTCAGTTGCCTGTGGTATACTGGATGGCGCCACGAAGTTATCTTATTTTTTGCTGCTATTATTTCTCTCTTAATAAGTTTCGCCCTGCGTGGCGTATATTTGTAACTTGACCATAAGGTCGAGCAACCAGTTTGACTATTTAATTAAAGTACTTTATTAGTATCGAGTGGTATGATTGTGATATTTACCGATGTTAAGACTGTGTGCACTAGCGCGTTCCTGGACTAGTGCTGAATACACAGAGGGTCCGGATTTGCAGATTCGGGTCCCGACAGAGGTGGTATCAGAGCCATACTGACCGTAGGCTCAACCCTTAGTTAGAATGGTCGTAGTGAGGATAAAACCTATTTTCTAAAGTTAAAAGTGGTCAAGATAATGAATGAATTCTCGGCTTACCCCTTTTTCTTTCTTGTTCATACCCCTTGCTGAGTTCTTTTTGTCTTTCACATTGATTTTTAAAAAGTGTTGCGTTCTTACGCGAGCGTCTTTTGGCAGATGATGATGAAGAACAACTACCCCGAGAGTGAAGGAGGCTATGCCGCCGAGTTGTGGCGTATGCTTCAGTTTCTTGGAGGTTTTGAGAGGCCGCTCTACCGAGGGACTACACTTGTGCAAGCAGGACTGGTCACCGGATGGGACGTCCGGATCACGGTGTATGCCCGAGAGAAGACCAAGTTCAGTCGCCCTTTCCACTTCACCGCCAGGAGGTCTACCTTTGAGATGGGAATCTAGGAAGTGTCGCGTCGAGCGATGCAGCAGATCGCTCGCACCTACTCCAGGGAGCTGGAGGGCACAGTGTTCCATCACCACCCACGCCGAGACAGCAGAGCTCAACGGAAGCCGATAGAAGATGAGGATGCCGCCGTCACTCACTTAGCCAGATTCGTCGCTGCTCAGGAGGAGCTGATCGAAGACACAGTTCAGGAGTTGAAGAAGGCTCGTGAGCAGGTTGAGGAAGAGAAGAAGCACTTGGGGAATGCTCGTGAGTATGTCGCTTTTGCTGCGGAAAGGATCGCAGAGTTGGAAATCAGACCTTTGTATGGCCAGTGGTCCCGATCCAGTGTTGGAGTTGGACGCCTGCACTGCAGGAGGAACCAGAAGAGGTGCCACAGCCACAGCAGCAGCCAGATCCAGAGCCAGAGGAGGACGCCGCGTCGTCAACCACAGCTGCAGTTGTGGGGCATGGCGATTGTTTCGCGCCGATGCCGCCGCACCCGCCGCGAGGAGGCAGTGGAGGTTTTCTCGATGAGTGAGCATAGTCGTTAAGGTTGAGACTCCTTCGTCGAGTCGCGTTATAGAATAAGAGTCACCCTTTAGAGGCGTTGGTTTTTCATTGTTTGCTGAGTGTGCAGTATGTGTTGCAGGCCCTTAGGCATTGTAAGCAACCATACCAAGTTATTACTATTATTAATAATAAAGTTGGATTTTTGAGTTACACTTTTCCCCCGCATAAGTTTCCCTGTTACTTGTCTATTCTTGTTCCCTCTCATCTCTAAGCCTTGGAGCAACCGACAGATGGTGAACACCCGCGGAAACCTTGGAGGCAATGGAAGTGGTTCTCGCCCAGCTGGGAACCCCAATGATGGAGCACCAGCACTGCCAGTTGACATGCAGAATTTCGGAGCTTTTCTTGCTGCTCAGACTCAGTTGATGCATGCCATGATGCAACAAATGCAGCACGTCACTGCTCAGGCTACTGCTAATCAAGTCAATCAGGGACAACGCCAGAATACAAGACTGTCAGAGTTCATGAGGACTCATCCACCCACATTCTCTGGGAATGCTAACCCGTTGGAGGCCGATGATTGGTTAAGGTCAATTGAGAGGAAGCTACACATTGCTCAATGCATGGGAAATGAGAAGGTACTCTACGCTTCTCATCAGTTGGAAGGAACAGCCGCTGAATGGTGGGAGAACTTCTGTGCCACGCAAGAGAACCCTCAAAATATCACTTGGGAGGAGTTCACATTGCGTTTCACAAGATCACGTGCCTGAAGGAATCATGGATCTCAAGAAGGAGGAGTTCAGAGCACTGAAGCAAGGTAATCAGCCATTGGCCGAATACCTGAACAAGTTCACACAGCTTGCACGCTACGCACCTGAGGATGTAGCGACAGATAAAGCCAGATAGTCTCGCTTCATGAAGGGACTTAACTCAGGATTGCAGGTGGGACTGATCACCCACACCTGTCCAGAGTTCCAGAGCTTGTGAATAAGGCGCTTATTCTTGAGGACAAGCGCAAGGAACCGGATGAGAACAGAAGCGCGGATGCAGCATCGTGGATCGCGTCGTGAGCGCAGCAACGTTTGAGGGTTGCGCCAAATCGCTTTTTCAGATTCCAGCCACAGAATGCTACAAGGACACCGTCACCAGCACCAAGACCCGTCAATCGAACTATCGGACCCAGCCCGGCCGTAAACGCCGCTTGAGCGATCAACAAGGGACAGTGAGACGCTACAAGCGCAACGAGCCAGGACACTTTGCCAACAGCTGCCCAAAGAAGACGGCAGGAGTGACCCCACCCGCTTCAACTGGGATCCACACCACGGCCAGGACGCCAAAGACAGGAGCCACACCCTGCATCGTGGTGAGAGGCCGAGTCAACCATGTCACCGCAGCTTGCACCGCAGAATGCCGAGACAGGGTCCCGCAAGAGGGGCCTACACCCGACCGGGCCTCGACAGCGGAATAGAAAGCCCAAAGCCCAAGAGCACCACGACGGGCCCAGAGGAGACCTTTGACTTGCTCCCCAAGACAACTCTGATCCTCCAAGGAAGCTACGCCCCACCCCAACAACCCGCCAGAACGAAGCATGCGGTCGACCTTTGCCGAGAACACTGCGGGATCTTTGGAACGACAAGGTGGCGGCGTGGAGTCGGAGAAAGCGTAACCACCTCTCCAGGACGTAGAGCGTGGAGGCGGATAAGGACAAGGGACATGTCGTCCAGGCCACCATGTTCAGGGCCCGGTGGCGCCCATCTATCATGTATTCTCCCCCCGGTATATAAGGGGAGGAGGGAGAAACAAGAGAAAGGAGGACAATATATCCAAGAACACAGGACTAGGGTATTATCTCCTCCGAGAGAGCCCGAACCTGTCTAAAAACAGATTGCCCCCGCATCCTGTGTTACCATCAGGCTCAGATCCCGCACAAATCCCCTAGAATCACAAATCTTATTGCCGGCGAAATAGATCGTCGACAGTTGGCGCGCCAGGTAGGGGTCTTGTGTCAAGATCTTCGTCAAGCCTGATGGCTGCGATGAGCGAAGTCTCCATAGTCTTCCTCCCGGGCCAGGTCTTCCGTTTCGGAAGCCTGACCTTCATCTCCAACGACCTCGGAAGCCTCTCTCTCTCCAAGGGAACCGCGCAACAGCGCGGTGAGGTTTCCGGCGATCCATCGTCACGACTTCCGCGCCGATCGGAAGGTCCCTCCGCCTCGTACTTTAAAGTACCGAGGGGGGATCTGAAGACCCGTTCCAGCCCCGAAGTCGGGCTCGAGGATGCTGAGGCACGAAGGGTGGGGGTTCTCACCGCCAAGCCACTCGGCACCCCCGAGCGTCTAGGTTTGTCTTCTCCAGACTCACCCACCTCGTGGCCGAGTCGGAAGAAAGCCTAGAGAGCTGCTGGAATTTCCGTGAGAGTGTGTAATCGAAGGCTCGTGGCAGATTCGCAGCGCCCGACACCTCGATCGCCGCCCGATTTGGAAGGAGGCCGAGCGATCGAGCCCGACGCTACGGGCGCGCACTCTCGAACGCGCCGCTGTCAATGAAGACATTCTCGCAAGCCAAGATGGGGACCAGGCTGTCTTTCGTACACCACGCAGAATATCGTCGCCTCCAAGACACTCCTGGATACCACGACCCTATGTCGGGGCGGATGATCCAGCTGCCCGATCATGGCCCAAGTAAAGGCCATGGTGACGCGGGCAGCTATCCAAAGATGCCCAAACCGACCAGCCGGCGAAGGAGTCGCCACGTGGTCGGCCAGACCCAGGCGGCCCTGGCCAGGTCGGGAAGCCCGCCAGACACATCATGTTCTACCTCGCGGAGACGACTTGCGACACAAAGATCACCGCGCGACTGCTCGTTCGGACCTCGACGCCAGCGCCGCGAGAAAGGGAGGAACAACGCCCGTCAAGCCGATTTAATACGAAGCGCCACTCGGCATCCTTCCGCGAGGCCGCTGGCACGCCAAGTGCGATCCCCTCCGCATCGATCACCTCCCGGGGTATCGCGGGTCATCGAAGGGGTTCGCGGCGTTTACCCCCTCACCTACGCCGAGTGGTTTGGCACGATGGATTTAATCCTAAAGGCATCACTAGGTTCGACGGTGAGAGGGACCCGAGGCTTGGCTACAAGTATATGCTCTGGCAAATGTCACGGGGATCAGAAAGTAATGGCAAACTACTTGCAGGTTACCCTCTCGCCACAGCCCAAGCATGGCTCACGGACTTCCAAATGAACTCTATAGATTCCTGGGAGATCTCAGGTGAGCAGTTCATCTCAAATTTCCAAGGCACTTACGAGCGCCAGGCACCCCTTGGGACCTGTACCAGCTACACCAAAGGAGGAACGAATCCCTCGGGAGTTCGTCAGCGATTCATGAGTAGGAAAAGCACCGTTCGGGATGTCACGAGATGCGATTGTGATAGCTGCCTTTCAGAAAGGAGTCGGCCGACCCGACCTCATCAAGAAGATGTCCGGAAGCCACCCACGTCGGTCCGGAGCTGTTCGCCCTAGCGGACCGTTACGCCGACCTCCGAGGCTCAGCGAACGGGCGTGATGAAGGGAAGGATCGATCTGAACCCCTCGGTGGAAAGAAAAGAAGCGCCAAGGGCGAAGAGCTGGTGGCGCCGTTGCACCAACTCATCCTCGCTCTCAAAGAGGATGGATATGACAAGGTTATGAACTCACCCTGCCCTTTCCATCCGAAGGGGAGGCATGCCGCCAAGGATCGCTTCACCCTAAAGAGGTTCGCCTTGAGAGCAAGAAGCAGTGGACAAGGTCCGAGTGGCCACGCCGCAAGAAACCGCCTCCTTGAAGCCGAGGAAGACTATCGGAAGTCGACCTCGAGCTTAACTACATATTCGGGGCTCGGCCAAGATATGAGTCCAAGCGGAAGCAAAAGCTCACCGCTCGGGACATCTCAGTGCGAGAGCCGAGACCCCGATATGTCCGGTGGTCCGAGGTCGCAATAACTTACGACCGCACGGATCACCCAGATCGCGCCCCATTCCGGCAGATACCGGCCGGGTCTTGACGCGGTTGTCCGCGACATCAAGCTCAAAAGGGTGTTGATTGGCGGCGGAGTGGGCTCAACGTCCTCTTCGTGAAGACACTCGATGATATGGGGATCCCGCGTCCGACCTCAAACACGGTCGTCGCCTTTTCATGGAGTGATACCGGAACATCGGCGGTACCACTCGGACAAATCACTCTACGATCCACGTTCGGCGCAAGGGACAACTACCGGACCGAGCCTTAGCCGAGGTGGCAGACTTCGCGACAGTATCACGCCATCTTGGGGAGACCAGTGGCCAAGTTCATGGCGGTGCCCCACTACGCGTGCACGATGCGAAGATGCCGGGCCGAGTGGTATTATCACTCTACGTGGCGATGTTAAGCAGTCTTTCTCTTGCGACGAGGAGAGGCTGCGAAATGGCCGAGTCTCTGGAGGCGCTGGGCGGTCGGGAAAGGATTCGTCAAGAGGCGAATTCGACAAGCCGGAAGGCGATATCCCTACCCGCAAGCCGCGAGAACTCCGGATCGGCCCGAGGAAGGCACCAAAGGATCCTCCTCGACCCGTCCGATCCGGCGCGAGCCGTCTCGATCGGGACAAGGCTCGGGGATGAATAGGAAGACGCGCTCGTCACCTTTCTGCGGGCAAACCAAGATGTCTTTGCCTGGAAGCCGTCCGACATGCCCGGGGTCCCCAGGGAGGTGATCGAGCACGCACTTAATGTAAACCAATCCGCCAGGCCCGTCAAGCAAAGGTTACGACGGTTCGCTCAAGATCGTCGAGAAGCCATCAGAGAGGAGATCACAAAGCTGCTAGCCGCAGGTTTCATCAAAGAAGTGTATCATCCCGATTGGTTGGCAAACCTCGTACTCGCCCGTAAGAAGAATAAAAGTCGGGCGCATGTGTGTTGATTACACCGACCTCAACAAGGCTTGTCCAAAAGATCCCTTTGGTCTCCTCGTATTGATCGGTGGTAGACTCCTTTGCCGGATCTCGGCTACTCGACTTTACGGGCGCCTATTCAGGCTATCATCAAATTCGGCCGAGAGGAAGATGCGAGAAGACTTCGTTTATCACTCCATTCGAGCATATTGCTACATCACCATGCCGTTCGGGCTCAAGAATGCCGGCGCAGCGTACCCGGCGCCGTGCGTGTTTTCACCATCATTTCGGGACGCAATGTGGAAGCATATGTGGATGATGTAGTGGTTAAAACGCAGACAGAGGATAGCCTCACCTCCGATCCGCCGAGACGTTCGCAAGTCTGAAGGCGTTCGGATGAGGCTAAACCCCGAGAAGTGCGTCTTGAGTTTCTTCCGGAACCTACTCGGGTTCATCGTCTCCCATCGTGGGATCGAGCCGAACCTCGAGAAAATTGGAGCCATCATGAAAATGGCCCCGCCGCCACCAAAAGGAGGTCCAAAGCTCACCGGATGCATGGTGGCGCTTGGCGGTGTTTATCTCACGATCGGGGTCCGGGAATGCCTTTCTTCAAGCTCCTTAAGAAGCAAGATCGCTTTGATTGGGCAGAGGCACAGCAAGCCTTGAAGAACTCAAGGTGTTTCTCTCCACTCCCAGTCTTAGTCTCGCCGGGCGCCAGGTGAACCTCTTCTGCTCTACATAGCGGCAACATCTCATGTAGTAAGTGCCGTGATAGTTGTGGAGCGGGAGGAATCTGACACCGCTACGGCGTGCAACGCCCGATTTATTTTGTCGGTAATCGGGCGAATCCAAGACAAGATATCCTCAAATCCAGGAAGGCTGGCAGACGCCATTTTGATCTCGTCACTAAGTGAAGCATTATTTCCAAGGACATTCGATTTGGTAGTCACTTCTTTCCCGTGGGAGAGGTCCTCCGTAATCGGGAAGCTCTTGGAAGAATTTCAAAGTGGGCAGCCGAGCTTGGAGCTTTCGACATTTCGTTCAAGCCGCGCCCGCCGTCAAGTCCTGTGCTTTGGCTGACTTCACGGCGAGTGGACCGAATCGGACCCCACTGCATGGAAGAAGTGCCGAATATTGGGTCATGCACTTCGACGGATCTCTCATGCTTGGGGAGCAGGGCGGAATCCTCCTTATCTCACCTAAGGGCGACAGTGAAGTATGTCCTTCGGATTCACTTCCCGCCTCAAACAATGCCGCTGAGTACGAGGCCCTCATCCATGGGCTTCAGATCGCCACATCACTCGAATCCGACTACCGGCGGTTCGAGGCGACTGATTGGTGGTGAACCAAGTACGTATGACTGGTCGTGGCGTGGATCGAATATGGCGCATACCGCCAAAGAAGTCGAGAATTGGAAGGCAAGTTTGACGGTCTGGAGCTGGTCCATGTCCTCCGCCGCAATAATGAGGCGGCAGATGAGCTGGCTAAGATGGGAGCCACTCGGGCAGATGTCCCGAGTGATATCTTCGTCTGAGATCTTCACGAGCCAACCGTTACAAAACGGCAAATGCCAAGCGAGGGTCTCCGAACCGGGTCCCGCTCATCGATCCAGATCGATCGCCCGTACCTTGATTACCTCCTGAAGGACAAACTCCCGGAAGCAACCACTCTGGCAGAGCGCGTCTCCCGACAAGCCAAATCCTACGTGGTGGTGGGCGACGAGCTCTTCCGAAAAAGTGCCTCGGGTGTCCTCAGGCGGTGCATTTCGGAACAAGTGGGAAGAGAGCTGCTCCAAGAAATCCATTCGGGGATGTGTGGCCATCACGCGGCATCAAGCGCCTTGGTTGGGAAGGCCTACCGACAGGGTTTCTTCTGGCCAACGGCGGTAACGGATGCCAAGGAGATAGTTCGAACCTGCGAGGGCTGCCAATTCTATGCAAGACAGACACACTTGCCGGCACAGGAGCTACAGACTATACCCATTTCTTGGCCTTTCGCAATCTGGGGGCTCGACTTAGTGGGCCCGCTCAAGAAGGCTCAAGGCGGTTTCGCACCTCTTCGTGGCCATTGACAAGTTCACCAAATGGATCGAAGCCAAGCCTGTCGCCACCATCACTGCAGTTAAGGCCAAGGAATTCTTCCAGGATATTGTGGTCAGATTCGGAGTGCCCAATCGGATCATCACGGACAATGGCACCCAATTTAGGAGTGAAGAATTCCAAGAATGGTGCGAATGCGTCGGGATCAAGATCTCGCCTCGGTGGCTCACCCACGAAGCAATGGGCAGGTTGAACGAGCTAACAGTCCTGGTCCTCCAAGGTCTCAAGGCCAGGATCTTCGACCGCCTCAAACCGTATGTCGCTCGATGGGTGAAGGAGCTACCGTCGGTACTCTGGGGACTCAGAACCACTCCCACCAGGCGATCGCCAAACCCCTTTTTCCTGGTCTATGGCGCAGAGGCGGTTCTCGCCGATCGAGCCGGGATTCGGATCCCGAGGGTTCGGAACTACAACGGCCGAGTCCGAGGAAAGCCGAATGGTGGAGCTTGATCAACTCGAGGAGGCTCGAACGTTGCAGCCCTCGATCGGCTAAGTACCTCCAGGGACTCCGCGCTACCACTCTCGCAACGCCGAAGCGTAACCTTTTGAAGGAGATCTGGTCCCGAGGAGGAACTGCAAAGCGAGCACAAGCTCTCTCCAAGTTGGGAAGGTCCATACATTGTGCGAAGACAACCCGGCCGGTGCTTATCGACTTCAGAGGAGAAGACGGCGAGGTTCTCGCGAATACTTGAACGCCGAACAGCTCCGGCCGCTTCTACGCATGAGTTATGTATCCCACTCTTACACATTAAATAAAATAGTGGTCCGTCTTATTTTACGAAGTTACGTGTAATGCTAGCCCGAGTGGTTATTACCCGATCATTGTAGCGCCTAACCCTGGTCGTGCCGATATAGAATGCACGGAAATAACAAGCCGCGATGAGCACAAAGCCTCAGCGGTTTGTACCAACGCGCACAACGGAACGGGTAGAAAGCACTAACCACTCGGGGACTGCAATTCGCAGCGCCAGAATTTAACCAAGATTTGCCTGATCGCGAATTTCTAACCGTCAAAAGCTCGAGCCCCAGCGCCTCGTTCTTTAATCGGAGCAATCGACTAGAATGAGTTGATCAGGCGGAACCGCTAAATTCGGGTTAAATGTGATAGGCATGAACTGGATAAAATTTCGCATTTCATTCCATAGTGTTAATAATTTACATTACTGACTTTCTTTTTTCTTTTTCTCGCGCTAAAAAAAAACAAAAAAAAAAAAAAAAAAAAAAGCTAGGTCTTGTCTTTAGTCTGGTCTTAGTCTTCAGTCTTGTATTTCTTGGGAGGCCCGGAGGCGAGATCGTTGAGGTTAGACGCGACCCACACGACCCAAAGCCGCCAGAATCTCGTCCTCAACCACCCACAAGGGGGGTATAAGCCGGACGAGGGTCCTGACGGCAAGGTCGTCGCGGCGATCGCGACCAACCATCTCGAGGATGATCTCCGCCACCTCGTGGAGCCCCGGTGCGGCCTCCAGCAAGGTGGCCACGGCGGTGGCGTCCCTCGCGTCCCCCACCTCTCCTTCCGCCTCCAGGATGGCAAAATCATGCTCCTCCCATGCTTCGGCCTCCTCCCAGTTGTGCAACATCCTAAAGAACCGCTGGCGAAAGAATGCCGCGTATGGGCCGACGAACATCCTCATGTTAGACATGAAGAAATGCTGGAAGAGAAGAAGAGGGACGAGGCAAAAGGGAAATGGGCGATCGCTCATCAGCGGTGACGCCCTATTTATAAGCCACCCCAGCCCCGGAAATCGAAGCGTCTCCAAAGGCAATCAAATGCGCCACCTCGCAACCAATGAAGCGCGAAAAACAAAGCGGCAGCGCGAATACCAAAGAAGATCGGTACGTTGAACAAAATCAAGGGGCATTTCGCCAGACACCTGTCACGAGCAGTTCAAGCTCATTCGGCCTTCCCGCTTAATTCGCTCAAATTAAGCGAAAATCCCGGGGGCTGGAGAGCTAAGGAAACGACGCAAGCCTGGGGGACTAAACCACTCAGCCAGGTGGCCACAACGTAAGTCCCGACGCTCGAGAGCTGCACGCCAGCCTCTCGGAAAAGCGTGTCTGGGGCAAGAAAGCCACGGGCCAAGGCCCTGGCGTTTGGAAGCCATACCAGTCGGCTGAAATCCACCCGGAAAGGCGCAACAGGATCCAAAAAGCTCCGGGCCTATATTCAGGTCTGAAGACCACTCAGCGGAAGACAATACAAGCAAATCGTATTGAAGTAAGAAGACACAATATTTCAAACAAGGAGGGCGAGCACTCGGCATCAAGGCCCACATCGAAGTCAGAATTCTAGATTCTCCAACAAGGCCTGCGATGCACCGGACACCTCTTCGAGGAGCGCGTTGGCCTTGTCTTCATCACAGGCAAAGCCTTCTTTCACAGCTTCGAGGTCAACTCTCGGATAATGAGACTTGACCACCGCCAATGCCTGGTTCGCACTCATTGTTGCGGACTCTCTGGCGTAAGCTCTGATCCTGTCGGCTCCTCCCGTGAGAAGTGGAACAGCATCGTCCCCCTGGCCCGGCGTGACTCCTTCAATACGCAGAAGGTGCAGGACTGGCTCGCAGGCGACACGCAGTTCAGTCCGGCCCTGTTCGACAGCGGCCATCTTCTCCTTGCACTCTGCAACAAAGTCAAACGGCCATCAAGAGCACACCCGACACCAAGTATGTTCAACCCAAGTCAAATAAATTTACCCCTCAGCTCCCGCTGCATCCTTTCCAAGCTGACTCGAGCTTCGAGGCCAGAATTCTCTGAAGCCTCGGGCCGGCTCCTCACCAAGAACGGTCGAGTCGCGCTCTGAAACACTAGTGTCATCATCCTCTCCAACCATCCAAAAAGACATCCGAACCGAATCCAGGGGAGAATCTCACCTTCGAGCATATGCTCAAGCTCCGTCTTCTCCTCCCGGATCGCCATACACTCGCCCTGAAGCTCGTGGACTTCTTTCCATCTGTCCGCGCTGATCTCGTTGAGCTTGTCCTGCATCGCTTCGCTCCTTGAGCGTTGGGAGCCCCTTCTGGAAAACCCGCGACCTGTGCTCCGAGCGCCCCCCATGTCCTAGGTAACAGGCGTAATCTCAGGAGAAGTCACAGCAAATGATTGAAGACAAGAAGCTCACCCTGACGAGCGTGCTACACCGGACGGTGAGCTCATAAAGCTCCGTCCGAGCCGCTCTCTCCATCTCGTCGTCTTCTTCCATCCCTTTCCAGTCGGAACCCCCTTCCCACCATACGGTCCGATTCGGGGGCTTTGGCAGAGGACCGAGCGGCGGTGGCTCTCGAGGCACTTCCTCCACTCCGGGAGACGGTGCCGGGTCAATCTCGTCGGCAGACGGACCACCGGATGGTTCGACCGTTGGGCCGCCGGCACCCGGTGACGACGCCCCGGCAGTCGGCGGCAACGGCGACCTAGCCTCCGCCTGGGGCTCCTTTTCAGGAGACCCCTCCGCCGGGACGTCCGTAGTAGGAGTCCTGCATCAACAAAAAGAGAAACACCTCAGCACAGGCGGTAACAAAAAGACAAGGATCGCCCAAAAGAATACCTTTTGGATTTCTTGAATTTCATCCCGGGTCTCATCCGAGACCCAGCACCACCCGGAGGGAAGTTAGCGCCCGCAGCCGGGGCTGCCTCTGGGACAGAAGGCTGTGGCCCCGCGCTTTGCGACCCGGGTGCATCAGAGGTTGAAGGCCCGGCTGACGAAAGACCGGCGACCTCCTCCGCCGACTCTCGGCGCATCTCGTCGACCGAGGTATCAGCCGCTCGCTTCGCCTGAGCGTGTCTCAGCCGAGAGAGGCCGACAACCGTGAGCGTCGAAAGGAAGGACGTGGCGATCCTGAAAAGGAACCCTCGCACCCTGCTTGAGTCACACTAGTCAAAGAAATCATGGAACAGCCTTTTCGAGAGAACAAAGTGTACTCACAGGAGGGGAGGCCTTGCCGTCGAAAATTTATGAGGGCAGCCCCTGGTGATGATTGTGCCAGGCACGAAGAGATCAACAACCCGTCTTTGTGGCGCCTCCATCGACAGGCCGCGTCCGACTCCGCGTGGGGTCCAGAGGCCCGTTGTATTGGAACCCCAAATGGACTCTCTCCTTCAAGGGCTGCACTCGGCGCTTCACAAAGCCGATCGCGATCCCGGACACGCCACCCTCGGTTCTTCAGATCGTCAATCAATGCCGAAGCTCGGGATTTGCACCGAACCTCTTCCGTCTGGGCCGCCGCCTCCAGCATCGGGAAGCTTTAGGAGCACGGCCGGCAAAGGGGCGAGGAAAGGATCAATGTTGGCACAATAGAACCACTCCCGCCTCCAACCTTTGAGGGAGGTCTTGAGAGGAACGACAAAATATCGCCTCCTCGAGCCCTCTCGCAGCTGGAGCTCTGCGCCCCAACGACGTTGGGAGCGGCCCGGTTCGGATGAGGCTTCAGCCGTAAGAAGGAGCGGAACAAATCCAAATGAGGACGTATCCCAAGATACGCCGCAGAGCCGGACGAAGATGGCAATGTGAAGAATCGAGTTGGGGTTCAAATTGATCAACTCGATTTCGTAGAAGTGGAGGAGCCTCGGAAGAAGGCGCCCCAGAACGCTAAATCCCCGCCGTAAGAAGGACTCAAACACCACAATCTCATTCTCTAGAGGTGTGGGGTAAGGGTCACTGCGGGCGGCAAGTGAGATCAATTCAGCGGAGGGAGGGGCCGTGGCGACCATCCCTCCAAAGTGGACGTCGTCGTGATGGAAGTCTCCCACCCTGCCGTCGCAGGGTCGGCGCTACCTTCCGATGACGAGGAAGAAGACATTGCGAAGAAGAAGACCTGATGGGAAGAACCGCCGCAAGCCAAGGGCGCGAAACCAGAAACCCTAAATCGCCAAAGGAGGTTTGAAGGTTTCGCAGCCGCGGCGGGGAAGATGCAAGGAGGCCGTTGCTCCAACAAGGGTCTTTCCGACTTATAAGAAATGGGCCCCAATTTCCACCTTACGATGGGAAGAAACGAGGGGCCTCTGCTCACCTGGGCGGATCCAGGGCACGCCCCATGATGGGCCAATAGCTGTGTCGCGCAAAACGCGGCCAGGTGTCAAACCTGGTCCAAAGTTTGGGATAAAGTGCGCCCCACGACGGGCCTGAACGCCGGCCGCCACGGAAGCTTGGGGCTGGGCACTTTCCGAACATCCTCCGACGGCGCACCCCATAATTTGGGGTCAATTGCTGGTCATTTGTTTCACAATGCGATTGGGTGTCGCGGGAGGATCTACAACCAACACGGTCTTGAGGATGCGCCCATGAGGGTCTAAAGCAAAGGCGCCAGAACGCACAGGCATTACTCTGTATGACCAAGGTATGCCCCATGAGGGTCACCGAGCGACGAGCCGGCCGGCCGCCAAGATCAGAACGGTAAGTGGTACCGCCGCCCCGAGCCAAAAAGACTAAGGTATGCCCCATGAGGGTCGTACCGAGCGACAAGCCGGTGCTGCTGCACTACATAAATGGGCGCTGGTACCACTCGCCACGAGCCAAAAGACAAGGTATGCCCCATGAGGGTCACCGAGCGACAAGCGGTTGCTGTACCATAAATGGACGCGGGTACCACTCGGCCACGAGCCGAAAAGACGAGGTATGCCCCATGAGGGTCAGCCGAGCGACAAGCCGGTTGCCGCGCACCGTAAACGGGCGCGGATACCACTCGGCCACGAGCCAAAAAGACCGAGGTATGCCCCATGAGGGTCAGCCGAGCGACAAGCCGGTTGCCGCGCACCGTAAACGGGCGCGGATACCACTCGGCCACAAGCCAAAAAGACCAAGGTATGCCCCATGAGGGTCAGCCGAGCGATAAGCCGGTTGCCGCGCACCGTAAACGGGCGCGGGTACCGCTCGGACACGAGCTAACCAACCACGGTAGCTTCATACTACAAGTTCTTTATGATCTCTCTCCCGCATAATCCTCATGACAGGGTAAGGGACGGAAAGCAGATCATAAAGCACTTGGGGCTGCTGTGGGATGTCGAGAGACAGGTCCCGCAAAGGGGCCTACACCCGACTGGGCCTGACAGGCGGAATAGAAAGCCCAAAGCCCAGTAGCACCACGACGGGCCCAGAGGAGACCTTTGACTTGCTCCCCAAGACAACTCCTGATCCTCCAAGGAAGCTTCGCGCCCCACCCCAACAACCCGCCAGGAACGAAGCATGCGGTCTGACACTGCCAGAACCTGCGGATGCTGGAACCTGACAAGGTGGCAGGCGTGGGTCGGAGAAAGCGTAACCACCTCTCCAGGACGTAGAGCGTGGAGGCGGATAAGGACAAGGGACATGTCGTCCAGGCCACCATGTTCAGGGCCCGGTGGCGCCCATCTATCATGTATTCTCCCCCCGGTATATAAGGGGAGGAGGGAGAAACAAGAGAAAGGAGGACAATATATCCAAGAACACAGGACTAGGGTATTATCTCCTCCGAGAGAGCCCGAACCTGTCTAAAAACAGATTGCCCCCGCATCCTGTGTTACCATCAGGCTCAGATCCCGCACAAATCCCCTAGAATCACAAATCTTATTGCCGGCGAAATAGATCGTCGACACCCGTCAATCAGAACTATCAGACCCCAGCCCCAGCCAGAAACGCCGCTTCAGGCAGTCAACAAGGGACAGTGAGACGCTGCTACAACTGCAACGAGCCAGGACACTTTGCCAACAGTTGCCCAAAGAAGACAGCAGGAGTGACCCCAGTCCGCTTCAATCTGGGATCCACACCAGCCAGACGCCAAAGACCAGAGCCACACCCTAGATCGTGGTGAGAGGCCGAGTCAACCATGTCACCGCAGCTTGCACCGCAGAATGCCACGGACGTCAGATCGGGTAAGTTGCTTGTTAACTCGCACTGCACCAGCTTTTGTTTGATTCGAGCTTCAGATTCGCTTGTTTCACAAGGCTTTGCTGCTAAAAATGATTTGGAGATTGCAAGACTTAAATGCATGCTTTTAGTTCAAACCCCTGGTTCCGAACTCCGAACGAAAGTAGGATGTTCTGGGGTGAGAATACTAATAGATGGGATAGAGTTCCTAGCGAACCTTTTTATTTTGGAGACCCAGACCTTAGATGTTATTTTGGGAATGGATTGGTTATCAAAGCACAAGGCCGTATTAGATTGTGGACGAAGGACTATCTCAGTTGAGAGCCCGTGTGGAAAGAAAGTGGAATTTCAAGCTACCGCCGTTAGAGATGGATAGTTGATGGTTAACAGCACCAAGGCAATCAGCATAGAAGATGTCTCAGTAGTGAATGAGTACCCAGATGTTTTTCCCCGAAGATCTACAGTATGCCACCGCAGGGGACATAGAGTTTGTGATAGAACTTGTACCTGGTACAACACCGATAGCAAAGAGACCTTATCGGATGTCCACCGAGGAATTGGTAGAGATGAAGAAGCAGCTTGAAGAGTTAATGGAGAAAGGATTTATCAGACCGAGTTCGTCGCCGTGGGGAGCGCCAGTTCTGTTTGTCAAGAAGAAGGATGGGAGTTTCAGGATGTGCATTGACTACCGTGCACTCAATGAAGTCACCGTGAAGAATAAATACCCGCTACCTAGGATCGATGACTTGTTTGACCAGCTGAGAGGAGCCAGAGTTTTCTCCAAGATTGATCTGAGATCTGGATACCATCAGTTGAAGATCCGATCAGAAGATATCCCGAAGACCGCATTCTCGTCAAGATACAGACATTACGAGTTTACTGTTATGTCCTTTGGTCTGACGAATGCGCCAGCCTATTTCATGAATATGATGAATAAGGTGTTCATGGAGTATTTGGACAAGTTTGTTGTTGTGTTTATAGATGATATCCTAATCTATTCCAAAACCGAGGATGAACATGCAGAGCACTTGAGGCGAGTTTTGGAAAAGCCGAGGAAGCAATGACTCTTCGCCAAATTCAGTAAATGCGATTTTTGGAAGGACAAGGTGGAATTCCTCGGACATGTAATGACCGCGGAAGGAGTCGCCGTTGATCCAAGCAAGGTAGAAGCTGTGTTACATTGGGAGCAGCCGAAGACCGTGACCCAGATCCGGAGTTTTCTCGGAATGGCAGGTTACTACCACCTTTTCATTGAAGGCTTTTCGACAATTGCGAAACCTCTTACGCAATTGCTGAAAAAGGAGAAGAAGTTTGCATGGACGCCAGAGTGTGAGAAAGGTTTTCAGGAGCTGAAGAAGCGATTGACATCAGCGCCAGTGTTAGTCCTACCGGATGTTAATCAAAGCTTTGATATTTATTGTGACGCATCGCGCCAAGGACTTGGATGTGTGCTGATGTAGAATGGAAAGGTCGTCACTTATGCATCTAAGCAGTTGAGGCCACATGAGGAGAATTATCCGACACATGACCTAGAGCTAGCTGCCGTAGTGCATGCCTTGAAATTATGGCGTCACTATTTAATTGGAAACAGATGTGAAGTATACACGAACCATAAGAGTCTTAAGTACATCTTCCCCCAATCAGACCTGAACATGAGGCAGAGGAGATGGTTAGAGTTGATCAAGGACTACAACGTTGGGATCCATTACCATCCCGGAAAGGCCAACGTAGTTGCTGATGCTCTGAGTCGGAAAAGCCATACAGTGAACATGTTGCTAGCCACAAGTCAGGATGAGCTATGTGAGGATTTCCATAGAATGCAGATTGAAGTTGTGCCAGGAGGATTCTTAGCCGCATTAGAAGTGAAGCCCACCCTGGAGGATCAGATCCGAGAAGGACAGAAGGATGATGACAAGATCCGCAAGATTAAGTCCAACATGGATGAAGGCAAGGCAGAGGACTTCAAGTTGGATGAGCAAGGCACGTTGTGAATGAAGGATCGCATTTGTGTACCAAACAAGAAGGAGCTGAAGCAGTTGATTTTAGAAGAAGCTCATGACTCAAAGTATTCCATTCATCCTGGAAGCGCCAAGATGTATCAGGATTTGAAAGAAAGATTCTGGTGGCCGAACATGAAGCGTGAAGCTGCCGAGCATGTTTCGTTGTGCGACATATGCCAGAGAGTCAAAGCAATGCATCAGAGACCAGCAGGATTGCAACAGCCGTTGAAGATACCAGAGTGGAAATGGGAGGAAATCGGAATGGATTTCATTACCGGTTTGCCGAAAACTCAAGGAGGATACAACTTCAGATGGGTCATAATAGACCGCTTGACTAAGGTGGCCCATTTTATTCCTGTGAAGACAACCTACTCGGGAGATAAATTAGCAGAGTTGTACATGATCAGGATCGTCTGTTTGCACGGAGTGCCAAAGAAGATCGTATCGGATAGAGGTACTCAGTTTACCTCGAGGTTCTGGAATAAGCTACATGAAGCCATGGGAACCCGTTTGAACTTCAGTACAGCTTATCATCCACAGACGGATGGTTAGACTAAAAGAGTCAATCAGATTCTGGAAGATATGTTAAGAGCGTGTGCATTGGCTTGTGCTACCTCTTGGGATAAGAGTCCGTGATCACGGAGTTCGATTACAACAACGGCTACCAAGCCGGTTGCAAATGTCGCCATTTGAAGCACTATACGGTCGACCTTGTCGAACACCGTTGAATTGGAACGAGACGGGTGAACGTCGTGTCTTTGGACCAGATATTCTTCAAGAAGCTGAAGAACAAATTGCCATGATCAGGGAGAGATTGAAGATAGCACAGTCAAGACAGAAGAGTTATGCTGATAACCGTCGCCGAGACTTGAGTTTTGAACCAGAAGATTTCGTGTATCTCAGAGTCACCCCACTCAGAGGAGTTAAGAGATTCCATGCCAAAGGAAAACTCGCGCCGAGATTTGTTGGACCATTTAAGGTTCTCAGCCGCAGAGGTGAAGTTGCTTATCAGCTAGAGTTACCGCAATCACTAGCAGGAGTGCATGACGTGTTCCATGTGTCCCAGCTGAAGAAGTGTCTCCGAGTGCCTGAGGAGCAGACACCGCTAGAGTCAATTGAGCTACAAGAAGATCTGACTTACAAGGAGCATCCCGTGAAGATTCTGGACACCATGGATCGAGAGACGAGGAACAAGTCAACCCGTTTCTGCAGAGTTCAATGGAGCAACCACGCGGAGAGTGAAGCAACTTGGGAGCGCGAAGAGGATTTGAAGAAAGAGTTTCCGAACCTATTTCTTTAGAAAGCCCTGAATCTCGGGGACGATATTCTGTTAAGGGGCGGAGGTTTGTAACACCCCAAAATTTTGCTTTTCTTAAATTCATGTGTGATTTGGCACTTTGGTGAATTTTTGGAATTTTCTGGAATTTATTTGGATTTATTTGGAATTTATTTGAATTTATTCCATTTTGAAATAATTAAAGAATTAAACTTTGCAAATAAAAATTTGTTGGAAATATTTTATTTAAGTCCAAAATGTTCCAAAATATTTTCCAGAATTTTTCTGGAATTTTTCTGAGTCTTTTGCTATTTTTAATGATTTAATTGAATTTCTGAGAATTTAATTGGATTAATTAAATCGAGTTGGTTTTATTGTTCCTCCGACCGGACCCGAGTCCGAGTCAGACTCGAGTTCGACTCGCGCCCGGTTGGTCCAAATTAACCCAAACCCGCTGCGGACCGTTGGATCTTGATCCAACGGCCACGATTGAGCCACGTCACCCGAGCCCGAGCCCGACCGAGCCAGCCAGCTCACCCGAGTCAGACCCGAACCCAAACCCACGCACCGTTGGATCTCGATCCAACGGCTGTGCGCGTGCCACGTCACCCTCTCCGTGTCGCCGCTTGACTCGGGCCAAGAACGGAGCGGCCTCGCTTCGCGGCTTCACTTAACGCCGAGGGCCCTATTTAATGCGCCGCCACCCGTGCCGTGACGCCGACTTCCGTGCGCACCCGTAGCCCTAGACAACGTCGCCTGAGCCACCGTCGTTTAGCCGCAATCGCGCGCCGTAGTTGCCGTAGCGCTCCGCCGCGGTTAAGTCTTTATTGTCGCCGTGGCCGCCCTCCGCGGCCGTTGAGGTCAGATCCGGAACCGGGAGGTCAAGCCGCGTCGGAGGAGACCTCTCACTTCGCCGGAGCAAGCCCGAAGCGCCGTTGCCGTGGTCGTCGTCCCCAACTCCGGTAAGCCAGCGCCGCCGCAAGCCATCGCCGGACCCCGAGCTCGCTCCACCGTCCGATCCAGATCCAACGCTCCCGATCACGCCACGTCACCGTCGGTGAGATCCCAATCCAAAACTCCAGATCCAATCTCAACCGTTGGATCTAGGTCCAACGGTCCAGATCAAACGCGTTAACCCAAACGCGTGAAAGCCAGATCTAATCTGGGCCGTTGATTTTCGAATCAACAGCCGAGATCGTACACGCGTCAGAAGGCCGATCGCCACGGCCGCAGCCTGGGCCGCACTCCACGCGTGACGCTGACATGCCGGGCCCGCGTGTCAGTGGCTTAGCCGCAACCGCACCGCGTGATGTCAAGACGGCCCACCTGTCGGGCCGCCACCCCACGCACGGCGGACGCCAAAGAATGACGCTACTGGGTCCCACTGTCGCCAAGAACGGCCGAGTCCTCGCCGACGCCAAGAATGATGTCACCCGGTGGGTCCCACTGTCACCAAGACGTGAGCCGTGGACCGGGTCCACGGTAGACCCGAGCCAAACCATGGACCACATCCATGAACCGGCTGACGTCAGCCGCCCAATCAGAGGCTGCCACGTGTCCTCGCTGACGCAATAATTAATTTCCGAAAAAGAAAATGATGTATTAATTCGAAATAATGATTTTAGATTTTGTTTCAAACTTCAAACGCTTATAACTTTTGCGTTTCAACTCCGATTTGAGTGATTCAAATTTCTAAATTTGTATAAAATTGAGATCTACCTAATGATGAATTTTATTTAATTTTTGGACTAAAGTTGTTCTCTGTAATATTATTTAATTGATTATTTAAACTTCAAAATGCTATAACTTTTGCATTTAAACTCCGAATTTGACGATTCCAGTTTCTAAAAATTCATAAAATTATCTTCTCTCTGTTTTTGAACTTTATTTGGATGTTTGGATACTTTTTGTCTACTATTTTATTCATTTGTTGCTATTTGCACGCGTTACGAGTAGACGTTGAAGTGCCGGAAGGATTCGAAGGAGAAGTGTTGACCCAGGAGCCAGCTCAAGACCAAGAACAAGTACTTTTTGAAGGCAAGTTGTGCTTTGACCATATTGATCCCATTTTGAAACCTATTTTGATTTAATGTATTGCATGCTAGTTCAAATAGAAAATGCTTTACTTAATTATGGGAAATTAGATAAATGCCAAATTGCTGTATGACACCTTGACTATTTAAATATGTGCCATGACCCCCTTGTCACCCTAGTTGTGGATTACTAGTTGGACATTACTAAATTGCCAACATGGGTTTGTAGATCGTTGTAGTATATGGCTTAGACCTGCTACGTGCTCATGACATGATTTTGGACAATCAAATGTTAATATTGACTTAATGATATATTGAACCTGTTTTGGGAAGGTATCATGTGATGTTGATGGCACGTGGTGCATGGTAATCAACTGGGGTTTGATAAATAGCTTTTAACCGGGGCATGTGGCAAGAATGATCAGGTGGGCCAGTTGTGGCACTGGGAATGTTGGTTTGGTTCTTCGGGTAGTCTTGCCCTGGTCACCCTAAGGACTTAACCTTGCAAGCCTTTGAACTGAGTCAAGCGTGCAACCACATGTCCGTAATGGGACGGACCTAGTTGACTAAGTTGCCAATAACGTACCTGTGGGACCTCAGGATGTCAACTACACCCTTTGTGTAAGTTGAACGGGGGAGCGTACCGGGGCTGCGGCCAGGTACCCATCTAACGGTTGGTTGGCCAAAACTTCGCCTTAGCTAAGGGAAGGGTTAGTGTGCAACAACCGGGGAGGACCACTTGTACTGTTAGAAGTTTCCGAAAGACTTTGTTACGGGAACTCGCCTTTGTGGTGTTTGACTGTATCTTGTGGGTAAAGTGCATAACCTCTGCAGAGTGTAAAATCTATTCGAATAGCCGTGTCCGCGGTATTGGACATCGCTCGGGAATTACAGTCAAGGGTTAGACTTTCTTGAAAATAATTTGGACTTGAAAGGTTGGGTTTGGTTAAACAATGATGTCGATGGAAATGTGGATTAGGAATGGGAAAGATGTTGATTAAACTCCTGGAAAAGTTATTGATGTTATACTTGTTTCTACTGCTTTCGAATCTACCTATGCTACTTGTCAAATGCTGTTTACTGCAAATATACCTTGAGCTACTCCTTTGTATTAAGCCATGCATGTAGTATATTAGCTGCATTCTGTGCATGACTTGCTGAGAACCAAGTACTCACCCTTGCCGCAATACAACACCAGTTGAAGAAGAATCTACACCAGCTTTGGAGGAGGAGCTTCCAGAGGAACCGTCTACTTAGGGAACGAGCCCAGTCAGTTGCCTGTGGTATACTGGATGGCGCCACGAAGTTATCTTATTTTTCCGCTGCTATTATTTCTCTCTTAATAAGTTTCGCCCTGCGTGGCGTATATTTGTAACTTGACCATAAGGTCGAGCAACCAGTTTGACTATTTAATTAAAGTACTTTATTAGTATCGAGTGGTATGATTGTGATATTTACCGATGTTAAGACTGTGTGCACTAGCGCGTTCCTGGACTAGTGTTGAATACACAGAGGGTCCGGATTGGCAAATTCGGGTCCCGACAGTCCCCGTGGTAGCAGGCCCGGTGCCCTACGATCGGGGTCCCGAAGTCGCCGGAGGGCTCGAGGTCCTTGCGACAGCCACTGCCCTTTGTTGTTGCATGAAAGAAGGAATCAGGAAAGACGAAAGAATAGAAGCTCGAGCTCGAGCAAATCAAGACCAGACCAGGGGTCAACTTACCACTGAGCGGTCGCCCCACTCAATGTGCTGCTTCTTTGGGGCACTGCCGCTCAGGGCGTTCGACGGCGGTCTCTTGCCCACCTTCTTGTCCTTGATCGCTCCAGGCAGTGTTAGCATCCGCCTTGCTGTCCCGTGCAGCTCTTCGCCATCATGCGGGTGCAAATAAAGATCAGTACGGTTCCGAGCATGCTAAGTCAGGCCCCGATTCAAAATAATTTACCTCGGCACTCCAGTTCAACACGTTCTTGGAAACGAGGTCATCCATGGAATAGTCGAACGCCGCCTTCCCAAACATCTCGACCATCCTGGTTGCTACCTAGGACTCCTATGGCACTGCTGGGAAAAACACAATTGTTAGACAAAGCTAGCTCGAGCTCGGGCATTGTTCAGTTCGAAAAGACTTACCAGTTGGGCCTTCGCGGGTGAGGTCATCTTGTCCCATGATCTCGAAGAACGGGTGCAACCTCTTTCGTATAGGGTATACCTGGCTCCGCAATAAGTTGTTGGCGATGGCCTGGCCGATGAGGCCACACGTGGCGCATATGTGGATGGCGATGATGGCTTCCTGGTCGGTCGCTAGGTCATCCGCCTCGGGAGTTTAGCGCTTGCCGTCGATGGGGGCTCCGTCGTATGCGAGCGCGCCGTCCTAGCCCCTCTTCAGATATAACCATCTCTCGACTCATGGGCTGAGAGAGTCCCAAAAGTAGAGCTAGGGGAAGGACCAAGGGAGTCCCGTCCGCAACTGGAAGTAAAGGCACCCGACCACGGGGTCCTTCCTAGTGCGGAACAAGGAGAAGAAGCGGAAAAAGAGAGGGGGTAGGGATGATTCCCAGGAACCCCTCGCACAGATGAGAAAAGATAGAAAGAAGGACAGAGTTGGGCACCAGGTTGACAAGCTCGATCTCACATTGTGCAAGAACCAACGCCATGAAGTCGCTCTCCGGCATCCGCAAGCCAAAGAGCATGTACTGCTCGATGCTGACGAGCTCGTCCTCCCGGGGCTGCGGCTCTGTCTCCCCACCCGACAATCGCCATGTCGCCGGGTCCAGTAGCCCCAGTCCCTCGAGCTCCTTCATCCTCACTAGGGACAACGTGCTCTTCCCGAACTTAGTCATGGGATGCGGTTAACGCTTGGTCGGGGGGAGAAGGATGCTTGGACAGAGAGAGTTGGGAAAGATGGATCGCCAAGGATTCGAAATCGAAGAAGATTGGGGATTTTTTGAGGGGAGTTGATGGTGCGGGATTTTTAAAGCTCTGATCGTTGACAACTGGGGCTTGTTGCACCTCAAAAGGCACGCCGATTGCGCTTGAAAAGACGTGCCAGAGGAATTGATGACGAAGCCAAGGGGACATAGACCGTTTTGCTACTCTTCTACGTCCGAACAAAGACTTTGAAGCCCAAGGGTCCCCAAGCGTCACTGCGCCAAGTCCCTTGGATGGCCCGAACTCGACCTCGAGCTCAAACATCTCTGAACTCGGTTGAAGCGCCAAAGCCCGAGTGTTCTAGGAACAACTACGTCGAGACCCATCTTGTAGTTTTGGGAATCGACCTCGAACTTGAGCAATTCAGAGCTCAACTAGAAGTTCATCTCCTTCTCAAGATCATGAGACTTAAGGTCATCCTGAGTACCAGGATCACGACTTGGGACTCGGGGGCTAGCTGTCGGGGACAGGAAAATTCCTACCCGGTCAACGGCACGATCAAACAAACCCCTAGTTCGAGGTCGAGTGGGAATCGTGCGGTCAATAGACCTCTAGCTCGAGGTCGAGCGGACAACAGACCCCTAGCTCGAGGTCGAGCAGGAGCCATGTAGACAATGACGTGGTTAGGGGGGCTCGAGTTAGAGAGCAAGGAGCTGACTCCCGCCTGAGGGGTCAAGCTTGGACGATCTCGATCAGGCATTCACGCCATCAGTTACCAAGATCCTTAAATGATGGAGTTAAGCCAAACGTGGATGAAAATCACAGGACTGTTATGATATGGCTTTAGTGCGCATGAAGCCACTCCCCCCGGAATCTCTCCCAGCCGTTTCTAATAATGGTTGGGAGAGGCTTAAAACCTCTCTGAGATGAACAAAGTAGGGAGAGGCCATCGGACAGGTTTTGCACATACACACAAGATAGTGAATAGAAGCTTGAACTAGAGAGCGCCTCTTGTACTAGAACACGGTGAATTCCTTCGCCTCCGGGCAAGACTGGAGTAGAGCTGTTACTCAAACTGGGGGCTCGAACTAGTATAATTCTCGGTGTCCCTCTCTTTCTCTCTGGACCATCCTCTATGAGAAAAGTCAATTCCGGGTTCCACAATCACATCAACCCCTTAGCACTTCTGCGATTAGGCGATTCCAATCGTCGACAACAGCACTCGAGACGGCGCACACGGTGCGCGAGGCAGAGCTTTAAATATCGGCCTCGAAGTCCGGTTTTGTCACAAGATTCGCGGAATGGCCGTTGCAACGGCAGAATCCGATATCCACATGGCGAGGCGACGAAGAGTAAATCCCAATGTACACGTGGCTTGGATCTGAGGGCCAGCGGCTCGCGGCGGCATGGTTCCTTTCCGGCCGTCGGGTCGAGATCCGACGGTTCGGTGAATAGGGTAAGGGTTTTAGTGGTGCTACTGGGTTAGGCTGGCGGTGCTAATGGGCCAGGCCCAATACTGTTCAACAATTTTCTAGGGATTTTCCATTTGTTTTAATTTCAAAAATTAAGCTAATTCATTTAAGGCAATAGAAATACCAGAAAAATTCTAGAAAATATTGTAAGACATTTTGAACTCAAATAAAATATTTCCAACAAAACTTTATGTAGACTTTCCAAATATTTAAATAATTCAATAATAGAATTAATTCAAATTAAACCCAAATAAATCTTAGAAATTCTAAAAAATTCCAAATATACATTAAATGCAAGAAAAACAAAAATTAGGATGTTACAAACCCCCCTTAACGGAATCTCAAACCTGAGATTCAGGGCTAACTAAGGAATAGGTTAGGAAACTCTTTCTTCAGGTCTTCTTCACGCTC
Source organism: Rhipidocladum racemiflorum (assembly GCA_036346355.1). NCBI lineage: Eukaryota > Viridiplantae > Streptophyta > Magnoliopsida > Poales > Poaceae > Rhipidocladum > Rhipidocladum racemiflorum. The sequence continues at coordinate 32,923,163 of CM070575.1, read as the reverse complement.
CCAAGACGCTTCACTTTCAGAGTGATTACTGCATTGAACTATGCAGAAGCGAACCGACTTGTTCCTTGTTTCTCGATCCATTATATCCAAAATCTTGACTGGGTGCTCCTTGCAGGTCAGATCTTCTTACAGCTCGATTGACTCTAAAGGTGTTTGCTCATCTGGCACTCGAAGGTACTTCTTCAATTGTGACACATGAAACACATCATATACCCCTTCCAATGACTACGGCAATTCCAACTAATAAGCGACTTCACCTCTGTGGCTCAAGATCTTGAACGGACTAACATATCTTAGCGCAAGCTTTCCTTTAACGTGAAACCTTTTAACTCCCTTGAGAGGTGTAACTCTGAGGTATACAAAATCCTCCGGTTCAAAGCTCAATTCCCTGCGATGATTATCAGCATAACTCTTCTGTCTTGATTAAGCAGCCTTCAGCCTTTCTCTGATCATGGCTATCTGCTCTCCAGCTTCCTGGAAAATGTTGGGACCAAAGACAAGACGCTCCCCTATCTCATTCCAATTCAATGGTTTATGATAGGAATGACCATACAAAGCTTCAAATGGTGACATCTGCAAGGTTGCCTGATAACTATTATTATAACTGAACTCGGCATACGGCAAACACTTGTCCCATGAAGTGGCATAAGCTAGAGCGCAAGCTCTTAGCATATCCTCCAAAATTTGATTGACTCTTTCTGTCTGACCATCTGTCTGTGGGTGATAAGCTGTGCTAAAGTTCAAATGAGTTCCCATGGCTTCATGCAACTTGTTCCAGAACCTCGAGGTAAATTGAGTACCTCTGTCTGATGCTGTCTTCTTTGGCACTCCATGTAAACAAACAATCCTGGGTATATAAACCTCTGTTAAATGGTCTCCTGAGTAAGTAGTCTTCACTGGTATGAAATGGACAACTTTAGTTCAATGATCCACTGTAACCCATATGGAATCATATCCACTCTATGTTCTAGGCAAACTGGTAATAAAGTCCATACCGATTTCCTCCCACTTCCATTCAGGAAACTTTAATGGCTGCAACAATCAAGCTGGTCTCTGGTGCATTGCCTTCACTCTCTGACATATGTCACGCAAGGCAACGTGCTGAGCAACTTCACGCTTCATACTCGGCCATCAAAATCTCTCCTTCAAATCCTGATACATCTTGGCACTTCCTGGATGAATAGAATACTTGGAGTCGTGGGCTTCTTCAAGAATCAACTACTTCAGTTCCTTTTTGTTCGGTACACAGATACATCCTTTAATCCATAATGTACCTTGTTCATCCAGATTGAAATCATTGGCCTTGCTTTTTCATCCATCTTGGACTTGACTCTCTTGATCTTGTCATCATCCTTCCGACCTTCTCTAATCTGGTCTTCTAAGGTAGGCTTCACTTCTAGAGCGGTTAGAAATCCTGCTTGTACCACTTCCAACTTCAACTTCTGACACTCCTCACATAATTTAGCCTGACTTCCTGCCATTAGCATGTTCACATTGTGGCTCTTCTGACAAGGCATGGGCTACCACGTTGGCTTTGCCTGGAAGGTAATGGATTCCTACGTTGTAGTCATTGATCAATTCCAACCATCTCCACTTCCTCATATTAAGGTCTGACTGAGTGAAAATGTACTTTAGACTCTTATGGTCTGTATACACTTCACATCTGTTTCCAATGAGAGAATTATGCCACAACTTCAAAGCATGCACTACGACAGCTAATTCCAAGTCATGCATCGGATAATTCTCCTCATGCGGCCTTAACTGCCTTGATGCATAAGCAACTACCTTTCTATTTTGCATCAACATACATTCAAGTCCTTGACGCGATGCATCACAATAAATGTCAAAGCTCTAGTAAACATCAGGTAATACTAACACTGGTGCTGATGTCAATCGCTTCTTCAACTCTTGAAAACTCTTCTCACACTCTGGTGCCCATGTAAACTTCTTCTCTTTCTTCAACAATTGCATAAGGGGTCTAGCAATCGTCGAGAATTCTTCAATGAATCAACGGTAATATCCCGCCATTCCAAGGAAACTGCGCATCTGAGTAACCTTCTTTGGCTGCTCCCAATGCTACATTGCTTCCATTTTGCTTAGGTCAACTGCAACTCCCTCGGCAGTCATTACGTGCCCAAGAAATTCCACCTTGTTTTTCGAAAACTCACATTTGCTAAACTTGGCAAATAGTTGTTGTTCTCGCATCTTTTCAAGAACTTGCCTCAGATGTTTGGCATGTTCCTCCCTCGTCTTGGAGTAAACAAGAAAGTCATCGATGAACATGACAACAAACTTATCCAGGTACTCCATGAAAACCTTATTCATCATGTTCATGAAGTATGTCGGTGCATTCATCAGACCAAAAGACATGACTGTGAATTCATAGTGTCCATATCTTGATGAGAATGCAGTCTTGGGTTTGTCTTCTGATCGGATCTTCAACTGATGGTATCCTTATCGAAGATCAATCTCGGAGAAAACTCCAGGTCCTCTTAACTGATCAAATAAATCATCAATCATGGGTAGCGGGTACTTATTCTTTATCGTCACATCATTGAATGCATGATAATCAATACACATCCTGAAACTTCCATCCTTTTTCTTGACGAACAGAATGAGAGCTCCCCATGGTGACGAGCTAGGTCTTATGAATCCCTTTCTCCATCAATTCTTCAATCTGTTTCTTCATCTCCACCAACTCATCAATATACATCCAATAAAGCCTCTTAGCTATTGGGGTTGTACCGGGCACCAATTCAATCACAAACTTGACATCTTGGTCCGATGGCACACCAGGTAAATCTTCTGGGAAGACATCTGGGTACTCACTGACCACAGGTACTTCTTCTATGTCGACAATCTTCACACTGTTGATCATCAGTTGGCCATCTCGAACTATGGTCACTTGAAACTCAACATTTCTACCGTTTAGGCTCTCAACTGATACGACTCTTCGTCCACAATCTAACACAACCTTGTGTTTGGATAACCAATACATTCCCAATATGACATCTAAGGTATGGGTATCCAATACTATAAGGTTCGCTAGGAACTCTATTCCATCTATAAGCATCTTTACCCCCAAAACATCCTACATTAGATAGGAGTTCTGATCCAGGGGATTGGACTAACAACATATGTCTAAGGTTCACCATATTTAACCCATTTCCAACAACAAAATTCTGAGATATAAAGGAATGCGAAGCTCCAGAATCAAACAATACTGTTTCAGGTACCGAGTTAACTAGGAACTTACCCAGTACGACGTCTGTTGCATTCTGAACTCCATCAGGGGTGATGTGGGTTGACTCGACCTCTCACCGTTGCTTGAGGTGTGGCTCCAGCTTGAGCAGCTCCACGGTTCATTCCTGGTGCAAGTGTCCTCGCAGGTGTTGTTTTGAGGTTGAAACGGACAGGCATCACACCTCCTCTCTTGGGACAGTTGTTGGCGAAGTATCCTAGCTCATTGCAGCTGTAGCAATGTCTCACCGTTACCTGTTGGCTTCCTGCTGGTGCAATTCCGGCTTGTGCTGGCGTTTGAAAATTTTGACCGACTGATCGCGGTGCTGGTGACAGTGTCTCGGCAATGTTCCTGGGTTGAAACTTGAAGAACTGATTAGGTGGAACCCTCAACCTTTGTTCTCCTTGGCGGGTTCCCTGTTGTGCCATTCGGCGTTTCTGGTTGTCGTCTAACTCTCTACGCTTGTCTTCCAGAATTAAAGCCTTGTTCACCAATTCCTAGAAGTCAGGGAAAGTATGGGTAATCAGTCCCACTTGCAACCCTGAGTTAAGTCCCTTCATGAAGCGAGAATGTATTGCTTTATCTATCACTACGTCTTCAGGTGCATAGCAAGCAAGCTGGGTAAATTTGTTCAAGTAGTCAGCCACTGACTGACTGCCTTGCTTCAATGCCCTGAATTCTTCCTTCTTCAGCTCCATGATCCCTTGGCACGTGGTATTGGTGCAAGGCGGTAGTGAATTCCTCCCAAGTAATCTCCTGTGGGTTCTCATGCGAAGCACAGAAATTCTCCCACCATTCTGCTACTGTCCCTTTTAGATAATGAGAGGCATAGAGTACCCTCTCATTCCCCATACACTGGGTGATGTGCAGCTTCCTCTCAATGGATCTCGGCCAATCGTCTACCTCGAATGGATTGGCATTCCCAAAAAAATGTAGGCGGCCGGGTCCTCTTGAACTCTAACAGCTTGGAGTATGGGTGTTGTCCCTGGTTAGCTTGGTTGGCCTGGTTGACAGTGGCTTGAGTAGTGATGTGCTGCATCCTAGCGTGCATCAACTGCGTCTGAGCAACAAGGAAAGCTCTGAAGTTCTGCATGTCCACTTGGGTGCAGGTTGTGGAACAGGTCTTCCATCATTGGGGCTCTCACTGGGGCAAGAACCATTTCCATTCGTTCCATTATTTCCGCGGGTGTTAACCATCTGCTGATCATTCCAAAGTTTAAAGATAAGAGGGAAACAAGAATAGACAAGTAGTAAAAAAACTTATGCGGGGGTAACGTATGTAACTCAAAATCCAAATCTTATTAATTATTTATTAATAAATTAGTATGATTGCTCACAATGCCTAAGGGCTTTGCAACACATACCGCACACTCAGCAATCAAGAAAACCAATTAAACTAACACATTGGAATCTTACACCTAAAAGGCGACTCTTATTAACTCTAAGACGTGACTCAACAGTCGAGTCTCAACTACTAGACCTAACTCTCACTCATCCAACCAACCCGGCTGGGGACCTCCTAGCAGGTACACTGGTGGATGCGGCGACATCGACGCGAACTGGTATCCATGACCTCTGACTATTGTGGTAGATGAAGCACGTCCTCTGCTTCCTGTTCTGGCTACTGCTCTGGCTCGGGCTGCACCTCCTCAGTGTCCTCCTCGTCCAACTCCAGCTCGGCCTCCTACTATCTGACGTACAGGACCTCCTTAAGCTCCTTGATCCTCTATGCTGCCATGGCTCTAGTCTCTTGTAGCCTCAGCTCTGCAGCCTCCAAAGCACTGTACACCTCCTCCAGCTCTTGCACTGTGCGGTCCATCACCGCGTCCTATATGGCAACAAACATGGAAAGGTGCACAACGGCAGCGTTGCTCTCCAGGTCAATCGGTGCGCTAGTGACACCTCCCTCCTGAGGGTGAAGACAGAAGACAGACAGCTGTAGCTCCTCTGAGTAGTCCTGGCTGATCCTCCGCAGTGCAAGGCGAGCGGTCTCCTGGATACCAGCATCAAAGGTGGCTCTCCTCATGGTGATATTGATGGGGCGGCTTGCCTTCGTATTCTTCCGGGCATAGATGGTGACCTTGGTGATCATGCCACTGGCCTTCCCATTCACAATCCAAGTGTTGACCCTGTAGATTGACCTGTCGAAACCTCCCAACTCTTGGAGCATCCTCCAAAGCTCCGCGACGTAGCCTCCATCACGCTACCCATAGGTGTGGGTCATCCTCATCTGCCAAAAGACACTCACATGAGATCGCAACATTTTAAAACAAAGTATGAGCACAAAAAATTCAGCAAGGGGAATGAAACAAGGAGGGAATAAGTCAAGAATTCATTCATTATCTTAGCAAATTTTAAATTTAGAAAATAGTTTTATCTTTTCTAATGGACAGTATAACTAGGGTCAACTCCTATAGTCAGTATGGATCTGATACCACCTCTATCGGGACCAGAATGGGCAAATTCGGACCCTCTGTGTTTTTCACACTAGTCCAGGATCACGCTAGTGTACATAGTCTTAACATCGATGAATATCACAATCATACAGAGTGGAATAATAAATAAACTCCAACTATTATTATAACCTGTTGAGTTAACCTTATAGCCAACTTAAAATAATACGCCTCGCAGGGCAAACTCTCACATAAATTAAATTGCAGTGAAAAATAAATAGAACTCATGGTGACCAATCAATATGCCACATGCAACTGACTGGGCTCGCACCCTAATTCGTCGGCTCCTCCTGGTACTCCTTCCCCAAAGTTGGCATTGATTCCTCCTCAGCTGGTGTTTGTGTTGTTGCAAGGGGTGAGTACATAAAGCACTTAACAAGTCGTGCACAGAATGCATTTCTATTATTACTTGCATGGTTTATTCCAAATGACATGTTGAATGGTTGGTTTGCAGTAAAGCGACATTCACAAGTATTCATAATAGATTGAAAAGCAATAAAACAAGTAATAACAATAATAACTTTCACAAGTGTTTCGCAAGTAAAGCATTTACCATCCTTAACCAATTTTCTTGTCACGATGCCCACCATTCCCAAGTTCATTTTATCAAAGTCTAACCCTTGACTATAATCTCCGAGCAATGTCCAATACCGCAAACACGGCTATTCGAATAGTTTTGACACTCTGCAGAGGTTATACACTTTACCCACAAGATACAGTCAAACACCACCAAGGCGAGTGACCGTAACAAAGCCTTTACAATGCTCCTTCTGGACCCAGTACTGCCCGCTAAGGTTTCAACACTGAATGGACTAGTTACCACACTCAGGGCCCCCCTCTTGCGCCATGTGAGACCACCCATACACCCGGGATCACACCATCACGACAGTACCAAAATTTAGACTTCAGAAATTAATCAGCTAGGTCTGTCCCATTCGAAACATGTGGTTGTATGTTAGACTCAGTTCAAATTCTTGCAAGGTTAATTCCTTAAGTGACCCAGGCAAGACTTCCCGAAAAATTCACAAATGTCCAAATCATCAAAACCAAATGCGACCTCCCAAGTGCCACATCTGACCCATCAAGAAACATCTCTGCCACTTGCCCCGGTCTAAATCAGTTTATTACCCAGTTGATTACCATGCACCATGTGCCATCAACTTCATCAACAACACATGTCACATCTTTCATAAACATATTCCATATCTCATTAAGTCATGATTAACATTTAATGGTCCAAAGTGACATCGCTAACACGTTGCAAGACTAAGCACACTACAAGCGATCTAGTTAACCTATGTTGTCAAATTATAAAGGTCCAACTGTTATTCCATAATCTAGGGTGATAAAAGATTTAGGGCATACAATTAGTAAATACAAGGTGTCATAATTCAAATCGGTGTTTAGCTATTCCCAAATTAATTGAAATCATTTTATTCAGCTAGCATGCAATAATTTGAATCAACATAAATTTCAAAAGTATGATCAACATGATTAAAGCACAACTTACCTTGGAAAAGGTCTTGGTCTTGCTCAGAACCTGCTTCTTGGGTCAGCACTTCACTCTCGTACATTTCCAACACTTCGACGTCTACGCAAAACAATTAAAGAACCAATAAATACTCAAAAACATAGAGCAACATCACTCCAAAAATTAAATAAAATCCACCATTAAATAGAGCACAATTTTATAAATTTTTAGGCTCTAGAATCACCTCAATCGGAATTCGTATGAGCAAGAACGAGAAATTTGAAGTTTAAAAATAATCTAAAAAGAATAAACTGAATTTAATGAATTATTTTTATACCGAAAAATCAAATTATCGCGTCACGGTGATGTCACTGGACATGCGGCACGCTCTAGTGCTGCCACGTCGTCTCCGGTGCATGCGCCCTATCCATGAACCCGCTCGGGTCCCCGGTGGATGGGACCTCACTGAGACAGATAGGTGGCCCCAATGCCTTGACATCACGAATGACGTCAACGGAGCGCACGGTTGAGGCAACGCCTCGGGTTCTGCGTGCTACGTGGCAACCAACTACTGGACCAAAGTTTGGTGCAATCTCGGCAGCTAATTCAAAAATCAACAAATCTGACCATCTTTGATCTGCAGCCAATGCCGGGACACATGGCGACTCAGCACAAAGTCTACGTGGCTCAATCGTACATGTGGAATCCTGATCCAACGGCTACAATTAGATCTAAGTACCAATTAACCGATCTAATCTAAACCATCCATTTCGAATCAGACGGCTAAGAACCAATCTAGTTCACGGCATTACACAACAACGTGGCATGTCCTAGTAGTCACCACCTGGCACGATCCATGCCGTCCACCTTAGATCGGACGATCACGAATAGATCTAAAGCTGTTCAATGCGACTAAATCTAGACCATTCCTCTCAGATCCAACGGCTCAGATGCATCTAAACTGAACTTACGCAAGACAACCCCTACCATTCGATCTGAAATCCACGGCCATGATCTAATCCAACAGATCCAGCGAGACACGCTATGTGGATGAACCTAGGTGCTGCCACTAGCCGACGTGCGAGCGGGTGGAGGTGGAGGACAGCTATCGCCCCTGGTTCGAGCGATCACCACTGGTTGGGGCGATAGCTGCCGTGGCAGCTTTTTGGCAGCGGCGGCAGGCTTTTGGCAGCGTTATCTATCTAATGGCAGCCATTTGTCTAGGCCCCTATCGCCCCACTCACGGGCGATAGAGGCCTATTTGTGTTGTTTTTTCCGTTGATTATTTTTGAAAATAAAATTTAAAATAAATATTAAATAAAAAAATTGACCGAACCGAAGCGCGTCACCTCAACTCCTATATTCGGGCCTGTTTGGGAAGGTCATAGGCTAAATTGAAAAATTTTGGCTTCTTTGGGGTGTAAAAGCCGTTGTTGTAGCCGGGCGGTGTGGCTTTTCTTGATATGTCGTTTGGCAAACTAGTTGCTGCAGCTGTAGCTTTTGGGGGGCAACCGAGTGGGCCCGAGTGAGGAGGGAGTCGGAGAGGTGGTGCCCGAGCCAGAGGGAGTCGAGGAAGCGACTGGGAGGGGATACGATGGGATGAGGAGGGATGCATAGCGAGTGGGGAGGCGGTCGAGCAAAGCCATAGCTGAAAAGCACCTCCCTACCAGCTGTGGCTTTTAGGGGTGCTTCAGCTATGGCTTAGCTGTGTAGCCGCTTTGCAACTGGACTGTTTGGGGGGCTTTAGACCTAAAGCTGAAGCATAGTTGAAGCGCAGCCCCAATCTTAGGGCCGATTCGTCTCGTGGGGTCGCAGGCAGGAAACGCGCGCCACACCGCACGGCCGCACCTAGGCTGGCAGCCACCAGTCGCCCGTCACCAAAGAACAAGAGAATCGCTTCCCGCCGGCCGCCCTCGCCTGCCATCTCACCGCAGCGCCGCCTGGTCCAGTGGTTGCCCGTCGTCGGCCGAAGGAGCCGATCGGTGGTCACCCGACTAGCAAATCGTCACATGGTATTTACTTTTCTCTAAATTTTTCTCGGTTGTTCCGATTTATTTCAAGCACAGGGATGATTGTGCAAATCGGAGGACTAGTTCGTTGCAAATCGTAAGCAAAATTGTGCAATGGCATCAGTCATGTTTTCATGAGTGATAACTGATAGGTCTTATTTGCTATGTGGTGAAACAGGAATTCATGAAGAAAGTTATCAATGATGCTGTGCTTCATCGCTTCATAAATGTCAAAGAATGTAAATACTAAAAGGTAATACATTTTCTTTCATTTGATCATTGTAGTATTTTGTTACTTGAAATTTTGAGTAATTTTGTTCCCTTTTTCAGGCCATTGAGGTCCAATGATGTATTTTGCGGGGCATTTAATTATTTATCATAAAATTGACGGTAATGCCTTTTGCTAATGCCGACCATCTTTCGTCCAAGGTTTCGCCGCTGGTTCCTTAACTTTGCTATAGTTACCAATATTATTAGTAGGTCTTTTCATTTTGGTAAGCATTTTGGTCCCTATTTCTTTATCATCGTGTATTTCCATCGGTTATGTTGAATTATTGACGCTAAAATTTTTCAGAAAAACTAAAAAACGGTATACCGTTGCAACGGTATACCTCTGAAACTCATGAAACTTATGATTTTTTGCACTGAAACTCATGAAACTTAGCACTAAAAACTGATAAAACATGAAACTGATGAAACTAAACACTGAAACTCATGAAACCAGCACTGAAACTGATAAGTTTCATAAGTTTCATGGCTATACCGTTGCAATGGTATACCGTTCCCTAGTCACACTCAAAATTTTTTGAACACATTATTATTTAGTACAATATTGCTTGAAGGTTGGATATGTAGTTATAGAGAAGTGCTTCTATTCTCTTCCCAAAAAAAACTGCACTAATCTAAAAGCATTTGCACTAATTAAAGCAAGGGCAAATTAGTCTCTCTGTATTTTGATTAGGGCCCGTAGAACCGAATCCCGCCCGAGGGCCCTTACCCAATCACTCCGCCTCCCCATCGATCCCCTCCTCTTGTAACCGCTCGCGTCATTCCTCCCCGTCCCGTAGCTCGCCTCATCCTCCGCCTCCCGCCGCTCGCCTCAACCTCAGCCTCGCCGACAGGAGCTTGGATGACATCGCCTCATGCTCAAGAAGGATCCGGCGGGCGCCGCCGGCACCGGCACCGACACCATCCACGTACAAGGAGTTTCTGCCTCCCCGGCGGGTTCTCTAGATCCAGGACGGCATGGACGAGGAGCGCTTCCTGAGCCGCAGCAGGCGCGCCAGCTCGGCCTCCCTGTCGATACCGACTCCGAGAAGCTGCAGCGCGTGTACAAGGTCGAGGAGGCTATCAGTCTGGACTCATAAATCACCAAGGTCGCGCTCTCGTGCAGCCCCGCGGCGGTCGGCTTCGACTTCACAATTTTACAATGTATAATATGTTTGCGAAGTATTATCACCAATATTAGTGAGGTGGTGAGGCGTGGGCGTACGACTTCACAAACCAGAATTTATAAATTCTGGTGTTGTCCATTTATTATCCATACTTGAATGCACTTAGTAGAAATTTTATAAGGTTGTGAATTTATATCTGTTCTTTTAGATGTGTGTGCATATGTAATCGAAAAAAAAATGTCGAGAAAAATTAGTGCAACATTTCCATGGGGAGCGCACATGAACACACGGCAGACACTAGCAAGTATGAATTTCTTCAATATTTGAATACAACCACAACCCTGAATTCAGGGTGTCAATCTGAATCACCACTTATCTAAGATACACAACAAGGAGTCCATCCATATGACTATAATCACAATCAACTCGCAGGGTTATCAGTTCACACAGACTTGCAGCTCCAGCAATGTTAGCTACGCGCAATCAAGTTACTAACCTCGTGTGTTTGTTTCTAACGAAGGATGACCAAACGCACTTAGCCTCAATAGTCATCTGAGGATGCTTCTCTCAGAGTGGATGCAGTCACCTCTATTGACGCTTTGCATCAACAGCTTCCTTTAATTTCCTTCCAAGTGCAAAGGCGAGAGGTGGCAGCACAGCGTTGCCGATCTGCCTGTGCTTGCTCTGGATGTTGCCCGTGAACTAGTACCTGTTAGGAAAGCCCTGCATACCCAGATAGGTTTTGAATCGAATTGTCAGTCAAGCCATTGCAGTATCTTCAATACGGGAGGTTATTTCTTTGCAGATGGGAACGGATGTAGATCAACTTACATGAGACCGCGCGCATTCGCGAACCGTGATGATCCTGTCCTGGTCAGGGTGGAAGCACATGCCGACCTTGCCCATGGGCTGGGGATCTGTTACAGATCTGGGGAAATTGCCCTCCCAATCCAACCTCCCATACAACCCTTTCCACTGGTTGTGCCTTTTAGCTGTGTTAGAGCATCTCCAAGAGAGAGCCCTAAAAATAAGCCTTAAATTTTAATTTAGGACCCCAACTAATTAGATTTAGGGCTCCAACAAAAAATTCACTCCAGCAATTAGGCCCTAAAACCCAACAAAGATAGGGCTCAATCACAGAGTTGCTAAATATAGCTACTCTCTTAGGGGCCCTAAAACAATTTGCTAAATTTTAACAATTTAGGGCCATTGCTGGAGTTAATCTTTTCCCCAAAAGCCCTATAATTCAAGTTAGGACCATATTTAGGGCCTCTCTTGGAGATGCTCTTAGGCAGGCACCAAGGTATCAGGTCTACCATTTGCCCTGATGATACCTTCACCTGTGCACATATTAAGAGAATTAACATTCCATGGGCACCAGGAAGGTATATACTATAGACCTACAGAAACAGTGAATGCAACTGCAGAGTAGACGACAATAGCATTACCTTCTCATCTGGTAGGTCATGCCAATCACAACCTGGCCGCTTTGGAATGCGTTGGCATCTTATGAGATTTAGTTCGTTCGTCTCCTTAGATATGTGATCGTTCAGTGCGATCATGCTACCTCCAATCTTCTTCTGGAACCAAGAGACAGGTTCACCTCCATACTACATTTTTAAACAAAAAGGAACTCACTTACACATAAATCAAGGGCAGAAACGAAAGAAAACAGAACGAGTTGGAGTAATGATCGCTTACTGGCACCATTTTCAACTTTGGGCAAATCCCCAATTGTATCTCTAACAGTTATTGCATGGAAAGGAGCCCCACCAGCTGTGCTTTTGGCAGCTACATAGTATCTGCCATTAGGCAGTGTTATTTTCAGTTCAGGACTAGCAAACACATGCATCGGTTCTGGCCAGTCAGGAAGAGTCTCTCCTGGAGCAGCAGCCCAAATGAATGCCCTTTTCCTGGACTGTGCAACACCGAAAGCCCCTGCTTCTAAAATTCCAAACGGAACCTAACCAACAGGTAAACAACTTCTTAATATACAAATTGAAAGCAAGCGCTAACAGAGGTATGTTAACTAGATAGTGACAAGAATTTAACACCTGGTATCCCATTTCCAGAAGTGATGCAATTGCCAGTCGGAAGGTCTGCCCTTTGTTGAATGAAACGAAGTTCCTAACATTTTCTAAAAGAAAGAACCAGGACGGAAATATTCTGCAAAACAGATGAATGCTAAAATCATCTCGCACTGAGCTTTACTCCATGGGCTTTGGTTGAATCTATTCATTCCAGAAAAGCCCTCACAAGAGAAAAACATATTCAGAGTCAAGCAGTTAGTTGAAAAGATTAGGTAACAACAATTTGCTGGCCTAGGCATAGCAAAATAATAGACCTGGCATAGAGGACCACCATTTATGTGATACCACGGAGTGTCATATCTTATAAAATGTGAATGTTGAGGTCAAAAACTTTATAAAATGTGAAAATGGAGGTTAAAACTTTACGTTATGCCGTTTATAGCGTGTTTTTGGGCCGTTTTCGAGTGTTTGGGCCTCTCCGGGGGACTTTGGGCCTTGGGGGTTGAGTTGGGCCTCCGGTGGAAGGGTTTGGGCCCAAGGGGGGGGGACTTTTGGGCAGCCAAATCTGGCCCCCACCCCTTGGTGCGCCCCAAACTCCCTCTCCCAACCCTAGCCACCACCCCCTAGCCCCCACATGCGCCTCCACCCTTCCCCTTCCTCCCCATTGCTCCTCCACCCCTCCACCACCTCTCCACCTCCCTTTCTGCCCCTAGGGGAGTTCTCCACCTCGCCAACTCGAAGATCCATCCATTTGAGCGCTCCGCGACGAGGAGATCCGGCGGGATTGGAGCGAGGAAGGAGATCGCGCGAACCGGGAGGAGATCTATTCAGTTTTCGTGCGTTGGGCAAAGGTATGGCCATGGGAATCCTTGGAGTTGGTCTAGGTACTGTTCTAAGGATGTTTATCAAGTTTTTAGATCAATTGATGGTGTTGGATTTGATTAGATTAGATGGATTCTTGAGTTGGTCACGTTCTCTGTTTCGGACAGCATGAGCATGTAGGGTTTCGAAGCAAGGAAAACAAAAATTTTCCTACGATTGCAACCAAACACCAAGATCATATCTAGGAGATGCAAGTAGACGGTTTCAGAAGGACTCACCCTCGTAGACCGAAAGCGGGAATAACGTTCCCGCAAACAAACGTGGTTGATGTAGAGGTACACTCCCGACTTCAAAGTCGCGAAGATGAGCGCCACAAACGGCAGCGCCTCCGTACTTGGTCACACGTACGGATCAACGATGACCTCCAATCCCTCGTTCGGTAGGGCAGCGGAAGTAGAGGATCCCTGGAAAACTCCAACAACACTACAGCTTAGTGGTGGTGGTGGTGGAGAAATAATTTCAGCAGCGCTTCGCATAAGCCACAGCTCGAAAAACGGATCAGCAGGAGGAGGGAGAATGGACCAACCAAAGGGTCAAATGGATCAATCAAAGAGAGGAGCTCCTCCCTCCCTTTTATAGGAGGAGGAGGAGGTGAACCCCAAGGGGTGGCCGGCGCATGGGGGGTTGCCCTTTGCGCTCCCTCTCTTCATGTGAGTGGTCTCTCCACTCACTTAAATCAACCCACTTTGGTTTCCATTAAAACCCCACTCAAGAAATGAAAGGGTTTTCTCCCATAAATAAATAAACATTTTTATTTCAGATATTTTAATATTTGTTAATTCTTTTAATTAACAAACATTAACATATACCCCCTTTAACTATTCCGATATCTCGAAACTATTCCGGCGATACTCGAAACAGTCCCTGTACTGTCCATATTTTTCTCCGGTGTTTCGTATCCACTCAAATGCATCGATGAACCTTAAGTGTGTCACCCTACGGTTCGTGAATAAAATGGACATGATTGAGACACCTCTCAGATCAATAATCATCAGCGGGATCTGGAGATCCATAATGACTCCCATTCACTCAACGATGAACTAGTGATCGCGTAAACCAGAAACGACATAACCAATTCCTTTTGTCTCACGATATTTTACTTGTCCGGGATCCGATCATCAGTATCAACTATACCTAGTTCAATCCCGTTACCGACAAGTACTCTTTACTCGTTCCGTGATATGACATTCTTGTGACCTAGTCACATGCTTGCAAGCGATGTCTATGTAATATCACCGAGAGGGCCCAGAGTATATCTCTCTGTCATCTGGATGGACAAATCCCACTCTTGATGCATGAGCCTCAACTAATACTTTCAAAGTACCTAAATCCATCTTTATAGTCACCTTGTTACGGAGTGACGTTTGATTTCATCAAAGTACTCTTCCGGAGTTAGTGATTGACATGATCTCATGGTCTAAGGAAAAGAGCTATTTCGTATGTGTTTGATACAGCAACAAACTAAATGACTTGATCGTATTTGCTATACCAACTTGGGTGTATGTTCATCACATCATTCTTCTAATGATATGATCTCGTTATTAACAACATCCAATGTTCATGATCAGGAAACCTTGATCATCAGTTAATCAACGAGCTAGTTTAAAAAGAGGCTTTACTAGGAACCCTTTTGTTTATTAAACACACATGTATTAACGTTTCCGATTAATACAATTTTAGCATGAGAAATAAACATCTATTATAAACATGGAATATGATAATAAACAATTTATTATTGCCTCTCGGGCATATTCCCTTCAGAGCAGTCCACCTAGGGTTCGGTTTTTCACCAATTTAGAGTCCGAATCTGGTCATACGGATGTTGAAGAAGTTGTATACAATTTCATTATCTTTCAGTGGATATAAAGAACGTTCAAATCCGATCAGCCGTTTGAAAGTTATGACTGTTTTACCGAGCGTGTTAAAATCTGTGACGTGATTGGAACAGATCACGGTATTTTGTAGATTAAACAACTTTAGTGTCCGAATCAGTCTTTCCTTATACCTATAAAAAGTTGGGAAATTTCCTAAGCTATGCGAAGATGTACTCGTTTAATTGATTTGGAGTCTTAGAACCCGAGTTATGCCCTTTGGAAGGCTGCTGTCCCGACGGGACAGAACCGCTGTTTTCGGGTTTTGCGAGTAGTTGGCAATGTCGGGGTAGAAGAGGGTTTGCGTACTATTTTGTGGACATGATTGTGAGTGTGTGGTCCCTATGTGCAGGTGGTGTGACCCCGGGAGTGCCTTCTACATCTCGCCAATCCGTCGCCCGTGGTTGAGGCAAGTGTATTGGAATGGGTAGCGGGTTATTGTTTGCTATATCGGTTGTGATTGAAATCTCGTACATGATATGTTCACATGCTATGCTTTAATGATTGCCAATGATATGATGGATATGCTTACTATGTTATGATGCCATATGATAATGTACGAGTTAAATATGATGTTGGCATATTTGCATACATGGCATGATTACATGGCCCGGGCGATGAGAAAGTCATAACTAGTCCGGGAAGGTCGGTGAGAAAGTTATGACTAATCCGGAGAGCCAATGAGTAAGTCCTACATCGTGATTCCATTCACCGGGGTGAACGGAAGCGAGGAGTAGGCACCCTCCATCTTCGGGATGGAAGGGGGGAGAGGGTGCACACCGACGGATGTGTAGTCAACCATACCGGTATGAGTTTCCAAGGAGATATGTGCATCGCATTGCATTACATTGCACTGCATTATATGAGGATGATATATGAGGATGATTTATGATGATGTCAATGATATGCTTACACTATGAATATGAGATGTGTATGATGTTGTATGTAAAAAAAATGGTGATGAAGGTATTGAAATGTATTTTCTTGTTCCATTGCAATATACTTGCTGAGTGATGAACTCACGTTTGTGTTTATGTTGTTTTTCTTAGGTACCATGAAACCAGCATACGGGAAAAAGGGTTTAGCTACACATCTACACGTAGCTCCACACAAATTAGACAGTGTTATCATTTGGAGTCATGATAATGAAAGTATTGCCATGAAACTTGGAGAATTGCTTAACTGTGTGCTCGGTCTTACTATTTGGTTTGTTTAGCTCATGAAGTGGTTGAATACTTTATCCTGGACTTATATTGTTGCTATGTCACATGTTATTGCTGTTTTAGATGCTTTCCATTATGATATAACTTGTGATACTTTGTTGTTGCTCCGAATTATGGAAAAACAAAGGAGATGCTGCCGAAATATCGGGTTTTAGCATTTGTTCCTTTGCTGTAATTTACTTGTAATTGTGGTATTTAGAGGTTGCTTAGTCTATGTTTGGTAGCATTCGGGCATATTAAATGCCGGGGTGTTACAATTTATGATTTCTTAGAACAACTTACAATGGCAGTCCTCGAAGGCAAATTTGACAAGGACCTGTACACGAAAACAGAAAATAAGGATCATAAGAAGTGAAGCTAAGAATAAAATTCTCTTGTAACTGTTACAGTTTTCAATTTGGGTTCTCTTAACGCTGTTACATGAGTACCCAACCCATGAGATGCCTGTAACTCTAACCGATCTTAAAAACTACTACTTATGAAACAGAGAAGCTAAAGAAAATTCACTAATAAAATCATAGATGAGCAGTTTTAGCTCCAACGCGATGCAGTGAAGAGAAAATATCCAAAAAAAGATGTTATTGATTGAAACGTAAGTTCAAGATGTTTGCTCTATATGGTCATCAACAAGAACAATATTGAGGAAGAATGTACTAGTGAATGAATTGCAAATTTTAGAATTTTCTTTCTATTGCCCTAATGCAGACAATGACTCACACACATAAAAATGCAAATTGAAATGAATAGGCGATGACAAAGAGTTGTGGTCTAATAGATAATTATGTATAAGACCATAGCAGTATACTCAATCTTTTCATAAGTGAAAAATGGAACAATGTTTGTCATGACTAATTTGAAATCTCTCAACCAGAAACTATATACTGCAACTATGATACAGTTCTTCTGGAACTATGTTAACTTATTGCACTGTGACATTCTCAATAAACATTATATCCGGCACTCAAACTAAGGAGAGTAAGCTTTCTTTCTTTTTTTCTGTGTGCAAGCTCAAACAACATAATCTCATTATGTATGCTAGCGAGAATTCGATAACTCCGCAGGTCTAAAGTGTAATCGCACTGCACAATTAGCTGTGTAAGCTAACCACACACTTGAGCAGGACATGTCTTCCCGCTAAGAATATAAGTCTCAACAATTACATAACTGCATTTGCTCGTCATCCTTATATCTGCAAGTTGAAATGAATAAACCATCAAGCGAGAACAATTTGGCGGATGCGTTGCATCGAACACATGGTGAGCAGATTTGAGAAAGGGTTGCAATCCTATCTGGATAACAATATGCTTATCGTGCGCTGTGAGGCGAGGCGGATGGCGTTTCTGGTTAGTGAGCTGGGAGGCGAGGAAGCAGCATACCGAGGGCCGAGGGGTGTGTACTCACCTGCATGAGGCGATGCCATCCAAGCTTGCCTCACGTGGATGGTGTCGGTGCCGGTGCCGGCGGCGCCCGTCGGATCCTTCTTGAGCATGAGGCGATGTCATCCAAGCTCCTGTCGGCGAGGCTGAAGATGATGCGAGCGACGGGAGGCGGAGGATGAGGCGAGCTACGGGACGGAGACGAATGACGCGGGCAGTTACGAGAGGAGGGGATCGAAGGGGAGGCATAGTGATTGGGTAAGGGCACTCGGGCTGGATTCGGATCTACGGGCCCTAATCAAAATACATAGAGACTAATCTGTCCTTGCTTTAATTAGTGCAAATGCTTTTAGATTAGTGCCGTGAAGTAGTTCGCCCGTCATTTTTGTTCTGTTTCCGGCCCTGCCACCCACGGTGCCGCACGAGCGGCGGTGAATCTGGGTACAATGTGGCCGCCCGCAAGACAACTGTGAATTTTTCTCTAAATATATTCTTAATCATCTGGCAGAAAATATAGAGTAGGTCCAAGTTGAGACATGAATATAATACAATGAACTATTCAGAGAAAGCTCGTCAATATTAGTGAAAAACAAGTGCACAGCAGAGTACTAATTCTCTTTACAATAAGATAGATTGAGTCCACAAGACATGACTAAAACACAATAAAAAGTTCAAGCAGTAGTTCGATTACTTAATAAGCAGAATTTCACTACAGTAATCCCGCAAATTAACATCGGCCAAAAGCCGACGTTAATTAGCCATTTGCCGACGTTAATAGTAATTAACGTCGGCAAAGGACTAATTAACGTCGGCTTTTAGCCCACAATAGGATGTCGGCGTTAATTAGCATAATTAGCGTCGGCCACCGCGGCGTTAATTACTAATTACCGTCGGCTGACTCAATGAAGCGATAATTACTGCCGGGCCCGCTAATTAACGCGTCGGCCCATTGTTAGCCGATGGTAATTAATAATTCGCGTCGGCTTCCGCTGGCGGCGGTAATTAGTCTTGAAGTGGGGGATAATTAACGTCGGCTAATATTAGTAGGCGTTAATTAGCGTTTCTTAGGACATTTGTCGGACGAAACAGGACCTCGGGATTACTAATTGCGTCGGCGACCGTGAGGCCCGGCGTTAATTAATAATATCGAGGCAACTTTTAGCCCTATTTTCATGTTTCGCAATACAATTCAATACATAATATAATCAACATTGACAAGACAATTCACACATCAACACATACAATTCATGAATATAATTGTCAATCAAGCCAGAACATGCATATAATCAAGTTACGATTCATCATAATATGCAAATTGTCATGACATACAAAAAGGCCAAAGTGACACAACTACAAGCGCATCCAAAAAGTACAGTTTCGAATCATACACATCCAAAGTGACAACTATGAAACAATCTACAAGCTGCAGCGCCATCTGGTTGATTGGAGTTACGCCGCTTGATCCGGAAGCAAAGAGCGCGTTGACAAAGCAGTTGCAGTCGGTTCCTACACAAGAAAATGCAAGATTAGACAATAATATAAGAATGAATGTACCATAAGGAGACAAGTAAAAGCGAACCGTAGGATGCAGGAGTCTTTGCAAGAGTGTTGCGGTGAGTCTTGTAAGACGAGGACCCATGTGCCGTTGATCCCTACATAAGCAACAATTATAGCTAGATTGATCAAATTTTACTAGATTTGCAAGGTTTGACAAAGTTTAGCTAGAAATTAGTAAGTGTAGCTATATTGAGTAAATTTAACTACATTTACAAAGTTTAACTAGAAACGGACCAAGTTTAGCAAAAATGAACTAAATATCGTTAAATTCATCCAAACTTAACTCTAGAGATACTTAGTCTAGCTAGATTCACTAAGTCTCGCTAGAAATGACTAAGTTTAGCTAGATTGATTGACTAAATGTAGCTAGTTTGAACAAGATTAGGTACAACAAACTAGTATTAGCTAGATTGACTAAGTTCTACTCGATTCACAATGTTTCACGCAAATACAGGCTGCGGGAGGTGTGGAGGGATACATCCCCCCATTGCGGTGGTGGCGGCGGCAAGTTGGAGACTGGTGGAAAGACAATGTTTTGCCCCATCGCTTTGGAACATAAGCCTACAAATACAATGTATAAGTATTTTGAATTAATATATTCTCTAAATGCAATAGATTGAAGACTCGAACTTACTTGAATCGCCACTTTAACTGTTGTGCTGGTATGAAGCATAGTACTCTTGTTGCGCCCTTGCATAATCATCACGTTGGCGGACTCACTCACGCATGACCTAGTAACCTCCAACCTGCCCTGAGGAGCGGCTACCAACCCCAGTGCAGGGCCGAAGAAGATCCCCTCTCGGCTCGCACCACCGCGAGTCGATCACTCCGGTGAACATGGAGTACCTTCAAAATGCGTGACCACAAAGGCTTGAGCACTTGAAATTATGACTTCATGAAATTTTACAAGGTATGACATCTCACCGCCCATGGGCCTTGCCGCCTCCACTAGCATGCGCGACTCGCCGTCAATCGGTTCCTTCCTCCAATCATAGTGCACCATGGCGCTTGGCCATTTCCTCGCCATATTTCTCTGCCATAGCCAAATCAGACAATTTAAATGGAGCGCAAATCAAACAACTTAATTTGAATTGGATCAAAATTGCGACCACTAACAGCCAGATCAATAGCTGTCCACATTGCCTGGTACTTTCGGGGTGTGTCGGGTCTCGACCTTTATGACCTTCCACGTACACTTCAATATCACTCGGTTTGAACAGGTCCGAGCCTCCTGTAGACATAAGTTAGGTGCATACATATATTTGGTAACATGTATTTTGCAAAGATTACTACGGCCAGGACTTACCATGCGGCAGCTTTACGCATATGTCCATCGGCGCCATCGTGTGCTTTGATTGTTTGCCTCGGCGATCTCGGTTCTTTTCTTGACTTGGCGATGAACTCAGGTGAAGCCGCCCAAACAAGAGCCAGTAAGCCACGGGCGGTCCCCCAACCATGGAATCATGACACGCACAAAGATATTAATACATTAAAACAACATTACCAAAAGCGTTAAACTCAAATAGCGTGTAATATTTGTTGTTTTACGCATCATCTTGTTCCTCGGTCAAGTAACTTCTACGAAGACCGCGAGTCCTGTTAATTCGTTGCCCTTTAGGACCTCAAGTAAAGATTTGTTGCTTGAATCCGAGCATTAGACAATGCATCTTTGGTCACCCGACGGCGTGCATTTACATGGAAAACTCTACGAGCATGCTCCATGTTTGCACCGTCGATAGCGGTAGCAGCTTCTACAATTGTTCATCACAAAGAATAGTTAGAATAGTAAAAAATCGGCCAGTTGAACCAATACCAAGGCAGCAAGAATCTTACCCAAAAGTCACTCCAAAGCGCCTGAGCATTCAAGTGCTCGGCATTAGGAAACAAGGTTAATGATCCCAACTAGTAGCAACAAATTGCTCGCCATTGGCCGTGACCAACTGGGAGTAGTGCACGCAGAGGTTACCTAGCACGTAGTTAACTTTGCCTATGGTGCCCTCGTCGTCAAACCGAGTCCTCCATAGGCTACCAAGACTTATAAATGATATAGATCGATTCGGAAAGAAATGAAATAAGACATGGTTTAGAAAATACAAACCTATCGCCAGCAGGTGTGATCACAACCTTGTCCTCCTCCCGTGCCTGGCGCTGGAGGGGCGACAAGATGGCTCCTCCTAAACCTCAAGGCGGGCTCGGTAGAACCCTCGGTCGTATCCCAACCCATTGGGTCCTCATCCTTGGCCCACATCTGGACCTCCGATCCTCATCGATCCCAGCTACAACAACAATAATAATGAATGAATAAAGAAGATAATAATCAAATAAATTATGAGAATATAACATTCTAGTTTACTGCGTCAACATCAACCTCCTGATCCTCATCGATCCCATCGACATCCATAGTAGCGACCACTTCTTCCTCCGTCGTCTCATCTGTGAAATAATACAAGACAATTATATTTATGTTTTGACATGAAGTACACATCAAAAGCTTAGTTACCTCTCCACTCTGCAAAGGAACACTACGACTGCAACTTAGGGTCCCTTGGACTCATCAAAGCATGATCTACTTGCGCTTGAGCGCTACCCTGAACAAGGCCTCCTGCGTCGCGAACTCTTGGACTTCCTCCTACCATTGAGAATCCCTTCGCAATTAGCTTGATCGTCGGGGCATCTGTTGAAAGAAAAATATCAAGTTAGTATAACAACAATAATAATGAATGAATGAATAAGATAATATACACACAAAATTACTTGTCAAAATTCATCAATGTCGCGATGATGTAGTCTCCTTCTTTCTAAGGGCGACTTGTTACTTTTTCTTGATTGGTTGTCTTTTAGTTTTCTCAGAGGAATCGTTATATCTCCACGGTCTCCGACTAATGAATCGAGACCTGGACCCGGTCTCTATATCAAAAGTGCTTGGCAATTCTTCATCTTGGAAAACCTCGAACCTCCATGGCCTCCGCTGGCTATCAAGATAACCCGGCATCACCGAGGGAATATGCTTGGCAGTTCTCAGGATTCACTTTGTACACAACCCACCAAGCACTCGTGTTGTGCATGGATATGGCATATAATACACCTGCTCAACTTGGTGAGCAAGGATAAAATTGTCATAGCCATGTAGGTGATCGTTGTGTTTGACTTCTACCATCCCATCTTTGGTTTTGATGAGTCCCATGTTTGCTATCAAACCAAACACAATCAAAAGACTACTTTCGGCTCCTTATTCCTGCAAACTTGAACTCGAGGATGTTTTGAATGATTCCATAGAAATTTGTTTTGATCCTTGAGCATCGATTGCCTAGTTACAACTCCGATGTTGTTGTGGCCGCAAGGGCGACCGACTTCAAATTTGGTTGAGCGGAATCGAAACCCGTTCACGTCATTATCGCCCATAGCTTTTACTTGATTACGGCCATAGGATAGTGAAGCAAGTCCTCATGGGCGTTCCATATTTCACACTGTGCCAACAAAATATAAGATTTATAATATATTGAAACGTAACATTCTGACGAATATTATAGGATGTGAAGGTGTTACATGATCTGGAACCAAGTGATGAAATTAGGGCCCCATTTATTCCATCGACGCATCGTATTAAGTTGCTTGGCGGTTGGTTGGCGAATAGACGTCGATTACGCTTATCAAATTCACTTTGTAAATGAAAACGTAAATGGATACATATATGAATGATGTCTTCGGCAACATAGCTTGATTGACATGTACAAAGTAAGCGCTTACATGAAATATTGTTCCATCTCTTCCATATTGGAGTACATGTACATCAAAGCGGACTTCTTTTCTTAGAAGTGTAATAGTAAGCGCAACTACCAACGATGAGTACCTCTCCATTGGAAAATGCAGAGGTCACTACACGGTGTCTCTTCATCTACATGGTACGCATCGTGGGAGCATTGACTTTGTGTTCCTCTGCAAAGTATACACTCGAAGTATGATATCTCTTTTAGAGAAATGTACTTACGCAATGCACCCTTCAACTCTTGCCTTATTGCCAACCATAGCTCAGAAGTTTCTTTAGAGCTCTTTCAATGTGATACATCCACATCGAGCAGGACCACCTACCTAGCTTACCGTAAGGTAGATGAACAAGTAGATATTTGCATTGGATTGAAGAAACCGGAGGGAATATTTTTCCATCTTGCATACAAGCTGGTATCTCTTTCTCCAACCTCTCCATCATGTCTTTCGATATTTCTTTACCACATAATTGTCTATAGAAATAACTTAGCTCAGCTAGCACCTTCCACACATTATCATTAAGATACCCACGAAACATTACAGAAGGAGTCTTTCCATGATTATGTGGTAATCGTGGCTCTTCAACCCATTTAGCTTCCCAGTATTCACATTCCACTCGTCCTCAATCCCAGCGTAACCATCGGAAATTTCAATTTCTTCATCCACCTCAACACTTCTTTCTTTTCTTTAGGTTTAAGGCAAAATGGAGCACGTGGCTTACCTGCCCGGTGAGCTCAAGTGTTGGCCGATTAAGCATCTCTGCTAAGTCTCTTGGGCCTTTAGGTTGTCTTTGTCTTGTCGTCATATCCATGACCGTGCTTATAATGCTTTCACCAGCGTTACGTTCTCGATGCATGACGCGTCAATGTTGTGCATCGGAGATCAAGGCCTTCGCATATGGGAGCTCCCATAATCCACAAATGTGAGTCGATTGTGCTCCTCTCCAAACCCTTCAAGCCCATCTTCTTTCTCCACCAATTTACTCAAGATATCGGCCAATTTACGGCCCGATTAGGCGTTTGGCGGACCCTTTCCGACAAGCTGTGTCCTTACGGAAGGCATTCCTCCGGAGCCTAAAGGCGTGTCTCGTAAGCGAAAGCGCCTATGGCAATCGAGTAACAAATCTTTCCACCATTTACAAAGCGAAAACAATCGGATTATGCGACCCACGGATCGGACATGTCAACTTTCCGTGACGACTCGGCCCGAGCAAAAATACCATAGGCCATGAAATCATGGAGCCGGACCACAAATATGCAACACGAAGGTTGAATTTACATGCTTCTTGTATGCTTGCATCTACGCCTGCCCTGTCCATAATTTTTCAGCTCTTGATCAAGGGTTTGAGCATCACATTGAGGCGCTTTCCGGGATGCTCGGGGCCAGGTATGATGAGACGCAGAACATAAACTCATATTTCATGCAAAGGGAAGGTGGAAGATTGTATGGAATAGCAAAAGCGGCCAACACGAGTATGATCACGGCGGTTGTGTTGAAAGGCGTGAAACCATCGGTCGCCAACCCAATCACGAACATTTCGCATCCCTCGCGAAGTCCTCGTCAAAGCTATCTAGAGCCTTCCATGCCTCACTATCCGTGGGTGTACCATTACTTACGTCGTTCTCACGCACACCTTCTTTGTGCCACCTCATGTGTACGGCGCCGTTTTGAGATAAACAAGCCCGGCCTAGGTGTGGCGGCATATCTGAGTTGCTTGTGTGCAACATCGGTGCCTGTTTCACCTTCTTCGTTCACCACCTCGACAAATCTTGGTTTTTACACACTAAGCAATGCTTCTCTTTCTCATGCTCCTTCGAGGAAAAGCATGCGATTATCCTTGCACACATCAATCTTCTCATACTTCATACAGAGACCAGACAACAACTTCTTAGGCGGTACATGTCTCTAGGCATCTTATGATTCGCCGTGATATATCGAAGATCAATTCCACGAGATCATTGTAACAATTATTGGAAAAGAAATACTTGGACTTAATGGCCATGGTAGCGTCACAAAAGCAAGGCTGGGTCACTGTGTGTTAAGTGTATGGCTCTTGAGAAGCTTTAAGTAGCTCAAAGAACTCCCGAACCTCACGTGTTGGCGGATCCTCGAGTCTCGTTAATCTCTGGACGCCTTAGCTTCTAGCATCTCATCCATCCTATCATCGCCCGCCTATCATCTTCCTCTTCAACCGCAACTTGAGGTCCTTGAGCACGTGACTCA
The DNA here is from genome assembly GCA_036346355.1 of Rhipidocladum racemiflorum. Taxonomy (NCBI): domain Eukaryota; kingdom Viridiplantae; phylum Streptophyta; class Magnoliopsida; order Poales; family Poaceae; genus Rhipidocladum; species Rhipidocladum racemiflorum. Next base: position 32,897,668 of record CM070575.1, on the reverse strand, counting down.
CCATGGCGTACCCACAACTCAAAGCTTGGCATGAAACTAAACCGACACAGTGCGAGACATCGATTTCTTGTCACGGGGGTGGAAATTACGGCACTGCTGCATGGGCACTTCACCTTATGATACTAGACATAGAGAAGGCACGATCGACAAAAGCGGTAGCCTTGACCGTCCTTTCGACTCGAGTGAGCTCTACTTTTCTCCCAACCTTCATACATCCATCGGCGGTCGTCACCCATACTTGAGGCTATATAGGTTAAATCAACGGTTATTAGGTTTATTTTGTTTCTATATATCACGACCCTACATCTATAGGAAAGGATATGTCCTAAACCCACCCAAGAGTGGTAGACAAAGCGGATTTATGGCGAGCTGTGGAGAGTCGAATGAAATGGCGGCATAACCTGCTGTTCTCCACCGCACGCCGGATATGGTGCCAGGGAGAACAACGAATTATATGACGCCTAAATTTCGACTAAATCTCCGTGGCTCATCATAAATACCGCACTTTGTCATCCACTCAAATTTATCCAAAAGGGACAATTAGGACCCGACACATCTCACATGTGACACATGTGAGACATGCCGATCGAAGCGGGTGGCCTTATAGGTTTCGTGACACTATGTGATTTGAAATCAAAAATAAAAATCCGATGATAATCGATTACTCGAATATATATTTATAAGCACAGAATGGATATATAAATTTAAAAAAAATAAACATGTCACAAATAAATATATCAAATTTATCTATGTATTTAACTGTTATATGTTGGCATCGACTTGTCATCTCAACCAAAATAGCTAGATTCTAAATTTCATTCCAGGAGAAAATCCACAAGCACAATGATATTATCTAGAAACAAAAGAAGCAAGTACATTGATATTTTTCTAGATTAAATAAAATGAGTCAGTTATTTTACGCACATTGATATTATCCATAAAACATGATTTTATGCACATGATTGAAAAAGCTTATTACTAATGTACATTGCACTAATGTACTAATGTATCACCTAACAAGCATTTTAGTCATAAATTGCACTAATTTCGATTGCACTAATGTACTAATCCATAACCAAACTTTAGTAAATTGCATAATGTATTAATATAATTGAACTAAAATTGCATAATCACCTAACAAGCATTTTAGTCAAAAATTGTATCTGCGGAAATTTAAGAAAACTAACACTGGCGCGGCGGAGTCGGCGATCGGCGACCGAGGCGGGCGACGAGGAGCGGAGGCGGCGGCGGGTGAGTGAAGCGCGGGCGGCCCAGCTGTGGCCGGCCGGGCAAAGCGCCAGCGGCGCCTTGGCGGCCCGCAATGCAGCGCGCAGGGCGAGCGAGCGAAGCGCCGGTGGCGGCGGCGCGGGCACAACCTCGGGCGTGGCCGGCCGGCGGCGCGTATGGCCGCAGCGCGGGAAGCAAACGAGAAGCGCCAGCCAAGCGGGTAAGCGCGAGGCAGCGGCCAGCCTTGCAGCGGCGCGGGCGTGCTGTAGCCAGCGGCGTGATAACACTGGCGGCGGGCGTCGGGAGAACGAGCGGGGCGATTATTAGAAGCGCGGGAGCATGGTTTTATCTCACCATAATTAACGTCGGCGGTAGGGGGCCAAGCGTTAATTAGTCTATTATCGTCGGTACTGCTCTTCAGGCCGATGTTAATTATCTAATTAACGTCGGCTATAATTAAATGGGACGTTATTTATCAATTACCGCCCAAGGTAGCTCTGGCGTTGATTACCTTATTAATGTCGGCAAAATATTCGGCTTCTTTCTAAGAAGCAATTCTATAAGTATGACACCAAAACTATATACATCGCTCTTCTCATTTAGTTGTCCGGTATGGTAGTACTCTGGATCTAAGTACCCAAATGTTCCTTGTACTTTCGTAACAACATGGGTTTGATCGATAGGAATCAACCTTGAAGCCCCAAAATCCGAAACTTTAGCAGTGTAGTTTCCATCCAAGAGTATATTGGAAGACTTCACATCACGATGAAAGACTGATACGGATGCAGCAGAATGGAGGTAACATAGAGCCCCTGCGGCTTCCATAGCAATCCTCAGGCAATTGTCCCAGGACAATGAAAATTCTGTACTTGGATTAGCATGGATAGTCCTAAATAGTGAACTATTTGGGACAAAATCATACACCAGTAGAGGGACCTCGGTTTCAAGACAACATCCAAAGAGTTTAACAATATTTCGATGATTCATCTGAGAGAGTATGACAACCTCATTAATGAACTGATTAATCTCAGCTTCCTTGATGACCTTGGACTTTTTTATGGCTACCACGCGTTGATCAGATAAGATGCCCTTGTAGACCATACCATGCCCTCCACTTCCTAGTATACGTGTAGGATCAAAATTGTTTGTTGCCTTCTCCAGTTCTTCTAAGCAAAAAATCTTTGTGATATCGCTTGCTTTTTCATCTGAAGATAGTAGCTGCTCCATAAGAAGGCCTTGGTTTTTCTGAAAATATTTCCTCCGTAGTTGCTTTTTGATGCCAAGTTTCCATCTACGGATAAGGAATACCCCGCTTAAGCTAAGAAGCAGAATTCCGAATCCAACACTCAGACCAATTGCAATACCTACAAACAATATAATCCATAACATTAATTTCTTTACTTTTTCTTATTTAATTTACCGTACAAATAAGGATTACCTAAGATAAGGATTTGGTGTTTTCTTAAGCAAAGCCTTTTTACTGGATCGTACTCTGTCCTAGGAGGACACTGAATACATCTGTAGCCTCCATCGGTATTATTGCACATCTCCGAACAATTGTTTCGTTGAAGACACTCATTGATATCTGTGAAACCACATGCATCTTGCTAAAGTACAAATAAAAATTAATAATAAAAGGAATATAATGTAATATAATATACAGAAAAACTAAAAAACGGTATACCGTTGCAACGGTATACCTCTGAAACTCATGAAACTTATGATTTTTTTGCACTGAAACTCATGAAACTTAACACTAAAAACTGATAAAACATGAAACTGATGAAACTAAACACTGAAACTCATGAAACCAGCACTGAAACTGATAAGTTTCATAAGTTTCATGACTATACCGTTGCAACGGTATACCGTTCCCTAGTCATTCTCTATAATATAATACAGTTTTTTCCATCCTTACAAGGTACCATAAAATTACCTTCTCTTGGTATTTTCACCTTTTAAATTTTCGGCACTTTTTAGTATTAGTTCAATGTATATTTTGGTATCTGACAGAGAATAAAAAGGCTTGTAATATAATTATTTTCTACTTGTGAAATGTAAAGCCATCAATTTTTTTTTCGCAAGGTTAGCGTTGAATCGTTTCCTCTACCAATTCCCCTGATTAGATTGCACCGACACCATGTATATGGTTGTTATCGTCAAATCCTACCGCACCTCCCGTCATTAGCTCGGTCAATCCATTTGTGGGGGGCCGTCGATCTGGGGAGGCTTGAGCAGCGACGATAAACCTCGACCAGGTGGCAGCCTCACCGATACATGGCGCTTCAGTGGCATGACGACGTCAATCCAAATTATCCAATGGCACGATGAGTAAGCCTGGCAGGTGGAAGTGATCGAGACGGTGATGCGCAGAGGGCGACATCCAACTAGCTAGGCTGCGGTGGCGCGAGCGAGCGATTTGTGTATTGCTTGGCAGTTGGCACCGATGCATGTAGCTACACCACGTGAGGAATCTTTTCTGGTGATATGTATTTTAGTATATATTATCTAGGGATGAGCATATATAAACCGAAACCGAAAAATCAAATCAAATTAACCGATTCTTTTAGTTTTTTTAATTTTCAGTTCGATATGTATTTTAGTACTATTCGGTTTTCGGGTTTTGATTAAGTTTTCAACAGTTAACCGAACACCGAGTCTCCAGTTCATGCCAGCCAACTCCACAGTCTCCAACTCTCTAGGCCCAAGCGAACTCGCGGAGTCAAACACTCGAGAGTCTTGGACCGGACCAAATCCTCTCGTGACCTCGTCTCCTCCAGCCCTCCAAACTCTAGCTCTAGGTCCCAAGCCGATTGATAAGCCGATGTAATCGGGACATGATTTTTGGAAGACGACAAGTTATCTTCCAAAAATGGGGGGCATATGTTTGCACCAAAATTCGGCGTGGGTGATAAAATCGGCCCAAATCAAATACGGAGAATTTTATGTAAAAGTTAAACCGGTGCCAACAAGGAATCCGTCGCCAACAAGAAAAGGAAATCGGATCAAGAGCCGATACGGATATAGTTGCCGTGTCCATGCAGGACATGGATCGGCCGAAGCAGTATAAAAGGGACAGACCGTAAGGCGAAGAGGGGGGGGCAACCAATCAATCAACACAACCCTATTTACAATTTCTGTCTCGTCTAGTTTTCGTAGCAATCTTTCCCCTGTAAGTCATCGAGTTCAATAAAAGTTGCGCATCGCCGATTTGTTGCTCTCGTCGACTTGTTCTTCAGGTTTGATCTGCTTTGCTTGTTGCGCATCGCCTTTCAAAGTCGATCTACCTTTACTCTCGGATTAACCGTAACTGGTTGATCTAGTTATCTCCTGATCGGTATATAGCCGATCGGTGTTAAGCCGATAATCATTCGATTATCGGCATTGATCAGTTTTACAACTTTTACCTTGTCAATTACAGATCAAATTGACTGGCACGCTCTGCAAACCCGACGTTGTCTCGTATGTTCAAGGCTAGGTACCCTGCATCACATTTTTAGCGCGAACATATTTTGGCACGCCCAGTGGGACATCAGAAGAAAGTCAATCATGTCGTCAACCAGAAAGTCCAAATCTACCACCGATATCAACACAGATGCGATAATCGAGCTTACATTAGCTGATCTGACGCCTGAGCAGCAAAAGGAAATTGAAGACCGAAAGGTGGCAATGGAGGAGATGATGTTGAAGTGCTTCCAAAAAACACGGCGCGGAGTCACTCAAAAAGCTGCACTTCTGGCAATCAATTCCATCGGCAACCCTCCTTCGGATTCGGTAAGCCGATATCTACCTGGTTAGGCTGATTTGTCTGGTATGATTGAGCAATCTGTACACCATGCTCTGATCAATCAATCATCGGCTCTAGCCTCCACGCTAAAGCCGATGATCGAGAATATCGTTAAAACAATTGCTCAGGAGTTGGCCGTATCTGGGAGTCTACTAGACCCGTTACAGCCCCTACCGACATACCCAGTGTACTCGATACCATTGAATACAAACACAGTAAATGCATCGGCTCCGATACCCCTAATGATGCCGACCCAACCTACTGTGTTCAAACCCAGCACCCATGTAGATGGAGTTGCACATTATCATAGGCACACTGATCGAGCTAAGCTAAACACAAACCTACCCAATGTACCCTTAGCCAGTGGATTCGGTCAATCGGCCTCTAGGCCAATTGAAGTAGGTAGGGTTCCTCCATTTCAAAAGACTATGCCCAGATACCAAGTCCCGCACAAGGTGGTCTCGTCTGACGAGCCTTATCTGTCCGTACCTGAAGCATCGGCTATGAGAGATAACAATTATGACCGATTACCCAGATGTCCGACAACGCGGTGCGGCCGACAACCCGAGTTTACACTCGGGGGGCAGGGCCCGAACTACGATGATTGGCCAGGCCATATAGCACCACAAGCCAATAATGTCAATTGGGCAGAGCAGATCGCTGCTGTCTTAAGGGAGCAGTTTGGTTTGCAGCCTAGGGGGAAGGTTATCGGGTATAGAAAACCATAACCAGATTACATCGACCGCATGGCCTACCCACACAACTATAGGGTCCCGGATTTTGCCAAATTCTCAGGCGATGATGTTGTAACCACTTTAGAACACGTCGGACGATTTGTTGCGCAATGCGGTGAGGCAGCCCAGTCCGACGGGTTAAAAATCCGATTGTTCCCGTTGTCTTTGTCAGGGACAGCGTTTACTTGGTTCACCAATTTACCGCCAATTTTGGTCCATGTTTGAAACGATTTGGAAAGCCGATTTCATGAATATTCTTCTCTGGTACCACTGAACTAAGGATTTCTGATCTAAGTTCGGTTAGGCAGAAATTCGGTGAGTCTGTTTCTGATTACATGAAGAGGTTTAGGGATGTGCGAAATAGGTGTTTTAGTGTTATGTTGCCCGATGACCAGTTGGCCGACTTAGCATTTCAAAGGTTAATTCTGCCGCTAAAAGAGAAGTTTGCGGGCAGGAATTCACTGACTTGGACCATTTGCTCCATCGTTTATCGGCACAAGAAAGCCAATATGTAGACAAAGGGTTTAAGGACAAGTTTAGAGCCAACAATGGTGAAAAGGGGAAAGTGAACATGGTCGAGTGTAGCTCAAACGAAACGTCTGAGGACGACGAAGCAGACGTAAATATAGCCGAGTGGACCAAGGGTCCGAATAAACCACTCATTTGCTCTTGGCTTAAACCGACAAAGAATAAAACGGAGGTTAAATATTCCTTTGACGTGTCCAAATGCAATAGGATGTTTGATTTGTTGTTACATGAAAAACTTATAAAAATACCGGAAGGACACGTCATTCCATCGGCCGATGAGATCAGAAAGCGAAGATATTGCAAATAGCATCATTCTTTTTCGCACAATACTAACGATTGTAATATCTTTCGGCAACATATTTAATCGGCTATTTCTGACGGACGACTAATGATGTAACATTGGGTGTCCCGATCTTTCGATGAGAATGATAACCTTCGATTTGGGAGACGACTTTGACGATCCGACTACAACGTACAACGACGATGCGCCTTAGCAATCGCTAAACCAACTCCAGAGGGTTATTGACCTTGCCGTGGGCACGATCAACCTGATCACGAAGATCAATTCCTGCAAGCAATCGAAGAACAAGCAAGAACAAGGAAAAAGCAATCTAAAATTGCAAATGTAGATGAAGTATTGAAAAGTTAGGGTTCCGATACAAGGAGCTTGTTAGACGGCCGTTGAGCACGTCTAAAAGACTCAAATAGTAGCAAAAGGCTAAACTATCAAATAACCAAAACCCAAGTTATTTTGGGGGACTCCCTAGCTATATATAGGAGAAATAGGAGGCCAAAACCAGGCTAGGGGCGTCCAAACCACATCCATGGCCGAGTAGGACTCCTATTCCTAGTTTGACTCGGATTTGGAAAGATGATCGAACTTGTTTTGCATATTCCCGTTGACTCGTAAGGAATTTGGAGGTGGGGCCAGATTCGTTGGAAAGAGGACGTCGAAACCTTTCAAACCAGTACTCATAGACCTCAAACACCCTTGTGGATCAAAAGGTATGGTCATTTTAAGTTGGTTCTATCCCGGAGGCCGAATCCGAGTTGAAGTTGTGCACCGGAAAAATTGGCTTCATGCTTGACTTTTCAGAGTCCTTCTCCTTGGTTCCTAAGGACAATAAAATCATCACAAGGATTAAATAGCATTCCATTCATTAAATTATTTGTATGCAACCCGAGGAACGCATTCACCTGGCAATTGAATTGACGTGCGCGAGCTCGAGTAATTGGCCCTTGTATTACATTGTTGGTTTCAATTGGGTTTGTAGACATTGCTGTATCCATGGTAGTGATGTCTTCATCATCCTCCCCTTCTTGCATTTGAGTCGTCCTCGACTCAAGTTCATCATCTTCTCCCAAGTATGGCTTTAGGTATGATAATTGAGTTGACGGGCAAGAGCTCGAGTCAATGGTTCTTGAACCGACGAAGATGTATAAGGATGGCCAAGGTGGGGATCGATGAAGCCATGCAGATGGAGCCATCGTAGTAGATGTATACTAAGTAGAGGATGCCGTGAAGTGTCGCCAACTTAATGGTCCTGGCCAAGGTGGGGGTCGATGAAACCATGCATTTGATATAATTACAGCAACACTTGGTGATGACCATATGTATGCAGTGTTAGTTCTGTCTATGATGAGCATGGTCTCATCAACTAAAGTTTGCGGATGAGTCAACTATGCAAATAGATGTGAATCCTTTCCAAGTCAACATGGTCCAATGCTCAGAAAAAGGAAAAGAACCTATGGGGGAGGACACCAGGCCAACGCAGAAAGTTGAGGTCCGGTCCAGTACTAATGGGGATGAAACAGTACAGATCACCATCGGCTCAATACAAATAGAAGCCGAACGTAGTGGTCGAAGCTCAAGGACCGTGAAGCCGAAGGGAGAATTGGAAGTTGGGAGATGGTACAAGGCAGAAAGGACTTCGCCAAGAAGACCCAATCTCAAACAAAAACCACCTTCTCCCAACTCTTGGAAAAATATGAAAAGATAAGTTATCGACGGCAAAGTTATCATCGGCCAAGCTATTTCCATCGGCCAAAAACTTACCGATCAAGTGAGCGCTATCAGCCGGATGGTTGTTATCGACCAAGCGGCGAGGAAGAGGCTCACTGGCAATATCCTTTTTGGCAATTCTGCTGGGAGAAGGGGATGACTCTACCTACAGTACAGTCATGCCCTATGCAACATCGATTCAGAGATCGGTCAACCCGGTCGGTCAAAGATAGGTTGTCCAGACCAGTACATGACCAGCTAGGGCCGAAAGACAGAAGGCCAGTCCATGAAAAGTTGTCGATGCCCGAAAAGGGTGAATCCTCCAAAGGCATCCAAGCACCAGTCCCCGACACTACAGCCAAACCAGACTCTGGCAGCGAAGTGAGTAACCTGGCTGGAAAAATCCGAAAGCCGATTGAACCCAAACCGAGGTGGTGTCCTTCGGGCCTTACCAAATCACAACGCAGACGTCTCCAAAGACTAAAGACACAGGAGGAAAGGGAGATCAAAGCAGAGAGAGAACGGGATCAGATTTTCAATAAGCTTCGGCCAATACCCGCCATAAGACAAGAATGGAAGAAAAAGGATCAAGCCGATAGTGATTCAGATCAATCGGTCGATTCCGGATCTCCGATGATTAGAGACGATACGCCACCGATGGATATCAACATGGTATTCACATTACCCGCAGAATTCAGGACCAGAGTGGAATCGGCTGAGGGGGTGTTCGCCCAATTATGCCTTGGTGCGCAGGATGCTGTATTCGAGAAACCTCAGGACATGCATCGGCATTTGAAGCCGCTGTATCTCAAAGGGTATATCAATGGCCGACCGATATTAAGGATGTTAGTCGACGGTGGGGCCACGATAAACCTAATGCCCCTAAGCATGTTCAGAAAGTTGGGTAAAGCCGACGAAGACCTAATCAAGACCAACATAGTGCTGAACGATTTCATAGGAGATCCCACTAAAGCGAAAGGGGTGATGATGACAGAGTTAACGGTCGGTAACAAGACACTACCAACTGCGTTCTTTGTGATTGAGGCTAAAGGTAGTTACAGCGTGCTCCTTGGGCGAGATTGGATCCACACTAATTGCTGCATTCCGTCAACTATGCATCAGAAGCTCGTGCAGTGGAATAATGATGAAGTTGAAGTTGTGTCGGCCGATACATCGGCTCACATCGCCATGGCCAGCCCTGACGCTAATTGGCAACACGAAGAAGCCGAATGCATATCAGGAAAGTTTTTGGACGATTGTGATTTCATCTGCATTGGGAAGTCAGGTTTAAAGCCGATCAGCGTTAAACCCAACACGTTTGATCGGACGGATGAAGTTGTGAGAAGATGGAGTCCAAAACAGTGACAGAATTACAGGAAAAGATGCAGAGCTATCGGTGAAAAATAGAATATGAAGAAGCTATAGAGGACTTCGAAGAGGAAAGACGAGGGCAAGGATTTACCTCCGCCGATCCGCTTGAAGAAGTTGACATTGGACCAGGCGATAGGAAGAGGCCAACTTATGTAAGTACTAAACTAGATCCAGAATATAAAGCAAAGTTGGTCGATATACTTAGAAAGTATAAGGATTGTTTTGCATGGGAATACTACGAAATGCCAGGTTTAAGCCGATAGCTTGTCGAGCATCGGCTACCTATAAAAGTCGGGTATCGGCCATTCAAACAATATCCGAGGCGATTTAATCCCACACTACACGACGCCATAAAAGAGGAAGTAGAACGATTATTAGAATCCAAGTTTATCAGGCCTTGCCGATACGCCGAGTGGGTCTCAAATATCGTTCCGGTAAAAAAGAACGGTAAGCTAAGGGTATGTGTAGATTTTAGGGATTTGAATAAAGCCACGCCAAAAGACGAGTACCCAATGCCAATAGCCGATATGCTTATCGATGCCGCATCCGGAATAAAATCATAAGCTTCCTTGATGGGAATGCTGGGTACAACCAAATATTTATGGCTGAAGCTGATATACCCAAGACGGCCTTTCGATGCCCAGGGGCTTTAGGACTCTATGAATGGACCGTCATGACATTCGGCTTAAAAAACGCTGGGGCCACGTACCAACGTGCTATGAACTATATTTTCCATAACTTAATCATTCATACTGTAGATATCTACATCGATGATGCCGTAGTAAAATCAAAAGAAGACTGGCAACATTTAGTCTATTTGGAAAAAATGTTTGAAAGCACAAGAGCACATGGACTGAAGATGAATCCACTCAAATGCAGTATCGGCTGGACAATTTCTTGTGTTCACAGTACATGAAAAAGGCATAGAAGTGAATCTAGCGAAGGTCCAAGCCATAGCCGATACTAAACCACCGACAAATAAAAAAGAGTTGCAGATATTGATCGGCAAGATTAATTACCTGCGGCGCTTCATCTCAAATTTGTCTGGTCGAATTCGCGCCTTTACCCCATTGTTGAAACTAAAAAGCAACCAAGAGTTTGTGTGGGGAATCGATCAGCATAGAGCTTTTGATGACATAAAAAGCTATCTGATGGCACCTCCAGTTTTGGTTGCGCCAAAAAGTGATTTACCTTTCAGAATGTACATATCGGCTGAAGAAGAAGCCGTAGGAGCCGTCCTGACGCAGGAAGCTGATGGCAAAGAACAAGTCATATTTTACTTAAGCCGACGACTTCTAGATGCTGAAATCAGGTACCCCCTTGTGAAAAAATTGTGCTTGTCTTTGTACTTCGCTTGCACAAAATTAAGGCACTATATCTTGGCGTCGAGATGCACTATAGTATGTACAACCGATGTCATTAAGTACATACTATCTGCGCCAATTCTAAGGGGCCGACTCGGCAAATGGGTGTATGCCTTAACCGAGTTCGATCTAACGTACGAATCGGCTAAATCCGTCAAAGGACAGGTTATAGCCGATTTCCTCACAGGAGGTGCCACATTAACTGGAATGGTTGATGTCACTCCTTAGCAACTGTACTTTGACGGATCGGTTTGCCAAGAAGGTGAGGGCATCGGCATAGTATTGATCTCACCCAAAGGACAAGAATTTGAATTCATGTATCGGCATCAAGGAACTATCGGCATCTGGCCGGAGGAAGGAAGGCCATGGGAATTCGGCCGCATCGGTATAACTGAAAAAATCCTGCTGACTAAAGGAAGACCTATCTAGATGTAAGAAGAAACTTAGGTATTTATGGAAGCCAGCTGGGGTCATCTTTAGTTCACCAGCAGAACACATGATGAATTTCTCTCCATAAGATCGACTAGCTCTATATTGGGGTTTAGCGGTTTCGGAGTAATCTTCTCTTCGAAAGGCCAAGATCCCTAAGTGTTCAGAGAGAACGGATCGGCTAAACAGGCAGTGTAGCTAGATTTGGATAAACCACAGAGGCCCCCCTACGTTGCCGACCACAAACTTGGCGAAACCTGAGAAAAGTCGGCCTTTTCTAGGGGCTGTCAATTGAAAAGTTTGGGTGGGACCAATGGATGCCCCGCAAAATAAAAACTGATCCAGCCACAAGTTAAGAAAAGCGACATGCTCTTCAGCCGATACTGGGCCATTCACCTTGTTGTTATTTTGGATATATTTATGCCAGCCCTCCCCTTTGGTTCGTATTAGCTTATAGCTGGGCTTACCACTAAAAGCCGATACATGGTCACCATCCGGCTTAAGACAGCAGAGTTGGGCTACGTCAAGCAAAGTAGGGACGATTCAACCAGTTGGGAAAAGGAAGGCATTAAAAGAATCCGACCAAAAGTAACAAGCCGCAGCTACCAACGGCTCATTAACTTCTGGATCAGCTAAGCATAAGGGGAGGCATTCGGCTATTCCCATTCATTCCCACTCTAGCTTTTTTTAGCCGATACCCTGATATACCAAGATCGCCATTCTTTCAGGGGTGTAGGCCAAGCCCTAAAATTTTTCCCCTGTTCTTTGATATTATATCCAGAAGCCGATAAGGGAATCCTAGGAATTTCTTGGTTTATTACCGCGTTGGCTTCTACGGTTCCTACCGGCCCAAGGAAAAATTGATCGTTGCTATGAGGAATCGGGATGAATACCTGGGACAGATCCATCTCAGCTAATTGAGGAAGGAGCAGAACTTGAACGAACGAAAGTGCAGGAGGCCGATCGCTTGTGATTCGAGAGCCCAGGAAGGTGAAAATGACCGCAGGGGGACCCGCAGTAAAAGAATGTGAACAGGAGGGAACAGTTTTCGCATTTAAAGCGCACCGAGATTTTTATGGCGCCATTAACGGGGCAGGTATCGAGGAAGTATTCCTTGGAAGCCGATTGATAAGCCGATGTAATCGGGGCATGATTTTTGGAAGACGACAAGTCATCTTCCAAAAATGGGGGGCATATGATTGCACCAAATTTCGGCGTGGGTGCTAAAATCGGCCCAAATCAAATACGGAGAATTTTATGGAAAAGATAAACCGGTGCCAACAAGAAAAGGAAATCGGATCAAGAGCCGATACGGATATAGTTGACGTGTCCATGCAGGACTCGGATCGGCCGAAGCAGTATAAAAGGGACAGACCGTAAGGCGAAGAGGGGCAACCAATCAATCAACACAACCTTATTTATAATTTCTGTCTTGTCTAGTTTTCGTAGCAATTTTTCCTCTATAAGTCATCGAGTTCAATAAAAGTTGCGCATCGCCGATTTGTTACTCTCGTCGACTTGTTCTTCAGGTTTGATCTGCTTTGCTTGTTGCGCATCGCCTTTCAAAGTCGATCTACCTTTACTCTCGGATTAACCGTAACTGGTTGATCTAGTTATCTCCTGATCGGTATATAGCCGATCGGTGTTAAGCTGATAATCATTCAATTATCGGCTCTGATCAGTTTTACAACTTTTACCTTGTCTGCAAACCCGGCGTTTGTCTCGTATGTTCGAGGCTAGGAACCCTGCATCCCGTTTTTAGCGCGAACAACTTCTTTTGAAAAATTCCCGTATTTTCAATTCCTCAAATACAATCCTAAAAAAAAATCCATTTAGTACTTCACTAGATTTGACACCAGGTTCTATGTTTTTCCCATTCACATTCCAAATGAGACTATAAAGCTTGTGTGCAACAACGGAACTTCACAGGAAACAACTCAATTCTTGCTGGAATTTGGAAATTTTCCCACGGTCCAAATAGGGTCTCAATAGCTATGAAAATTACACTAGGCCCAATGTAATGCAAGTATTATGTGTCGTCAAAATTACTTGTACAATATGGAAGGAGTTGTGCTACGGTTTTTGACAAGGGTTGCCCCTATCAATTATATATAACCAAGTACGATAACAAAGTGTACTATTTAATCCATCTCTCATTCATTTCATCTAAAGTAAGCAATAAAGGCAACTTATACACTAGTTATCTCTAAATGTTGTCTCTAAATGCTATGCAATAACTATCTCTTCTCTCTGGTATATAAATAATTTATCTTATTTGCTGGTTACTAAATAAGAGCTAGCTCTCTTCTCTCTCATCTTTTCTCGCTCTCTTCCACATAGAACAAAGATGCTTGCTCTATATATAACACAACTACCAATAGGTAATTAATTGAAGCATTTGGTAGAAAGTAAAAAGTGTCATAAAAAAAACGGCAAGTATTTGTAAACCCAAAATTTCTAAATGTCATCTATTTAAGACTAGAGGCAGTGAATGCAAACGAAATAAATATATAAAGTACTCCCTCCGTTTCTTTTTATAAGGCGTATTTGGTTTCGTTAGGACAAGGTTTTGACCAACAATTACTCTATTAGCATATACTCCCTCCGTTTCTTTTTATAAGGCGTATTTAGTTTCGTTAGGACAAGACTTTGACCAACGATTACTTCATTAATATATCATTTATGCAATACAAAATCATAATTATATATAAGTACTTTTGAATACAAATCTGCTAATATCAATTTTGTGTCATAAAAATTATATGCTAATAGAGTAATTGTTGGTCAAAGCCTTGTCCTAACGAAACCAAATACGCCTTATAAAAAGAAACGGAGGGAGTAATTTTTATGACACAAAATTGATATTAACAGATTTGTATTCAAAAGTACTTATATATAATTATGATTTTGTATTGCATAAATGATATATTAATGAAGCAATCGTTGGTCAAAGTCTTGTCTTAACGAAACCAAATACGCCTTATAAAAAGAAACGGAGGGAGTATATATTATGTTAGTTGTGGAATAAAACCTCATTCAGAAAGCAATTAAACAAAAGTGAGCAAATCGATGAATCATGTAAGTAATTTTTTAAGGGCACAGTGCTCCCGCCCTTTACAAATGTATTTCGTTTTTCTACAGCATAGAAATGAAAATAAAAATACTTTAACTTGGCCAAACGAATGTAATATTATTAGTATATTCTTCGTAATAAATACTTCAATAATAATATTTTTATTTTTTTTACCAACACATTTATGTCAAAAATGTAAATAGAGAGAGTAAAGTACTCCATCCGGTTTGGTAATACCTGTCGTTTTGGACATAGTGATGGTCAACTAACAATATATTTTTAAATATTTAAATTGGATACATAAAAATTATATGTGTAGACTTGTCTCGAGAAGTACTTTCATAATATTATAATTTTATTGGGTTTTATAAATATATTATAATAAAAATTAGCGGTCAAAATTGTGTTTTGAAGACCATGTCGATGTCCAAAACGACAGATATTACCAGACCGGAGGGAGTATAATCTTTGTGATATTCGATGAGAGAGAGAGAGAGAGAGAGAGAGAGAGAGAGAGAGACGGAGAGTACGTACCAATGCAACCGTTTTGGACGTATGGATTTCCTTGGTATCCATGTTTGCATTTGCAGCGGTAACCAATGTAGTTACTTCTTGGTTTGATTGTTGTACACTCACTGTTGGTACTTACACAAGCATATCCAGAGCTATTTCGTTTTGCCACTTGGCGGGTTAGATGGGCGGCAACAAAGTGCACAGGGTTGACTGATGTCCCAGTATAAACATAAAGACTTTGTATCCCTTCAAGTATGTTGATGCCGGGGTCAGAAAATTTGTCCAGGCTAATGTACTCAATAAACCCATTGTCAACATTTATGTTAGTCACGTTATAATACAAGTCCAATTGGAGGGTGGATGATGTCGCATTAATTTTCTTGCAGTTGAGAAAAAATTGTTTTCTTGCAGAACAACCTTCTTCCAAGCCGAAAGGGAAAGGAACGTTGATATTTCCACACCACCGAGTGCAATTAGTTTTTTGCTGAATTGGATTGTACCCTGATTCCAATGAAAAAACTGATAAATCTCATGAGCATGGAAATTTGCAAGTTCAATACAAGCTTTTCTGTTAGGTGATTATATATAGTCTTTAAAAAGATAACGTTTTGGATATAGTGATGGTCAAACTTCCGAAACATTGACTATTGATATATTTTTAAATATTTAAATTGAATACATGAAAATTATATGTGTAGACTTGACTTGAGGAGTACTTTCACAATATTATAATTTTATTGAGTTCTATAAACATATTATAATTAAAATTAGCAGCTAAAGTTTTATTTTGAAAACCGTGTCGTTGTCCAAAACGTCATCTTTTTGAAGACTGGAGGGAGTATATATATGTGTGTGTGTGTATGTATGTATGTATGTGTGTATGTATGAAAATAGTTTTATACATCTGGAAGTACGTACTTCCACCTTCAGTATACCTCTTAAATACTGTTGTTACTAGTTACATGCCCGTGCGTTGCTACGAAAAACAAAATTAATAACGAAAAATAAAGATTAAAAAATAAAAAAAATATTTCACAAGATCAAACATCTATCTTTAACGCTTCGTTTCTTGCGAAAGCTGGCTAATTAAAGCAACGCTTCGTTTCTTGCGTAGGGCAATTAAGCAGGGCAATTAAGCAAGGCAATTAAGCGGCAATTAATGACGTGGGAAGAACTCACCACTGCCACCAACTGCTGCTTTAGAATAGTAGAGATACGTCTTTATCCTCTTGAGTATACTCTAATGCTGATTATAAGATACTTCAATGTGGTTTGGTTGGAAAAACTTCATCGGAGCTCTTTGTTTTTTGCTATATACCTTTTTTCATATAGGAGTATGTACTCCTGAGAGTACGAAAAAGGCTTAGTTTATAAGGCGTATATTGGAGATAGGAGTATGTACTCCCGAGAGTACAAAAAAGGCTTAGTTTATAAGGCGTAGTTTGACTTTACACAAGGATTAAGGTTGCATTAAAGTTGAGAAAGGTATGAGAGAAAATGATGTAGATGTTGTCAACTAATTGTTTTGGAAGATGGAAGATATACTTTACGTGGGTGGTAATGAATAAATGCATGTAGTTGAAAGAGAATAAATAAAGGTATAGAAGGAAAGACATTGTCGGCGTATTTTACGCCAGGGTCCCCACTCCCCCGCAGTAAAAGAGACCACCGGGCGGGCAGGGTGCGTCCGGCCGTACCGCCGCAGGCGAGCGGCAGCTCCCCGGCATGGTCGCCCCGGTGGACAGGTGGCGATCAGCCCACACCACTGGGCGCCCAAGAAGGTGGTCGCCCAGTGGACAGGTGGCGATCAGGCCACACCACTGGGCGCCCAAGAAGGTGGTCGCCCGGTGGACAGGTGGCGACCAGGCCACACCACCGGGCGCCCAGGAAGGTGGTCGCCCAGTGGACAGGTGGCGACCAGGCCACACCGCTGGGCGCCCAGGAAGGTGGTCGCCCAAGGGACGCGTGGCAGGCAGACCACGCCCTCAGGTGACCAGCGAGGTGGTCGCCCACCGGACAGGTGGCATGCAGGCCACTCCCCTGGCGTCCACCCCCGAGGCTGCAGCGCCTAGGTCAAGGGCATTTAATGCGAATCGTGCGCATTAAATGTAAAGCGTGAAGAAGGCAGCATGGCGGCGCGTCTTCCCCAGGCGTGCATTAATGGTGTGTGACACCACGATAGCACCTTACCCCCTGGCAGAACGGGTAGCGTTGGCGGACGTAAGGCCCGAGGCAGGGATGTGACGGCTGCGGCGGGTGATGATGAGATGTAAGAACAGCGACAGGCATATTAAATGCGCCTGTGGCCGTGTAATGAGTATGGCTTGCAGTGTAAGCCTCCCATGCGCCCCCGTGAGCCCAAGTATAAAAGGGGCCAGGGTGCATGGGAGAAGGGGTTGGCTTCTGGGAGGTTTTCATACTCTCAACCAAGAACTCAAGCAATACCACAAAAAGCAGGACTAGGGCTGTTACTCTTCGGAGGGCCCGAACCTGGGCAAAACTCTAGCGTCCCCATTCTTCTGAGCTCCGCCGTCGTCCCGTCCATCTTCCTTCCCTCGACGATCACACCTAAAGCCCCCCCGTTAGAACCTTATAAGCACCCGATCCGGAGGTGCCTGTTGGCTAGAACGCTGACAGTGGCGCGCCAGGTAGGGGCTATTGGTGGTTGGATTGCCCTCTTTTTTCAGTTTCCAGCTCGGAGCTCAGGGAAGCGGGTGGCGCGCCAGTTGCATGGCGGAGTCACGCTCAAAGCGCAGCAGCTTGCCCGAGGACCTGCTGGCGAACAGGGGGCTCCCCCCTCCGGTTCTCAGGAGAGCATAGACTCGCACTCTTCGACCCCGTCCGAGGGTCGATGGGCTGGCGAGCGACGCTCCTCCAGATTCTACCCCTGATCGGTTGTAAGTCCCAGGTTCCGTTCCCCGACCGGCCGGAGTGTGTCTTCCTCTCCGTCGCGGGTCGGGGAAGGCCTTCTGTTGAAGTTGAATACTCTTTTCCCTTATCCGAAAAAGTTGTTCTCGCTGCCCTCTTTTCGGTCTTTTCGCCTTCTGTCGGGTAGTGCCAGGGCACTTGCCTCTAGTACCCCGCAATCCTGCAAAGCCCCAATAGCAAAGGCGGAATCACTAAGTGAGAGCGGCGCACGGGAGTAGGTGATTGGATGGCTGGTTCGGCACGATCCCCAGCACGGTCATGACACTCCGGGTGTCCCCGTGGGGATCGGCGACTCGAGCACCACTGCCAAGAAATTAAGGTCCGGCCCGGAATCACTAAGTGTTCGTTCCCTAGAGGCTACCTGGGAGTCAAAATTTTGCTAGGACAAGAGGTTCGAGGAAAGTGATCCCCTGGCACAAGACCTTAAGTCTTAAAGCGGCCGCGTGATTGGCTCGCGCGGAACCGGAAAGATTAGGATAAAAAGCGATTTTTAAGTAACATAGCAGGAGCTTGTGCCCCCGCTTCATATAAAAAGTCTTACATCTAAAGTCATTACAGGCAAGAGCTAGAGAAAATAAAGCTAAGCTTCGGGTGGCTCATCCTCGGCCTCTGCTGCGGCCTCAGCAGCTGCCACATCCTCTTCAACCGGGTCGACGTCCAGCGCCATCGCCACGTCCTCCGCGGCCGTCTCCAGCTGAGGATTCCCCATCTCCAGCTGCGCGGCAACACGCTCAGCGGCGCCCTGGACTCGCTCCTCCGCCTGCGCCGGGTCGCCTTCGATCCCCTGGACAGTGGCCATGGGATCAAAGTTGGCGTCGCGACTGGCACAGCAGGCCAGCACGTACGTCGCCGTGGCCGCCGCCACCGCGCGCCCCTCCTGGACGGACCGGGCGGTAAGGGCGGCGGGCAGGAGCGTGAGGAAGTCCGCGGTCCGGCAGAGGCAGAACGCATAGTGCCGCGCCCTCTCCTCCCGCGGACCCAGCTGCTCCAGCCCCAACAGAGCAAGGCTGGCCACCGTCCGGTCGAAGGCGTGATGCAGCATTCCCACTGTGTCCGCCTCCGACTGGACCCGTTCGACCCTCTCCGTCTCCAGCTCCGCGGCAAGCTCTTCGGCGCGGTGGGCGCTTTGCTCCCGCTGCTCTCGCTCCCGCCGCAGCTGTGCCTCCAGCCCTGCTCCCCGTTCGCGCAGATCATCCACCTCCTTGCGGAGGCGGTTGATTTCAGTTCCCGCCTCCGTGAGCCGCTCCCGGCTCGTCGTCAGACGTGTGCTCGTGCTGGAGTAGAGCTCGCTAAGAGCTGCCAGCAGAGCGTCCGCGTCCGCCGAAGGAACGGAGGCAGAAGGAGGATCCGGGGTGGGCGCGGGGCCAAGCGGGCCTGGGGCCTGAACGGCGGCCACAGCAGCGACTGCTTGGGGGTCGCCCTCCTCCACTTGCTCGCTCTGGGGGTCGGCGATCCCGGGCTGTGCGCCCCCTGCGGCCGCGACGTCGGGATCGACCCCGGCTGCGGCGGCGGGGATGTCCGAAGCAGAAACCCTGAAGAGGGAGCGGTAAGTGATGGTGAGAAGTTATTCGAAAAAACTTATTCGCATGTGCGTTTTTGAAGGAATACCTGGGCGACGGCCTCGGGAATCGGGGCACGCCGAGTAAGAGACCCCCCCAGCGCCGGCAGCCGTGCAGTCCCTAGCGGTCTAGGGACCGGTGCCGGGCAGCGGAGGAATCACTGCCGTGGCGGGCGGAGGAAGAACCGCTGCCGGGCGGCGGCGGCGGAGGAAGAATCGGCGCTGAGGGCGGCGGCGGCCGTGGCCCTGTTAGCGAAGCCGGGGGCGGCAGCTGTTGTCCCACCATTGAGGAGCCGGCCGCTGCAGCGGATGAAGTCCCCGCGGCCGTCGCTGAAGACCCCGCCCCGGCCGGACCCAGGAGGCGGGGCCTTTGAGAGGGGCCCTTTATCGCCGTCGTCCGGGACGCTGCGCCTCCTCGACCGCCCGGGGAGGGTCCTGATTGTCAAAGGCACCTGGCGGTTTGTTATGGACGTGCCCATGGCGTCCATCGACGGCAGGGCACGGATTATCGCCGCGCGCTCCCCCGGCGATAGCCGGCAGAGCGGAACTGCGCCCGCCGGGAACGGCGGAACGGGACCGGCGAAGCCCAGTTGCGTCATCCACCTGTCGATCACGTCAGGTGCCAGGTTCCCGGCGGCTGTCAACAAAAAAGGGAAGAAGGGGAAAACCCCAGGAAGCAGAAGCACTGTCAACACCGGGTTCAACCAATAAAGAAGGAAAGCAGTGAGCGATCTGAGACGAGACAGGTTACCTCCAACGATACTCCGGGTCCCGTCGCCTACGCCCATGTACTGCCAGGCCGGGCGGACGCGACGGCGCAGAGGGCATAGCCTCCGGGAGACGAAGTCCCGGATGACCATGGGCCCTGTCAGACCCGCCGTC
The DNA here is from genome assembly GCA_036346355.1 of Rhipidocladum racemiflorum. Taxonomy (NCBI): domain Eukaryota; kingdom Viridiplantae; phylum Streptophyta; class Magnoliopsida; order Poales; family Poaceae; genus Rhipidocladum; species Rhipidocladum racemiflorum. The sequence goes on along the minus strand of CM070575.1, from coordinate 32,877,272 downwards.
CGCAGCTGGTCAACACGGGCTAGCATCGCCCGGAGCTCAGGCGTCTCGCTCACGTGGGCCCCCCAGTTGGGGTTGCTGACCGCCGGGCCAGTCGGAAGCTCCAGCACCTCGATGCCGCTGTCATCCTCGACATACACCCAATCTTCGCGCCAATTCCTCCAATTGGACCGACAATCCAGCGGGATGTAGCGCGACATGGACCCATCGCGAAGCCGCAGGTGGCAGCTCCCGGTAACAGGCGAATTGCCACCCGCGGCGCGAAGGGTATAGAAAAAGCGAAAGAGAAGGAGATTGGGTAGTACCCCTACAAACATCTCGCAGAAGTAGGCAAAGGCGGAAAGGAGGATGACAGAGTTGGGGGGAAGATGGATGTGGTGAATGGCGTAGAAGTTAAGAACGGAGAGGTAGAAGTCCGAAACCGGCGGCAGCAGGCCGGCCAGAAGCTGCCACCCGAAGAAGACCACTTCTCCGGGCCGGCAATGGGGCTCGACAGTCCCGGGGCGAACACGGATGGCGCCCGCGGTTATGTTCCGGGAGAGCCTGGTGGCAACCTCCTCCTCGACGGATGACGATGGGAGAATGGGAGCCATCAGGCGCGGGAAGGTATCAGAGCGCGTCGACAAAGAAGAAGAAGAAACAGGCTCTGAAGCGGAAAGGAAAGTAGAAAGAGGCTGAACCGCTCCCCCTCAGTCGACCTCTTATAAGGCTGCGGGGGAGCCTTCGACGGGAAAACCTAAGGGGCGCGGCGGTTCGAAAAGCGGAAGTTCAAAAGCCCCATTAAAAAGGCACACCCCAAGGATCGTGCGGCAGTTTCCAGGCGGGAATAACTGCGCAAACCGCCTTGAGAAACGGAAGAAGCCAGAAGGTCCCATGAAGACTGCGGGGCGTGCGGGTTTATTAATGGCCCCACCCAGGAGACTAAGCGGTTTCTCAAGGGGCATCTAAGAGAAGGAAAAGAAGAAGATGGTAGGCCAAAAAGCGCTCCTGGATGGGCCCGGGGGTTACTGTCGGCGTATTTTACGCCAGGGTCCCCACTCCCCCGCAGTAAAAGAGACCACCGGGCGGGCAGCGAGTGCGTCGGCCGTCTGCCGCAGGCGAGCGGCGGCTCCCCGGCATGGTCGCCCCGGTGGACAGGTGGCGATCAGCCACACCACTGGGCGCCCAAGAAAGTGGTCGCCTAGTGGGCAGGTGGCGATCAGCCCACACCACTGGGCGCCCAAGAAGGTGGTCGCCCGGTGGACAGGTGGCGACCAGGCCACACCACCGGGCGCCCAGGAAGGTGGTCGCCCAGTGGACAGGTGGCGACCAGGCCACACCGCTGGGCGCCCAGGAAGGTGGTCGCCCAAGGGGCGCGTGGCAGGCAGACCACGCCCTCAGGTGACCAGCGAGGTGGTCGCCCACCGGACAGGTGGCATGCAGGCCACTCCCCTGGCGTCCACCCCCGAGGCTGCAGCGCCTAGGTCAAGGGCATTTAATGCGAATCGTGCGCATTAAATGTAAAGCGTGAAGAAGGCAGCATGGCGGCGCGTCTTCCCCAGGCGTGCATTAATGGTGTGTGACACCACGATAGCACCTTACCCCCTGGCAGAACGGGTAGCGTTGGCGGACGTAAGGCCCGAGGCAGGGATGTGACGGCTGCGGCGGGTGATAATGAGATGTAAGAACAGCGACAGGCATATTAAATGCGCCCGTGGCCGTGTAATGAGTATGGCTTGCAGTGTAAGCCTCCCATGCGCCCCCGTGAGCCCAAGTATAAAAGGGGCCAGGGTGCATGGGAGAAGGGGTTGGCTTCTGGGAGGTTTTCATACTCTCAACCAAGAACTCAAGCAATACCACAAAAAGCAGAACTAGGGCTGTTATTCTTCGGAGGGCCCGAACCTGGGCAAAACTCTAGCGTCCCCATTCTTCTGAGCTCCGCCGTCGTCCCGTCCATCTTCCTTCCCTCGACGATCACACCTAAAGCCCCCCCGTTAGAACCTTATAAGCACCCGATCCGGAGGTGCCTGTTGGCTAGAACGCTGACAGACATCATTAAATCTACATGCACGTCTTATATTTGGGACAAGACCATTCAAATTACATGCCTTATAATCTGGGACGGAGGGAGTATGTGTTTGATTCTAGATTGATCCAATGATTCAAAACAATGACTTGTACTCCCTCCGTTTATTTTTATGACGTATTTTGATTTTGCACATGGATTAAGATTGCATTTAAATTAAGAAAGGTATAAAAGAAAATGATTTATATGGTCCCACTTAATTGTCTGGGAAGATGAAAAATAAACTTTATGTGGGTGGTAATAAATAAATGCATATAATTGAGATAGAATAAATAGGGATATAGAAGGAAACACCTCATTAAATCTACATATAAATTTTATATTTATGAATAAGATCATTCAAAAAATAAATCTTATAAGAGCATCTCCAAGAGGGGCTCTAAATATGTCCCTAACTTGAATTATAGGGCTTTTAGGGGAAAAGATCAACTCCAGCAAGGACCCTAAATTGTTAAAATTTATCAAATTGTTTTAGGGCCTATGGGAGAGTAGCTATATTTAGCAACTCTGTGATTGAGCCCTATCTTCATTGAGTTTTAGGGCCTAATTGCTGGAGTGAATATTTCATTGCAGCCCTAAATCTAATTAGTTGGGGTCCTAAATTAAAATTTAAGGCTCACTTTTAGGGCCCTCTCTTGGAGATGCTCTAAGGAGTACTTCGGAAAGCGTGAGTCATCTTGAAAACATACGTCCCCTTTACCTATATCCGGCGAGCAGCCGTCGAGAACATACGGATTGCCTGTATAGCCATAACTGCACTCGCAGCGGTAGCCAGAAATCCCAAAGAAGTCCCCGCAAATGCTTTTGCTGCTAATGCAAGCATAGCTTGTCTTATTTTTAGCGGCGCTTGCGCAGCTTGCTGAATCAACGATTCTCCAATCGAGATTGTCCTGAAAGCCAAGAGTAACATTGACTGTATCCCATAAAGAGCTTCGATTATTGTGCGATTCAAGACTGACTTGACCGTGGCGGACGAATTTGAGTTTGAAGGCAGAACCAGCGCCAAGGATGAGGTTGCAACATCCAGTGCCGTTACAGTTCTGTACATCAGCCACCATCTCCGTTGTTTCTTCGTTAGGACATGTAGATGTGCATTGAGACAAGGCTATATTTGCAGAATTGACCCAGGATACGTCCAAATCACAACCGATAATATTTAGTGTAAGTATGGAAGCTTCATAAGCTTGCCCAGGAGCTTTCCAAATCCAGTCAGGCGTAGCATTTGTTATGGCGATGGTATAGGAAAACGCGATGCGAACCGCGTGCTCCTTTACGGTCTCCATAGACTCCGTATTAGTTAGGACAATATTCTCCGTAACCTGCGTGATGCCATCGCGTAAGAAGAGTCTGGGTGCCGCGGTGGTGTCGTTCGTCTCGACACAGCTGAGCTCGAAGTCGGGATCGCGGAAGCAGCCGGAGCCGATGCCAAAGGGATAGTCGAAGGTCAGGTTGCCGCAACTCTTCCGGCAACCGGCGAGGGTGGTCGCCGAGGGAACTCTGCTGGTGCCCTCTTGGCTTCTCACGACACCGGAAGCCTCCACCATCAGTGTCGCCAGAAGGGCAAGTAGGTGCAGAGAAACAGTGGCGTTTACCACTAAGCGGATCATCTTCACCAGCGCTCAGCTGGTGGTGTACGGGAAACCTGGAGGTCTAGTCACGCGGCGCAAGTGTTTGGACTTTGGAGTATAGTGTCGTATAGCATATGAATACTGGCTTTCCACTAAGTTGCGTGGTGCCTTCCGTTTGCCCCGACGCTAACTGCTCAGGGATAAATGCAACCATATATTTACAAGGAAAAGTTGAGGGCGTCAGGTCCACGTACACCGTTACAGATTTGACTATATTTTATCTTAAAATAGAGAAATCTCCTTCAATTACATAATATATATTACAGCATTTCTTTTATAATTACAAGGAAGATACATACGTACACCATTAGTATGCGCACACAAATGAGTGCGCCCTCTTTATCATTCCAATTTTCTACTCCGACCATCTAGAGCCGGTGTGATAATTTATTTAGCGTCAATGAATCTGTTAGACAACCTCGCTATCGAATAGTCCGGGGTTGTCTAATAGATCTAAACTGGAGAATAGAAAGAGAGGGAGAGAGACACAATATGAGGAGGAACTGCTCTGCTTTATTATTCTCATTGCTTGTGTGTAAAAAGGGGTAGCCCCTGCCTCCTATATATAGCGGTTCTGCTAGAGATAAGGAAGAGTCCATAAGAGATAGGAAACAAAGTTTCCTAACACTCCCCCTTGGACTCTTTCCAGCGAAATGCATATGTCTCATCAAAACTCCAGAAAAACCCAGTGGGAAAAATACTTGGAGAAAGACTACATAGCATACGCTTGCTATGTTGCACGGATTGCCTCATCAAAAACCTTATGTAAGAAAACTTCAATGACAAACTTACTTAAGGAAAAGAGTACAATCCACCCAAACTTCAATGTTAATCTTCTAGATTCACGTTGGGTACTCAAACTTCATGTTTGAGATTTATGTAGGAGTATGTGAAAATTCTCCCCCTGAAATCTGCACTTCTCTAAGTCTCATCATCCCGATTCCTCTAATGCATCTTTCAAAGGAAGATGCCGGGAGTGACAGTGAACAAATCTGCGAGATTTTCACATGACTTAGTATGCAGTATTTTTATCTCGTTCATCTTATGCATTTCATGAGCATAAAAGAACTTGGGGTTGATATGCTTTGTAAGATTACTCTTCACATACCCCATTTGCACTTGAGCAACACAAGTTGCATTATCTTCATAGATAATGGTGGGGGTTTGTTCCATGTTCAAACCACATGACTTCTGGATGTGGTGAACTATTCTTCGAAGCCATGCACATTCTCGGAAAGCTTCATATAATGCAATGATTTCTGAGTGGTTTGTCGACGTCGAGACAAGAGTCTACTTAGACGACTTCCAAGATATTGCAGTTCCACCACAAAGGAAAACATACCCGGTTTGTGACTTGCCAGTATGCGGATCTGACAGGTATCCAGCATCGGCATAGCCAACCAAATTCAATTCATTGTTTCTTCTGTAAAACAAGCCAAGATCTTTGCTTCCTTGGAGGTAACGGAAGATGTCCTTCACCCCTTTCCAATGCCTTTTGGTGGGTTCTGCACTGCACCGTGCTAGCAAATTCACAGCGAACGCAATGTCCGGCCTAGTGCTATTCGCAAGGTACATAAGTGCTCCAATTGCACTCAAATATGGGAATTCTGCTCTCAGGACTTCCTCCCCCTCTTCTCTAGGCCTGTACGGGTCTAGGTCTGCTTGGAGTGACCTTCCGACCATTGGGGTCTTTGCGGGATATGCTTTCTCAAAACCAAATTTCTCCAACACTTTCTGCGTGTAGGATGATTGGTGTACCAAGATTCCGCCTTGGACATGTTCAAGCTGCAAGCCTAAACAGAACTTGGTTTTACCCAAGTTTTTCATTTCAAACTCAGATTTCAAGTATGTGCATGCTTCTTCAATTTCTTCATCCGTCTCAATGATGTTCAAGTCATCTACATAGACGGAGATTATACAAAATCCATTCGGGGATCGTTGTATAAACACACATGGACAATCTTCGCTGTTTGTGTAGCCTTTCTTGCAAAGAAAGTCACTCAAGTGATTGTACCACATTCTTCCTGACTGCTTCAGTCCATACAGTGATTTCTCCAATTTCACACTGTATAGGTTTCTGTTTGCTCTGTCTTGGTTCGGGATAGGGATACCTTCTGGTATTTTCATGTATATCTCCGAATCCAAGTTTCCATACAAATATGCTGTGCAACATCCATTAGCTTCATTCTCAACTTCAAGTTGACTGCCATTTGAGATTAAGTATCTAAAGGTAATTCCTCCCATGACCGGAGAATAGGTTTCTTCATAATCAACCCTAGAACGTTGAGTGAAACCTTGAACAACAAGCCTTGCAATGGTTGTTGCTTTATTCATAGATTCTCCAATTATTACAAAATTTATGGCCATTTCGTCATGGGGTGCTTCATGCACTTCTACTTGCTCTTCACTGCTATTTCCCATTCCAGAGCAAGTTCCTTTAGTTTTTCTCCGCCAATGTGTGCGCACACATTATTTCCGGCGGCTTCTTCCAATGGAAGGTTCAGATCTGGAATTGCCTTAATCACAGGCTTCTTTCCAGTGCCAGGTCTCAACTGGCTCCCCTTCTTGTTTTGGGGCATTTTCGTGATTGGCTGTTGGTAAGTCCTCTTGCCCAGTTTTCCCCAGACGTCTCCGGGTACTTTGGGTTTGAGAAGCGATTTCTGTTCTTTTTCTTTGAGGCCTCTGAACAGGATGAGGGATACCTTCTACTTTCTTTGGTATTTCAGCCCTCTCTAGTGCATTTCTTGCTGGTTCATGCGACTTAACCACGCTCTTCAGATCACAAAAATGATCAGGCAGTTCATTTGCTAAACACTGCAAATCTTCTTGATTTGCTTCATTAGTGCGAGGGTCATACGCGGGGATCCCAAAGGAATGCCATATGATTTCCCGGCATTTTTCATCCAATGGTTCATTTCCTCCCCCTAATGACGGGAAAACGATCCTCGTCAAAGATGCAATTAGCGAATCGGGCTGTATGCAAATCTCGATCATGGGTTCAAAATACCTGATTATGGATGCACTCTCATAACCAACGTATATCCCAGACTTACGGAGAGGGCCCATTACAGTTCGCTGTGGGGGTGGTATATGTACATATACCATACAACCACATTTTCTAAGATGGGAAATCTTCGGGATAACCCCTTGCACTAATTGCATTGGTGAATGGATGTTGTAGGCCGATGGTCTATAGTTGATGAGTGCTGCTGCGTGCAGGACTGCGTGTCCCCAACAAGTGTTGGGCAAGTTACAACTCTGCAAGAGCGGTCGGGCTATGAACTTAATCCTCTTTATTAGTGCTTCAGCTAGTCCATTTTGCGTATGGACATGCGGTACAGAGTGCTCAACAGTTATTCCAGTTGCTGTGCAATAATCATCAAATGCCTTGGAAGTAAATTCGCCGGCATTGTCCATTCGAATGGACTTCACGCGATGATCAGGAAAAGCATTCTTAATTCTGATGATCTGCGAGATCAGCTTTGCGAATGCATGATTCCTTGTTGACAGCAAACATGTATGCGACCATTTCAAGGAAGCATCAATGAGCACTATAAAGTATCGAAACGGCCCCGACAAGGGCTGAATCGGGCCGCAAATATCCCTCTGAATGCGTTCCAGGAATACAGGGATTTCTTTTTGCACTTTCATAACAGAGGGTCTAGTTATTAATTTCCCGGTGGCACATGCATGGCACACAAAATCTTCATGATTCGGAAAATTTTTAACATTAATGTCATGACCTTATGAGTTGTTAACTATATTTCTCATCATTCTAAGACCAAGATGACCTAAATATACAATGCCATAAAGGAAAATAATTCAGAGCTTCTAAAGAAGTATACACTGCGTGTGTATTGATTCTCGTGTAGTACAACCAAGATTCATATGAGGGATATTTTTCTAATACCATTTTTTTTCATATTCCGCGTGCTTCACAATGCACAAATGCTCTTTGCCATTTTCTTCATTGGTTTCTACGTGAAACCTATTGGCGCGGATATCATTGAAAACTTAAGAGAGTGCGTGTTGATTCAGGGTACAAAAGGGCTTCTTCAATTACCAAAGTTGTACCCATTGATAATATAATTGTGGCTTTTCCAGAGCCTATTATATGCGTATCGCTTCCTGCGATTTTCGTAATCCTTCCAGCGTTCTTCGTGATCGTCTGGAAGTATTTCGACTCTCTTAAGATGGTATTAGCTTTGTCTACTATCAACAATGCATATCTCCTCTATTTGGGCGCTACACAATTTCTCAATGAAAAGAAATATAATTCTAATCATACAGTGGCAAAGTAATTCAAAAACATTACTTGCAAATATAGAATACTGGAATAAAGAATAAATTGCAATTCTATTCATGAGAAAAGAAAATGTATGCTCTTCGAGAGCTTACAATTCATTATTCAAAATTCATTAACAACCACTGCTCAGTAGTCCGCAAAATTTCAAAGTAATTCAATCTTGCCGTGATTAGAGCAAGATGGTGGACTTGAGCTTCTCGAACCGCTTCAAGTGCGCTTTATAACTCAAGTACACTCACCTCAGCCATGTATTCATTCTTCAGAGTGGCTGAAAGGTGATGTCTGAGAAAGGGCAAAGTTTGATCATTTTGCTCGGCATTAGGTTGTGCGTCCTACGAGGACCCTAAGTCACATTTGGAGCTTCTTGCTCGCAAGCATGATCTTTAAATTTGATGCCCATGTGAGATAGTTATGTCCATTCGGGGTCAGTTCTTCAAACTCACGTTTGACAATGCCAGGTATTTGCATATTCACAAGATTCTTTCTTTAGATTACTTCGTGTAATCTAATAGATAGTGGTTGCAAAAATTCATAAATGCATAAAACAAATTCTCATGAATTTCCAGTAAACTAAAAGAAAACAATAATTACAAGATTCATAAATACAAGATTCATAATTACGGGATTCATAAATGCAAGATTCATATATACACAGATTCATAAATATTCATAAAGATTCATAAATACAGCTTCGTGCATGTATGTGATCGGGCCGTGCATGCGATCAGATTTATGCGCCGCGATCGACTTCATGTATGCCATCGGATTCATGTGCATGATCGACCGTGCGATCTGTTTCATGTGCACGATCGGCCGTGCATACGATCGGATTCATATGCATGATCGACTTCATGCGATCTGTTTCATGTGCGTGATCGGCCGTCGCAGCGATCGGATTCATACGTGCGATCGGCTTTGTGTGCACGATCGGCTTCGTGCGATCGGCATAGCGCGGCTTCATGCGTGCGGCGCTATCAGTTCCATGCACGTCGGCCTTCTTGGCGCGACGGTGGCCGCTTCGTGCGGCATGCTTGAATTTCCAATGAATTATATTAAGGTAATTTTTCATCATTACTTGATAACAGAAAATAAATTCCAACATAAATTAAATGCGGTGTAATGCTAATTACAACTTATGTAACTCTCGTTGGTTGGGAACGAAAACAGGTAACAAATATCTCCGTCAATTCGACTCTTGGCCAGGTCAACCTGCCCCTAGGGCTCACATGAGGGAGGGAGCACTTCCCGTTTCCGGGTGCCAATTAAAGAATCAAGCCTCATGTGTGTTTTCCTAGACACCAATTGTCTCATGTCTGTTTATTCATTACCAAAATCAAATCCCAACCACTCAGGTTCTCATAAAATGTTGTATGAAATATTCTGGAATTTTCCTAGCACTTTTCATAATTTCTGCTAATTTCTAAGCAATTTTCAGAATTGCTTGTGTAATAGAAAATAATTTACCACATATTAAACATGGCCAACATCTAGAAAATCAAACCCAGGGTTTGGAGCTTCCAATAATTTTCAAAATTTTTCGGAAGTCCACATATCCAGATATCCAATTTTCTAGTTTAATAACAATTTTCTAAATTCATTTACTGATTTCTAGATTTATTGAAAACAGAGGGGCACAAATGTCATTTTCTCAGTGACCCAAATAATTATTTGTGACCTAGGCCGGCCCAAGTGGTCCAAACAGCCCAAACACAACCATTAGTAACCGGCGGCTAGGATTCCAGCCTAGCCGCGTTCGGTCTTGGCGTACATGCTACTTCAGCCGGCGGAGCAGCGGCGTGCAGAGCCGGTGGTGGGTGCGGCGCAGGGCATGGGAGTAGCGGCTATAGGCCTCGGAGTGCGACGGGGCGGCTCGAGCCGGGCGCGAGGCGGCCGGCGACGGCTGCGAGCCGAGGCCGGTGGCTGCATACCGTGCGTCGGCCGCCGCTTCGGTTGCATGGCCGCATGCTACGGCTGCATGCAATGCAAGCAAACATGCATGTCTTTAAATTCCTCACGTCCACCCACATGCATGCATGAGGCAATTCGGTTGCATCCAGGAAAGAGCATGCATGCACAGTGCGTATCAGATGCCTTGATTCTTCTTAAATCTCGATCGTGTATGCACTAGTTCGTGATGATGCAAACACGCATGCATAGCGCATATACAAGAAAGAAATCTGAGGCCATGACGCCAGCCTGGCCGGCGATGGCTTTCACAAGGCGAGGGGAGCAAGGCGGCGCGGCGACGGGCGGCTCCAGGCGCGGTGACGCCTACGGGCGTGGCGACGGGCGGTTCTGGCCAGATCCGGTGAGGTGCCTTCTGGGCATCCGGGGTATGTGATGGCTTCGTGCCCACGTACTGTTGCTTCGTGATAGGGCTTCGTGCCGATGTACTATAGCGATCTGTAGCTTCATGCTACGATCTGCGAAAGTTGTTGTGAACTTGTAGCTTCGTGCCACGTTGAAGAACACGGTACTTAGATGCGTAGATTAGATGCATACTCGTAGCTTCATGCCACGATTAGATGCATTCATACTATGTACTAGAGAAACACCGCGAACTCGTAGCTTCGTGCCACGATTAGATGCATTCATACTATGTACTAGAGAAACACCGCGAACTCGTAGCTTCGTGCCACATAGATGCGCGTAAAGAATTGAACGAGCTATTAGATTCAATCTTCTGTTTCTCACCTTTCCAATCTATTCTTCGGTAGGCTATCGCGTAGGATAGAGTCGCGTAGGACTTTTTCTTTCGGCAATCCGAGTGGATGCCGGCTTGATGGCGAGTTGATTGCAGATCGGATCGGGCGATCAATCGCCGGTAGTAGTCGTTCGTCGTTGTCGACGATCCTTCACTTCTTGTCTTTTTCTCACCTTTCAATCTTTCTCCGGTAGAGCTTCGTGTTGATAACGTGTTAGACAACCTCGCTATCGAATAGTCCGGGGTTGCCTAATAGATCTAAACTGGAGAATAGAAAGAGAGGGAGAGAGACACAATATGAGGAGGAACTGCTCTGCTTTATTATTCTCATTGCTTGTGTGTACAAAGGGGTAGCCCCTGCCTCCTATATATAGCGGTTCTGCTAGAGATAAGGAAGAGTCCATAAGAGATAGGAAACAGAGTTTCCTAACAGAATCAAAAGACAAAAATCATTTTAGGTATAAAATTTTACATCAAAAACCGGTAGAAACAATAAAAAGGGCAACAGCAGAAGAACAAATAAAAGGACAGTACTTTCTCACGGACACAACAAGAGGCCTCCACGTGGATGCCTATACTAACAGGTTGATGTCGCTTTACCATGCCGTCGGCCTCGGTCACACCCGTTTCTTTTCCACACTTTCTCCCGAACAGCCAAATGTCATGTATTTCAGGTGTCTTGCATCTCTGCATTTTTTTTTTATGATTTCTTGTTTGTCTTGAAGAAGATTACATGGATATGTATTATATCATTTCTTCTGTAATTACAAAGAAGATACATACGTACGTATCACCATGTAAGCGCATCCATACGAGTGCACCGTTGTAAGAGCATCTCCAGCAGAGCCCCTAAACCTTAAAATAGGGAGTGTAGTAAAAAAAACAGATCCAGCAGAGCCCCAACTCAAGCCTCTAAAATTAGGGGGCCCCTAAATTTGCCTCCTCAGCCCCAATTCCCAGGGGGCCCCAACTCAAGCCTCTAAAATTAGGATGCCCCTAAATTTGCCTCCTCAGCCCCAATTCCCAGGGACACGAGTACAACCCATATTATTGAAGATAGGAAAATACATGAGAGACTTCGAAAATTTTATCATGTTTTGAAAATTTTAAATTTAAATTTGAAATTTCATGTTTTTAAATTGTAAATGTTAATATGCTTATGTTTTATGTATTACAAATATTTTTGATTGAATTTTAGTGGTGTCAAATGAAGATTATACATAGCGGATATGTCAAAATAGGAGAAAAAGTAAAATAAGGGCTGAGATTTAGGGGTTGTTGTTGGACTTCTGCTCTGAAAACCGGGCCTCAAAAAATAGGGAGAGTCCCTAAATCCAAAATAGGGACCCTGTTTTAGGGGCCCTTGCTGGAGATGCTCTACCATCCTAATTTTCTGCTTTGACTATCTGGAGCCAATACGATAATTCATTTAGCGACGGTGAATCAAAAAACGTGAATCATATTGAATTTTAGATATAAAATTTTACGTAAAAAAACCGATAGACCAAAATAAATTACTGCCTACTGTTTATTTTCTGTCAACAACAAAAGAACAATAGCAAAAAAAACAATAAAAGGACAATAGTTTCTCACGGCACAACAAGAGGCCTCCACGTGGATGCCTACTATCAGATTGTCGTCGGGTCCGTCTCACGCGTTTCTTTTCCACACTTTCACGCGAACACAGCCAAATGCCATGGATTCTAGGTGGCTTGCAACTATGCATTTTTTTTATGATTTTTTGTTTGGCTAGACTTCTTCGGGTAGAAAATTTCAGCCTGGGGTATTTCAATTCGGGAAATTTCAAACAGATGAAATTTTAACTCTAAAAAGTTATCTCAAATAAAAAAAAATTCAACTCAGAAAAAATTCAACTTAGGGAATTTCAACTCTGAGACTTAAAATTGGAAAATTATAACTCAAGGAATTTTAACCCGGAAAATTTCAACTTAGGAAACTCAAAAAAAAATTTGCTGGGTATCAGGCGCCGCCTTCAAGGAGAGGTTTCGAGCCCCGACATGCAGCTCACAAGGTGTCTGTTGCCTGATATCATCTACGGGATACCTGTCCAAGTCCGCTTCGGGCAGCCCACCGGAAGCGCAAAGCCCGCCGCCTGGCAATGATGATGTTAGGATTGCTGGGAGGTTCCTGGCACGTCTCCCGCTGTTGGCTCTGGGCTAACTGCTCCTCTATTTGAGTCATGCATTCTTCAAGCGCACTAAGCTGTTGTGCATGTCGAGCCTTGCTTCTCATCCGACTCCTATAGGTCTCGGCGTCCTGAGCGAAACCAACCTTCCACGGGACGACGCCAACGCCTCGTGTACGTCCAGGGTGCTCCGGGTTTTGTAGAGCCCTTGTTAGCTCGTCATTCTCCCTGTTTGGCACGAAGCTACCTTGGGAAGTCTCCTCAATGGACTGCACAAGCCTTCTGGCCACATCTCTCAGCACCTCCCCAAACACCGCATTGCCGTCATCATCGAGGCCACCGCTGTGAGCATAGAACCAATGCTTTGCTCTGTCAGGCCATTCCATTGTTGCGAGTGTGACACCCTTCGCTAGCAGGTCATGCTCCCTCTTCTCCCATTTGGGTATTGCTTGGCGGTAACCACCAGGGCCGAGTCGGTGGTGGTAATTCTTCTTCTGTGCATTCAGCTTGTTCTTCTCACTCAAACTTTGACCTTCCTCCGAAGTCTTGTAGTTCACGAACACTTCCCAATGATCTTGCAACTTCGGGAACTTGTTGAAGTCGGGCGTTCGATTCTCCTTGATATACTCTGTGTTCAACTTCTTTTTATAAGTTTGGAATGCGATGGCCATCTTCTTGAGAGTGTAACTCTTCACCTTCTCTTCGGTCCCTTGGGGGAAGGTGAATGTCTCTCTGACATCGTTCCAAAGCATGTTTTTCGTATCTTCAGGAACCTGATCCCATTTTGCTATGCTAATGGGCACGTGGTCCCTAATGTGGACGCCGCATGCCGAATTGAACGGCTCAATCACCGTCAAGGGTTTCTGAGGTTGGCCGTTCTCATTGACTTCGGTGACAACATATCTTGCCTTCGGCTTCTTGGTTGGACCTGGCTGTTGTGATTGCCCGCTTGGTTGATCGATCTGAAAGCATGGTACAATCATGAACGGCTCAAAATTTTGTCTTAGCATGATAGTGAAATCGACAATCATTAACGTGATTGATTGTTACCTCGTCGGCCTCATCGTGCTCTGCGGCCTCATAACCACCATCTCTCATAATCAAATTTGTCATAAATTCTTCTTGATCAAATCGTTCGCCGTCCATCGTTGTTTCTTAGGCTAGAAGAAGGCACTGAAAATTAACGGCGTGGAAGACGGCGAGGAACAAATGCTGATTAGACCAACTCTACTTATACATTTGACATTTCACATATATTGACACATCTCACATATACATAACATTTTACATATAATTACTCATCTGACACATCTCACATATACATAACATTTTACATATAATTCACCAAGGATCCCCATGAACTTACATTTGATGCTTTCTGAGTGATGCTCCCACACTTGCAAACTAGATCCAAAGGCCTTTTCAACAATTTTGAATGCTGAAAAATTATCAATTTACAAATTAGAGATTTGAATCATTATGGTTACATATACTTTGAATCTATCTGATAAGACAAGAAAGAGACAAGTGTGTAGCATGCATCCATATATCACATAACACTCCTCCTCACCTCTCGAGCCAAACACAGCCTAAGGGTTATCTGCATGGGTTGTTTTATGGTTTCGAGGATTTCGAGTAAGATTCAACAAAGTTTTTTTTCTTTTTGCTTGGATGGTATATTGCTTCGTAGAAATTCTCTAAACAAAAAGAGTGTTTTCGGGATTACAATTGCCGGTTTATCACATTCCTGAAATTGACCACATGGAAAAGAACAGATATTGACAATTGAGAATATATCTCTGGAGTAACCATTTCTTCACCAATGTAATCAACGATACATAAATCGACGGTCTCTAGATCATTTACTGCAACTGGAACTTACATCATTTTGCATACAAGGCCTGACATTGCAAATATATTACAACTGCAACATATACCAAAAAATTTCGATTCTATACAGGTGCCAATTCAAATATATTACATTTTGCAGTAATATTCACATGAACAGGTGCCAATTGGGTAAGGTTACCACAGTTTTCACCCTTGGTGGGAACGTTGCAATCTGGCAAAGTGACAATGTAATGGTCTAATTGCTCTAATTGCTGAAACAATACTAGCTAATGTCTAATTGATCAGTACAACATCATGTTAGCATTCATTCAATATTCACATGAACAAGATCACAACCGAAATAGCTCACAATATCCTACACATTTTCCTCTAATTAGCAAATCCAACATAAATCTACACCATACATGTACACCAGTGACAAGGGAGGACAAGGAGCAAGGGCTGCAGCGAGCTATAACCTCCACGGGTCTGAGGGAAGAAGCGGCGAGGGGGAGCGATCTCCGAGCCAGCGCGGTCGGACGAGCTCCGGGAGGGCGGCGCTGGCTGGCGAGCTCGGGATGGCGGCGCGGTCAGCGTGCTCTGGGGCCGGCGTGATCGGGCGAGCCCGGGAGGCGGCGTCGTCGTGGGGCGAGCTCGGGGCGGCGGCGATCGGCGAGCTCGGGAGGGCTTCCGACGCCAAAGGCTCAGTGGCGGCGGTCTTGTGGCGTCAGGAGGAGGAAATGGGAGAAAATCGGGCGGGAGGAGCACCAAAGTGGGGAAGAAATGGCGGCAGTGAGGTTTATAGGTGCACCATCAGTCCCGGTTGGTGTATCCAACCAGGATTGATATCCACATCAGTACCAGTTGGATACACCAACCGGGAGTGATCATTCCACATCTGACTCAAGAAGGAAAACCTAGGAGCTATCAGTACCGGTTGGTGTATCCAACCGGTACTGATTAGATCACATCAGTGCTGGTTAAATATGTAACACCCCAGCATCTAGTATGCCTGAATGCTACCAAACATAGACTAAACAACATCTAAATACCACAAATTAACATAAATTACAGCAAAGGAGCAAATACTAAAACCGAAAATTTTGGCAGCATCTCCTTTGTTTCTCATGCTTCGAAGCAACAACAATAGTAAGACAAGATATAGCTTGGTAAATGACAACTAAAACAGCAATAACAATTGATATGGCAACACTTATATCAACAAACAGCGAATTCAACCATTTCACCAATTATAGTGAAGCAAAAGATGAACTTAAGCTCAAAACCAAGCCGAGCACCAAGTTTCATGGCACAAATATTATTATCATGTCTCCAAGTGATTAAACATAGACTATGAATGTGGAGCTACGTGTAGAAGTGTAGCTAAACCACTTTTCCCACATGTCGGTCTCAAAGTACCTAAAAACAACATAAAACACAAGCGTGAGTTCATCACTCATCAAGTATATTGCAATGGGCCAAAAAAAAACAATTCAATGTAACATCACTACATACCATGCTCAACTTCTTGGTCAAGTCATACTCTCATATTCAACATCATATTCATGTCTCAAAATCATTGTTCACATATCATCATCATCATGTATGCAATGCGATGCAATGCAATGCTCATATCTCCTGGAAGCTTATACCGGTATAGCTGAGTGCACACCCGTCGGTGTGCACCCTCTCCCCTCTTCCATCCCGTAGATGGAGGGTGCCTACTCCTCGCTTCCATTCACCACGTGGATGGAATCACGATGTAGGTCTTACTCAATGGCGTTCCGGACTAGTCATAACTTACTCACCGACCTTACCGGACTAGTTATGACTTTCTCACCGCCCTCGCCATGTCTCATGCCATGAATGCAAAGATGCCAACATCATAAAATAATTTGCACATTTACTTAAACCAATCATGGCATAGAATCATAATGGATCATTTTCATCATACCAATAGCAAGCATTAAAGCATGGCATGTTATCGCATCATAAATTCAATTTCAACTCATCAAAACTAGCGATCTACAACTCGCTACCCATTCCAATACACTTGCCTTAACCTCCGGCGACGGATTGATGAGAAGTAGTGGGCACTCCCGGGGTCACACCACCTGCACATAGGCATCACACACTCACAAACATGCCCACAAAACATTACACAACATTCATCTAACCCGACTTCGCACCCTACTTGCAAAGCCCAAAAACAGAGGCTCTGTCCCGCCGGGACAACAGAGTTCCAACGGCCATAACTTGAGTTCTAAGACTCCAAATCAATTAAACGAGCACATCCTCGCGTAGCTTAGGAAATTTCCCAACTTTTTATAAAATGTGGAAATTTCCCTAGGGGCAACAAGGGAGGTGGAGAGGGGAGGAGAGGGGTGGTGGCGCCATATGGGAAGATGGAGAGGAAGGGGAAGGGTGGAGGCGCATGGGGGGGCTAGGGGGTGGTGGCTAGGGTTGGGAGAAGGAGTTTGGGGCGCTCCAAGGGGTGGGGGCCAGATTTGGCTGCCCAAAAGTCCCCCCTGTAACACCCCAAAATTTTGCTTTCCTTGAATTCATGTGTGATTTGGCACTTTGATGAATTTTTGGAATTTTCTGGAGTTTATTTGGAATTATTTGGAATTTATTTGAATTTATTCCATTTTGAAATAATTAAAGAATTTAATTATGCAAATAAAATTTTGTTGGAAATATTTTATTTGAGTCCAAAATGATCCAAAGTATTTTCGTAATTTTTCCGAATTTTTCCGAAAGTCATTTGCTATTTTTAATGAATTAAATGAATTACTAGGAATTATTTTAAATATTAAATCGTTGGAAAATCAAACTCGGGTCAAGAATCGTTCATCCGATCGAGCCCGAGTCAGACTGTGTTCGAGTCCGACCCGAGCCACGGATCAATCGAACCCACTCCTAACTCCTAATCATCCCAACCGCTGGATCAAGATCCAACTACCAGATCCGCCGATCTCGACTCCGAGCCAGATCCGGCCCGATCCGATCGCGCTGCGGCGATCGGGGCGGAATCGCGCCACGTGGGCGGCTACATTACGCTGCTCTCCGCTGAAGTCCGAGCCGGACTCCCGTGAGAGGCGCCTGACCGACTAGGTTCCGCCACGAGCAGCACGCCTCCCGGCTATTTAATGCCCGGATCGCACTCGAGGATCGCCATCCCACGCCGGTCCCAAACCTAGCTCACGCCGCTAGGATCCCCACCGCCTCGCTGCTATTGCTCGCCGGAGTTGGTAAAGCACTCGCCGCGGTTTCGCTGCTTCCGCCACCGGCCCGCCATCCTCCGCCGACGTTGACCTCGTGCATCCAGATCCCTTGCTAAGGCGCACCTGCCTACCATCCACTTCGCTCACGAGCGCCCGTTAGGCATGGTCATCGTCATCGACTCCTGTATAGAGAAGTATTCCTGATGGATTAAATAGATCATTGCAAGTAAATAATATGTTGAATTGGATTCCTTCGGTTGATAAAATAGTATCAAATGAGAATCAAAGTTAGTTGGATTAACAGATTGATTAAGAAATAGATGATTATGGAAATATAGATATGTGATATTCATTTATTGAGAATTTTGAATAATCCATTATATTTGGTGGTTTAGTAAACGATAATATTACATATTCTTGGTTGATTAAAATAGATTATTTAGAGGTGATAATGTGAAGGATTAATTATATGATATTATGAAGTATTATCTGGATTGTATTCTAGATGATTAGAGATGATATTGTGAAGTATTCTCGTGGTATCGTAGATGATTCTGTGAAATATTCTTAGTGGATGATAAGATTGATCACCGTATGAATGATGGATAAATCAATAATACAAGTTATAGTTCATGGGAAGTATTTCATATACATACATGATTGTGGTTTAATATGATTTTGGAGTTATGATGGTACCATGGTGTACTTACTACTTGTTGGATACTATGTTGAATTGAATTATTCATATGATTATAAAAATTATGGCAATATAAGGATTATTGGAGATTACAAAGTTGATTATAAGGATTGTAACCAAACCCTGAGATTTGTATTTTATAAAATAAACTATTGGTGGAGTAGAATAGTTTGGTAGAAATGCTTAGACTCCCAATCGGTCAGTATGCACCTATGGGTGGGAATTTCTTATAACTCTTGAAAACTTGTGTTGGAAATTATAGGTAAAAAGTATTGCGTTGGTTTACAAAATAAAATAAAATAAAATGATTTAGACTTGGGTGGAATGGTTTGTCTCAAGGGGTGCGGATAGAGCACTGGGTCCTAGTTTGTGATAGTACCGCCCCAAGTCAATTAAGGACCATTAACTTTATGATTGTCTCCATTCTGAGCCTTATCAGTACAACCACATGTCTATAATGGTACACCCGGTGAATAATTTGTAGAAACCTTACCTTAGACTCACCAGATGGTGGAATGTGAGTGCCGAGATAGAGGCAAGACTATTTTTCTTACACAAACAAGAGGGGCTTCAGACTGGTGGATAGAACCCTCAACAAATGGTGAAACCTCAATGGTGGGTCGGGTTAGGCGATACATTGTAAGGCCTTGTCATGATATCTCAAGCACACCTAAGGAAGTGTGTTAATAGTACTTGGCATCAAGAGAATATCATGTCTTGTTGGTAAAGTTGTACACCTCTCAGAGTTTAAACTATTCAATAGCCGTGGTTTACGGTCAAGGGCAAAGCGAAGAATGCTTTCATCTTGTAGACTTTATTTATTTGTTTTAAAACTCCACGATTTGGGATCCAGGAGTGGTTAGAACTCGTGTGTGTTTAGCGGCTAGAGCCAGTAGGTGGATTGAACCTTCTTTTGTGAACCATGACAGATGAGCCATGTGGATGGATTGAACTCGATCCTTTTGAGATGTGGCGATAGAGCTCAGATAATTGGTGATTGGTGGCTAGAACCATCACTAAAGTTATTAATAATTTCAACTCAGTACAAATAATTGTTAAAATGGCTTTGTGAAAATATTACATGTAAATTTTTTGAAAGTGTTGCTTTGCGCAAAAGAACCATATTAAGCCATATTTGGATAGCTGTAACACCCCAAAATTTTGCTTTCCTTGCATTCATGTGTGATTTGGCACTTTGATGAATTTTTGGAATTTTCTGGAGTTTATTTGGAATTATTTGGAATTTATTTGAATTTATTCCATTTTGAAATAATTAAAGAATTTAATTATGCAAATAAAATTTTGTTGAAATATTTTATTTGAGTCCAAAATGATCCAGTATTTTCCGTAATTTTTCTTCGAATTTTTCTCGAGTCATTTGCTATTTTTAATGAATTAAATGAATTACTAGGAATTATTTTAAATATTAAATCGCTGGAAAATCAAACTCGGTCAAGTGCATCGTTCATCCGACCGAGCCCGAAGCCGACTTCAGGTTCGAGTCCGACCCGAGCCACGTGACTCGACCGAACCCACTCCTAACTCCTAATCAATCCCAACCGGCTTGATCAAGATCCAACGGCCGAGATCCGCCGACTCGACTCCGAGCAGATCCGCCCGGATCCGACGCGCTACCGCGGCGATCGGGGCCGTGATCGCGCGCACGTGGACGGGGCCATGACAGGCTTGCCTCCGCCGAGTCAGCCGACTCGCCGGTGAGAGCTGGCGGACCGATTAGGTTCCGCCGAGCACGCCCCGGCTATTTAATGCCCTGATCGCACCTCGAGGATCGCCATCCCACGCCGTCCTGAAACCCTAGCTCACGCCGCTAGGATCCCCACCGTCCTCGGCCGCTATTGCTCGGCGAGTTGGTAGCACTCGCCGCGATTTCGCGGGCCGCTCGCCACCGTCCGCCATCCTCCGGCCGACGTTGACCCAGATCGCATCCTCTTAGCTAAGGCGCACCTGCGTTTACTATCCACTTCGGAGAGCGCTGGGCCAGCATTGGCGGTTATCACATCAGCCCGCCGCCGCGAAGCCG
This sequence comes from Rhipidocladum racemiflorum, assembly GCA_036346355.1. Taxonomy (NCBI): domain Eukaryota; kingdom Viridiplantae; phylum Streptophyta; class Magnoliopsida; order Poales; family Poaceae; genus Rhipidocladum; species Rhipidocladum racemiflorum. The sequence goes on along the minus strand of CM070575.1, from coordinate 32,856,634 downwards.
CCAAGACGCCATTGCCGCCGCTCGAAAGATCTCATCTCGGGTCCGATCAAGATCGCACGATTCAGATCTTGCCAGTATCGCACGGTGAGGTTTCGTTACGATCCTCTAGATTCAATCTCAACCATTGGATCTAAATCCAACGGTTCAGGGATTAACTGCTTCACCCAAACGCCAGTAACACGAGATTCAATGGGCCGTTGATTTTCAAATCAACGGCTCTAGATCTAGCCACGTGGCCGTAAGGCCAACCGCCATGGCCAGTCGGCCACAGATGAGAACGCGTTCGACATCGGGCTGATGTCACGCCGCCCGGGCCAACCGGGCACCATGACGCCACGATGACGTCATGGCGGGTTCGCTGTCGCCACTGTTCGAAGCAGGCCGACGCCAAGAATGACGCTACCCGAGTGGACCCATGTCGGAGTCTTCGTGGAGCCGTGGACCGAGTCCACCGTGGACCCGGAGCCGAAGGCGTGGACCAAGTCCATGGGCCGACGCCAGCCGACCAATCGAGCCGACACGCGTCCATGCCGACGCAATAATTAATTTCCAAAAGAAAATGATTTATTAATTGAAATATTGATTCAAAATTTAGATTCAAACTTCAAACGCTTATAACTTTCAAGCTTTCAACTCGATTTGAGTGATTCAAATTTCTAAATTTGTATAAAATTGAGATCTACCTAAATATAAATTTTATTTAATTTTTGGACTAAAGTTTTTCTCTGAAATATTATTTAATTGATTATTTAAACTTTAATAAATCATAACTTTTAAGTGCTTTTAACTCCAAATTTGATTTATTCAGCTTCTAAAAATCCGTAAAATTATGTTCTCTCTGTTTATGGATTTTATTTGGAGTTTTGGGATCTTTTTTTGCCTAGTGTTTATTTGTGTATTTGCTATTTGCACGCTTTACGAGTAGACGTTGAAGTGCCGGAAGGATTCGAAGGAGAAGTGTTGACTCAGGATCCAACTCAAGACCAAGAACAAGTACTTTTTGAAGGCAAGTTGTGCTTTGACCATATTGATCCTATTTCGAAAATCTATTTTGATTTAAACTATTGCATGCTAGTTCAATTAGAAAGATACTTTGTTTAAACATGGGGGTTAGATAAATACCAATTTGCTATATGACACCTTGATTACTTAAGTATGTGCCATGACCCTTTGTCACCCTAGTTGTGGTTTACTAGTTGGACATTATTAAATTGCCAACATGGGTTTAGACCGTTGTAGTATCGCTTAGACCTGCTTACGTGCTCATGACATGATTTTGGACAATCAAATGCTAATATGGACTTAATGATATATTGAACCTGTTTTGGAAAAGTATCATGTGATGTTGATGGCACGTGGTGCATGGTAATCAATCGGGGTTTGATAAAACAGCTTCGGCCGGGGGCATGTGGCAAGAGTAATCAGTGGGCCAGTTGTGGCATTGGGAGTGTTGATTTGGTTTTTCTCGTAGTCTTGCCCTGGTCACTCTAAGGACTTAACCTTGCAAGCCTTGAACTGGGTCATACTTGCAACCACATGGCCGGAATGGGACGGCCCTAGTTGACTAAGTCGCCAAGGACTCACTTGTGGAGCCTCAGGGTGTCGGCTTACACCGCTTTGTGTGATTGCACGGGGGAGCGATCGTGGCGTGGCCAGTACCCATCTAACGGTGTGTTGGTCCCATACTCGCCTTGGCTAAGGGAAGGGATGGTGTAGAGCGTCTACGAGAGGACCACTGTGTTGTTTGAGGCTTCCGAAAGGCTTTGTTACTGAACTCGCCTTTGTGGTGTTTGACTCAGTATCTTGTGGGTAAAGTGCATAACCTCTGCAGAGTGTAGAATCTATTTGAATAGCCGAGTCCACGTGCATCTTTGACAATGCTCGGGAATTACAAATAAGGGTAGACTTTCCAAAATAACTTGGTTTTGAAAAGATGGGTTGGTTTAACAAGGAAGATGATGGAATTATGGTTTAGGATGGGAAAAATGTTTGTTAAACTTCTTAAAAAGTTATTTATGCTTTACTCATTTCTACTGCTTTCGAATCTACTTATATTACTTTTCAAATGCTGTTTACTGCAAAAATACCTTGTGCTATTCCTTTGTACCAAGCCATGCATATAGTCTATTAGCTTGCATTCATTGCATGACTTGTTGAGTACCAAGTACTCACCCTTGCCTCAACACAATACCAGTTGAAGAGGAGACTACACTGCACGGAGGAGGAGTTCCAAGAGGACCCGTCTACTTAGGATGCGAGCTCACCGCTGCCTGTGGTATAATCGGATGGCGCCACTAAGTTTATTTGATTTTTCCGCCGTTATTTCTCTTTAAAGTTTCGCTTGCAAGGCATATATTTGTAACTTGGCCATAAGGTCGAGTAACCCTTTGATTATTTAAATAAAGTACTTTGATAGTATCGATGGTATGATTGTGATATATACCGATGTTAAGAGATTGTGTGCACTAGCGCGTTCTGGACTAGTGCCGAATACACAGAGGGTCCGGATTTGCAAATTCGGGTCCCGACAGAGGTGGTATCGAGCCATACTTGACTGTAGGCTCAACCCTAAGCTAGAATGGTCGAGTGAGGATAAAACCTATTTTCTAAAAGCTAAAAGTTTGTCAAGATAAGAAATGACCTCTCAACTTATCCCCTTCTCTCTTCTTGTCTCTTGCTGAAATTATCCCTTACCTTGTCACAATTTAAAATTCCCGAGTTCTTACGTAAAGCACTCTTGTGACAGATGGAGGGAAGAGTTCAACTACGTTGATCTCGGGAGTTGGTCACGCCATGAACTTTGGCATATGCTGAGCACTCTGAGATTTTGAGAAGCCCCAATACCAAGTGGAAGTGATCGACAAGCCGGGATTGATCAAGGCTTGTGACGTGAGGATTGAGGTACTGCTAGGAAAAAGGGCCTGTGCAATCGCTCGATACACAGACCGCCAGGAGATCTACAATGCGTATGGGTATCCAAGAAGTATCACGACGAGCAATGCGCACATTACCCGCATTCACGCCAGAGAATTGGAGAGCACGGTGTTCGCTATCATCCGCGAGCCGATAACCTTCTCGACGGAGATTCAGGATGAGGATGCCACTGCTATACGCTTGGCACGATTTGTCGCCGCCAGAGGATGTACTAGATAATACAAGCAAGGAGCTACGAAGGCCCTTGCAAGGAGATCACGACAGAGAAGAACAGATGGCGGAAGCTCAAGAGTATGTGGCACACCTTCTACGAAGGATTGACGAGTTGGAGATGACTTTGTAATGGACCAGACTCCAGAGCTGCAAGATTGAGCTTACACGAGCCAGATCCAGAGGAGTCGATCTCGATGAGGACACCGCTTCGCCGGGATTACCACACAGAGAGGACCAGCTTGTCGACATGGCGATCAAGCTACTGGCGCTAGGCACAGCACCCGCATCCAAAGCCGTGGAGTGTTTTCGATGAGTGAGCATAGGTTCTATAGTGAGACTCTTCACGAGTCGAGTCATAGAGTAAAGAGTCACCCTTTAGGCGTTAGACTCGTGAGTTAGTCTGATTTGGATTTGCTTTGTTTGCTTTGAGTGTGCGTGTGTTGCAAGGCCCTTAGGCATTGTAAGCAGCCATACCAAGTTATTAATAATAAAGTTGGACCTTAAGGCTACACCTTTTGCCCCGCATAAGTTCCATATTACTTGTCTATTCTTGTTTCTCTCATCTCTAAACCTAGAGCAAATCAACAGATGGTGAACACCCGTGGAAACTTGGGAAGCAATGGGAGTGGATCTCGCCAATAGAAAACCCCAATGATGGAGCACCAAAGACCACCCGTTGATATGCGAGTTTTGGAGCCTTTCTGCCTGCACTCGGGCCTGATGCATGCTATGATGCAACAAATGCAAAGACGCCATCGCCGTGCCACCTTTGCTAATCAAGTTAATCACGCCAATACAAAGGTGCCGAGTTCATGAGAACTCACCCACCCACTTTCTTCTGGGAATGCCAATCCATTGGAGGCCGATGATTGGTTAAGATCAATTGAGAGGAAGCTACACATAGCTCAATGCATAGGAATGAGAAGGTACTTTTACGCTTCTCATCACTGGAAGGAACATTAATGGTGGGAGAACTTCAGGCTACGAGGAGAACCCTCAAGATATCACTTGGGGAAGAGTTCACAACAGATTCGACAAGATATCACGTGCTGAAGGAATCATGGACCTTAAGAAGGAGGAGTTCAGAGCATCGAAGCAAGGTAATCACCAAAGGGTTTACTACGAACAAGTTCACTCCAGCTAGCACGCTACGCACCGAGGATGTTGACGGATAAATCCAGATACCTCGCTTTTATGAAGGGACTTAACTCAGATTGCAAGTAGGGCTGATCACCCACACCTTCCAGATTTCCAAGAATTGGTGAATAAGGCGCTTATTCTTGAGGACAAGCGCAAGGAACTGGATGAGAACAGAAGCGCAGGATGCAACAAAGAAGGATCACGCCAGTGAACGCAAATACGCTGAGAGTTGCACCAAATCAATTCTTGATTCCAACCACGAGTAATGCAACGAGGACACCATCCTCAAAGGCACCAAGACTCGCCAATCGGGAACTACCAAACCTCACTTCGCTAGAAACACTACCCCAGAGCGATCAAGCAAGGAACAAGGAGACGCTACAATCGGCAACGAGCCAGACACTTTGCCAACAGCTTGTCCAAAGAAGACAGCAGAGCGACCCTGGCTTCGCTTCAATCTAGGAACCACCTCAGCTAGGACGCCCGACAGGAGCCACACCCCGCATCGTGGTGAGAGGCCGAGTCAACCATGTCACCGCAGTATGCACTGCGAATGCTACGCCGTCAGACCGGGTAAGTTACTAAGTTAACTCAAGCACTGCACGCTTTTGTTTGACTCGAGCTTAGATTCGCTTTGTTTCGCAAGGCTTTGCTGCTAGAAATGACTTGAGAATTGCAAGATCAAGTGCATGCTTTTAGTTCAAACTCCTGGTTCAACTCCGAACGGAAGTAGGATGTTCCGGGTGAGAATACTAATAGATGGAATAGAGTTCCTAGCAAACCTTATAATTTTGGAGACCTGCACCTTAGATGTTATATTGGGAATGGATTGGTTATCCAAGCACAAGGTCAGTATTGGATTGTGGACGAAGCTGACTATCTCCGTTGAGAGCCCGTGTGGGAAGAAAGTGGAATTTCAAGCCACTGCAGCTTAGAGATGGACATTGATGGTTAAGCACCCAAGGCAATCAGCATAGAGGATGTCCCAAAGAGTGAATGAGTACCCGATGTTTTCCCGAAGATCTACCTCGTATGCCGCCGCACAGGGGACATAGAGTTTGTGATAGAGCTTGTACTCGGTACAAGACCGAGCAGCAAAGAGACCTTATCGGATGTCTAATGAGGAGTTGGTAGAAATGAAGAAACAGCTAGAGGAGTTAATGGAGAAAGGATTTATCAGACCAAGTTCGCCACCGTGGGGAGCACCGCTTTTGTTTGTCAAGAAGAAGGACGGGAGTTTCAGGATGTGCATTGACTACGTGCACTCAATGAAGTCACCGAAGAATAAGTATCCGCTACCCGTGATTGATGATTTGTTTGATCAGCTAAGAGGAGCCGAGTTTTCTCAAGATTGATCTCGAGATCTGGATACCATCGCTTGAAGATCCGATCGTAAGATATTCAAGATCGCATTCTCGTCAAGATATGGACATTACGAGTTTACAAGCTATGTCCTTTGGGCCGATTTAATGCGCCAAATTATTTCATGAATATGATGAATAAGGTGTTCATGGAATATTTGGACAAGTTTGTCGTCGTGTTCATAGACGATATCCTAATCTACTCCAAGACAGTAGGATGAACATGCTTAACACTTAAGGCGAGTTTTGGAAAAAGCCGAGGGAAACGACAACTTTTCGCCAAGTTCAGCAAGTGTGATTTTTGGAAGGACAAGGTGGAGTTTCTGGACATGTAATGAGAGAGGAGTCAGAGAGATCCAAGCAAAGTAGAAGCTGTGTTACATTGGGAACAAACCAAGATCAGTGGACCCGAGACCAGTTCGGAGTTTCCTTGAATGGCAGGATACTACCGCTGCTTTCATCGAAGGCTTTTCGACAATCGCGAAACCTCTTACGCAATCAAGAAGGAAAAGAAGTTTGCATGGACGCCGAATGTGAGAAAGGATTTGGGAGCGAAGAAGCGATGACGCCAAGAGTGTTAGTTCTACTCTGGATGTTGCTCAAAGCTTCGATATTTATTGTGACGCATCGCGCCAAGGACTTGATGTGTCTTGGCCGATGCGAACGGAAAGGTCGCCGCTTATGCATCAAGGCGATTGAGGCCGCATGAGGAAAATTATCCGACACATGACCTAGAGTTAGCCGTAGTGCATGCCTTGAAGATATGGCGTCACTATCGATTGGAAACAGATGTGAAGTATATACGGATCATAAGAGTTTTAAGTACATATTCACCCAGTCACTGAATATGAGGCAAAGGAGGTGGCTAGAGTTGATCAAGGACTACAATGTCGGAATCCATTACCATCCTGAAGGCCAACGAGTAGCCGATGCCCTGAGTCGGAAAAGTCATACCGTGAGTACGTTGCTAGCCACAAGTCAGGATGAGTTATGTGAGGATTTTCAAAAGATGAAGATTGAGGTTGTACCTAGCGGATTCTTGGCCGCATTGGAAGTAAAGCCTACTTTAGAGGACCAGATCCGAGAAGGACAGAAGGATGATGACAAGATCCGTAGGATTAAGTCCAAAAAGGAGGAAGGCAAGGCAGAGGACTTCAAGTTGGATAAGCAAGGCACGTTGTGGATGAAGGATCGCATTTGTGTGCCTAACAAAAGGAGTTAAAGCAACTGATTCGAAGAAGCCCATGACTCAAGTACTCAATCCATCTGAAGCGCCAAGATGTATCAGATCTCAAGGAGAGATTCTGGTGGCCGGGTATGAAACGTGAAGTTGCGCAGCATGTTGCATTGTGCGACGATGCCGTAGAGTCAAGGCAATGCATCGTGAGACCAGCAGATTGCTACAATCGAAAATACCTCGAGTGGAAGTGGGAGGAAATCGGAATGGATTTCATTATTGGTTTGCGAGGACTCAAGGAGGTTATGACTCCATATGGGTTATAGTGGATCGCTTGATAAAGTAGCCCATTTTATCCCCGTGAAGACCACTTACTCTGAGATAAATTAGCAGAGTTGTACATGATCAGATCGCTTTGTTTGCACGGAGTGCCAAAGAGGATTGTATCGGACGAGGTACCCAATTTACCTCAAGGTTTTGGAATAAGTTGCATGAAGCCATGGGAACCCGCTTTGAACTTCAAGATACCTTATCATCCATGAGGCGGATGGGGCAGACCAAAGAGTCAACCAGATTCGGAGGATATGTTGAGAGCTTGTGCATTGGCTTATGCTACCTCTTGGGATAAGAGTTTGCCGTATGCCGAGTTCAGTTACAACAATAGCTATCAAAGTTAGTTTACGATGTCACCTTTGAGGCATCAGATGGTCGACTGTCGACGCCATTGAATTGAATGAGACTGGCGAGCTGTCTTTGGGCCTGATATTCTTCAAGAGGTCAAGAGCAGATCGCTATGATTAGGGAATGGTTGAAGATAGCCCAATCTCGACAAAAGAGTTAGGCCGACAATCGCCGCGAGATTTGAGTTTTGAACCGTAAGACTTTGTATACCTGAAGTTACGCCTCAGGGAGTTAAGAGGTTCCATGCCAAAGGAAACTTGCACCCTGTTATGTTGGACCATTTAAGATTTTGAGTCACAGAGGCGAAGTTGCTTATCACCGGAGTTGCCACGATCGTTAGCGAGAGTACATGATGTATTCCATGTGTCCTAGCTTGAAGAAGTGTCTTCGAAGTTAGGAGGAACAGACACTGATAGGAATCAATTGAGTTGCAAGAGGACTTGACTTATAAGGAGTATCCCGTGAGGATTCTAGACACAATGGATCGAGAAACTAGAAACAAGTCAACTCGCTTCGTAGAGTTCAAAGGGAGCAACCATGCGAGAGCGACTTAGGGAGCGCGAAGAGGATTTGAAGAAAGAATTTCCAAACCTATTCCTTTAGTGAGCCCCGAATCTAGGGACGAGATTCTATTAAGGGGGAGGTTTGTAACACCCCAAAATTTTGCTTTCCTTGAATTCATGTGTGATTTGGCACTTTGATGAATTTTTGGAATTTTCTCGAGTTTATTTGGAATTATTTGGAATTTATTTGAATTTATTCCATTTTGAAATAATTAAAGAATTTAATTATGCAAATAAAATTTTGTTGGAAATATTTTATTTGAGTCCAAAATGATCAAAGTATTTTCGAGAATTTTTACGGAATTTTTCTAGTCATTTGCTATTTTTAATGAATTAAATGAATTACTAGGAATTATTTTAAATATTAAATCGTTGGAAAATCAAACTCGGCTGGCATCGTTTCATCCGACCGAGCCCGAAAGTCGACTCGTGTTCGAAAGTCCGAGGCAGAAACCACGTGACTCGACCGAACATCCACTCCTAACCCTAATCAATCCCAACCGTTGGATCAAGATCCAACTACCGAGATCCGCCGACTTCGACCCGAGCCAGATCCGGCCCGGATCCGATCGCGCCCGGCGATCGGGGCCGCTTGATCGCGCTTCACGGACGGCCGCGGGCGCTGCTCGCCGAGTCCGAGCCGGACTCGCCGAGAAATCGCCTTGGACTGACCAGGGTTCCGCCTCTGAGCACGCCTCCCGGGCTATTTAATGCCGGATCGCACTCGAGGATCGCCATCCCACGCCGTCAAACCCTAGCTCACGCCACTAGGATCCCCACCGTCCTCGCTATTGCTCGCCGGAGTTGGTAAAGCACTCCGCCGTGCTGCTACGCTTCGCCACGTCGCCATCCTCCGCCGACGTTGACTTAGATCCAGATCCCTTGCGTCCAAGGCGCACTCAGTTACCATCCACTTCCGCCACGGGAGGGGCTCCTGCGGCGCGTTAAGGCGTGTCATCGCTATCGCCCGGCCGCCGTAAACCGCGCCGACGCCATTGCCGTCGCTCGAAGCCATCTCACCTGTCCGATCAAGATCGCGACGATCCGAGATCTTGCCACGTCATCGACGGTGAGGTTTCAAATTTATCTCTAGATCCAATCTCAACCATTGGATCTAAATCCAATCTGTCCCAGATTAACCTGCTTCACCCCAAACGCGTAACACCAGATCAATCCGGGCCGTTGATTTTCAAATCAACGGCCTAGATTCAGCCACGCGGGCCGTAAGGCCAACGCGATCATACACGGCCAAGCAAGATGAGAACGTGCCGACATCGGCCCGCATGTCACCGCCCAGCTAATCGCGCACCATGACGTCGATGACGCCATGGCGGGCCCGCTGTCGCCAGGGCCCCAAAGAAGCAGCCGACGCCAAAGAATGACGCGTCACCCGAGTGGACCCACATGTCGGGCCTCTCGTGGGAGCCGTGGACTGAAGTCCACCGTGGACTCCGAGCCGAGCGTGACCAAGTCCATGGATTGCCGACGCCAGCCAGCCAATCAGAGCCGACACGTGTCCATGCCGACGCAATAATTAATTTCCGAAAAAGAAAAATGATTTATTAATTCGAAATATTGATTCAAAATTTAGATTCAAACTTCAAACGCTTATAACTTTTCGCTTTCAACTCCGATTTGAGTGATTCAAATTTCTAAATTTGTATAAAATTGAGATCTACCTAAATATAAATTTTATTTAATTTTTGGACTAAAGTTTTTCTCTGAAATATTATTTAATTGATTATTTAAACTTTAATAAATAATAACTTTTATGCTTTTTTAACTCCAAATTTGACGATTCCAGTTTCTAAAATCCAGTAAAATTATGTTCTCTCTGTTTATGGATTTTATTTGGAGTTTTGGGGATCTTTTTTGCCTAGTGTTTATTTGTGTATTTGCTATTTGCACGCTTTACTTAGTAGACGTTGAAGTGCCTAAGGATTCAAGGAGAAGTATTGACTCAGGATCCAACTCAAGACCAAGAACAAGTACTTTTTGAAGGCAAGTTGTGCTTTGACCATGTTGATCCTATTTCGAAAATCTATTTTGATTTAAACTATTGCATGCTAGTTCAATTAGAAAGATACTTTGTTTAAACATGGGGGTTAGATAAATACCAATTTGCTATATGACACCTTGATTACTTAAGTATGTGCCATGACCCTTTGTCACCCTAGTTGTGGTTTACTAGTTGGACATTATTAAATTGCCAACATGGGTTTAGACCGTTGTAGTATGCTGCTTAGACCTGCTACGTGCTCATGACATGATTTTGGACAATCAAATGCTAATATGGACTTAATGATATATTGAACCTGTTTGGAAAAGTATCATGTGATGTTGACGGCACGTGGTGCATGGTAATCAACTAGGGTTTGATAAACGCTTTCGACCGGGCATGTGGCAAGAGTAATCGTGGGCCGGCCATTGGCATTGGGAGTGTTGATTTGGTTTTTCGTAGTCTTGCTCCTGGTCCTCTAAGGACTTAACCTTGCAAGCCTTTGAACTGGTCATACTTGCAACCACATGGTGGAATGGGACGGCCCTAGTTGACTAAGTCGCTAAGGACTCACTTGTGGAGCCTCAGTGGTGTCGATTACACCGCTTGTGTGATTGTACGGAGCGATCGTATCGTGGCTGTGTACCCATCTAACGGTGTGTTGGTCCCATACTTCGCCTTTGGCTAAGGGAAGGATGGTGTAGAGCACGCACTGGAGAGGACCAATGTGTTGTTTGAGGCTTCCAAAGGCTTTATTACTGAACTCGCCTTTGTGGTGTTTTGTATCTTGTGGGTAAAGTGCATAACCTCTGCAGAGTGTAGAATCTATTTGAATAGCCGAGTCCACTCTTGATCGACAATGCTCGGAATTACAAATAAGGGGTAGACTTTCTCAAAATAACTTGGTTTTGAAAAGATGGGTTGGTTTAACAAGGAAGATGATGGAATTATGGTTTAGGATGGGAAAAATGTTTGTTAAACTTCTTAAAAAGTTATTTATGCTTTACTCATTTCTACTGCTTTCGAATCTACTTATATTACTTTTCAAATGTTCTCAAAAAATACCTTGTGCTATTCCTTTGTACCAAGCCATGCATATAGTCTATTAGCTTGCATTCTCGTGGCATGACTTCTGAGTACCAAGTACTCACCCTTGCCTCAACACAATACCAGCTTGAAGAGGAGACTACGCCAGCTTTCGGAGGAGGAGTTCCAAGAGGACCCGCTCTACTTAGGGGATGCGAGCCCTGGGCCATTGCCTGTGGAGACATCGGATGGCGCCACAAGTTTATTTGATTTTCCGCTGCTGTTATTTCTTCTTTTTTAAAGTTTCGCCTTGCAAGGCATATATTTGTAACTTGGCCATAAGGTCGAGTAACCCTTTGATTATTTAAATAAAGTACTTTGATAGTATCGTATGGTATGATTGTGATATATACCGATGTTAAGACTGTGTGCACTAGCGCGTTCCTGGACTAGTGCTGAATACACAGAGGGTCCGGATTTGCAAATTCGGGGTCCCGACACCCCCCTTGGGCCCAAACCCTTCCACCAGAGGCCCAACTCAACCCCCAAAGCCCAAAGTCCCCTGGAGAGGCCCAAACACCCGAAAACGGCCCAAAAACACGCTATAAACGGCATAACGTAAAGTTTTAACCTCTATTTTCACATTTTATAAAGTTTTTGACCTCAACATTCACATTTTATAAAGTTTTTGACCTCCATTTTCACATTTTATAAAAAGTTGGGAAATTTCCTAAGCTACGCGAGGATGTTCTCGTTTAATTGATTTGGAGTCTTAGAACTCAAGTTATGGCCGTTGGAAGTCTGCTGTCCCGGCGGGACAGAGCCTCTGTTTTTGGGCTTTGCAAGTAGGGTGCGAAGTCGGGTTAGATGAATGTTGTGTAATGTTTTGTGGGCATGTTTGTGAGTGTGTGATGCCTATGTGCAGGTGGTGTGACCCCGGGAGTGCCCACTACTTCTCATCAATCCGTCGCCGGAGGTTAAGGCAAGTGTATTGGAATGGGTAGCGAGTTGTAGATCGCTAGTTTTGATGAGTTGAAATTGAATTTATGATGCGATAGCATGCCATGCTTTAATGCTTGCTATTGGTATGATGAAAATGATCCATTATGATTCTATGCCATGATTGGTTTAAGTAAATGTGCAAATTATTTTATGATGTTGGCATCTTTGCATTCATGGCATGAGACATGGCGAGGGCGGTGAGAAAGTCATAACTAGTCCGGTAAGGTCGGTGAGTAAGTTATGACTAGTCCGGAACGCCATTGAGTAAGACCTACATCGTGATTCCATCCACGTGGTGAATGGAAGCGAGGAGTAGGCACCCTCCATCTACGGATGGAAGAGGGGAGAGGGTGCACGCCGACGGGTGTGCACTCAGCTATACCGGTATAAGCTTCCAGGAGATATGAGCATTGCATTGCATCGCATTGCATACATGATGATGATGATATGTGAACAATGATTTTGAGACATGAATATGATGTTGAATATGAGATTATGACTTGACCAAGAAGTTGAGCATGGTATGTAGTGATGTTACATTGAATTGTTTTTTTTTTTGACCCATTGCAAAATACTTGCTGAGTGATGAACTCACGCTTGTGTTTTATGTTGTTTTTAGGTACTTTGAGACCGGCATGCGGGAAAAGGGGTTTAGCTACACTTCTACATGTAGCTCCACATTCATAGTCTATGTTTAATCACTTGGAGACATGATAATAAGATTTGTGCCATGAAACTTGGTGCTCGGCTTGGTTTTGAGCTCAAGTTCATCTTTTGCTTCACTATAATTGGTGAAATGGTTGAATTCGCTGTTTGTAGATATAAGTGTTGCCATATCAATTGTTATTGCTGTTTTAGTTGTCATTTACCAAGTTATATCTTGTCTTACTGTTATTGTTGCTTCGAAGCATGAGAAACAAAGGAGATGCTGCCGAAATTTTCGGTTTTAGCATTTGCTCCTTTGCAGTAATTTATATTAATTTGTGGTATTTAGATGTTGTTTAGTCTATGTTTGGTAGCATTCAGGCATACTAGATGCTGGGGTGTTACAAAATACACCAACCGGTACTGATTAGAATTAAATTCAAAGTCTCTTTAGAATAAAATGATAGAAAATTCAATTTTTGCTTCTTTGCTTAATAAAAAATAATAAATTATACTTATTCCACACTAAAATGATTTTAAAAAATAAAATAAGATTACTAGTCATTTATAAATTCCTTTTATAGTTTCTACAATTCAACAATAATATTGAAAATCTATATATTCTTTAGAAAATTAGTTTATAAATTAAAAATATAAAAATAAAATAAGGTCATTAATATAAATTAAAAATATAAAAAATATAGTAATTTTTGCACTCTTATAATTCCAATGCAAATTTTCACCTTGTTACATAAATTCAATTATTGCTTCTTTGCTTAATAAATAATAATAAATCATTATTATTCCACACTAAAATTATTTACAAAAAATAAAATAAGGTTATTAATACACAACTAGTATGTTAGTAGTCTATTACACGAAAAGAAGGCAAAGTGATCCATTCACAATAGACAATTTAGTAGCATGGGAACACAGTAGACAAGATTTAACATGAAAAAAGAAAACTAAGCATCCATCAGTGATAGACTATAACTTGTAACAACGGACTATACAACAAGGTTGGACTTATTTGCTAACATACTTTGTTTTTACAAGCGATCCCTCATTATGGTCGCGGCGTACGTTAGGAGAGTCCTCTGTATCATTCAGGTCACTAATGTCTACGTCCACTGTAAAAGGAGGCAGCTCGTCGAATTGATTATACTCTTCTCTCTTCTTCGTCCGTGACGCCCTCAACTCCGACAATCCTTCTTTTACCTGAAAGAACCACGTGGCACCTTGGTTGATCGCTACTACTAGTCTTCTCATTCTGATTTATGTTTTCGGTACATTTGTCATGCTGCCTCTTCCTTTTAGTAGGCTTGTCCTTCTGCTTTTACATTTCTTGTCATTCATGTCCATCACATAGAATACTTGTGTCACATCATTAGCGAGCACGAATGGTTCATCCCTATAGGCCACTTGCTTGAGGTCCACAATTGTCATACCGTACTCATCGATCTCCACGGCTGCCAGTTTGACCCATTGGCACCAAAACAGAGGGACTTTCAAAGGTCCGTACTTGAGCTCCCAAATCTCCTGTATGAAACCATAATAGGTATCCATCTTTCCATTTTTGTCCAAGGCATCTATACGGACGCCGCTGTTTTGGTTGGTGCTCTTGCTATCCTGGGCTGTTGTGTAAAATGTGTACCCATTTATCTCATACCCTTGGAATGATACGACTGTTGTGGATGGCCCCCGAGCCAAGAGTTTCAACTGTTCATCATCTGTCTGGTTGCCCAACAGTTGCTTTTGTAACCAACCGACGAAATGATCCATTTGCTCAATTGCGATCCACTTATCTGACTTCTCTGGGTATTGGGCGCGTAGACTCATCTCGTAATCATACATATATGGAGCCACTACAGTTGCTTGTTTCAATACTGTGAAATGTGCTTGTTTAAATGAAAGTAGATCATCGCTATAGGATTCTTTTCTCCCTAAAGTCCCTTTTCCCCGTAGCCTCCCCTCATGGCGTGATACAGAACGCATGTCGGATTCAGATCATCAATGTAATTAACACAAAACTCGATCACCTCCTCTGTGCCGACACCTGCGCAATGCAGTATACAGGCGAGACCGGTTACGAACATACTTCTTTAGGATGCCCATGTACCTCTCGAAAGGGAACATATTGTGGAGGAACACAGGTCCGAGAATTTGTATCTCTTTAACAATGTGGACCATGAGATGGACCATAATATCAAAGAATGATGGAGGGAAGATCATCTCAAGGCTAACCAGACTATTGACCATGTCATCATGCAGATTAGATAACTTATTCGGCTCGATGACCTTCTGGGACACCGCGTTGAAGAACGAGCACAACTTTATTATTGTCCCTCGTACCCAGTCCGGCAGAATACCTCGCACCGCCACTGGGAGCAACTGTGTCATCAACACGTGACAATCATGGGATTTTATGTGTACGATTTTATTCTCTTTTGTGTTTATGAGTCTCCTTATGTTCAAGGAGTATCCAGAAGGGACCTTCACACTGTTCAAGAACTTAATCGTATTTTTTTTCTCTTCCTTGCTCAGAGTGTAGCTCGCGGGGTGGAGGTAATGCTGTCCTTCCGCTCTCATTTCCGGATGTAGATCGTTTCCGATCTCATTTCCGGATGTAGATCGTTCCTGATTCCCAGCAGTTGTAGGTCCTTCCGTGCTTGAAGTGTATCTTTTGATTTGCCATACATATCTAGGAAGCCTAGCAGGTTCACGCAGACATTCTTTGTGATATGCATGAAGTCCAGTGAGTGGCGAACCTCTAAGTCTTTCCAGTAAGGTAAGTCCCAAAATATTGACTTCTTCCAAATGGGCTTCGTGTGACCTGGTTCTGTCGGGACAGGTTTGCTACCTGGACCTTTTCCAAATACTACTTTCAGATTGTTTACCAAAGAAAATACAAGAGCCCCACTGCGATGTGAGGGCTTCTTACGTTTCTCTTCCGTCCCATCAAAATTCTCACCCTTCCTCCTTAACGGGTCCTTCGTATGGAGGAATCTACGGTGGCCCATGTACACAACCTTTCGAGAGTTTTTAGGAACTTGCGGTCCGTTTCCTCTAAGCAGTGGATGCAGGCTTTATATCCTTTGATAGATAGGCCCGACAGGTTACCAAATGCAGGCCAGTCGTTGATGGTTACAAATAGCAATGCACATAAAATGAAGTGCTCTCTTTTGTACTCATCCCATACACGTACACCATCGTTCCACAATGTTAGCAGATCTTCAACCAACGGTTTGAGGTACACATCGATGTCGTTTCTAGGTTTCTTCGGGCCTTGGATAAGTAACGGCATCATAATGTACTTCCGCTTCATACACAGCCAAGGAGGAAGGTTGTAGATACACATAGTCACGGGCCAAGTGTTGTGACTGCTGCTCATCTCGCCATACGGGTTAATCCCATCTGTACTCAACCCAAACCTTATGTTCCTTGCATCCTCAGCAAAGTCCGGGTATGTTCTATTGACTTTCCTCCACTGGGAGCCATCAGCAGGGTGTCTTAGCCTTCCGTCCTCCTTACGGTCTTCTTTGTGCCAACGCAACATCAGGGCATGCACTTTGTTCGCAAATAAACGCTTCAACCGCGGTATTATAGGGAAATACCACACCACCTTAGCAGGGGGCCTCTTCTTCTTACGCTGCCCCTCTACCTCACCTGGGTCATCACTCCTGGTCTTATACTGCGAAGTTTTGCACACTGGACAAGCATCCAAATCCTCGTACTCATTGCGATAAAGGATACAATCGTTACGACATGCATGTATCTTCTGTACCTCCAACCCCAAAGGGAAGACAACTTGTTATGCACTGTACGTAGTTTCGGGCAGTGTGTTCCCCTCTGGAAGTATCTTCTTGACGAGGCATAACAACTCGTCGAATCCCTTATCAGATAATCCATTGGTCGCCTTCCATTGCATCAGTTCTAGTGTAGTACGCAACTTTTTATGGCCCTGTTGGCAGTTTGGGTACAACAGTGTTTTGTGGTCCTCCCATAGGCGCTGAAACTTTTCGTAATGTCTTTCATCGATGTATTCTCCCTCTCCATCAAGCAGCATCTGGTCTAGGTCATCATTGCCAAACTCCCCAAATGTATCTTCGCAAGAGCTGGGTTGGCCAGCGTCTAAGATATTGTTCGCCTCTTCTTGTTCACTGTCTTCTTGTATAATCTCTTCTTCACCATGCTTGGTCCAACAGGTATAGTTTGTCATGAAACCTCTTGTGAGCAAATGGAAGTGAAGGTGGCTGGAGTTTGGCCACTCCTTCTCATTCTTGCAGTCTATGCATGGACAACATATGTAGCCTGACGTCGTGTATGCATCGGCCGCACGGAGAAAAGCTTGCAAACCCTGCAAGAACTTCGGGGAGCGTCGGTCCATGTACATCCATCGCCGGTCCATCTACATTATATTACATCAAGGTAACTTTTAGCTCATTTTCCGATAATGAATTGTTCAACATTTCCCAAAATCCAAATCAAGACAACTATATTTTTAAAATGATTTTATTTCATAATATACATTAAAGGCACTATATTTCATTACATATTTTTTTTCCATAAAATGATTATTTGCTCCGGTATTCATACTCGGCAAGTTTTTGCAACCTACTAAAATAATTAGTCAATGAAAATCTAGATTCAAAATTCTTCATCAATCGATGGAACCAAAACCTAAATATTAATGCAAGCATAATTTCACGACAGCTTTGCTCAAATTTTCAAAACTTTTTTTGAAAACATTTTCACAAAATTTTTTATAACTTTTCTCGAATCTTGAACTCATTTTATATTTTCTGTAAAGCCATTTATATTTTTTATATTGTTTTAATTGGCAAATGAATTTAAAATTCTTCTTTTTTCCACATAACTATTGCCATTTGAAGATCCTAAACTCTATGATTTTCATGCACCATTCTTAATTTTCCCAACTATATATGCACCATCCTACATCGAACGATGGAACTAAAATGTAAATTTGAGCTAGATCCACACCTTAAATGAGAGCTATATTATAATCGAAGCAAATTTAAGCTTAGTGACCTTGGTTGCGAGTAAATTTTTGTATCCTATTTGAAACGATCGAGCTAGAACTTTACATTTGTAATCTTTCATCGATAAATAGAAAAGATCAAATTTTCGTTATAATTCAAGCAAAGAAGACGCACCATTTAACTCCAAATGTAGTGAGGAATGATGTTACTAACCTTAGTTACCTTGGTTGCGAGTGAAATGACCTAAAATTTAAAATTTGGGCAGCACCTCCCCTTCCTTGGAGCTCTTGCCTGAACTCCTGTTCTTCTCGCCGGCTGATCAAATGATGTTGGTTTGGCAGAGAGCGGGAGGAGGAAGAAGTTTAAATTGCGACATAGTACCGGTTGAAAGCACAAGCCGGTACTGATAGTTTCAAATCAGTACCGGTTCGTGCCTTGAACCGGTACTAATATCCACCTGCAGCTGTAGCCGTTGCTACTAGATAGTACCGGTTCGGAATACAAACCGGTACTGATGTGACTATCAGTACCGGTTGGTACTTTTAACCGGTACTGACCACCCCTGAGGCGTATGTTCATCCAAACGAATGCCTCTTCGAGTTGAGACCAGGGTTCACGTTTTTCGGATGAACAGCAAAATTCGATAATCGCAAAAACTGAGCCGAAAATCGCAAAAAAATCGCATAAATTCAAAAATCAGATTTTTTTGAAAAAAAAAAATCAAAAAATCGTGGAAAATCAACGATTATCCTGGAAAATCGGCGATTATCGGTGGAAAATCGACAGCCATGTTGAAGTTTTTTGTGCGGTCGAATTTTATAGCGATTTTCGACGATTTTTAACGAAAATCGACCGATTTTCGACCGGTTTTTGACACGTAATTTTTTTTTTGAATTTTTGAATTTTGTTGAATTATTTTTTGAATCGAATCGGTTTATCGACCGGTTTTTGATATCGGGCCGCGGCGATACGGGCGAAAATCGCGCGATTTTCGTCGATAACGTGAACCCTGGTTGAGACAGAGTACATGCGTCATCCAAACACCCCCGAGGCGTATGTTCAATTGAAAAATCAGAATGCGTATGTTCATCAAATAGAACAGCTAATATTTAATATTATCCACCGTTAAAATGTTCAAATATATAGTGACATTACATAGTGGATAACATTACATAATTAAAAAGTTTAATTATTTCACGGTCACAGACGAAATTACTCCTCGTCGTCACTCATGGCTGCATTGTCATCGCTATCATCATTTATCCCATCTTTGCCGCCGTAAATGCGTCGTCGGTGGCGGTAGGGTGAACGTCGTCCTCGGAGGAGGAGGAGGAGGATGAGCTCCCCCAGCGGATGACGGTGAC
Organism: Rhipidocladum racemiflorum; assembly: GCA_036346355.1. NCBI lineage: Eukaryota > Viridiplantae > Streptophyta > Magnoliopsida > Poales > Poaceae > Rhipidocladum > Rhipidocladum racemiflorum. The sequence continues at coordinate 32,837,529 of CM070575.1, read as the reverse complement.
GTTCTCCTCCTCCTCTTCCTCCTCCTCGTCATCGTCGTCCTTCTCCTCCTCCTCCTCCTCGTCCTCCTCCTCGTCGTCGTCCTTCTCCTCCTCCTCGTCGTCGTTGGCGTGCTTTCTTTTGTTTGTGGCGGCGGGAGGTGCCTAGGGTGGAAGCGGCACCAGGGACAATGGCTCAGAGTCGCAGGAGTCAGAGGAGCTGGCGGGAGACACAGGCTCTGCCATGATCGGAAGAGGAAGATCGAGACCGGTCTCTGTCAATGCAGGTTCTCCATCTCGCTCATCACGTACGTCTCTGTTTATATATCGCCAGGATCGGAAGACAAAGAGAACAGGATGAACACGAAGAGACGATGCGCGGGATCGAGGGGACACGCAGGAGACTGTGCGTTGAATACACCAACCGGCGCTTATCAGTACCTGTTGGTTACACCAACCGGTGCTGATGTGGTATCATTAGTACCGGTTGGTTACACCAACCCGTACTAATAAGCCAAGGAGCAGAGCAGGCTGCTTAGTACCGGTTCATGTAACCAACCGGTACTGAAGATCGAGAATCAGTACCGGTTGGTTACATGAACCGGTACTAAGCAGCCTGCTCTGCTCCTTGGCTTCTTAGTACGGGTTGGTGTAACCAACCAGTACTGATGATACCACATTAGCACCGGTTAGTGTAACCAACCGGTACTGATGGTCCCCCCGGACCTGTAGACCGTTGAACCGGGACTGATGTAAATGTCAGTCCCGGTTCATGCATGACCTGTACTGATGGGCCGGTATGGAAGGTCAGATCTGTAGTAGTGGCTAGTGATAGTCTAATAGACCTTCAGTGTCATGTTCGTCATTGATGAATGATGAATGATAATCGTTTGAACTCAACAATTGGCAAACATCAAACATAATCATTCTTTAGAAGAAAACATAGCCAGTTAACCACATAGACATAACTACATAGCATAAGTACATATGAGTATATGATATCCACGTCTGGTCATCCATATTCCACAAACCACAATTCCACATGTATGTAACCTTGCAGCAGTTACATGTTGTATTCGGATAATATCCGTATATCATATTCGGATATTATCCGAACAAAAACTCGGATATTCCGTATCCATTGGATAATCAGTGTTTCATATCCGTATCCGTATCCATATAAATTATATGTATCCATATCCTTATCCGAGAAACCAACTGGATATCTATGAAACTATCCAAATCATCATCCAAATCAATTCGGTCGGTCGGTCGGTCGGAAAATATCCGTACCAGTTCCATCCCTACCGATGACAGAACTGGTTCCTGTGTCTTGCTTGAGTAGCTGGCCCCACCTAAGGTCTGGTTATGGGCTAGTTCTCCTCTGTGCAAAATCAAAATACGTCTTACAAAAGAGAAGACGGAGAGAGTACCTTACAAAAGAGACCTCTCAAAAGTGCAAGTTCAAAGTGTCGAAATTTGAAATTGCAAAATTCGGAAAAGCTTACAAATTTTATATGTGACGTAACATAGTAGTACAAAATGGAAGGAAGGATACAGAGTGATGTTATCACAAGAAATCCATATGATAGGACATTTGGAACACAACTTTTTCACTTTACCTCAACATTGTGCATATCTAGCACTGAATTATTCTTTACAAATCTTACACCCTGTACGTAGTTTTTTGCAAGTCTAGCCCCCTAACTAATTAATGTTTTTGCAAAAATAATCTCTTTCTCACCACGAAGAGCGCGGTCCCTTGCCTCGCTCGAGGAGCACAAAAGTCACGCGACTCCATGATGGGCAAGCATGGCAATGGACGAATTAGCACGACAACGCGTGCGATGAGGCGCTCCCTATCGCTGATCATTGTTGTTCATTGTCGCTGCGCAGTTCATGTAGCGCTCGGGTAGTTCAGGAGGGAGCCTTTCGCCTATATCACCGCAGTTCGGTTTTAAATCCTGGTTGATAAACCAATCCAATTAAAAAAAATTCAAAAATTCAAAAAAAATTACGTGTCACAAATCGGTCGAAATCGCTCGATTTTCGTCAAAAATCGACCAAAATCGCTCCAAAAAATTGACCGCAAAAAAGTTCAACAAGTCTGTCGATTTTCCTAAAATTTTGAATTTATGCGATTTCTAGCGATTTTCGGTGCCAACACAGTAGTGAATTTTGTGTATATAACAGTAAGGTGAAACCTGGTAGCATGTCCCTTCCGTGCTCACGTCTGTTGCCGTGGAGTCAAACAAATTCCACACTTTTCAGGTGTAGTAGGGGACACATGTCTCTTGTTGCGCCTTTTGCGGTAGAAAATAGGGCTATTTTTTTTGCAAAAACATACCTTGAGGGCTAAACTTGCAATAATTGATGTACAGGAGGCTAGATATGCACAGTATTCACCTAACCTGTTGTACATGATGAGAGCTCTCCTTGCAGGATGACGAGTAGTCTGAGGATAACATCAAACTAATTAATAAAATTAAGAATACTCTCTTAGGATATCATGTGTCAAATTCTCCATCTAACTCCATCACCTCACTTCTCCACATCTCTTCCTTCCTCTCTAACACAAAAAATTAAAATTATAAAGTTTTAAATAGAATGTTTCAACTCAAAAAATTTTAAATCAAAAAAATTCAAAAAACAAGTTTTAACGTAGAAATTTTCTAATTAGAAAGTTTCGAATAGTAAAGTTTCAACTCAAATAATTTTAAATCAGAAATTTTCAACTCAAATAATTTTAAACAAAAAATTCTCAACTTAGAAAGGTTCAACTATAAAGGCTTCAACTCTAAAAATTTTAAATCAAAAAATTTCGAATAAAAAAAATTCAACTCAAAATGTTTTGAATTGAAAATTTTCAAATTAGAAACTTTCAACTCGAGAAATTTCAAATTGAAAGGTTTCAATTCAAAAAACTTGGGTTCAAAATTTTTTATATAAAATCCAACTTAAAAAAATTTTAATTGAAAATTTTCGAATTTACAAGTTTCAAATTGAAAAAATTAAAAATTAAAAATTAGAAATTAGAAATTTTTAACTCAAAAAAAATTCAAATCGAAAAGTTTCAACTCCAAAAACTTTCAATTAAAAAACTTTCAGTTCGAAATGTTTCGATAAAAAAAACTTTCGAAAGTAGTTAAAATTTATTTGTTTTCATAAACATGGGAGAAAATTCGAAGCATAGAAACTATTTTGAGTTTGAGGGAAAAGGAATAGAGGACGAGAGGGAGACGATGGGAATGGCACCACATGCCACAACGAGAGAGCCTTTGAGTGAGAAGGGAATTGGAGAAAGAAAGAACACGCTGGCACTTATCACAAGAAGTAGGGAGTTGAAGGAGTTGTTGTCACATGTCACAAGAAGAGAGCAACTTCACTAAAAATGTGGTGAAGGCACCAAGAAATTAGCAATTCCCAAAGCAAAAGGCTTCCTTCTTTCTAACTTCAAAGCGCCATCTACTTCTGTGAGACCCTCACTTTTATGCTACAGTGTAACATAAAAGAAATGTTCTAATGCGCTTACTGTGCTAGTCCCAAGCTAGCACGCACAAACACAATTTGAGATCACAACCATGCAAAAGTTTTATATTTTATTACAGCGAAAGTATTTGATACAATATGACTGATAAGGTCAACTAAACATAGCAAAAGAATAAGATGTCTTGTAGTTTGCCACATAATCCACAGGCAACTGACAAGGTAAAGCCTTAGAAAGAACCATCGTTAATATTCCCGTTTTCCTGCGTCAAAGTAAAGTTTATCGAGATATTTGCATCTTCACCTTAAAACAATAATGATAGCAAGGGTGAGTACATTTTGTACTCAGCAAGACTTGAGTTGTGTGTTTGGAATGCAGGCTGATCCTAGAGTAAAGCTTCTACAGTTAACTTTTGCTTGGAGCCAAATTGAATTATAAATACTGAATAATAGAGTGAAAGCGAAAATTGTAAATGTGAATAAATGAGTAAAGTAACAAGTATGTACATAAAAGTAATAAGAAGAGATAGATAACTCACAGCCCTTCGTGAATAAAATGTAACAAAATACCCACATCCCTTCGTGAGTGATAAAACGTCCAGACCCATCATATGAAAATTAAATTTTTGTCCACACAGGGCACGACAGCTGAATTCGACCTTGCCAACGTAATGTCAAGTATTGAATCATCTGTAAGGGTAAGCTCACCAAAACATTTTATAAAAACAACTAACTAATGCTGGTTCTCCAAGTCATCCATGACCGTGGATACGGCTAATCGATTAGTTTTAGACTATGCAGAGTTTGTACAGCTTTACCCACAAGATATGTCCTCCCCTTGTGCAATCGATATAAGACACACTTCCTTTGGTGTGCCCGCAAGGAGTTCATAACGAAACCGTTCGATTACCTGAACCTAACTTTGCACTAGCCCGATGTCGACTCAGCCTGACTGTGATGGAAGCCAAAAAGGTAAAAATTATTCCAAAGCAAGTGACCCACCAGGAATAATAACAACCCCAAATCATAGCCAGGCGTACACCGTTACAACAGCAAATGCCAACACCTCGGTGATGACACCTCCCTCGAGCAAACCTATATCCGGAGTGCCCGTGCTACCACTACCTACCAATGTGCAAAGCTAGTTCCAAATAATTTTAATAGGTTAAGACTATCCCAGTCCAATACCTGTGGATGTACGGTTATACTTGGATCATGCAACATTACGTTCGGTCCTTGAAGTGACATGGGCGATACTCCCCCTATCTACGTGCATTATTAATTGCACTTCCGGCTATTGCCAATAATCACCCGCGTCGAAACCATAGTTTTATTTTCAAAAAGAATAAAATATCAAAAATCACAATGTTCCATCTGGTTCAAGATTAAAGTTCAACATGTCCAAAATTTTAGTTTCATTACGAACAGTATAATCCGTTGTTCGTGTTCCCAATCTAAAGCAGGGCTAAGCATATGCAAGTAATAATCGAATATACCCATTTTGTGTGTCCATCATTAATCTAGGGTTTCATCTATCACTACTGATTAAGGAAAACCATCAATGAAGGTTATATCTACCATTCTTCCCATAATATAGTAGTGTATACAAAATATAGCTTATGCATACAAATTTTAATTTAGTTCTTCTTGTTAATGGAAAAATAGGATCTACATGAGTGCTTGCCTTGCTATCCATTGTTTTCAGCGACGAAGTCGAAGTTGAACTCTTGAAGTTGACGACGACGAAGTTTGAGACGTCGAATTCTACACGTCGTATAACGGAAAAGATAGCAAACAACAAATAACACTTTCAATAAGGGCAAAAGGAAATCAGATGGGAAATCAAATAAGCAATCATTACGTAAGAGGTTTAGGGTTTCGAGACCGCATGAGCAAACATGTTAATTCTACACTATAGTCTTTACTACCGTTTAACGGTTTGTGGGCTACATCGCACATATCACCTATTCTTTATGATTCATTCTATTTTATTTTACGAATTCAAGAAGCTAAGATCGTATATATTAATATAAATTATTACATAAAACAACAGGGTGAGGGTAGGTATAACTTCCACTATTGAATATAAGCAATAACAGACATCACAATTAATCACTTGTGCATGCATGGTTCAATTTAAGTAAACACCAGGCATCTAACAGTTAATCGTTAATGCATGTAGAGCCTAACCTATGATACTAGTTATTAAACATAGTTATTTACCTATATATTATGGGCTTTTAGGCTCACAATGCGCATGGCTATGTTTTGAATAGGATTCAGATGCAAAGCAAATTATAGTAGAATTTTTTCTACCTAATGAAACAGTCTAGCTTTAGGAAACATTCTAGAACTGGTTCTATAGATTCTAGTACTTATCGGTGATATCTTAATCATCCTTTAAGTTATGGATAGCTATACCCTAAGTTTGAGACTAAGCATGATATGCAATCATTCTTGTAGATTAACAGGGTCTTGTCCTTAAGGATATTTCAACATTAGTTCAATAGCATTTGGGCTATATATATATATATATATATATATATTACTGTGAGACCCCGGATCGGCTATCCAGAATCTCCTGTGTATTTCCGTACTAGTCCCAGATCAGTAGCTAGTACACACAGTCACAGTGATACTTCATTGCCAGACAAAACGAAACTTGCAATATAAATATTCAAGTACGGGCCACATGGCCACTTATTACAATACTCGGTCTAAAGACCGGAAACAAAGCAGCGGAAACAAAAGCGAAACAGGCAGACGCCAAATGCCACAGGCGACGACTAGGAACACGACTAGTCCTCCTGGCAATCCTCCTCGAAGAATTCCTCTTCCGCCTCGACGGCATCTTGAAAGTTCTCTGATGATGACAATGTTGATGTAGCACGTGAGTACAAACGTACTCAGCAAGTCTGGGAAAGTATGCTTATGTGGGATTTCCAAAGGAAGCTTAGTAGGGTTCATTTGCATAAAGCCAAATTTTATTAAACCATACTTAGGTAATAGCATTTCACAAAGCAACTTTTCGCAATTCTTTTTAATCATTAAATTATGTAATATTGTGGTGAGGTTCTATCCACCATCACCGACATAGAAGGCTCTAACCGCCAGGTTTTACATATCCAGGTTGATCATGTGACTCCATCCGTCAGATACAAACACAGGTTCATTCCACCTGGTTGGCTCTATCCGCCAAACAACATCCGAGAGTTCTAACCACTCCCGAACCCCAAAACAAAACCCTTTTCTGTTTTCGAAACCAAAACCAAAATCTACCAATATGAAAGCATTCCTTGCTTTGCCTATGACCGTAGGCACGGCTATTCGAATAGTTTTACTCTGCAGAGGTGTACAACTTTACGCACACGACACGATCATCTCTTGTTGCCTCCGGATTAACACACTTCCTTCGGTGTGCCGGCAGAGAGATCGTGACAAGGCCGTTACAATGTATCTACCTAACTAGACCCACCCGCTGAGGTTTCACCGCTGTTAGGGTTCCATCCGCCCAGTACAGAAGCCCCCTCTTGCGCCGTGTGAGAAAAACAACAATTGCCTCCGTCCGGCATTCACATTCAACCGAGTGGTGAGTCTAAGCTAGGCTTCTACAAATTAGTTGGCCAGGTCGTACCATTATAGACATGTGGTAGTACGGTTATGCTTAAAATGGCAATCATAAGCGTCGGTCCTTATATGACTTGGGGCGGTACTTGCACAAAAGGATCAAGACTTGATCCGCTCCCACCCGACTTTCCATGCCGCCCAAGTCGAAATCATTTTTCCTTTTCTTTTATTTTAGAAAATAGTACCATAATCATAATAATAGCTTTCAAATCACATTTGAAATCATCATTTTTGAATAATCCCACCCATGGGTTTCTTTTATCGGAAAAGGTCCTAAGCAATTCTATCGCACTAGGTTACAACGGATACCAGATAAGCATAAACATGGTATAATCAATGTTCTAGGGTTACAACGGATATGATTAACAATGTCAAGGAGGAATCATCAAATTCGGATTAACTATCACTTATATGCGACATATTTTATTAAAAATAGCCATGCAACTTTATAAACAGATAAAAAGCATTTCATAAAAAGGGGATCAAAATGCGTCAAGGGACTTGCCTTGGTCGGTGAGGAGAGGGTTGTCTTCCTGCGGTTCTGCGACGGAGTCGACGTCTAGCGTTTCTATTAAACGAAAAACAGCGAATAAACAACCATTCGGAAAATACGAAGAAACAAATAAATTCTTAACCACATGAAAACTTTCGGATAATTAGTTTAGCATTTGATACGATTTATAAAATTTATTTCAAAATTTTTGGACGTATATTTTAAGAGTTACAAAATTCGTAAGTTTACCCTTTCTGTGAATAATTTAACAGTATAAATTTATTTATAAAATTTCATAAAAATTACTGTAAAAAGGTATCAATTTATACTAATTAACAAAATTTATCGCAGGCGATTTGGACTTAAGACGAATTTGTAAATCTAAAAAGACAAAATTCGCAATTTCCCTGAAAAGTGTACGTAAACTAATTTTTTAGTTTTCCTTGCATTGCACTATTCATCATGTATAAGTGTATTCACTTGATCGGCTATACGTGTATTCACTAGATCGGCTAGACTTCGTAAAAAATTGCTACGGCCGACCAGTATAAAAACAAGCGGCGCCTTATACATACCAGCGTATACATGTATTCATGTGTACAATCGAGTATATTTTTGTATACATGCAAGCCACTATCTAATATATACGTATATACACACTAGCATATATAATGCTAATAAGCCTATACATGCATAATACACGTGACAAGATCATCCGATTGATAAAGATAGAGCGCGCGCACGAAGGAAAAGAAAGATAGGGATACCATTCAGCGCAGGGGATGCGAGATCGGAGAGTTCGTCGACGGCGAGGCAACCGGCAACAGCGATGGCGAAGGCGACTACGGCGGCGGCAACGGCGGCGACGACAACGGCGGCAACGGCAGCGGCGACGGGACGAAGACGGCGGCGTCAACGGTGGTGATGACGATGACGGCGACGGCGGCGGTGGCAACTTCAAGGATGACGCCGATGGTAGCGGCGGCGACGACGGCGACGAGACAGTAGCGGCGGCGATGAGATGGCAGTGGAGGCGATGACCAACAGCGACAGCGACGAGACAGCAACGACGGCGACGGCGACTCCAACGGCGGCGCGATGTCGACGGCAACAACGACGGCAGCGAGAACGACCCAACAACGGGCGTTGCTGATGAATGGAATTGACTGGTAGAAGGATCAATCAAGCGCAGGAAATGGACTTACTGTCCCCCTGAACGAACTCGAGTAACCCTACGTAGGAAAAAGAGTGGAGGCGTGAAGCACCACAAACGGCTGGAAAATGAATGGAGCGGCTTCACTACTAATTAAGTCTGGAACGGCTGGGTATATGAAAAGGTGAGAACGGCTTGGAATAAATCTCCAATACGTTCATGCATGTGGAGTGATGTGGAGTGAAGGGGTGTGGAGTGAATGCAAATTAGGAAACGGCTGCTAGAAAATCACACGTCGTGCATGCATGCATATATGTGAACACATACAGCACATATACGTATATATATGTTCTTAAAACGTGTTTAGAAAAAATAACAGAGAGGTTCTAAAAATCTGGAAAATTCCTCTAAAATACTAGGAACTATTTGGAACCTAACGAAGTTGGTTTCGCGATTTTTCGACGTGTAGATTTTCCGCGAAAATTCTTTCCGTGAATCAGACACCTGTACCGATTTTTATAAAATCAACGACTCACGTTATATACCATGTTTTTCGAAAATATTTGAAGCGTACACTCTCGTCTACCAATTATCTTAATTATCAACAAAATTTTAGATTTTACGCTTATCCGAAAATGCAGGGTCTTTATTTAACGCGATTATTTCAATAAACTTGACCCCGAATTACTCGCGAGGCTTCCAAGTAGATTCCGGAAAAATTATAAATAATCCCAAAAACACACCAAATATTAGAGGCAAATTTTGGGATGTTACAAACCTACCCCCCTTAGAGAGAATCTCGTCCCCGAGATTCAGACGGAGGAAGAAAGAGGTTAGGAAACTCCGCTCGAAGATCTTCTTCACGCTCCCAGGTAGCTTCCTTCTCAGAATGATTGCTCCACTGGACTTTACAAAACTTGATCACTCGGCTGCGAGTTCGACGCTCGGCCTCATCCAAAATCTTGACTGGATACTCTGGATAAGACAGGTCTTCTTTCAATTCCATTCTCTCCAATGGCATCTGAAGCTCAGGAACTCTGAGACATTTCTTTAGTTGGGACACATGAAAGACATCATGCACTCCTGACAATCACCTTTTGTAGGCTACTTCTCCTTTTCTGGCAATCACCTTAAATGGTCCGATATAGCGGGGCGCTAACTTTCCACTGACGCGAAATTGCTTCATTCCTTTCAACGGGGATACCTTCAAGTACACATGATCTTCAGGTACAAAGCTTAATTCCCGTCGACGATTATCCGCATAGCTCTTCTGTCTTGATTGGGCTGTCTTCAGATTCTCTCGGATCTGTTTGACTTGCTCTTCGGCCTCTTTTAGGACATCAGGTCCAATGATCTGACCACCTTCTGTTTCCTTCCAACATAGTGGTGTTCTGCATTTTCTTCCGTACAGGGCTTCAAACGGTGCCATCTTCGGGATCGCTTGATAAGCTGTTGTTGTACGAAAATTCCGCATAAGGTAAATTCTGATCCCACGAGCCTTTATATGTTAGAGCACAAGCTCTCAACATATCCTCTAAGATTTGATTGACCCTTTCGGTCTGGCCATCGATGCAGGGATGGTGCAGCGATCTTGAAATTCAGATTTGTGCCCAACACTTCATGCAGTTGCTGCCAGAACCGCGAGGTGAACTGAGAACCTCGATCAGACACAATCTTCTTTGGCACACCGTGTAAACACACTATCTTGGCCATATACAACTCGGCAAGCTTGTCTCCAGAATAGGTTGTCCTTACCGGGATAAAGTGGGCCACTTTGGTCAATCGATCCACAATAACCCAGATGGAATCATAACCAGACTTAGTTTTGGGTAATCCAGTTATAAAATCCATTCCAATTTCTTCCCATTTCCATACAGGCACTTGCAAAGGCTGCAATAGACCGGCTGGTCTCTGATGCTCTGCTTTAACCAACTGGCACACGTCACAACGTGCCATGAAGTCAGCGACTTCTTTCTTCATATTGGACCACCAATACTTCTCTTTCAACTCAGCATACATCTTGGTGCTTCCCGGGTGAATAGAATATACTGAATCATGGGCTTCTTTCAAGACCACACTCCGGATTTCTTCTTGGTTAGGGACTACTATCCTTTTCCCGAACCAGACAGTACCTTGGCCATCTACAGCAAATCCAGGGTGTTTTCCTTTCTTCAGACCCTCTTTCAGATCCGCAATACCCTTATCACTCTTCTGAGCTTCTCGGATCTGATCTTCAAGGGTTGATTTCACCTCCAAGTTGTAAAGACATCCTTCCTTCACTATTTCTAGGTTAAGACGCCGGAATTCCTCCTGAAGCGCTGACTGGTGGTTTTGTACCGAAACATTGTTGCAGTGGGCTTTCCTGCTTAATGCATCCGCAACAACGTTTGCTTTCCCAGGATGATAATGAATTCCCACATTATAGTCTTTTACTAACTCTAACCATCTCCTTTGCCTGAGGTTGAGATCAGGCTGAGTGAAAATATACTTCAAGCTCTTATGATCGGTATATATCTCACACCTGTTGCCGATCAAGTAATGCCTCCATATCTTGAGCGCATGCACAACTGCGGCTAACTCCAAATCATGAATAGGATAGTTTTCTTCGTGAGGTCGCAGCTGTCTTGAAGCATAGGCTATGACCCGTCCTTCCTGCATCAAAACACATCCAAGTCCTTGTTTCGAAGCATCACAATACACTTCAAAATCCTTATAAACATCTGGCAGAACTAGCACTGGGGCTGAAGTTAATCTCTTTTTCAACTTTTGAAAACTTTGCTCACACATTTTCGTCCATTCAAACTTCTTTTCCTTTTTCAGAAGTTGGGTAAGAGGTCTGGCTATCTTCGAGAAACCTTCAATGAATCTCCGATAATAACCAGCTAATCCAAGAAAACTTCGGATCTCCGGGACTGACTTGGGTTGTGTCCAATCCAAAACATCTCTCACTTTCGCTGGATCTACTGCTACTCCTGCAGCAGAAATGATATGACCCAGGAAAGATACTTCCTTCAGCCAGAAGTCACACTTACTAAACTTGGCATACAGCTGATGCTCTCTTAGTGTTTCCAAGACTATTCGCAGATGGTCTTCATGCTCTTTTCTGCTCTTGGAATAGACAAGAATGTCGTCGATGAAGACCACGACGAACTTGTCTAAATACTCCATAAATACCTTATTCATCAGATTCATGAAATAAGATGGAGCATTGGTTAACCCAAAAGACAGACTGTGAACTCGTACAGTCCATATCGGGTGGTGAAAGCTGTCTAGGGTATATCTTCCTTTCTTATCTTCAACTGATGATATCCCGATCTCAAATCTATCTTGGAGAAGACTTGAGCTCCCTTCAACTGATCAAACAGATCATCTATCCGAGGCAACGGATACTTGTTTTTAATTGTGACCTCATTCAACGACCTGTAGTCTATGCACATCCTCAGACTACCATCTTTCTTCGACACGAAGATCACCGGCGATCCCCAAGGCGACGAACTGGGTCTGACGAATCCTTTTTCTTGCAATTCTTCAATCTGCTTTTTCATCTTGACCAACTCATTGGACGGCAGTCGGTATGGCCTCTTCGAGATTGGAGCGGTACCTGGTACAAGCTCAATTACAAATTCCATATCTCGATCTGGTGGCATCCCGGGCAACTCGTCCGGGAACACATCTGGGTATTCCTTGACTATCGGTACCTTCTCCAACGAAGTACCTTTCAAATGGTTTAGGGTGCTACCCCCCTTAGAGGAAAGATTAGATAAGAATTCCACTCTAATCCCTCGTGGTCAGTAAGAGAGACAAATCTCTTGGCATCTATCTGACCCTTGTACTTGGTTAACCAATCCATTCCAAGGATCACTTCTATACCCTTAGTATCCAATAATATTAAGTTCGCTAGGAACTTTACCCCCTTTATTACTATATCCACTTTTGGGCAAACAGCAGTTGTTCTTAGTTCTTTTCTAGGGGATTGCACTAACAAAGGGTTTCTTAACTGTATTGTATTCCAGTTATGCTTTTTAACCAAGTACTCCGAAATAAATGAATGAGTTGCACCAGAATCAAACAGAACTGAAGCAGGCACGGAGTTGACAACGAACGTACCGTAAACCACGTCTGGCGCATCTTGAGCCTCTTCCGCCGTGATATGGTTCACGCGTCCTCTTCTAGCAGTCCTCGACGTGCGCGGGGTCTGCGGCGTTCCTCTTCCTTGAGCCGGCGCTGGCGCACGTGCTGGGGTTGACCCCAGGTTGAACTTCACTGGGGTGATGGGCTGACGCTTGAGCGGGCAGTTGTTGGCGTAGTGCCCCATCTCCCTGCAGTTGAAGCACTGCACTCCTGCCATCGCGGTATTGCTCCTCTGAGTCTGAGCTCCTACATTGCCAGTAGGGGCTTGTCCAGTCGGACGAGGGGCGGACATTGGGGTCCGAGGTGTATTGAAGGCTGCTGGCCTGCTGGGCTGCTGCTGCTGGAAGGTACGAGGTCTGGAGCTGCTGGCACCCCGTTGATTCTGAAACATCATCTTTCTCTTCCGGGTCTCGAACAGCTGGCGTTGGGCATCCTCCTGAATCAGCGCCTTGTTGATCATGTGTTGGAACGACGGGAAGTCGCCCGACACTAGCTGCACCTTCAAATTTGGGTCCATGCCCTCCATAAAGCGCCAGATCTTGGCCTCATCCGTCGCGACGTCGGCAGCCGCATAGCGGGATAGCTGGGTAAACCGGTTAAGGTACTCTGAGACAGACAAATTCCCCTGTTGAAGCCTATGAAACTCACGACGCTTCATCTCCATGACTCCCCTTGGGATATGGGTGGCTCTGAAGTTTTCCACGAACTCATCCCACGAAATGTTTTGCGGGTCGGCATGGGCGGCACAATAATTCTCCCACCAGTTGGCTGCCGTGCCTTTAAGCTGATAGGAAGCAAAATGAACACTCTCAATGTCGTCACACTGAGCCAAGTGAAGCTTGCGCTCAATCTCCTTGAGCCAGTCGTCCGCCTCTAGCGGGTCTCCTGATCCAGCAAAGGTCGGGGGTCGCGTCCTCATGAACTCCCCAAACTTGGATGGTGGGGGTTGAGCTTGAGCCGGTGCTGCCGCGGCTTGAGGTTGGTTCAGGACGTTCTGAGCTAACGCCTGAAGAATCTGAAGCTGCATCGCCATCATCTGCTCCATATTCGGCGGCTGAGCTGGCGGTGGCGGCGGCGGCGGATCATGCTGAGCTGCCGGGTGTTGAACTTGCTCTTGTCCTTGTGGCTGCGGTGGCTCCACGTACTCTGCTTCCTGAAAATGCACCGGTCCACGGGCACGTCCACGGCCTCTACCACGGCCTGCGGGTCTTCCACGTTCACGACCACGACCAGGGTTCTCCATCTGCACAAGGTGGTCAAGCAAAAGGAAAGAGGGAAAAGCACAGGTAAGCAACAGGGAACTAAACCACATCCCCAACAACAAGAGCATAACCACCAAAAGCACACAACAGATGGGAAAACCAACTGAACTTCCATTAAAACAAAGTAGTTTTGAGGCTGGCTGTATCACAACTGCCTAAAGGCATGATACAGTCCAACAAACACTTATTTATCGTTCTAATACGATCACAGAATCAAAATAAAGGTCTTTCAGGCTAGACAACTAGTCACTCTCGTCACTCGCAGCGCCACGCGGGGACGGATCCTCCTCCTTCTCGCTCCTGCTGCGGGAAGGTGTAGCTGTTGCCGACGGTCCTGCTCCTCCGGAAGCGTTCAAGAACCCCAACGGCGACTGGGGGCGGACTGACTTGCGCGCCTGGCATCGAAGCCTCAGACCCTGATGACGCCGGACTGACTGAGCGTCCATCTGAATGTCGCGGATCGGCGGGTACTCTGGAACCGGGGCTGGTGGTGGTGGCGACTGGGTGTCCCTCCTCTCCTCCTCGAATCGATAAATCGTCTCTCGCGCTGCTGTCAAGTCCCGACGCAGACCCTGCAGCTCGTTGGCCATCCGCACGAAGGCCTCATCCTGCGCCCGGACGAGGGACCCCAAGTGGACCACGGTCGGATCAGCCTCCTGCGCCAAACTCTGGAACAGACTGTGCCTCATCCCGAACTGGAAGCGGGGAAACAGACGGTACGGGGAGTCCTCCAAGCGGTCGCGGTAGCTATGCCCCAACATGAGGATAGCCTTCCTGGCCGCGTCGTGAAGCGCGTACGCCAGAAACGGTCTCTCGGCCGTGAAGTAAAACGGCCGGTCCTCGTCGCGAACTCGACTCCTCGTGAATACTAGCAAGCGGACCCGCCACATGTCCTGGCCAAGACCAGGCATCATCTGGTAGCGATACTCCGGGCGATGGGGAAACCCCAACTCCTGGAGCATCAGTGACAGCTCCTCGCAAAAGCCTCCCGCCTGGGCAGCGAAGGTGGTGAAAGTAGGCATCTACAATTTGAAAACCAAGGGGAGATTAGTAACCAACTTTTTACCAAGGATAGGATGAGTGCAAGACACTAAGATAGAGGAGATAGAAGCAAAGGAGCTTAACTTTTTGTAAATACACTTTTATAAAAATATAAGTCCTTAAGGCTTTGCCATGCTAACTAGGTCACGCCCTACGGTCGTCCAGGCTCTGATACCACCGCTGTGAGACCCCGGATCGGCTATCCAGAATCTCCTGTGTATTTCCGTACTAGTCCCAGATCAGTAGCTAGTACACACAGTCACAGTGATAATTCATTGCTAGACAAAACGAAACTTGCAATATAAATATTCAAGTACGGGCCACATGGCCACTTATTACAATACTCGGTCTAAAGACCGGAAACAAAGCAGCGGAAACAAAAGCGAAACAGGCAGACGCCAAATGCCACAAAGCATTTACTAGGAACACGACTAGTCCTCCTGGCAATCCTCCTCGAAGAATTCCTCTTCCGCCTCGACGGCATCTTGAAAGTTCTCTGATGATGACAATGTTGATGTAGCACGTGAGTACAAACGTACTCAGCAAGTCTGGGAAAGTATGCTTATGTGGGATTTCCAAAGGAAGCTTAGTAGGGTTCATTTGCATAAAGCCAAATTTTATTAAACCATACTTAGGTAATAGCATTTCACAAAGCAACTTTTCGCAATTCTTTTTAATCGTTAAATTATGTAATATTGTGGTGAGGTTCTATCCACCATCACCGACATAGAAGGCTCTAACCGCCAGGTTTTACATATCCAGGTTGATCATGTGACTCCATCCGTCAGATACAAACACAGGTTCATTCCACCTGGTTGGCTCTATCCGCCAAACAACATCCGAGAGTTCTAACCACTCCCGAACCCCAAAACAAAACCCTTTTCTGTTTTCGAAACCAAAACCAAAATCTACCAATATGAAAGCATTCCTTGCTTTGCCTATGACCGTAGGCACGGCTATTCGAATAGTTTTACTCTGTAGAGGTGTACAACTTTACGCACACGACACGATCATCTCTTGTTGCCTCCGGATTAACACACTTCCTTCGGTGTGCCGGCAGAGAGATCGTGACAAGGCCGTTACAATGTATCTACCTAACTAGACCCACCCGCTGAGGTTTCACCGCTGTTAGGGTTCCATCCGCCCAGTACAGAAGCCCCCTCTTGCGCCGTGTGAGAAAAACAACAATTGCCTCCGTCCGGCATTCACATTCAACCGAGTGGTGAGTCTAAGCTAGGCTTCTACAAATTAGTTGGCCAGGTCGTACCATTATAGACATGTGGTAGTACGGTTATGCTTAAAATGGCAATCATAAGCGTCGGTCCTTATATGACTTGGGGCGGTACTTGCACAAAAGGATCAAGACTTGATCCGCTCCCACCCGACTTTCCATGCCGCCCAAGTCGAAATCATTTTTCCTTTTCTTTTATTTTAGAAAATAGTACCATAATCATAATAATAGCTTTCAAATCACATTTGAAATCATCATTTTTGAATAATCCCACCCATGGGTTTCTTTTATCGGAAAAGGTCCTAAGCAATTCTATCGCACTAGGTTACAACGGATACCAGATAAGCATAAACATGGTATAATCAATGTTCTAGGGTTACAACGGATATGATTAACAATGTCAAGGAGGAATCATCAAATTCGGATTAACTATCACTTATATGCGACATATTTTATTAAAAATAGCCATGCAACTTTATAAACAGATAAAAAGCATTTCATAAAGGGGATCAAAATGCGTCAAGGACTTGCCTTGGTCGGTGAGGAGAGGGTTGTCTTCCTGCGGTTCTGCGACGGAGTCGACGTCTAGCGTTTCTATTAAACGAAAAACAGCGAATAAACAACCATTCGGAAAATACGAAGAAACAAATAAATTCTTAACCACATGAAAACTTTCGGATAATTAGTTTAGCATTTGATACGATTTATAAAATTTATTTCAAAATTTTTGGACGTATATTTTAAGAGTTACAAAATTCGTAAGTTTACCCTTTCTGTGAATAATTTAACAGTATAAATTTATTTATAAAATTTCATAAAAATTACTGTAAAAAGGTATCAATTTATACTAATTAACAAAATTTATCGCATGCGATTTGGACTTAAGACGAATTTGTAACGAAAAAGACAAAATTCGCAATTTCCCTGAAAAGTGTACGTAAACTAATTTTTTAGTTTTCCTTGCATTGCACTATTCATCATGTATAAGTGTATTCACTTGATCGGCTATACGTGTATTCACTAGATCGGCTAGACTTCAGAAAAATTGCTACGGCCGACCAGTATAAAAACAAGCGGCGCCTTATACATACCAGCGTATACATGTATTCATGTGTACAATCGAGTATATTTTTGTATACATGCAAGCCACTATCTAATATATACGTATATACACACTAGCATATATAATGCTAATAAGCCTATACATGCATAATACACGTGACAAGATCATCCGATTGATAAAGATAGAGCGCGCGCACGAAGGAAAAGAAAAATAGGGATACCATTCGGCGCAGGGGATGCGAGATCGGAGAGTTCGTCGACGGCGAGGCAACCGGCAACGGCGATGGCGAAGGCGACTACGGCGGCGGCAACGGCGGCGACGACAACGGCGGCAACGGCAGCGGCGACGGGACGAAGACGGCGGCGTCAACGGTGGTGATGACGATGACGGCGACGGCGGCGGTGGCAACTTCAAGGATGACGCCGATGGTAGCGGCGGCGACGACGGCGACGAGACAGTAGCGGCGGCGATGAGATGGCAGTGGAGGCGATGACCAACAGCGAAAGCGACGAGACAGCAACGACGGCAACGGTGACTCCAACGGCGGCGCGATGTCGACGGCAACAACGACGGCAGCGAGAACGACCCAACAACGGGCGTTGCTGATGAATGGAATTGACTGGTAGAAGGATCAATCAAGCGCAGGAAATGGACTTACTGTCCCCCTGAACGAACTCGAGTAACCCTACGTAGGAAAAAGAGTGGAGGCGTGAAGCACCACAAACGGCTGGAAAATGAATGGAGCGGCTTCACTACTAATTAAGTCTGGAACGGCTGGGTATATGTAAAGGTGAGAACGGCTTGGAATAAATCTCCAATACGTTCATGCATGTGGAGTGATGTGGAGTGAAGGGGTGTGGAGTGAATGCAAATTGGGAAACGGCTGCTAGAAAATCACACGTCGTGCATGCATGCATATATGTGAACACATACAGCACATATACGTATATATATGTTCTTAAAACGTGTTTAGAAAAAATAACAGAGAGGTTCTAAAAATCTGGAAAATTCCTCTAAAATACTAGGAACTATTTGGAACCTAACGAAGTTGGTTTCGCGATTTTTCGACGTGTAGATTTTCCGCGAAAATTCTTTCCGTGAATCAGACACCTGTACCGATTTTTATAAAATCAACGACTCACGTTATATACCATGTTTTTCGAAAATATTTGAAGCGTACACTCTCGTCTACCAATTATCTTAATTATCAACAAAATTTTAGATTTTACGCTTATCCGAAAATGCAGGGTCTTTATTTAACGCGATTATTTCAATAAACTTGACCCCGAATTACTCGCGAGGCTTCCAAGTAGATTCCGGAAAAATTATAAATAATCCCAAAAACACACCAAATATTAGAGGCAAATTTTGGGATGTTACAATTACTTCATCTATTAGGTTATGTCTATTATATGAAAACATATGTTACTAAGGGCCAAAAATACATTAAGTTTAATTCATACATGAGAACTAACATGGTTAGGGTTAAGTATAATCATTCTTGTAGTATTAAATAGTTCTGTACTAGGAATCATACTAAACAAGTTTTATACGCAGTACTACTTACATCTATATTAGGATTATATTCTAAGCATGAAGGTATAGCTACTTGTTAACTTAGTGTAAACTTAATCATTCATAAAACATTTTTGCATAAATGATATATTCATGACCTCATGACCATTTAAAAATTCAATTCATAATTTAAAGAGTTATAGTTAAATGTAATTATAATAGAACATGAATCAACTTGATTAATATTAATTAAAGTTTGCATGGTGCACCCTAAGTATTTTTATAGAATCATGTTCTATATGGTCTAACTAGTATAACAGAACAAGTTCCATATCATTTGGATGAAAAATGGACAAGTTATAGTATTTTGAATAATCTATACATTGAAATCAAACTTATAAAGAAATTAATACAAACTAACTCTAAATTCAAATCTACGCCAGTAGTTGCGGGCAGCCCCTGCTATTGTGCCTCCCCCTGCAGCGGCCCCAGTTGTTGCCCCCGCTATGCCGGAGCCGAGGATGAGTCTCCGGGAGTGGATGTCCCTCCGTCTGGACACTTTTGACGGAGCGGGCACGCCGGTCCAATCCGCAGATTGGCTGCGGTACATGGAGCAGCAGTTTGAGGTTCTGGAGTTGACATCGGTCCAGAGAGCTCGCTTTGTGGCCTTTTAGCTGAAGGGCCAAGCGGATATTTGGTGGGAAGGGGTTCTTGCTGCTAGAGCCCCCGCTCTTGGACCGGTCACTTGGGAGGACTTTGTCGCTCGCTTCCGAGCCAAGTTCTACCCAGAGTCTTTCCTTGAGAGGATGGAGCATACTTTGATGACTCTTTCCCAGGGAAAGAGGCGGTGGCAGAGTATGAGGCGGAATTCAACAATGTGGTGCGCTTCGTGCCGGCTGTGGAAGCCGATGATAGGGAGAAGGCGAGGAGGTCCCGTAGGGGCCTCAACCATGGGTTCAGAGTTGTCATGGGGGCGACTATCCCTTGTGACTTCTGCTCCGTGGTGGAGCAGGCGAAGGGCATGAAGATCGAGTTGGATCTCTCCAGGGATAAACAAAACCCTGGTGGTTCAGGGGTTCCAGCGGCCCCAGGCGGGGGCCTGAAGAGGACTTTTGGTGGAGGAGGTCGGTCTTCTCAGGGACCCACCTTCAAGAAGTTCAAGGGAGGACAGGGCTCCTCCTAAGGGGCTAAGATGAAGCCGCCCCAGTTGTCTTCCTCGCGGGTGGCTGTTCGTCCTGTGCCCGGGCAGGGCATGATTTGTTTCAAGTGCGGTGGTGAACATCGTGCTTCGGAGTGTGGTTTGACCGGGAGTTGCAACCACTGTGGCAAACCCGGCCACATGGGACGAGTTTGCCGGATGAATCTCGGTAGCATCATCAAGTGGGAGACGGTGCCTTCTCCTCCTGCTCCAGCGGCGTCTTCCAGAGAGTCAGTGCACATGATGGCGGCCCATGCTCCTCAGCCGCCTTCTGTTTGGGTGCCATCGGCGGCCTACTGGCGCCCGCAGCCGTTGGCTCCTCCTCAGTTACCTCCACCGCCCCCAGCCTTGTTGGGGCATCAGCCGTGTGTCGGGGCTCCCGCTGCCCTGGCTCCACCGGGTGTGTACACCTTGCCGACCGCCGAGTCAGCCGGGCATCCAGAGGTGGTTTCAAGTACTCTGCTTGTGGATTCAGTTGATGCCTTTGTTTTGTTTGATTCCGGAGCGTCCTATTCCTTTGTGTCGTCTGAGTTTGCTAGTAGAGCTAAGTTGGGAGTTCAGCGGATTTCTGAGACTGTGATAGTCAGTTCTCCTAGGGGTTTGATTGCTAGTTCTTTGGTTTGCCCAGGTTGCACCATTGACATTGATGATGAGGTTTTCTTTGCCAATCTTATGGTGATTCAGTTGGCTCCTTTTGATGTCATTTTGGGCATAGACTGGTTGCATCAGTACCGTGCCAAGATCTGTTGCTTTTGGAAGACAGTTACCTTGCAGGCCCCGTCAGGGGTGGAGCTGACCTTTCAAGGTGGTATACCTTCCAGCTCTATCTTTGCTTTGGCTAGTCTATTTTCTAGTCGCCGTTTGAGGCAGTTGGTTTTTCTCATGACTATTTCAGAAAAGCCATCTTCTTTAGTTTCCATTGAGGAGATTCCTGTAGTGAAGGAGTTTGTTGATGTGTTTCCTGATGAGTTGCCAGGTTTGCCTCCTGTGAGGAATGTGGAGTTTCGTATTGATCTTGTTCCTGGCACTCGACCTATTTCTATCTCTCCATACCGCTTGGCTCATCCTTTTCAAGACGAGTTGAAAAAGCAATTGGAGGATTTGTTGGCCAGGGCTTTATTCGGCGCAGTGTGTCGCCTTGGGGGGCACCCATCCTCTTCGTTTCGAAGAAGGATGGTAGTTGGCGCATGTGCATTGACTATCATGCTCTCAACCAAGTAACGGTCAAGAACAAGTATCCATTGCCTCGCATTGAGGATCTGTTTGACCAACTGAAGGGAGCAAAGGTGCTCTCCAAGATTAATCTTCAGTCTGGGTACAATCAGATTCGTGTGAGGGAACAGGACATTGAGAAGACTGCTGTCTCCATTAGGTATGGGCATTATGAATTTAAAGTTATGTCTTTTGGACTAACTAATGCTCTTGCTGTCTTTATGGAGGCGATGAACAGTATGCTACACAAGTACCTTGATGAGTTTGTGGTAGTGTTCATCGATGACATTCTAGTTTACTCTAAATTAGAAGAAGAACATGAGCAGCATTTGAGGCTTGTGGTGAGCACATTGAGGGAGAATCAGTTCTTTGCTAAGTTGAAAAAGTGTGAGTTCTGGATTTCAGAAGTCGGTTTTCTTGGCCACATCATCAATCCAGAGGGCATACCAGTAGATCCTAGCAAAGTCTCAGCAGTTTTGGACTGGAAGAGGCCTTCCAATGTGTAGGATCGAAAGACACGAATATAGCAATCAGAGGGGGGGTGAATGATTGTGCGGAAGCTAAAACCAAATTCTTGATCTATTAAAAGTTCACCCCAAAACAGAACCAAATAATTGCCTCATTTTCGACAAAAATAGAATGACAGAGGTTCGGTAAAACGAGAATTCCTGGAGATCCAACCGTCGAAACGATCTAAAATTTGGACACAAGAAACTAGATTCCAGTACGAATCGAACCCAAAAAGAATCAGCTCGATCGGACTTACGAATCAAAAGTTATGAGCTTCGCAAGATTGCTGATCCAGAACTTGACGAGAATCAATCTAATCAAAACTTCAAGATTAAACAAGAACGACAAAAGATTAATCAACTAGACTTAGAGAAACACTAGATCAATACCCTAGAGAGGTTTTTGATGGATCAAACCAAGATGAAACTCAACGATCAAAAACCAATCTAGAATTAGAACAAGCATGCAAACAAGAACCAAAACAGAAAACACTATAGCGACGAGGTTACTGTAGCACGCAAAAATCTTGGAAGAATTGATCTTTATTTCTTGTCTAAAATACTCTCATCAAAAGAGTACAAACCCTAAACTTTGAGCCCAAGGCTCTATGCGCTCAGCTCTGGTTGGTGCCTTTCAATAGGAGACCCCCCACCTATCTAAAGGACCAACCCACAAGGAGTTCTGAATACGATTCCTATTCCCTAGAAGGAATCCGTATCCAACTCAATTCTACTTGGCCTATCCTGGCCGAGTACAACTCTTGCACTCGTATGGTAACCCTACCATACTCACGTGACTAACACTTTGCACGCGTATGGCCACCTGCCATACTCACGTGACTAACACTTTGCACGCGAATGACCTCCTGCCATTCTCACGTGACTAACCATTCTTCATGTGCACCATTCCCTTAGCCCGAACGTCCCGCATGACATCCTTGACCACCAAGACCTCAGTTCCTCCTGAACCTAGTCCCGAACCTCAGTTCCTCCATGAACCTAGTTCCGGTCCCGTCATCGACCACGTTCGTCTTCGAGCAATACCTGCATATGAACAAAACACAAAACGAATCCGAGCACAAGTCCACGACTTGACTCAATATTAGTCCATGCAAATACTCACACGAGCATTGCATAAAGTCCAATCATCATGAAATTCTCACCAATTTCATAATCTCAAAAACGAATCAAACACAATTCCAATTTTGCTCAAAACCCTAATTCAGCAAACACGCATTCACGACGGACAAACAAATATGGTCCGGCGTACACATGAAAAATCACTCAAAAAACCATTCACAACGGACTGACAAAATCAGTCCGGTGTACACATGAAAGTCTCGGTTTCAAGAAGAAATCAAAACCGAGCAAAACACGTTCACAATGGACCAACAAAATCAGTCTGTTGTACAAGTGAAAATATCGGTTCCTTTGGAAAAGAGTTTGGCACATAAGCTTAAAAGCATGTCCACGACAGACCCAAAAACTTGGTCCGTCGTACATGCAAAACTTACTGGCTTCTTGGAGAATTGAGTTCGACTCATGAGCTAAAAAACACGTTCACGACAGACCCAAAAACTTTGTCCGTCGTAGATGCACAACTTACTGGTTTTTGAGGAAAATTGAGTTTGGCTCAATGAGTTCAAAAGCATGTCCACGACAGACCAACAAAGTTTGTCTGTCGTAGATGGAAAAACTTACTGTTTTCTTTAAGTTTGGTCCGGCGCCAAAGCGAAACTTACTGTTTCTTGTCAAATTGATAAAACACATGAACAAACACATTTTGCAAATTCAATTCTAAGCCAATTTTTCAACACATGATTTCACAATCTCCCCCTTGATGAAAACATTGGCAACACCACTTTAGAATTGAACATTTGGCATTCACTTTATAAAAGATTTTGAAATCCAAAGGATCAAGGACCAAAAAGAGAAAACGCAGAATTCCCCCTTTGACCAAAATGCAAAACAAAATCTCCCCCTGAGAATGAAAATGTGTGTGAATGTGCAATGCGCCCAAAAATTTCAAAATTCTCCAAACTTCTCCCAAAATTCCAAAAACAAATTCCCCTTTTTCTTCTCCCCCTTTTTCTTAAACTTTTCAACGATTCCCAAATTTCTCCCCCTTTGACAATGGATTCATCAAGAGTACAAAAGAGAGAACAGGTTCAAAATTTTTCCTGTAGCAAAGATTTCACAAAGAGAAACAAGGGAGTGCCAAGATAGGAAAAGATGAGCTCATTCGATCATATAACCTTATATATCACATAATATGTAAAATACATGATCTTGATGTGATTTTAACAAGTTAGGAAATGACATGCATCTCAACCTCAATTTAGTCAACTATAACCAAGTACTAAGCAAAACCTTTAGTAGAAAAACAAAGGCTCAAAGTTGAAGCAAATAACAAATCAGGGCGAGCAAGTAGTTTCAACTCCAATCTAGTGGACCAATTTAATCTTTAAACAGTAAACTGCATGTGGCATGCTTGAAGCATACTTCTTTTATTTCCTTGTAGTGGCATGCTTGAAACATACATCTTGTCTTTTGAGGGAATGGCATGCTTGAAGCATACATCTTATCTTTTAGGGAAAGCATCCTGAAGCTCATAACTTGAGGCTTTTGCTTTTAACAACCCTTTTTTATTGATTCCCTTTTCTTTTCATTTTTCTTTGATTATAAACATGCAAAAGTGATTAAAAGGTCTTATGAAAGAGTAAAGTTGAAACCTCACTTGCTTCATAGCCCAAATTTGTCAAGAGGATTCAATATCAAGCCTAGAAGAGTGAGATATCACAGAGTATTTAGGTATAGGCAATCAAACCAAGGAATTCCGCAATGTCATTTTTAGTTCAAGTGGAACAATTTAGATTATCATATATTAGCACAATTACATAATATATAAAGAAATATGATAAAGTGAGCTTATCAAGTGAAAGAACTTGGCAAAGAAACTCCCCCTCAAAACAAACCCATTGGATGAACAATCCCAAGTTCTCCTCGAATAAAAGCAAAACGAGAAGAAGACAAAGGTTTTGTAAAAATGTCTGCCAATTGATGTTCAGTATCCACATGATGAAGCACAATATTTTCTTTTTCAACATGATCTCTAAGAAAGTGAAATCCAATATCAATATGCTCAAGAAAGGGGATTACTCAAGAGGTGGCACTAACCAAATCAATTCAACATCCTCCAAAGTCAACATCAGAATAAGCTCTTAAACTAATGCATAAGGAAGCAGAAAGCCAAATGCCAAAATCTTGAGTACCATGGAGATACCTGAAAGTTCACTTGAACGCTTGTCGATGTGAAGCACGTGGGAAGCTTGAAAACAAGCACACACAAGCACGTGGGAAGAGTCTCTCATGTAAACCTCCAATTATCTCATCCTCAATAGCATCATCATCATCATCTTTTATGAACAAAAACACTCTCCCCCTGAACATATGCACTTGTACCTGCATCATTTGAACTAGTGCCTTTTGCGAAAGCAGTGGAAGAAGCATCTCCAAAGGCAACACTTTCAGCATGAGATGCACGAGTGAAGGAGAACCAAATCTTATCCTTGAACATATGAAGTGAGCATCCAAATTCACTAGCCACATGTTCTCCCTCCTCGCGTGAGAAGCCTACATAGAAGCGAGAAAGTGTCGAGGTCTCGATTTGGGGTTAGAAATAAGATGTTTAGGAATCCAAGATCGAGACACACGACGGACAACAGTAGGCACAACACGAGCGATCTTATGCACAAAATCAAATTTGCCTGTTCCGTGTTTCTAGCAACAAAAGGTGCTTGCATCACCCTAGGCACGTAGTGAGAAGCAAAGCGTGCCTTTACGAAATTAGACCTAGCCTTAGCTCTTTCTTTCTTTTGTTGTTTGGCTAGTCTAAAGCAAAAATCTACTAAATGTCCATCTCTACCACAATGAGTGCAAGTGTACTTAACAGGATGTTTGGCTTTAGAAGTAGAAGCAACATTTGCATTCATCATAGTAGAAGATAACACTCCAGCAGACTTAAAGACATTTTTCTTAGGCTCATTGACAATTTCAAATTTTCCTTTGTCAAGTGCTTTAACAACAGTGGGAGCATGTGATTTATGATGAGCATAAGAATCAAAACCTAAACCTTTGTTATGAGTGCTGACTTTTGATTGATCCAAAATCATGTTTAGGTTCTTCTTTCCTTTAGTGAAACGTTCTAATGATTTTTCCAAGTAATCAACTTTTCGAGAAAGAGTTAAACAATTATTGCAAGGAACATTCACTTTTCCTTTTTGCTTACAACAAGTTGAGCATGAAAGAACCTCATGTGTAAGCAGATCATCACCACGGCAACAGCGTTGCGGGGCCTCTCCGGCGAAGTGAATGGTACTCACCGACGCGGCTTGACCTTGCGGTTCCGGATCTGGGCTCAACGGCGGCGGAGGACGGCGGACGGCGGCGGAAACGACGCTTAACCGCGGCGGAACACTAGCGCAACTACGGCGAACGATTGCGGTGAAACCACGGCGGCTCAGGCGAAGTGGTCTAGGGCTACGGGTGCGCACGGAAACGGAGCACACGATGGCGGCGGCGGCGCAATAAATAGGCCCCTCGGCGTCTGTGAAAATCGCGAAAATCGAGGCCCAAACGGCTGCGGCGGTGGAATCCGAATCCATCTCGGATTCGGTGACGTGGCTCAACGTGGACCGTTGGATCAAGATCCAACGCACACGGGGGTTTGGGCTCGGGTCCGGCTCGGGCGACCTGGCTGGCTTGGTCGGGCTCGGGTTCAGCAACGTGGCTCAATCTCGGCCGTTCGATCTTGATCGGACGGTCGAGAGGGTTAGGGTTAGGTTGGGTTCGAGTCGGACTCGGACTCGAGTCAGACTCGGGCTCGGGTCGGTTCCGGGTCGGGGGAACAGTACAAACCAACTCGATTTTTCCAGCGATCTAAATAATCCGATTAATTTCCAGAAATTCATTTAATTCATTAAAAATAGCAAAATACTCAGAAAAAATCTAGAAAAATTCTAGAAAATATTTTAGAACATTTTGGACTGAAATAAAATATTTCCAACAAAATTTTATTTGCAAAGACAAATTCTTTAATTATTTCAAAAGGGAATAAATTCAAATAAATCCAAATAAATTCCTGAAAATTCCAAAAAATCACAAAACTGCCAAACCACATTTGAATTTAAGAAAAGCAAAATTTTGGGGTGTTACAAGGATGATATCTTGAAAGAGGCTCATCGCACCCCGTACACGGTCCATCCTGGGGAGACCAAGATGTACAGGGATTTGAAAAAGAATTTCTGGTGGAAAAGGATGAGAGTTGATATTGCAAAATACGTGGCCTCTTGTGGGATTTGTCAGAAGATTAAGGCTAAACACAAGCGTCCCGCTGGTCTGTTGCAGCCATTAGAGGTTCCTGTGTGGCCTTGGGATGACATTTCTATGGATTTTGTGGTTGGCCTACCTCGTACTCCACGAGGGAAGGATGCTGTTTGGGTTGTGGCGGATCGCCTTAGCAAGTCTGCACACTTCATTCCTATCCGCACTACCAGTTCAGCGAGCGAGTTGGCTCCCATCTATGTGCGGGAGATTGTGAGACTGCATGGTGTACCCAAGACGATTATCTCTGATCGGGATGCGAAGTTTGTCTCAAAATTTTGGGAGAGCTTGCAGAGTGCTTTGGGTACACAGCTTCGCCTTAGTACCGCTTTTCACCCTCCGACCGATGGGCAGTCTGAGCGTACTATTCAGACATTGGAGGACATGCTCAGGGCCTGTGTGATGGCATGGAAAGGTAGCTGGGAGAATCACTTGCCATTGGCAGAGTTTGCTTACAATAACAGCTATCATTCCAGCATCCAGGCTGCCCCGTATGAAGTGTTATATGGCCGGAAGTGCAGATCGCCGCTTTGTTGGGATGCAGTGGGGGAGAGAGCGGTCCTTGGACCGGATTGGGTTCAGCAGACTGTTGAGCGAGTGGAAGAGGTACGGTAGAACCTTCTTGCAGCTTAGAGTAGACAGAAAAGCTACACTGACATGAGGAGGCGAGATCTCGAGTTTGCGGTGGGTGATAGTGTGCTCCTGCGAGTATCTCCCACCAAGGGTGTGGTGCGGTTTGGCACTAAAGGGAAGCTCAGTCCGAGGTATGCCGGGCCATTTCCTATCTCAGCTCGAGTTGGAAAGTTGGCCTATCGCTTGGAGCTACCAGAGTCAATGCAAGGAGTCCATAATGTGTTCCATGTTTCGATGCTGAGAAAGTACTTGCATGATCCGGAGTTGTTGGTTCCGTTGGAACCATTAGTGCTTGAGCAGGACCTCACTTTTGAGTCCCGTCCCGTGAAAATACTGGAGAATTCAGAGCGAGTGTTGAAGAACAGGACTCTCAAGTTTGTCAAAGTCCTGTGGTCGCATCATACTGAGAGGGAAGTGACTTGGGAGCTGGAGTCTCTCATGCGCGAGAAGTTCCCTGAGCTTTTCACCTCAGGTATGAGACGTGAAACCTAGCTATCTTTTGTTTTGCTGGGTTGCGTAGTGGTGTGTCATGGATTCGAGGTCGAATCCTGTTGAAGAGGGGGGAGAATGTGACACTACGGATGGTCAAAACTTATTAAAAGGTGAAAATCGGAGGTTAAAACTTTACGTTATGAAGTTTAAACGCGTTTTCGGGCCGATTTCGAGAGTTTGGGCCTCTCCGGGGGAGTTTGGGCCCAAGGGGATGAGTCGTGGGCTTTAGTGGGAAGGGATTTGGGCCCATGAGGGAGAGGGAGACCAGATTTTTTAGCCTTGGGCACCCCCCTGCCCTTGTTGCGCCCCACCCTTGCCCTAGCCACCCCCTCCCCCTATCTCCCACCTAGCCGCCGCCCCCTCCTTTCCCCCAAGCCGTGCGCCCCCTCCTCCCTTCCCCCTTGCGCCACCACTCCTCCCCTCTCCTCCCCACCCTCCTTGCTGGCCTAGGAGAGCTCTTCATCTCGCCAACCCGCTGTTCTCTCCATCGGGAAGCTCCGCGACGAGGAGATCCGGCGGTTCCGGAGCGAGGAAGGATGTAACACCCCAATTTTTGCTTTTCATGAAATTAATTACTATTTTTCACTTTTGTGAATTTTTGGAATTTTCTGGAATTTATTTGGATTTATTTGGAATTTATTTGAATTTATTCCATATTGAAATAATTAAAGAAATTAAATTTTCAAATAAAGTTTTGTTGGAAATATTTTATTTGAGTCCCAAATGCTCTAAAATAATTTCCAGAATTTTTCTGGAATTTTTCTGAGTCTTTTGCTATTTTTAATGAATTAAATGAATTACTGGAAATCATTTTAATTATTAAATCGCTGGAAAATCGAGTCGGGTCAAGTACTATTCCTCCGACCGAGTCGGAACCCGAGTCGGACTCGAGTCCGACCCGAGCCAGCTGACTCGACCGAACCACGTTGAGCTTAATCCACGTGGACCGTCGGATCGAGATCCAACGGTCATGATCGACCGACCCCGACCCGAGCCGTGTCCGGACCGGACCCGGTCGCACCCGTGCGATCGTGGCCGTTGATCGTGCCACGTGTACGGCTCTCCGTCGTCGTCTCCGCCCGAGTCCGAGCCGGACTCCGCCGCCGTGTCCGCCGCCGTGGAGAACTAGGTCTCCGTTTTCTGCACGGACGCCGAGGCTATTTAAAGCCCGGGGCATACCCCGAGGATCGCCTTGACCTTGCGCAGCCGTTGCCCTAGCCGTCGCCGCCGCAGTGCCCCTGACGCGCCCGCAATCGCTCGCCGGAGTCATAGCACCCCTCCGCCGCGGTTCTGCTTGATTCCGCCGCCGTCCGCCGTCCCCTGCCGTCGTTAACCTCAGATCCGGACTCACCGCGACGAGACGCACCCGAAGGGACCTCTCACCTCGCCGGAGGAGGCCAGAAACGCCGTCGGCAAGGTCGTCGTCCTCCGCGCCGGTGAGCCAGCGCCGCCGCAAGCCATCGCCGGACCGCGAGCTTTCTCAGCCGTCCGATCAAGATCCAACGTCCCAGATTGTGCCACGTCATCGCACGGTGAGATTCCGTCCAAAACCACTAGATCTAATCTTGACCGTCCGATCTAGATCCAACGGTCCAGATCCAACGCGTTAACTCAAACGCGTGAAAGCCAGATCTAATCTGGGCCGTCGATTTTCAAATCAACGGCCGAGATCGCGCCACGTGTCGGGAAGTCTGACCGCCATGGCCAAGACTCAGCGTAGACGCCGACACGCCGCCCGTGTCCGATGCGTGATCAACCGCACCATGACGCCACGCCGACGTCATGGCGGGCTCAAGATGTCGGCGGCCGTCGCCGAGCGCCGACGCCAAGAATGACGCTACGGTGCGGTCCCACATGTCAAGACCACGGCCGAGCCTCGCCGACGTCGGCCGATGGCGTCATCCGAGGGCCCACATGTCGGCGACCGTGGAAGCCGTGGGCCGAGTCCACGGTGAGACCGAGCCAAGCATGGACCAGGTCCATGGACCACCGACGCCGCAGACCAATCAGAGGCTGCCACGTGTCACGGTAGCCAATAATTAATTTCCGAAAAAGAAAATGATTTATTAATTCGAAATAATGATTTCAGATTTTGATTCAAACTTCAAACGCTTATAACTTTTGCGTTTCAACTCCGATTTGAGTGATTCAAATTTCTAAATTTGTATAAAATTGAGATCTACCTAAATATGAATTTTATTTAATTTTTGGACTAAAATTTTTCTCTGTAAAATTATTTAATTGATTATTTAAACTTTAAATAATCATAACTTTTGCATTTTAACTCCGATTTGAACGATTCCAGTTCCTAAAAATCCAGAAAATTATGTTCTCTCTGTTTATGGATTTTATTTGGAGTTTTGGGATGTTTTTGCCTATTGTTTATTTGTGTATTGCTATTTGCACGCTTTACGAGTAGACGTTGAAGTGCCGGAAGGATTCGAAGGAGAAGTGTTGACTCAGGATCCAACTCAAGACCAAGAACAAGTACTCTTTGAAGGCAAGTTATGCTTTGACCATGTTGATCCCATTTTGAAATCTATTTTGGTTCAAATTATTGCATGCTAGTTCAATTAGAAAATACTTTATTTAAATATGGGAGATTAGATAAATACCAATTTGCTGTATGACACCTTGATTAATTAAGTATGTGCCATGACCCCTTGTCACCCTAGTTGTGGTTTACTAGTTGGACATAATCAAATTGCCAACATGGGTTTTAGACAGTGGTAGTATATTGCTTAGACCTGCTACGTGCTCATGACATGATTTTGGACAATCAAATGTTAATATTGACTTAATGATATATTGAACCTGTTTTGGAAAGGTATCATGTGGTGTTGATAGCACGTGGTGCTTGGTAATCAACTGGGGTTTTGATAAATAGTTTTCGACCGGGGCATGTGGCAAGAATGATCAGGTGGGCGGTGTGGCCTTGAGGGATGTTGATTTGGTTCTTCGGGTAGTCTTGCCCTGGTCACTCTAAGGACTTAACCTTGCAAGCCTTTGATCTGAGTCATACTTGCAACCACATGGCTGGAATGGGACAGCCCTAGTTGACTAAGTCGCTAAGGACTCACTTGTGGAGCCTCAGGGTGTCAATTACACCGTTTGTGTGATTGTACGGGGGAGCGTATCGTGGCTGAGGCCAGATACCCATCTAACGGTGTGTTGGTCCCATACTTCGCCTTGGCTAAGGGAAGGGATGGTGTAGAGCACGAACCGGAGAGGACCACCTGTGTTGTTTGAGGCTTCTGAAAGGCTTTGTTACGGGAACTCGCCTTTGTGGTGTTTGACTGTATCTTGTGGGTAAAGTGCACAACCTCTGCAGAGTGTAGAATCTATTCGAATAGCCGAGTCCACGGTACTGGACAATGCTCGGGGATTACAGTCAAGGGTTAGACTTTCTGAAAATAACTTGGATTTGAAAGGTTGGTTTGGAGTAATAACGAGGTTGATGAAAATGTGGACTAGGATGGGAAAAAGATGTTTACTAAACTCCTTGAACAGTTATTTATGCTTTACTTGTTTCTACTGCTTTCGAATCTACTTATGATACTTGTCAAATGTCAAGCATCGCAAATATACCTTGAGCTATTCCTTTGTACCAAGCCATGCATATAGTATATTAGCTTGCATTCTGTGCATGACTTGCTGAGTACCAAGTACTCACCCTTGCCACAATACAACACCAGTTGAAGAGGAGACTACACCAGCCTTGGAGGAGGAGCTCCACGAGGAACCGTCTACTTAGGGAGCGAGCCCAGTCAGTTGCCTGTGGTATACTGGATGGCGCCACGAAGTTATCTTATTTTCCGCTGCTATTATTTCTCTTTTAATAAGTTTCGCCCTGCGAGGCGTACCTTTGTAGCTTGACCTTAAGGTCGGGTAACCATTTTGATTATTTAATTAAAGTACTTTATTAGTACCGAGTGGTATGATTGTGATATTTACCGATGTTAAGACTGTGTGCACTAGCGCGTTCCTGGACTAGTGCTGAATACACAGAGGGTCCGGATTTGCAAATTCGGGGTCCCGACAGAGGTGGTATCAGAGCCATACTGACCGTAGGCTCAACCCTAGCTAGAATGGTCGTAGAGAGGTTAAAACCTATTTTCTAAAAACTAAAAGTTTGTCAAGATAAGAAATGATATCTCGACTTACCCTCTTCTCTCCTTCTTGTCTCTTGCTGAATTTTACCTTACCTTGTCACGATTTAAAAATTTCGAGTGCTTACGTGAGCATCTTGTGACAGATGGAGGGAGAGTTCAACTACGTTGATCTGGAGGTTGGTCACGCCGCGGAACTTTGGCGTATGCTACAGACTCTCGGAGATTTTGAGAAGCCCCAATACCAAGTGGAAGTGATCAGACAAGCAGGATTGATCAAGGCTTGTGACGTGAAGATTGAGGTACCTGCTAGGAAGAAGGGCCCAGGCAATCGCCCGATACAACTGTTGCACCGCCGAAGGTCTACAATGCAGATGGGTATCCAAGAAGTGTCACGACGAGCAATGCGGCACATTACCCGCATCTACGCCGGAGAATTGGAGAGCACGGTGTTCCGTTATCATCCGCGCAGCAATAACCTTCTTGACCCGAAGGCGATTCAGGATGAGAATGCCATGGTCACACAGTTGGCACGACTTGTTGTCGCCAGGAGGATGTACTGATGATACAAGCAAGGAGCTCTGAAGGCCCGCAAGGAGATCACGGCAGAGAGAAGAACAGATGGCGGGAAGCTCAAGAGTATGTGTCACACCTTTTGAGAAGGATTGACGAGTTGGAGATGACTTTGTACGGACCAGAGCCAGAGCCAATGCTCGAGCTGCACGAGCCAGACCCGGAGGAGCCAGAGCTTGAGGAGGACACTGCATCTTCGACTACCACAGATGACACAGTTGCTGGACATGGCAATCGTTTCGCACCTATGCCGCAGCATCCGTACCCAGGCCGTGGAGGTTTTCTCGATGAGTGAGCGTAGGTTCTATAGTGAGACTCCTTCGCCGAGTCGCGTCATAGAATAAAGAGTCACCCTTTAGGCATTGGACTCCAGTGTTAGATCGATTTGGATTTTCATTGCTTGCTGAGTGTGCAGTATGTGTTGCAAGGCCCCTAGGCATTGTAAGCAACCATACCAAGTTACTATTGATTAAGATAATAAAGTTGGACCTTAAAGTTACACCTTTCGCCCCGCATAAGTTCCATACTACTTGTCTATTCTTGTTTCCCTCTCATCTCTAAAAGCCTAGAGCAAATCGACAGATGGTGAACACCCGCGGAAACCATGGAGGCAATGGAAGTGGTTCTCGCCCAATAGAAAACCCCAATGATGGAGCACCAGCACCGCCAGTGGACATGCAGAATTTCGAGCTTTCCTCATTGCCGAGACTCGCTTGATGCATGCTATGATGCAACAGATGCAACACGTCCTTTGCCAGGCCACGCTTAATCAAGGACAACGCCGAATACAAGACTGTCGAGTTCATGAGGACTCACCCACCCACATTTTCTCGGGAATGCCAATCCATTGAGGTCGATGATTGGTTAAGATCAATTGAGAGGAAGCTACACATCGCTTCAATGCATGGGAAATGAGAAGGTACTCTACGCTTCTCATCGCTTGGAAGGAACAAACACGAATGGTGGGAGAACTTCGTACACGCGAAGAGAACCCCAAGATATCACTTGGGAAGAGTTCATGTTGCATTCCGTCGGTATCATGTGCCCGAAGGAATCATGGATCTCAAGAAGGAGGAGTTCAGAGCATCAAGCAAGGTAATCAGCCAAAGGGGCCGACTACCTGAATAAGTTCACGCAGCTTGCACGCTACGCACCTGAGGATGTAGCGACAGATAAAGCCAGACAGTCTCGCTTCATGAAGGGACTTAACTCAGGACTACAGGTGGGATTGATCACCCACACCTTTCCAGATTTCCAGGAATTGGTGAATAAGGCGCTTATTCTTGAGGACAAGCGCAAGGAACTGGATGAGAACAGGAAGCGCAGGATGCAACAGCAGGGATCACGCCAGGGAGCTCAGCAACGCCTGAGAGTTGCACCAAATCAATTTTTCAGATTCCAGCCACAGAATGCTACAAGGACACCGTCACCAGCACCAAGACCCGTGAATCAGAACTATCAAACCCCAGCTGACCCGGAAATGCCGCTCCAGCAAATAAAGAAGGAACAGTGAGACGCTGCTACAACTGCAACGAGCCAGGACACTTTGCCAACAGTTGCCCAAAGAAGACAGCGGGAGTGACCCCAGTCCGCTTCAATCTAGGATCCACACCAGCTAGGACGCCAGCACCAGGAGTCACACCCCAGACTGTGGTGAGAGGCCGAGTCAACCATGTCACCGCGGATGCACTTCAGAATGCTACGGACGTCGTACTGGGTAAGTTACTTGTTAACTCAGTACCTGCGACAGTTTTGTTTGATTCTGGAGCTTCGCATTCGTTTGTTTCGCAAGGCTTTGCTGCTAAAAATGATTTGGGGATTGCAAGGCTTAAATGCACGCTTGTAGTTCAAACCCCTGGTTCCGAACTCCGAACGAAAGTAGGATGTTCCGGGGTGAGAATACTAATAGATGGAACAGAGTTCCTAGCGAACCTTATTATTTTGGAGACCCAGACCTTAGATGTTATTTTGGGAATGGATTGGCTATCCAAGCACAGGGCCGTATTGGATTGTGGACGAAGGACTATCTCAGTTGAGAGCCCGAGTGGGAAGAAAGTAGAATTTCAAGCCACTGCCGTTAGGAATGGACAGCTGATGGTTAACAGTACCAAGACAATCAGCATAGAGGATGTTTCGGTAGTGAATGAGTACCCAGATGTTTTTCCGGAAGATCTACCTGGTATGCCGCCAGACAGGGACATAGAGTTTGTAATAGAGCTTGTACCTGGTAGTGGAGGGATAGCAAAGAGACCCTATCGGATGTCCACCGAGGAGTTGGTAGAGATGAAGAAACAGCTGGAGGAGTTAATGGAGAAAGGATTTATCAGACCGAGTTCGTCGCCGTGGGGAGCACCAGTTTTGTTCGTCAAGAATAAGGACGGGAGTTTCAGGATGTGCATTGACTACCGTGCACTCAATGAAGTCACCGTAAAGAATAAGTATCCGCTACCCAGGATTGACGATTTGTTTGATCAGCTGAGAGGAGCCGGAGTTTTCTCCAAGATTGACCTAAGATCGGGATACCATCGGTGAAGATCCGATCGTAAGATATTCGAAAACCGCATTTTCGTCAAGATATGGACATTACGAGTTCTGATTATGTCCTTTGGTCTCGATTTAATGCGCCAAAGATATTTCATGAATATGATGAATAAGGTGTTCATGGAGTATTTGGACAAGTTTGTGGTCGTGTTCATAGATGATATCTTAATCTACTCCAAGACAGAGGATGAACATGCCGAACACTTGAGGCGAGTGTTGGAAAAGCTGAGGGAACAACAACTCTTCGCCAAGTTCAGCAAGTGTGATTTTTGGAAGGATAAGGTGGAGTTTCTTGGACATGTAATGACCGCGGAAGGAGTCGCCGTGGATCCGAGCAAGGTAGAAGCTGTGTTACATTGGGATCAGCCAAAGACCGTGACCCAGATTAGAAGTTTCCTTGGAATGGCAGGATACTATCGCCGTTTCATTGAAGGCTTTTCGACAATTGCGAGACCTCTTACGCAATTGCTGAAAAAGGAGAAGAAGTTTGTATGGACGCCAGAATGTGAGAAAGGATTCCAAGAACTGAAAACGAGATTGACATCAGCACCAGTGTTAGTTCTACCGGACGTCAACCAAAGCTTTGATATCTATTGTGATGCATCACGCCAAGGACTTGGATGTGTGTTGATGCAGAACGGAAAGGTTGTTGCTTATGCATCAAGGCAGTTGAGGCCGCATGAGGAGAATTACCCGACACATGACCTAGAGTTAGCTGCCGTAGTGCATGCCTTGAAGATATGGCGTCACTATCTGATCGGGAACAGATGTGAAGTGTACACGGATCATAAGAGCCTTAAGTACATATTCACCCGATCGGATACGAATATGAGGCAAAGGAGATGGTTGGAATTGATCAAGGACTACAATGTTGGAATCCATTATCATCCCGGAAAGGCCAACGTAGTTGCCGATGCCTTGAGTCGGAAGAGCCATACCATGAATATGTTGATGGCCACGAATCAGGATGAGTTATGCCAGGAATTTCAGAGAATGAAGATTGAGGTGGTACCCAATGGATTCTTGGCCGCATTAGAAGTAAAGCCTACCCTAGAAGATCAGATCCGAGAATGACAGAAGGATGATGACAAGATCCGTAGGATTAAGTCCAAAATGGAGGAAGGCAAGGCAAATGATTTCAAGCTAGATGGGCAGAGCACGTTATGGATGAAGGATCGGATTTATATGCGTCTTAGAATAAGAAGGAATTAAAGCAATCGATTCGGAGGAAGCCCATGACTCCAAGTATTCAATTCATCCCGAAGCGCCAAAATGTATCAGATTTGAAGGAAAGATTACGGTGGCCAAGCATGAAGCGAGAAGTTGCCGAGCATGTTGCATTGTGTGACGTATGCCGAGAGTCAAGGCAATGCATCGAGAGACCAGCGAGATTGCTACGGTAGTTGAAGATACCTGAGTGGAAGTGGGAGGAAATCGGAATGGATTTCATTACCGGTTTGCCTAGGACGCAAGGAGGTTATGACTCCATATGGGTTGTGGTAGATCGTTTGACCAAAGTAGCTCATTTTATCCCCGTGAAGACCACTTACTCGGGGGATAAGTTAGCGTAATTGTATATGATCGAGATCGTCTGCTTGCATGGAGTACCAAAAAGGATTGTATCGAGACAGAGGTACCCAATTTACCTCAAGGTTCGGAATAAGTTGCATGAAGCCATGGGAACCCGTTTGAACTCTCAAGACAGCCTATCACCCCTGAGACGGATGGACAGACCGAGAGAGTCAATCAGATTCTGGAGGATATGCTAAGAGCATGTGCATTGGCTTATGCTACCTCTTGGGGTAAGAGTTTGCCGTATGCCGAGTTCAGTTACAATAATAGCTACCAAGCTAGTTTACAGATGTCACCTTTTGAGGCACTGTATGGTCGGCCCTGTCGGACGCCATTAAACTGGAATGAGACCGGCGAGCGCCGTGTCTTCGGGCCTGATATACTTCAAGAAGCTGAAGAGCAGATAGCCACGATTAGGGAAAGGTTGAAGATAGCCCAATCACGACAGAAGAGTTATGCTGATAACCGTCGCCGAGACTTGAGTTTTGAACCAGAAAATTTCGTGTATCTCAGAGTCACGCCTCTCAGGGGAGTTAAGAGGTTCCATGCCAAGGGGAAACTCGCACCCCGTTATGTTGGACCATTTAGGATTTTGAGCCGCAAAGGCGAAGTTGCTTACCAGTTAGAGTTGCCGCAGTCGTTGGCAGGAGTACATGACGTGTTCCACGTGTCCCAGTTGAAGAAGTGTCTCCGAGTACCCGAGGAACAAACGCCGCTAGA
Organism: Rhipidocladum racemiflorum; assembly: GCA_036346355.1. NCBI lineage: Eukaryota > Viridiplantae > Streptophyta > Magnoliopsida > Poales > Poaceae > Rhipidocladum > Rhipidocladum racemiflorum. The sequence continues at coordinate 32,799,610 of CM070575.1, read as the reverse complement.
GTCAATTGAGTTGCAGGAAGATTTGACTTACAAGGAGCATCCTGTGAAGATTTTGGACACTATGGATCGAGAGACTAGGAATAAGTCAACCCGTTTCTGTAGAGTTCAGTGGAGCAACCATGCAGAAAGCGAGGCAACTTGGGAGCGCGAAGAGGATTTGAGGAAGGAATTTCCGGACCTATTCTTTAGTAAGCCCTGAATCTCGGGGACGAGATTCTGTTAAGGGGGGGAGGTTTGTAACACCCCAATTTTTGCTTTTCATGAAATTAATTACTATTTTTCACTTTTGTGAATTTTTGGAATTTTCTGGAATTTATTTGGATTTATTTGGAATTTATTTGAATTTATTCCATATTGAAATAATTAAAGAAATTAAATTTTCAAATAAAGTTTTGTTGGAAATATTTTATTTGAGTCCCAAATGCTCTAAAATAATTTCAGAATTTTCTCGAATTTTTACGAGTCTTTGCTATTTTTAATGAATTAAATGAATTCTGGAAATCATTTTAATTATTAAATCATTGGAAAATCGAAGTCGGGTCAAGTACTATTCCTCCGAAGTCGGAACCCGAAGTCGGACTCGAGTCCGACCGAGCCAATGACTCAGCCAGAACCACGTTGAGCTTAATCCACGTGGACCGTCGGATCGAGATCCAACGGTCATGATCGACCGACCCCGACCCGAGCCGTGTCCGGACCGGACCCGGTCGCACCCGTGCGATCGTGGCCGTTGATCGTGCCACGGTCACGGCTCTCCGTCGCCGTCTCGCCGAGTCCGGCCGGACTCCACCGCCGTGGAGAACTAGTTCTCCGTTTCGCAGACGGACGCCGAGGTTATTTAAAGCCCGGCATACCGAGGATCGCCTTGACCGCGGCGCAGCTCGTTACCTAACCGTCGCCGCCAAGAAGGTTGCTCGACGCCTTCGCGCAATCGCCGCGAGTCATAGCACCCCTCCGCCGCGGTTACGCTTGATTCCGCCGGCCGCCGCCCCTCCTGCCGTCGTTAACCTCAGATCCGGACTCACCGCGACGAGACGCACCCGAAGGGACCTCTCACCTCGCCGGAGGAGGCCAGAAACGCCGTCGGCAAGGTCGTCGTCCTCCGCGCCGGTGAGCCAGCGCCGCCGCAAGCCATCGCCGGACCGCGAGCTTTCTCAGCCGTCCGATCTAGATCCAACGGTCCAGATTGTGCCACGTCATCGCACGGTGAGATTCCGTCCAAAACCACTAGATCTAATCTTGACCGTCCGATCTAGATCCAACGGTCCAGATCCAACGCGTTAACTCAAACGCGTGAAAGCCAGATCTGTAACTGGGCGCCGATTTTCAAATCAACGGCCGAGATCGCGCGCGTGTCGGGAAGTCCGACCGCCACGGGCCGCACTCGCAGGTAGGACGCCGACACGCCGCCCGCTGCGTGTCGGCCATGCGATCAACCGCACCATGACGTCACGCCGACGCCATGGCCTCGCATGTCGGGCCGCGGCCGTCTCGGCCGAGCGCCGACGCCAAGAATGACGCCACGGTGCGGTCCCACATGTCGCCACCACTGCCGAGCCTCGCCGACGCCGCCAGTGACGCTATCCGAGGCGGGCCCACATGTCAGCGACACGTGGAGCCGTGGACCGAGTCCACGGTAGACCCGCGCCTAGCATGGACCAGGTCCATGGACGGTTGACGTCGGCCAGACCAATCGAGAGGCTGCCACGTGTCACGGTGACGCAATAATTAATTTCGAAAAAGAAAATGATTTATTAATTCGAAATAATGATTTTGCATTTTGATTCAAACTTCAAACGCTTATAACTTTTGCGTTTCAACTCCGATTTGAGTGATTCAAATTTCTAAATTTGTATAAAATTGAGATCTACCTAAATATGAATTTTATTTAATTTTTGGACTAAAATTTTTCTCTGTAAAATTATTTAATTGATTATTTAAACTTTAAATAATCATAACTTTTGCATTTTAACTCCGATTTGAACGATTCCAGTTCCTAAAAATCCAGAAAATTATGTTCTCTCTGTTTATGGATTTTATTTGGAGTTTTGGGATGTTTTTGCCTATTGTTTATTTGTGTATTGCTATTTGCACGCTTTACGAGTAGACGTTGAAGTGCCGGAAGGATTCGAAGGAGAAGTGTTGACTCAGGATCCAACTCAAGACCAAGAACAAGTACTCTTTGAAGGCAAGTTATGCTTTGACCATGTTGATCCCATTTTGAAATCTATTTTGGTTCAAATTATTGCATGCTAGTTCAATTAGAAAATACTTTATTTAAATATGGGAGATTAGATAAATACCAATTTGCTGTATGACACCTTGATTAATTAAGTATGTGCCATGACCCCTTGTCACCCTAGTTGTGGTTTACTAGTTGGACATAATCAAATTGCCAACATGGGTTTTAGACCGTGGTAGTATATTGCTTAGACCTGCTACGTTATGCGACATATGTCAGAGAGTCAAGGCCTGAAGGAAAGATTCTGGTGGCCGAGCATGAAACGCGAGGTTGCCGAACATGTTGCGTTATGCGACATATGTCAGAGAGTCAAGGCAATGCATCAGAGGCCAGCAGGATTGCTACAGCCGCTAAAGATACCTGAGTGCAAGTGGGAGAAAATCGGTATGGACTTCATTACCGGTTTGCCGAAGACTCAAGGAGGATATGACTCCATATGGGTTATAGTAGACCGATTGACAAAGGTCGCCCATTTTATCCCTGTAAAGACCACTTACTCGGGAGATAAGTTAGCAGAATTGTACATGACCAGGATCGTCTGTTTGCACGGAGTGCCGAAGAAGATTGTATCGGACAGAGGTACCCAGTTCACCTCAAGTTTTTAGAATAAGCTACATGAAGCTGTGGGAACCCGTCTGAATTTCAGCACAGCTTATCATCTGCAGACGGATGGACAGATGGAGAGAGTTAATCAGATTTTGGAGGACATGTTGAGAGCTTGTGCCTTAGCTTATGCTACATCTTGGGATAAGAGTTTGCCGTATGCCGAGTTCAATTATAACAATAGTTATTAGGCCAGTCTACAGATGTCACCATTTGAAGCACTGTATGGTAGGCCGTGTCGAACACTGTTGAACTAGAATGAGACTGGAGAGCGTCATGTCTTTGGGCCGGATATTGTTCGAGAAGCTGAAGAGCAGATTACTATGATCAGGGAGAGGCTTAAGATTGCCCAGTCAAGACAGAAGAGCTATGCGGATAATCATCGCAGGGAATTGAGTTTTGAGCCAGAAGACTATGTGTACCTCAGAGTTACGCCGCTCAAGGGAGTCAAGAGATTCCATGCGAAAGGGAAACTCGCACCACGTTATGTTGGACCATTTAAGGTTTTGAGCCGCAAAGGCGAAGTTGCATACCAGCTGGAGTTACCGCAGTCGTTGGCGGGATGCATGATGTGTTCCACGTGTCTCAACTGAAGAAGTGTCTTCGAGTGCCAGATGAACAAACACCGCTAGAGTCAATAGAGCTGCAGGAAGATCCGACTTACAAAGAGAACCCGGTAAAGGTTCTGGACATGATGGATCGAGAGACCAGGAACAAGTCGACCCGCTTCTGCAGAGTCCAGTGGAGCAACCACTCAGGAAGCGAAATAACTTGGGAGCGCGAGGAGGATTTGAGAAAAGAATTTCCGAACCTATTCCTTAGTCAGCCCTGAATCTCGGGGTCGAGATTCTGTTAAGGGGGGAGGTTTGTAACTCTCCAATTTTTGCTTTTCATGAATTTACATGTTATTTTGCACTTTTGGGAATTTTTGAAATTTTCTGGGATTTATTTGAATTTATTTCCTTTTGAGCTAATTAAATAAATAAAAGTTTCAAATAACATTTTGTTGGAAATATTTTATTTGAGTCCAAAACGTCTGAAAGTATTTTTCAAAATTGTTCTGGAATTTTTTCGATTATTTTGCTATTTTTCTTGAATTATTTGAATTTTTAGAAATTAATTTAAATATTAAATCGCTGGGAAATCCTATCGGGTTGCACTGTTCCACCGACCGGACCCGAGTAAGACTCGAGTCCGACCGGACCGCACTCGAGCCCGACCCGGACGCAACCCTAGCCACGTGAGCCGTTGGATCGAGATCCAACGGCCATGATCGAGCCACGTCGCGCGAGCGTGCGAGCCGTCGGATCGTGTCCATGTGGACAACTGCGATGTGGCCACGTCGTCGTCTCCGAGCTCGGTTCGGACTCCGCTGGCCTCCACCGTTTTCGCGTGGGATACGCCTTCTGGGGCCACTATTTAATGCGCCGCACGCACCCTGAGGTTCGCCTTTTTCGTGTGCACCCGAAGCCCTAGGTCTCGAAGCCCTAGCCACCGCCGTTCGTACTAGATTACTCGCCGAAGTTGTGCAGCGCCGCCGCGGGTTTTTCTTCGTTTCTGACACCGACGAGGACGTTCCGCCGCTGTGCTACCCAGATCCGTGACCCCCACATCAAGGCGAACCCGTGTGCAACACTCACCTTGCCGGAGCACCCTCCAAACGCCGTCCTGCGTGTCGTCGTCTCCAGCTCCGGTGACCTAGCGCCGCCGTGGACATCGTCGACCCCGCAAAGCTTCTCCACCGTCCGATCCAGATCCAACGCCCCAGGTGCGTCCACGTCACCCGTAACGAAATCCACGTTGCGGTTTTTAGATCCAATCTTAACCGTTGAATCTAGATCCAACGCCTTAAATTAAGCCACATAGCCCGTAGATTTCACCGTGCTAGATCCAATCATAGCCGTTAGATCTAGATCGTACGGTTAGATTCGTTCCGCGTTGTAGTGTTAGATGCGATCCTGACCGCCCGATCGAGATCGAACGACGTAGATCGTACTGCGTGTCAAGCACCGCGTCATGCCACGTCGCCCCCAGCAATGCGGTTAAATCTGATCGGATCTCGACCGTCCGATCTAAATCGTACGGTCCAGATCGACCACGTTTTTGGACCGTTAATTTTCAAATCAACGGCTCGGATCTAGCCACGTGTCCAGTAGCTGAACCGTCGCGGTTCACGCGGGCGACACCGATCGTTGCTGACGTCAGCACGGGCCCACGTGTCAGCGACTGCACCATGACATCATCCGTGACGTCACGGTGGGGCCCGCGTGTTAGTCCGTTCGGTCGAGCGTGCTGACATCAGTAGCTGACGTCATCCGAGTGGGTCCCACGTGTCAGTGACACGTGTACTCGTGGACTGGGTCCACGGTGGACCGAGCCCTAGCCGTGGACCGAATCGATGGACCTGCTGACGTAATAATTCGATTTTTCCGTAGAAAAATAATTCGGTGGAAATTCAAATCCGCCGCTGACATCATGCTGACGTCATAATCGGATTTTTCAATAGAAAAATAAATGAATTAATTCGGTTTATTCTTTTATTTGATTTTTCAAACTTCAAACGCTTATAACTTTTGCGTTTTAACTCCAATTTAAGTTATTCCAATTTCTAAATTTTTATAAAATTGAGCTATATTTAATGGTGAATTTAATTTAAATTTTGGGCATGATTTTTTCTCTGTTTTTATTTATTTGGTGTTTATTTACCCATTACGAGTAGACGTTGGAGGTGAAGTTTGGACTCAGGATCCAGCTCAAGACCAAGATCAAGTACTTTTTGAAGGCAAGTTATGCTTTGACCATATTGGTCCCACTCTGGAAATTATTTTGATTTAAATTATTGCATGCTAATTTAATTAGAAGATGCTTTGATTAATTCTGGAAATTAGTTAATGCCAATTTGATGTATTCCACCTTGAGATAAATAATTGTATGCCATGACCCCTTGTCACCCTAGTCTGGTTTAGGTAGTTGGACATTATTAAATTGCCAACATTGGGTATTTAGACCGTTGTAGTATATTGCTTAAACCTACTACGTACACATGACATATTTTAGACAATCAAATGTTAATATTGGCTTAATGAGATATTGAACCTGTTTTTGAGAAGTATCATGTGTTGTGATGTCGATGATGGCACGTGGTGCATGGTGATCAACTGGGTTTGATAAATAGATTTAGACCGGGGCAAGTGGCAAGAGTGATCGGGTGGGCCATGAGTGGCACCGGGGAAGTCATTTTGGTTCTTCGGGTAGTCTTGCCCTGGTCATCCTAAGGACTTAACCTTGCAAGCCTTTGATCTGAGTCAAACCTGCAACCACATGACTGGAATGGGACGGTCCTAGTTGAGTAAGTTACTAATAACTTGTGTGTGGTACCTCGGGGTGTCAACTACACCTTTTGTGTAGCTTGAAGGGGGAGCGTACCAGGGCTACGGCATGGTACCGGTCCAACGGTATGTCGGTCCCATACTTTGCCTCCACTGAGGGAAGGGATGGTGTATGGCAAAAACTGGAGAGGTTCACATGTAAAATTTGCGATTTTTGAAAGGCTTTGTTACGATCATTCTCCTTTGTGGTGTTTGACTGTATCAAGTGGGTAAAGTGCATAACCTCTGCAGAGTGTACAACCTATTCGAATAGCCGAGTCCGCGGCACCAGACACTACTCGAGGATTACAGTCAAGGGTTAGACTTTCATGAAAACAACTTGAACTTGAAAAGTTTGGTTGGTATTGATGACGTTGATGGAAATGTGGATTAGGAAAGGGAAAGTGTTTACTTAACTCCTGGGAAAGTTATTGATATTATATTTGCTTTTACCGCTTTCGAATCTACTTATGCTACTCATTAAATGCTGTTTTGCTGCAAATGAACCATTGAACATTCCTTTGTACTAAGCCATGCATGTAAAATATTAGTTTGCATTCTGTGCATGACTTGCTAAGTACCAAGTACTCACCCTTGCAACTACAACATCAGTTGAAGAAGAAGCTATACCTGCTTTGGAGGAGGAGCTCCAGGAAGATCCGGCTAACTAGGGAGCGAGCCCAGTCAGTTGCCTGTGGTATACTGAATGGCGCCACGATGTTTATTTTCTTTCCACTGCAATTTATTTCTTTTAGTAAGTTTTTGCCCTGCGAGACGCACTTTTGTAACTTGACCATAAGGTCGGGCAACCAGTTATATTTCCTTTTTAAATAAAGTATTCTACTATTTCGTTGAGTATGATTGTGATATATACCGATGTTGAGACTCTGTGTACTAGCGTGATCCTGGACTAGTGCTGAATACACAGAGGGTCCGGATTTGCAAATTCAGATCCCGACACATACGCTATGTTTGATAAACATTGCTATATTGTGGGTATTGGTAGATATATTCCTTAACTTATGGGATTTCCTCAATAAATATTAACATGTGAACCTTGATAACTGTAGAATAAAGTTAGACATCTAATAATGTCAAATTAGGAATAATCGAGTATATACATGCACCTGCTTAGTATGCTTTAGAAATGGGATACGAATGGTTGATTATGCTATTCGTAATGAATAACAGCTTTGGACATGTTGGGAATTGTGCTACTGTTATCTGATAAAAATGAAAATAAAACTACGGTTTGACACAGGCGAGTATTGGCGATAGCCGAATGTGCGAGGGATGGACTTGCACGTAGTGTAGGGGGAGTTCCTCGCCCAGGTCGGATTAAGGACCGAACATAGTGTCGACTAATCTAGGAATTATCGTACAACCACAAGTGTTAGTATGGGACAACCTTAACATATTAAGTTGCTTAAATTTTGGGTGGCCAAAGTAGTAAGGACAAATCGGGTGTACGGTGTCGTTCGTAGGTGCTCCCTTCACCAAGGCATTGGGACTAAAACATTCCAATACAATGGTGTACACCTGACTATGGGGAGAACAAGGGCAATGGGATGCAAAACCATTATGAGTACGATGAGTACAGCTATTGACTTCTACCGCCATAGCAATGATATGTCGTCATTGGGCTGGTGCAAAGTTAGGGCTAAGTAATGTAATGGTTATGTTATGGACTCTCTACGGCACACCAAAGTAAGTGTCTTAAAATGCATTGCATAAAGAGAGAACATAACCTGTGGGTAAAGCTGTACACCTCTGCAAAGCGTAAAACTTTTCAAAAAGTCGTTCCTGCGGTCATGGGAGTCTTGGGGCGCCAGTACTAGTTAGAAGTTTTGATATTTTCATAAAATTGGTTGCAATTAGAAATGGTTGTTGGAAAGTCTTTATTTCAGATTTGGTGCCAAGGATTGGCAATGGACGAATTGTTGCTCACATCATGGAGGACTGTGAGTTGTTACATTTATGTTATCCATACTTGTCATTTATATACATGTCAAATTGATCTTATAATTTCTGTTTGCAATCTACTATTCAATATTTACAATTGAATTTTGCTTTATGCAAAATAACTGTAGAAGCCTCTCTATTGACATAGCCTACATTGTTATAAATATGTGATACACTATAAGTCTTGCGAGTACATACGTGTACTCAACGTTGCTTATTGACATTTAATCAAAGGATGAGAAAGAAGATTGTCGCTTGGTTACCTTCGCATTCGACAATGATGGCGTATAGGGTCACAGCCGTACTCAGGCCTTTCCTGTGGGTTTGTTTCTAGTTGATGATTCGTAATTTAAATTTTAGGCCGGTGGCCTACAATGTTATTTTAATTTCATTTAATTGGCCACATTTACCTATTGAACGTTCTTCTGCTGTCTTTTATTGTTGTAAGTAGGTGATATACAATCTCTATTCGAAGTCGAATTCCTAGGCGGTTTTGGGGTGTGACACAAAAAGTGTTACCATATAGCTCTTATTTGTGTTTTTCATCTTTTATTGATTAGATACCAGTGTTCCATAAATCTTTGCATCTAGTACTGATGGTCCAATCTGTAGTAGTGAGAGTGCGTTCGTGCCGGAAAGATTGATTATGGATAATGTTCTTACAGCTTATGAATGTACTCATTATTTGAAAAAGAGGAAAGGTTAACGAGGAGCATGTGTTGTGAAGATAGACATGGACAAAGCCTATGATAGAGTTGAATGGAATTACTTGGAAGGGATTTTGTTGAGTCTGGGGTTCACGCATGAGCTGGTTACTCTGATCATGAAATGTGTAACCTTAGTTTCCTTCTCAGTTAGGGTGAATGGGCATTTTAGATGTGTTCAAACCTACTAGAGGAATTCGCCAAGGTGATCCAGTCTTACCCTACCTATCCTTGCTGTGTGCATAGGGGCTTTCAAGTATGTTGAAGAACTATAGACCACAATATATAACTATCTAAATTAAGGGGTACGAGTAATATTCATGCTTCTTGGATCTCCCATTTGCTTTTTGCGGATGATTGTATTGTCATTTTGGAGGCATCGAGAAGTGGAGCTGATCGTCTCTAGATGATTTTGGATACCTATAATCGGGGCTCGGGATAGTTGGTTAACAGGCAAAATCTACCATTTTCTTGAGCAAAAATTGCACCTTGGAAATGAAAAGGGAAGTTGAGACTAGATATACATATTGAAGCCTTGGCAGAGAATTATATAGGGCTCCCTGCAGCAGTTGGCTGATCAACCAAGGAGGCATTTGAATACATACCTACAAGAATTAAGGGTCTAATAGGAGGTTGGAGTGAGAAGGAACTCAGTTATGCTGGGAAAGAGGTACGTGCTGGTCAAATTAGTGGCTCAAGCTGTTACTACTTATCCAATGAGTTGTTTCAAGCTAGCAACTGACACATGCAAGAAAATTAACTGACACATGCAAGAAAATTACATGTGCTATTTCAAACTATTGGTGGGGTAGTTCAGCTGATAGTCGTCATATGCACTGGCAAAAGTGGGAGCATCTTACAAGACAATTGTCAACTAATATTTGATGTGATAGATGGATCCTAGATCATTTTGATCTTCGGCCCATCGTACCTGGAGAAAATGCTAGTGTTAACTCTGTCGCTGATCTGATCAATGAGGATAGTACATGGAATGAAATTTTGATTAGAACAATGTTCCTTTCACTGGATGTTGATGCAATCTTAAGGATTCCATTGGATTCGAATCCTAATGACAATTGGTAGAGAATTTGGAAGCTGGATGTGCCATCGAAAGTCAAGGTTTTCTGGTGGAGGGTGGTGCATGAATTCCTACACAGACGGTATCCTCGCTACAACAATGGGTTCCTACCCCACTAATTGGAGTAAATGAAATATTGATGGAGCGTTATATTACGAGGAGAAGCAAGGGACTACGGGTGTTAAAATCTGCGATTACAAGGTAACTTCTTGGGTGCTGATGCTTTTTGGTATCCTCATGCGATGAGTCCTATGTTGACAGAAGCCAACACTTTTATAAATAGAGTAAACCTTGCAATCCGGAAGGGCTGTCACCATTTAGTGCTGGAGATTGATAATAAATACCTTGTGGATCTGTGCCAGAATCTGACAAATTTCGTATCGGAGGCAATGCCAATTCTAGCGGACATTAGAGAGCTGAGCATTTTTTTCCCCTTGATTTTAAGTTTTGTTTTGTCAGTATATATTGTAATAATGCTGCTCATGTAATTGCGAAACAAGTTTCTCATATTCTAAAGTGATGTTTGTGGCATCTTGAGATACCAAGCTTCGTACAAGAGATTTTGTTCGGGGATAGTAATCACACTCAAAGCTAATAAAGCGCACCCCTTCCCTGACAATTTTAGCTATGTGGTGAAACAAGAATTCATGAAGAAAGTTATCAATGATGCTATGCTTCATCGCTTCATAAACGTCAAAGAATGTAAATACTAAAAGGTAATACATTTTCTTTCATTTGATCATTGTAGTATTTTGTTACTTGAAATTTTGAGTAATTTTGTTCCCTCTTTTTTCAGGCCATTGAGGTCTGATGATGTATTTTGTGGGGCATTTGATTATTTGCCACAAAGTTGATGGTAATAACCAATTATGCCTGTGCTAATGCCGGCCATCTTTCGCCCATGGTTTCGCCCCTTGTTCCTTCACTTTGCTACAGTTACCAATATTATTAGTAGGTCTCTTCATTTTGGTAAGCATTTTGATGCTATTTCTTTATCGTACATCGGTTATGTTGAATTATTGATGCACATTACTATTTAGTACAATATTACTTGAAGGTTAGATATATGTATGCGGTGAATCCGGTACAATGTGGCCTCCCGCAGGCAACTGTGGATTTTTCTCTAAATATATTCGTAATCATCTGGCAGAAAATACAGAGTAGGTCCAAGTTGAGACACATGAATGAATATAATACAACGAACTATTCAGAGAAAGCCCGTCAATGGTGAAAAACAAGTGCACAGCAGAGTACTAATTCTCTTTACAATAAGATAGATTGAGTGCACAAGACATGACTAAGACACAACAAAAAGGTCGAGCGGTAGTTCGATTACTTAATAAGCAGAATTTAGCGTGGTAGACTAGCAGAGGACATAAATTCTCGCTGCAAGTTATAGCAACTCAAAGATGCTAAATTAGCTGTGTTGCCGGCATCAATAGCCAAGGCTTGACGACGAGCTATAAGCTGTGTAGATAGCAGTGGTCGTATCTGGTAACTGGTTTCTGGAGCAACATTGCATGATCCCATCCCTTTATTTCGCAAAAATTGTAGAGTCATCTCTACTTGCTTCATGGTAGGTCTTTCCTCGCCTTTAAGCCTCAAGCACTTCTCCGCAAGAGAGGCAACAATATTAATCTCATCCTCAGTTGCCTCCTCAAGAGTTTGAGCGGCCACTACCTCTGTAACGGGCCTTACTTTTATCTCACAGAGGAAATAATTGGACAAATTTTGCGTAATTCCAAACTCATCTGTAAAAATAGGCTCCTTTCTAAGAAGCAATTCTATAAGTATGACACCAAAACTATAGACATCGCTCTTCTCATTTAGCTGTCCGGTATGGTAGTACTCTGGATCTAAGTACCCAAATGTTCCTTGTACTTTCGAAACAACATGGGTTTGATCAATAGGAATCAATCTTGAAGCCCCAAAATCCGAAACTTTAGCAGTGTAGTTTCCATCCAAGAGTATATTGGAAGACTTCACATCACGATGGAAGACCGATACCGATGCAGCAGAATGGAGGTAACATAGAGCCCCTGCGGCTTCAATAGCAATCCTCAGGCAATTGTCCCACGACAATGAAAATTCTGTACTTGGATAAGCATGGATAGTCCTAAATAGTGAACCATTTGGGACAAAATCATACACCAGTAGAGGAACTTCGGTTTCAAGACAACATCCAAATAGTTTAACAATATTTCGATGATTTATTTGAGAGAGTATGACAACCTCATTAATGAACTGATTAATCTCAGCTTCCTTAATGACCTTGGACTTTTTTATGGCTACCACGCGTTGATCAGATAAGATGCCCTTGTAGACCATACCATGCCCTCCACTTCCTAGTATACGTGTAGGATCAAAATTATTTGTTGCCTTCTCCAGTTCTTCTAAGCAAAAAATCTTTGTGATATCGCTTGCTTTTTTATCTGAAGATAGTAGCTGCTCCATAAGGCCTTGGTTTTTCTGAAAATATTTCCTCCGTAGTTGCTTTTTGATGCCGAGTTTCCATTTACGGATAAGGAATACCCCGCTTAAGCTAAGAAGCAGAATTCCTACTCCAACACTCAGACCAATTGCAATACCTACAAACAATATAATCCATAAGATTAATTTCTTTACTTTTTCTAATTTAATTTACTGTACAAATAAGGATTACCTAAGGTAAGGTTTTGGTGAATACATCTGTAGCCTCCATCGGTATTAATGCACATTTTCGGACAAATGTTTTGTTGAGGGCACTCATTGACATCTGTGAAACAACATGCATCTTGCTAAAGTACAAATACAAATTAATAATAAATATGATATATTTTCGCCATCCTTAAGAGGTATCATCTACCCTCAAACTCTTGTATCTCTTAGTAGTTCCAGCCCTTTGGCTCGTTGTTATTCTTATTGTGTGTTTGTGGGTGGTGTATGCATGTGTTGCTCTCTCCCATTTGGTTCTTGAGTAAAGAGTCGGCCTAATTGTATGTGTTGTAATTAGAAAGTGGATTGAAGCCTCACTGTGCATGTGTTGCACTTGAGGAGGATCCTAGTGCATTTGTTGCATGTAGGAGGTCACCCGAGTGCAGGTGTTGCACTCGGTGAAGTTCAAGTGGAGGCTGTTACTGTTGGTGTTTACCGACACCTAGATGGCGTAGAGTGTCATGCGCGGAGCTTCTCAAGGATATTGTGAGAAGCCCGACGAAGTTTGTGAATGTTGGAGTTTAGCCTACCCGGAGGGTGAAAATTTACCACTAGTGAAATCGAGGTAGGTGCTCAAGTTTGGAGTCGGTTCATCGTGTTTGGGTTTGCCTCAACGTGGATTAGAGGAGACCGATAAGTCTCTGAAACCGCAAGAAAAAGTTGATGTGTCTCTTGTGCTCTTGTACTTTCTTGCAATTCTTATTCATATTGTTGCAATTTATATTCATAGAATTAAATTGCTTGCTTGTATAGAATTGCTATCTTGTGTAGAGACATAACTTCTTAGAGCACTTAGTGAGCATAGAAGATTTAGATCTTAATTGTCAAAATTATAGTTTACCGCTTCTATATTATTCGTGTTAAGGTTTTAATTTAGAGGTTAAATAGGACGTGTAGGGAAAGAAATTTTTTAATACCGTCTAAGCCTACTCAGGAGCCACGGTACGTGTCTTGAACTGTCCGTCTACCTCTAGAATGTGTGTCGTGCCTGTGCTGGCACAACCTTTTGGTGGCCCAGCGTGCATCGTACTAGGCTGGGCCTCGCTGACAACTATCCATGCCGACATGACACGGCCCGGTGAACTGCCCGTGCAATTTCTGCCGAGGCCTGTCGTGCCCGTGCGGTGGCACAGCTAGGCCCAACTCCCAGGGCAGCTTAAACCGGTTCAAAATATCACTATTGAAAAACACGTTGCCTAAACTATCATTAATACCCTACCTGTGTAATTTCACTACCCCCTCCCCACTACGGAAAAACATAGGAGGTTTGATCTGGTAATTATCTTATTTCAAATTCAAAGTTCAAATAGAACCGACCACATACGTACCACAATAGAGAAATGCACAACCGATGCAGTGTTAGCGGGGCTGTGAATAGGGTGGTCATTTGTGGGTTTGACAATTGTTTTTTATTTGTCCATTTTCCTTAAAATTCAAATTTGAATTCAAAAAATTATTGCAATTTTTTTTTCTGAATTTTCCAATATACACTGGTTACCTGGAATATTGACCGGGCCACCTCTGAATTTCTTTTATTGTAAGATTTTTTTTCCATGCCCCCCATTCTGTAAATCTATAAATAGGGTCCCTTAGTAAGGAGGGAGAATCATGTGTCAACCTTTACTACTCATTCCGTTCCTGAATAGATGATATTTTAGGATTTTACACTTCAACTAAGACGTGTATAAATGATCAAATCTGTAACACCCTAGTTTTCGCTTTCTAGAGAAAAACCTAATTTAAATAAACTAAATTCAAAATTTGGAGTTTATTGGAGTTTATAATAACCTGGCATCCATTCCCCTTCGAAATCGGGATTTAATTCCCTCCCGGGCGAAAAATCGGAATTTCCAGTACCGCCGGTACCCGAAATTTCACCCCAGTCCAAAAATGCTCCAAAAAGTCCCAAACCACTTTTAAAATGTTCCAAATATTCCAAAATGATTTTAGGAACCTTTCCCCGGATTTTTGGACCTCCGTTCCTATTTTATCTCGCGCGGCTTTTGTTTAATGCCCACTATTCGCTCCGGAATATTTAATTCCACAAATTTCATCCAAATTCAACCAAACCAGTTCCATTGAGTTCCAAATATTCTAAAATGGCTCTAGGAATTTTTCCGGAATTTTTAGGCCATTTTTCCTAATTTTTCTCTAGGGCGGACTTTTCGCGTAAAAGGGAACCAATGAGGAGGTGCCACGTGTCATGCACTATTCATCATCCTCAACCTCTAGCCATGGCATGAACTTTGGAGCTCCAAGCCAACGAAAATGGAGGTGCTCTCTTTAATCGCTCATAACTCCCTCCACGCAACTCCAAACGACGAACGGTCGGTTGCGTTGGATCCGTAGCGTCGTCCTCTTCGCATTCCCCACCACCCCTCGCCGGAGAGCTCGCCGGAATTTGTACGGTCGGCCAAAAACCGAAAGCCGTCCTAGTGGCTTTGAATGCTCATAACTCATGCGTTTCTTCATCATTGCGTGCGTTTCCACTCCCATTCTCTCCGTATAAAAGTGCTCTTCCCGGTGGTGTGATCCTCTTTTTGCGTCTACTCTCTAATTGCTCTCTAGATCAAGAAAACCGAACACGGGGCACACTTTTTCCAAGTTCTTCGAGTTCATCGTTTTGTCTCCCTCTCCGGTGAGCCATTCTTCGTGTTCTTGGGTTCCTTGTGACCGTGAGGAAGTCTAGAAGCTCATCCAACAATCAATTTTAGGTTGCTTCAAGTTTTGGAGACGAATTTCAAGTTTTCTCGGTTCGGCCGGAGCTCCGTTCGTCGCGAAATTCATCGTCTCCGGTGAGTTTTGATCCAATTCCTTCCGGTTATAGGTTCTTAAGGATGTTCTCTAGAGATTCTAGGATTTTGTTTGGATCAAATCCATGCAAAAGCGGGTGAAAAATCAAGTTTTTGGAGGAAAGTGCGTTCTCTGTTTTCTTTGGAATGCACTGTGTACGTGGTGCATGGGTGCGTGCTCGCCGCGGTGGCTACCGCCGCCGCCGCGGCCGGCAGCCGGCGCCGCCGCCGCCGATCTGCGCGCCATGCCGCCGCGCCGCGCCGCCGCCGCCCGCCAGTCCGCCGCCGCTTCGGCCGGAAGCGCGCGTCTGCGCCACCGCATCGCCGCCGCGCCACCGTCGCCGGCCGACTGCCACCGCCCGCCGGCGACCACGCCGCCGCCAGCCACCGCCGCCCGCCGGCCGCGCCTCCCCACGCCGCCACTTCGCCGCGCTGCCAGCCGTCTGCGCCGCCCGGCCTCGCCGCTCTGCCGCCGCCCGGCGCCGCCACCTCGCCGGCCGGTCTCGCCGTCGCCGGCCGCCACGAGCCTCGCGGCCCCACTCTCTCTCTCTCTCTCTCTCTCTCCCTTTCTCTCTCTTCCTTGGGACTTGGAAGCTTCTTGGAGAAGCTATCTCCTGGTGTATGACGGGTGGGCCCAACCTGCCATACACTCAAAGCCTGGTCAAAGTCCAGTCCACCCCGGTCAAACTTTGACTCGGTCAAATCGGAATATTCCGGGAATATTCTCGGTTTTCCGATTTATTCGAAATTCAAACTTCGGAAGCTCATAACTTTCGCATCCGAACTCCGTTTGACTCCATTCAAATTCCTAAATTCATCTAAAATCAAGATCTACCTGCCAGTACTACTTTTGTAATTTTTGGATTTTATTTATTTTCTTTTATTTATTTATTGCCTCGTTTTGCGCGTAGTCGACGCTTACGAGTCATGACCCCGCCACGGACTTCAAGAGTTCAACCTCCTCGCTGCGATCTGAGGCAAGTCTCCTTGACGCATGTTGATCCTACAATTTATAACTGTTTTACCACTGTTTTATCAATTGCATTGCTATTTATATTAAATGGATGATGTTAACGTTAGATTATTAGTTATACCTGTTATTCCTACCTCCTTGACCTTGTTATCCCTGATCCTTTGTCGCCCTAGTATAAGTACTCCACCAATATAAATGTTTTTGGAAAAATATTCTTTAACTAAAGGAAAAGACTATTTGGCAGATATTTTAGATGGATCAAATGATATTGAATGCAAATTGGAGTTAGATTACTATTAGTGGTGATGTGGGTGAAGTAGTTATGAAATTGATCTATGAATGTTGATAGTGAAATATCGAGGAGTTGGATTGTGATAATGATTCGTCATGTGGTTAGTAGGGATTAAGGGAGTATTGAAAGATATATGATATTAAGAATAATAGTCGATAAATTAAATCAATAATATTGAGGATTATACTTGGGGATCGAACCAAGTAATTGGAGAAGCATATTCGGGAAACTTTAATCAATATACTATGTGATCTAGAGCTGTCAATGTGAAGGGTAGTTAGATGATGTTGAGAATGATGCTTGGAGAATTAGTAAATGATATTATCTAACATACTCGAGGGATTAAATGGAATAATATTTGGTGGTTTAGTACATGATAATAATACGTATTCTTGGTGAACTCCCGTAGATGATTTAGAGGTGCTAATGTGAAGGATTTAACGTATGATGTTATGAGGTATTATCGGTGGATGGTATCCTGGATGATTAGAAATGATATTATGAAGTATTCCCGGTGGTTTAGTAGATGACTTGGTGAAATAATTTTGATGGATGATAGGATTAAACGCCATATGAGTGATAGATAAATCAATAATACTAGTCATAGTTCAAGGTAAATAGACACACCTGATTGGGGTGTAATGTGATTTTGAGAGTTAGGATATTACCATGATATACTCAATACCTGATGGATACGATATTGGATCGGATTATTCATATGATTGTACCATTAGGGCAATTTAATGATTATTGGAGATTCTGAGAATTGATTATAAGGCTTGTCATCAAACACTAAGATTTGTATTTTTATAAAATAAACTATTGGTGGAATAGAATAGTTCGGTAGAAATGCTTAGACTCGCAGTCGGTCAATGTACACCTATGGGTGGGAATTTCAATTATCTTTTGAAAGCCTGGTGTTGAAAGTTATAGGCAAGGAGTATTGCCGTTGGTTTGCAAAATAAAAATAAAATGAAAAATGATTTCGACTTGGGCGGCATGGAATGTCGGGTGGAAGCGGACCAAGCCTTGGTTCTTTTGTGCAAGTACCGCCCCAAGTCAATTAAGGACCGACGCTTATGACTGTCTCCATTCTAAGCATTACCGTACAACCACATGTCAAAGTGGGCACGACCTGGCTAACTAATTTGTAGAAACCTGACTTAGACTCACCACTCGGTGGTTGTGTGAGAGCCGGAAAGAGGCATTGTTGTTGTTGTTGTTGTTGTTTTACTCACACGGCGCAAGAGGGGGCTTCTGTACTGGGTGGATATAACCCTAACAGCGGTGAAACCTCAGCGGGTGAGTCGGGTTAGGCGTATACATTGTAAAGGCCTTGTCATGATATCCCTGCCGGCACACCCAAGGAAGTGTGCTAATAGCTTGGCATCAAGGGAATATCATGTCTTGTGGGTAAAGTTGTACACCTCTGCAGAGTTAAAACTATTCGAATAGCCGTGCCTACGGTCAAAGGCAAAGCTTGCTGAATGCTTTCATACTGGTAGACTTTGGTTTTTGGTTTCGAACTAAACAATGGTTTGTTTTGGGATCCGAGAGCGGTTAGAACTCTCGGGTGTGCTTCTGGCGGCTAAAGCCAGGTAGGTGGAAGGAACCTGATTTTGAGAATCGTGGCAGATAGAGCCATGTGAATGGATTGAACCCTGATCTTGTTGAGATGTGGCGGATAGAGCCTGTATATTAGTGAGTGGTGGTTAGAACCTTCACTACATTATTACATAATTCAATAATTAAAAGAATTGCTCAAATATGCTTTGTGAAAATTATTAACAAGTATGATTTGATGAAACTTGGCTTTATGCAAAAGAACCATATTAAGCCATCTTTGGATAGCCTACATCGTGCATATTTCCAGACTTCTTGAGTACTTTATGTACTCACGTGCTACATTCTAATCCTCTCTCAGAAGTGAAAGAAGCTGTTCAAGTTTTCCATCGACTAGGGTGCGTTCTCCACTCGATTGCCTGTGGGCATTTGGATGGGTCGCATTGGCGTTTTCGTCTTCCGCTGCAGTTGTTCAAGTTGTTCAGCCTGTCCAGGCTATAATGGTAAACCTTGACCATAAGGTCTTTGCTTTTATTTGGTATTATTTCTTATTTAGTTATTTGTATTCGTGATATGGTTGTTGATTCATCACTTTTGACTGTGTGTACTAGCTACTGATCTGGGACTAGTACAGAAATACACAGAGGACTCCGGATAGCCGATCCGGGGGCCCACAAAGGTGGTATCAGAGCCATATCGACTGTAGGACGTGCCTTTAGTTAGAATGGTCGTTTTAGGAAGCTTCAAAACTTATTTTCTAAAAAGAAAGATCAAATAATGTGCTATTCTCGTCTTTTCTCTATTTCTATTCCTTTCTTCCCCCCCCCTTTTCGATTGCTTCTTCACCTTTTTGGGAATGAAAATTTGACTATCCCTCCCTTAACACCTTCTATATTAGGGTAATCGAGTTCCCGCTTTTGACTTCCAAGCTTGAGGACTCAAGAGGTGCAATTCTGCAAAAGTTGTTACTGAAGTGTGCGTCTTCATGGTGAGGATCCAACCGTTGACCGATGAAGATCAAGGAAGCAAGGCTGACCTTAGGCTAACCCTATAGGTTAAGTTGGTCCCGGTTTCGTTCTTTGTTGGAGCCGCCTTGTTCAGTAGAGTGAGTAGTGTTACCGAGTAGACGATTGGATTTGCTTGGTGTTAAAAATGGTTTGATTTTCGTCGTTTGCGCTGTCCCTTGCCTGGACAGTTGGTTTTGGTGTTGTTAGAACCTCCCCTTTCTCGCTCGTCTGTGCTGTTCCCTCTCATCTGGAAGCCTTGTTCTGCCGTCAGATGGAGAAAGAAGCTGCTGCATCAAGTTCCAATCCTTCGGTCAACATCAATGGTAACACCAGTGAAGTTCCGACTGTCAACGTCAGGGCTGCTACCGAGCTCAACCAGCAACCATCCGAGGTGATAACAGCATTTCTTCAGGATATGAATCAGTTCATGGTGACTCAGACTCAGCTCATGCAATTGATGATACAACAACTGAACAAGCCAGCCTCGGTGATCCCTACACCTATAACTCCTCAGCAGTACCCGTTGAATGAGCTACTAAAGACCAAGACTCCTGAAGTACTAGGTGATGGTGGCGCTAGCAATACCCCTCCTGTAAACCTTCACCCGTGGAGATATGTCGTCTGCTATCGATGTGGTGAAAAAGGACATGTTGCTTATAGTTGTCCCCAACAGGGCAAGGCCAAAGAAGATACCCACTGTAGTCACTGCAACAGGATTGGACACCAATTCATAAGTGCCCTCGCAGAAAGGAGATTCGATTGGGTTTGCAACCTTTGTGGCGAGGAAGGGCATTATGTGAAAAAATGTCCCTTGGGAAAACAAAACGTCTTATCAAAACAAGCAATTCCAGCGGCAGAAGTCAGTGGGGAAGTACCTTCTAAGCTGCCCCAAGTATCGAAGATTCCTCCAGCTGGCAAAGGCAAAGCAGTCTCCCTGGAAGACAACTGTCATCAACCGGATTTTCGCAAAAGGAAGGGAGTAAGTCAGGAGCAGTATGTTGCCAGTAATTCTCGGCTTCGTGTGGACCAATTTCAACTTAACCAAGCCCCAGAAGCAGCCTTAATCAAGACCCTAGGACCAGAAGTACAACCAGTGATGCAAGGACGCCAAGCATCTTCTTCCAATTCCAACCTTCCAGATGTTGTTCTTCTTCGGACTATAACCCCGGCAGCAGGTGGGAGGCGCAATCGGCAACTTCTGTCACAGGTTCTACGATATAGGACATCAGGTCTGCTCATGATCCCTGAAGTTGAAGAAGAAGCAACTGAAACTTGATGTTAGCAATAAATGATTAGTAGATGGTACCTTCAGAAGTACCCTACCTCTTTTAAAGAATAAATAAAAGAGTTGTGTAATGATCAGTCTGTAAGGTGTAAGCGTCAGTATTGTTATCAATAAAGAGTTGGAAGAATTATAATTGTGGAAGTGGATTTTTGTTGATAGTTCTTGAAACATAATTATGTTTGGACACCAGTACGGGGATGTTTAAAGGATGGCCGAAGAGCCATAGTTCTCGTCCGAAACATGGAGAGGAATAAAAATGAATTTCACCGTTGAACCCCTTGGAACTAAGTCCGGATAGGATTTTTTCTAAGGGGGGTAGTGTGGACAGATCGACAAAAGTTGCACACTTTGTTTCATGCAAGATAACCCTATTTGGTGATGGACTTGTGGAACTTTGCGTGGCTAAAGCAGTGCATTTTCAGTGTGCGCCCAAGGAGATCGTGTCAGATCGAGGTTTTCAGTTTCCCTCAAAGTTTTGACAGAAGTGGTATAAAGTTTTGCGGTCCAAATGGGAATTCCAGCGTTGCTTACCATTCCCCGACCGATGGCCAGACGGAGAGAGTCAATTAGATTGTAGAAGAGGTTGAGAGCGTGTGCGGTGACATGTCAAGGGTCGTGGGATCAGAATAACAACAGTCTCCGACGAAACTGAAGACGACACCTGGTGAAGCTCTGTATGCAAGACAAGACAGAATACCCTTGTGTTGGAAAAGAGACCGATAATGGACAAATCAGTAGATCGGATAGTCTAAAAGAAGCCACAGAGTAAGTCAGACAGATCTATGTAAATCTGAAGACTGCCCCGTCAAGATAAACGAGCTATGCTGATAACTGTCGTCGGGAATCAAGTGTAGCGTAGTGCCTGAGCATAAGAGGCTGTTTAAAAGTATGGAACCAGAAAGGGACCTGTCATGTCTGGGGTATCCCGTCAAGATTTTGGATGAAGCCGAGCGTTGGACGCGGAGCCGAGTGATCAAATTCTGCAAGGTTCAGTGAAGTAACCATTCTGAGAAGGAAGCTACCTGGGAGCGTGAAGATCTTCGAGCAGAGTTTCCCGATCTCTTTCTTTCTCCGTCCGAATCTCGGGGACGAGATCCTTTCTAAGGGGGGTAGGTTTGTAACACCCTAGTTTTCGCTTTCTAGAGAAAAACCTAATTTAAATAAACTAAATTCAAAATTTGGAGTTTATTGGAGTTTATAATAACCTGGCATCCATTCCCCTTCGAAATCGGGATTTAATTCCCTCGAGGCGAAAAATCGAATTTCGATCTGGCCAGGTGCAGAAATTTCACCCCAGTCCAAAAATGCTCCAAAAAGTCCCAAACCACTTTTAAAATGTTCCAAATATTCCAAAATGATTTTAGGAACCTTTCCCCGGATTTTTGGACCTCCGTTCCTATTTTATCTCGCGCGGCTTTTGTTTAATGCCCACTATTCGCTCCGGATATTTAATTCCACAAATTTCATCCAAATTCAACCAAACCAGTTCCATTGAGTTCCAAATATTCTAAAATGGCTCTAGGAATTTTTCCGGAATTTTTAGGCCATTTTTCCTAATTTTTCTCTAGGGCGGACTTTTCGCGTAAAAGGGAACCAATGAGGAGGTGCCACGTGTCATGCACTATTCATCATCCTCAACCTCTAGCCATGGCATGAACTTTGGAGCTCCAAGCCAACGAAAATGGAGGTGCTCTCTTTAATCGCTCATAACTCCCTCCACGCAACTCCAAACGACGAACGGTCGGTTGCGTTGGATCCGTAGCGTCGTCCTCTTCGCATTCCCCACCACCCCTCGCCGGAGAGCTCGCCGGAATTTGTACGGTCGGCCAAAAACCGAAAGCCGTCCTAGTGGCTTTGAATGCTCATAACTCATGCGTTTCTTCATCATTGCGTGCGTTTCCACTCCCATTCTCTCCGTATAAAAGTGCTCTTCCCGGTGGTGTGATCCTCTTTTTGCGTCTACTCTCTAATTGCTCTCTAGATCAAGAAAACCGAACACGGGGCACACTTTTTCCAAGTTCTTCGAGTTCATCGTTTTGTCTCCCTCTCCGGTGAGCCATTCTTCGTGTTCTTGGGTTCCTTGTGACCGTGAGGAAGTCTAGAAGCTCATCCAACAATCAATTTTAGGTTGCTTCAAGTTTTGGAGACGAATTTCAAGTTTTCTCGGTTCGTAGGAGCTCAGATTCGTCGCGAAATTCATCGTCTCCGGTGAGTTTTGATCCAATTCCTTCCGGTTATAGGTTCTTAAGGATGTTCTCTAGAGATTCTAGGATTTTGTTTGGATCAAATCCATGCAAAAGCGGGTGAAAAATCAAGTTTTTGGAGGAAAGTCGTTCTCTGTTTTCTTTGGAATGCCTTGTATGCGTGGTGCATGGAGTGCGTGCTCGCCGCCGGTGGCGACCGCCGCCCGCCGCCGGCGACCGCCAGCGCCGCCGCCCGCCGATGCGCCCGCGCCCTGCCGCCGCCATGCCGCCATGCCAGTCCGCCCGCTTCGGCCGGAAGCCAGCGTCGCCTGCCACGCCGCGCCGTCGCCGCGCCTGCCACCGCCGCCAGCGACCACGCCGCCCGCCCGCCGCCGCGCGCGCCACCGCCTCGCCGCGCTTCGCGCCGCCTGGCCGTCTGCCGCCCGCCCGACCTCGCCCGCTCTGCCGCCGCCGCCGCCGCCACCCTCGCCGGGTCTCGCCGTCGCCCTTCCTTGAGCCCGCCAAGCCCCACTCTCTCTCTCTCTCTCTCTCTCCCTTTCTCTCTCTTCCTTGGGACTTGGAAGCTTCTTGGAGAAGCTATCTCCTGGTGTATGACGGGTGGGCCCAACCTGCCATACACTCAAAGCCTGGTCAAAGTCCAGTCCACCCCGGTCAAACTTTGACTCGGTCAAATCGGAATATTCCGGGAATATTCTCGGTTTTCCGATTTATTCGAAATTCAAACTTCGGAAGCTCATAACTTTCGCATCCGAACTCCGTTTGACTCCATTCAAATTCCTAAATTCATCTAAAATCAAGATCTACCTGCCAGTACTACTTTTGTAATTTTTGGATTTTATTTATTTTCTTTTATTTATTTATTGCCTCGTTTTGCGCGTAGTCGACGCTTCTGCCGAGTCCGCCGACCCCGCCGCCGGACTTCAAGAGTTCAACCTCCTCGCTGCGATCTGAGGCAAGTCTCCTTGACGCATGTTGATCCTACAATTTATAACTGTTTTACCACTGTTTTTATCAATTGCATTGCTATTTATATTAAATGGATGATGTTAACGTTAGATTATTAGTTATACCTGTTATTCCTACCTCCTTGACCTTGTTATCCCTGATCCTTTGTCGCCCTAGTATAAGTACTCCACCAATATAAATGTTTTTGGAAAAATATTCTTTAACTAAAGGAAAAGACTATTTGGCAGATATTTTAGATGGATCAAATGATATTGAATGCAAATTGGAGTTAGATTACTATTAGTGGTGATGTGGGTGAAGTAGTTATGAAATTGATCTATGAATGTTGATAGTGAAATATCGAGGAGTTGGATTGTGATAATGATTCGTCATGTGGTTAGTAGGGATTAAGGGAGTATTGAAAGATATATGATATTAAGAATAATAGTCGATAAATTAAATCAATAATATTGAGGATTATACTTGGGGATCGAACCAAGTAATTGGAGAAGCATATTCGGGAAACTTTAATCAATATACTATGTGATCTAGAGCTGTCAATGTGAAGGGTAGTTAGATGATGTTGAGAATGATGCTTGGAGAATTAGTAAATGATATTATCTAACATACTCGAGGGATTAAATGGAATAATATTTGGTGGTTTAGTACATGATAATAATACGTATTCTTGGTGAACTCCCGTAGATGATTTAGAGGTGCTAATGTGAAGGATTTAACGTATGATGTTATGAGGTATTATCGGTGGATGGTATCCTGGATGATTAGAAATGATATTATGAAGTATTCCCGGTGGTTTAGTAGATGACTTGGTGAAATAATTTTGATGGATGATAGGATTAAACGCCATATGAGTGATAGATAAATCAATAATACTAGTCATAGTTCAAGGTAAATAGACACACCTGATTGGGGTGTAATGTGATTTTGAGAGTTAGGATATTACCATGATATACTCAATACCTGATGGATACGATATTGGATCGGATTATTCATATGATTGTACCATTAGGGCAATTTAATGATTATTGGAGATTACAGAATTGATTATAAGGCTTGTCATCAAACACTAAGATTTGTATTTTTATAAAATAAACTATTGGTGGAATAGAATAGTTCGGTAGAAATGCTTAGACTCGCAGTCGGTCAATGTACACCTATGGGTGGGAATTTCAATTATCTTTTGAAAGCCTGGTGTTGAAAGTTATAGGCAAGGAGTATTGCCGTTGGTTTGCAAAATAAAAATAAAATGAAAAATGATTTCGACTTGGGCGGCATGGAATGTCGGGTGGAAGCGGACCAAGCCTTGGTTCTTTTGTGCAAGTACCGCCCCAAGTCAATTAAGGACCGACGCTTATGTTGTCTCCATTCTAAGCATTACCGTACAACCACATGTCAAAGTGGGCACGACCTGGCTAACTAATTTGTAGAAACCTGACTTAGACTCACCACTCGGTGGTTGTGTGAGAGCCGGAAAGAGGCATTGTTGTTGTTGTTGTTGTTGTTTTACTCACACGGCGCAAGAGGGGGCTTCTGTACTGGGTGGATATAACCCTAACAGCGGTGAAACCTCAGCGGGTGAGTCGGGTTAGGCGTATACATTGTAAAGGCCTTGTCATGATATCCCTGCCGGCACACCCAAGGAAGTGTGCTAATAGCTTGGCATCAAGGGAATATCATGTCTTGTGGGTAAAGTTGTACACCTCTGCAGAGTTAAAACTATTCGAATAGCCGTGCCTACGGTCAAAGGCAAAGCTTCTTTGAATGCTTTCATCTTTGGTAGACTTTGGTTTTTGGTTTCGAACTAAACAATGGTTTGTTTTGGGATCCGAGAGCGGTTAGAACTCTCGGGTGTGCTTCTGGCGGCTAAAGCCAGGTAGGTGGAAGGAACCTGATTTTGAGAATCGTGGCAGATAGAGCCATGTGAATGGATTGAACCCTGATCTTGTTGAGATGTGGCGGATAGAGCCTGTATATTAGTGAGTGGTGGTTAGAACCTTCACTACATTATTACATAATTCAATAATTAAAAAGAATTGCTCAAATATGCTTTGTGAAAATTATTAACAAGTATGATTTGATGAAACTTGGCTTTATGCAAAAGAACCATATTAAGCCATCTTTGGATAGCCTACATCGTGCATATTTCCCAGACTTGCTGAGTACTTTATGTACTCACGTGCTACATTCTAATCCTCTCTCAGAAGTGAAAGAAGCTGTTCAAGTTTTCCATCGACTAGGGTGCGTTCTCCACTCGATTGCCTGTGGGCATTTGGATGGGTCGCATTGGCGTTTTCGTCTTCCGCTGCAGTTGTTCAAGTTGTTCAGCCTGTCCAGGCTATAATGGTAAACCTTGACCATAAGGTCTTTGCTTTTATTTGGTATTATTTCTTATTTAGTTATTTGTATTCGTGATATGGTTGTTGATTCATCACTTTTGACTGTGTGTACTAGCTACTGATCTGGGACTAGTACAGAAATACACAGAGGACTCCGGATAGCCGATCCGGGGGCCCACAAAATCATCCTCCTTGATTAGCTCACTTACTG
The DNA here is from genome assembly GCA_036346355.1 of Rhipidocladum racemiflorum. Lineage (NCBI taxonomy): Eukaryota > Viridiplantae > Streptophyta > Magnoliopsida > Poales > Poaceae > Rhipidocladum > Rhipidocladum racemiflorum. The sequence continues at coordinate 32,773,330 of CM070575.1, read as the reverse complement.
TTCTTAGATGGCTTGTTACTCTATTTCATAGTAATAAATAACATTTGAAATAATGAATGGTAAGGATATGCAAAGGAACAAAATTTGAAAGATAAAATGACATGTATTCAAAAACGGGATAGTAAGTGCTAAGCAGTAAGAACCTTTTTGTATTCTCTTTCTAACTTCGAATTACGAACATCGGGGTCTCAAGACTTGAGATTCTCATTTGCTAAATTTCTAAGGTCCCTGCACATTAAAGTTTGTATGGAACCCTTGGAATATAGGGCTGACATTCAAAATTCATATATATGATTCTTTCCTTTCCTCCAGATTTTTTGAGCATTTTAAATATGGGTTCAAAACATCATGGTAGGGATTCCCTGAAAAAGTCCAATGTACCCACCCACCCTCCACAATCGTCTTGTCCCTGCATTTTTTCTACAAGTATATATCCAAACACTTCTTTTGAAAATTTCCCGTGTTTTCAATTCCTCAAAAACAATCCTAAAAAAAATTGATTTAGTACTACGCTAGACATGGCACCGGGCTCTATGTTTTTCCTATTCACATTCCAATTGAGACTATATAAAGCTTGTGTGCAACATCGAAACTTAGAAATTACTTGTAAAATTCCCACGGTCCAAATAGGATCTCAATAGCTATGAAAATTACACTAGGCCCAATGGCCCCAATGTAATGCAAGTATTATGTGTCGTCAAAATTACTTGTACAATATGGATCGGAAGGAGTTGTACTTCGGTTTTTGACATGGCTTGCCCCTATCAATTGTATACACTTACCTGTAACACAACTACCAATAGGTACGCAATTAATTGAAGCATTTGGTAGAAAGTAGAAAGTGTCATAAAAAAACCAAACGGCAAGTATTTGTAAATCCAAAATTTCTAAATATGTCATCTATTTAAGACTAGAGGCAGTGAATGCAAAACAAATAAATTTATAATGTATATATTATTTTAGGTGTGGAATAAAACATCATGCAGAAAGCAATTAAACAAAAGTGAGCGAGTCGATGAATCATGTAAGTAATTTTTTAAGGGCACAGCATGTTCATATACAGTGCTCCCGCCCTTTACAAATGTATGTCGTTTTTCTACAACATAGAAATGAAAATATAAATACCTTAACTTGGCCAACATATTTTGGCATAAGTTAATGGGTGAAATTGCATCTTGTAGATTATATTTATGTCACTACAACAGATCTGGCCATTAGTACCGGTTCGTAACTGCCATCAGTACCGGTTTTTGAACCGGTGTACAGGTCATCTGGGATTTATGCCCATTGGGAGAAGCGGGACTCGAACCCGCAGCCTTGTGACTCTAGCGTCACCCTTCTAACCAACCAACCCACCATCGCGTACTAATATACATAGAATATGCATTCCTTTTGAACATTCCTGAAACAAAACACGAACCGGTACTGATACACTCTCATTAGTACCGGTTCGTGTTATCAACCCGTACTGAAAGTCCACTACAGCCCTGTAGCCAATGAATCGGTACTGATGTCACTATCAGTACCGGTTCAAATCTAATCGGTAGTGATGTACCGATAGTAAAACCTAGTTTTCTAGTAGTGCGTAAAAAATGTAAACAGAGAGAGTAAAGTACAATCTTTGTGATATTCCAAGAGAGAGTACGTACCAATGCAACCGTTTTGGACGTATGGATTTCCTTGGTATCCATGTTTGCATTTGCATTGGTAACCATTATTGTAGGTTCTTCCTGAATGGACTGGTTTACAATCACTGTTGGTACTTACACAAGCATATCCAGATCTATTTCGTTTTGCCTCTGGACAGGTTAGATGGGCGACAACAAAATGCCGAGAGACGTCGACACTGTATTCAGAATCTGTTTCCCCTCTAACGTATTCAATAATCCCATTGGAAACATTTATTTTAGTCACGTTATAAATTGAGTCCAGATGTTGGAGGGTGGATGATGTCGCATTAATTTTCTTGCATCTGAGGAAAAAATTTCTTCTTGCATAACAACCTTCTTCCAAGCCGAACGGGAATGGAAGTTGATATTTCCACACCAACGAGTGCAATTGGTCTTTTGCTCAGTTGGATTGTACCCTGATTCCACTGAAAAAAAAACCCCGATAAATCTCATGAGTATTAGCATAGAAATTTGCAAGTTCAGTACAAACTTTTCTGTTAGGTAGTTATATATAGTATGTTCCTTCTCTTCGAACTAACTGTTATTATACAATTTTCTTTTTTTGTTTTATTTTACTGTAGATATCTTGAATTTTCATATGTTCATATAATAAAATTTTTGTCATCGTTTCCACAAGTTAATTATAGTTCTCGTGTTCTCACTACCTAACAGGGCTAGTACTTTCGATCAGTGCAGTGGCTTCTTATGGTTGGATCCGGGAAACCACTGACTGATGATAACATGAAGAATATCATCACAGAAAAAGCATTACTGAAAACTAAGGTAGTGTTTGGTAAGGAAGGCACGGTTGGATAATATAGGATGGGACGCGATATTATGGTCGGGGTATTTTTTTTAGGGGAGAAACTAGCAGCCGGACGTCTGATTTTTTGTTTTTCTTCGGACACCGCGCAATATTTTTTTGAACGTATGAAACAATTTTTTTGAACATATGAAACATTTTTTTGAACGTACGAAACATTTTTTTTACTGTTTGTCGAAGAAAAATTTTCACTACGTAAAAAAATGTTTTAATACGTAGAAAAAAATGTTTCATGCATAGAAAAAAAAATGTTACAAAAAAATCAGTTATCATCCCTAGCAATTCCCTTTTTTTAGGGGCACAAGTTGAATGCACACAGCTTACACATGTATCGCAGCACATATATTCGCGCGCATCCATTTACGCACATTAAGAAAATGATTAGAGGTTCTATAGCCTCCGGAGTGTAGGAACACGATGTCCCACTTAATACGTACGCAGTGCGTTCGTACCTATTTTATTATTCAGATCGAGGACGCAAGCAATGTCGCTCTCCTCCACTGAGCTAATTTATGTTTGGATGGCAAAACAAGTGTTTTCTTACGGGACAAGTGTGTCCAGGCTAATTAATCATGACTATTAGAGACAAATTTAGCAAAGATTTGTGATAATTAGCATGTTTTAGTGTTAGTTAGAAATTATTAGTGCATGGTTATCATGCATAACACATTGTATTTGTGCAATCTTTTATATCACAAAAAAGTTCATGTAAAAACCCAATAAATTACAGAAAATTTAAGGATATATAAAAGCTATATTTTGGCTATTTTTCATTTTATTTTTGTGTAAGTTAAATCTTGTTATACCTTTTAGTGTCGAAAGAAAATCTAGTTATACAACTTGATGGTTTGGTATCCGGTAGAAAGTAACAATGCTAATTACGTGTGCAACATCGGAACTATGAAAATTACACTAGTCCCAATAAGTTACTTGTAAATTTCCCAAGGTCCAAATAGGGTCTCAATAGCTATGAAAATTACACTAGTCCCAATGTATCTCCAAGAGTGCCACATCAGCTTTTGTTTAGGTAACCGTGTATCTCAGGTTTCATCCTGATGAAACTCACTCACCTCCCATGAAACTCTTTCTATCTCTCTCTTCATAATTATCTTGCCATGTCACCAAACATGATGATGTGTCACATCATTTAATGAAAATGAAACTCCCACTGTGAATGGCCTTAGAGCAAGGTTAATAATAAAGCCCATAGTGGGCTTTATAGTGTTGCCATGTCACACATAGCTAACAAAAAGTCTACTCATATAATAGCTCACTCTTGATACAAGCTATATATTTAATACTTGGATCACCTCTTCCTCTCACAAAGTGTCTTGGAGTCCGTGAGCAGCCCACTTTCAGCTGGCTACAAGTAAGCAGCCCGCTTTCTTTCTCTCTCCATTTCTCTCTCTTCCACCTCATCACAGATCTGATGTGCCACTTCTTGCAGCCCGCCTACATCACCTTATAATACTTGCTCTTATGTGTCGTCAAAATTACTTGTACAATTAATATGGATCGGAAGGAGTTGTGCTTCGGTTTTTGACATGGCTTGCCCCCTATCAATTGTATACACTTAATTACCTGTAACACAACTACCAATAGGTACGTAATTAATTGAAGCATTTGGTAGAAAGTAGAAAGTGTCATAAAAAACCAAACGGCAAGTATTTATAAACCCAAAATTTCTAAATATGTCATCTATTTAAGGCTAGAGGCAGGGAATATGCAAACCAAATAAATTTATAAAGTATATACTCCCTCCGTTTCTTTTTATAAGGCGTATTTGGTTTCGTTAGGACAAGGCTTTGACCAACAATTACTCTATTAGCATATAATTTTTATGACACAAAATTGATATTAGCAGATTTGTATTCAAAAGTACTTATATATAATTATGATTTTGTATTGCATAAATGATATATTAATGAAGTAATCGTTGGTCAAAGTCTTGTCCTAACGAAACTAAATACGCCTTATAAAAAGAAACGGAGGGAGTATTATTTTAGTTGTGGAATAAAACATCATGCAGAAAGCAAGTAAACAAAAGTGAGCAAATCGATGAATCATGTAAGTAATTTTTTAAGGGCACAGCATGTTCATATTCAGTGCTCCCGCCCTTTACAAAAATGTATATCGTTTTTCTACAACATAGAAATGAAAATATAAATACCTTAACTTGGCCAAACGAAAGTAATATTATTAGTATATTCTTCGTAATAAATACTTTGATAATAATATTTTATATTTTTTACCAACATATTTTGGCATAAGTTAATGGGTGAAATTGCATCTTGTAAACTATATTTATGTAAAAATGTAAACAGAGAGAATAAAGTACAATCTTTGTGATATGCAGAGAGAGAGAGAGAGAGAGAGAGAGAGAGAGAGAGAGAGTACGTACTGCAACCGTTTTGGACGTATGGATTTCCGTGGTATCCATGTTTGCATTTGCATTGGTAACCATTATTGTGGGTACTTCCTGATTTGATTGTTTTACACTCGCTGTTGGTACTTACACAAGCATATTCAGAGATATTTTGTTTTGCCTCTGGACAGGTTAGATGGGCGACAACAAAGTGCAGAACGTCAGAATCTGTTTCCCGGCTAATGTACTCAATAGACCCATCGCCAACATTTATTTTAGTCACGTTATAAATTGAGTCCAGATGTTGGAGGGTGGATGATGTCGCATTAATTTTCTTGCAGGTAAGGAAAAATTCTTTTCTTGCATAACAACCTTCTTCCAAGCCGAACGGGAATGGAACGTTGATGTTTCCACACCAACGAGTGCAATTAGTTTTTTGCTGAATTGGATTGTACCCTGATTCCACTGAAAAAAACACGATAAATCCCATGAGTATTAGAATAGAAATTTGCAAGTTCAATACAAGCTTTTCTATTAGGTGGTTATATATAGTACGTTCCTTCTCTTCAAACTAACTGCTATTATATAATTTTCTTTTTTTTTTGTTCTATTTTACTGTAGATATCTTGAATTTTCATATGTTCATATAATAAAATTTTTGTCATCGTCTCCATAAGTTAATTATAGTTCTCATGTACTCACTAGCTAACAGGGCTAGTACTTTCGATCAGTACAGTGGCTTCCTATGGTTCTATCCGGGAAACCACTGATTGATAACTTGAAGAATATCATCACAGAAAAAGCATTACTGAAAATTAAGGTAGCGTTTGGTAAGGAAGGTACGGTTGGATAAGATAGATGTGACGGGATATTTTATTATTCAGGTGAGAGACGCTGGGTTTGCAGGCCGAGGACACAAGCTACGTCGCTCCCCTCCATTGCCCTATGGCCCAGGCCTCTCGTGCAGTATGGGTTGAGCTGTTAAAAGACTATCATATTTTATGTTGGAAGGCGGTGTAAGGGTTTTCTGGCCGGACAAGTGTGTCCAGGCTAAATTAATCATGACTATTAGGGACAAATTTAGCAAAGATTAGTGATAATTAGCATGTTTTAGTGTTAATTATAAATTATTAATGCATGGTTATCATGCATAAGTGCATATGCTGCAGGCACGTTGTACTTGTGCAATATTCTTTATAACATAAAATTTCATGTAAAAACCCAGTAAATTACAGAAAATTTAATGATATATAGAAGGCATATTGTCACAAGGATAAGGCTTTTGAGGGAAAGGTAAGTTGGGAGGTGAAAGAGGTGCTGCCACCTATCACAAGATGAGGGTGTCATCATCAAAGATTTGGTGAAGGCACCAAGAAATTAACAATTCCCAAAGCACAAGAATTCCTTCTTCCAAACTTCAAAGCAACATCTTCTTCTGCGCTCGACACGTGTTAAGCGGAGAAACTTAACGGAACACGAAATCGTGACATGTCAAGAAAAGAGCATGTCTGCATGATTTCTCTTATGAGAGTACCCATAAATTAGCATTTTGTGTTTTTTTATGAACCGGTATTTTTTACTTTTCAATACATACTAACCCCCGAAAAAATTCAATCGATGGTAATTGGTAGTGGGTTGTAGAGGAAATATCCTATGCTATCTCTCTTAATATATGTATGATCTCACATTCCCCTCCAATCTAATATTCCACTAATCAAATTACAAGTAAACACGTTCCCTTTCCAACATCTAGATGATTTCATGAAAACTACAAATTAGTCTTTATCGTAGTTCAAACATTTCATAATTCGAGCTAACAAATCCTCAAATGTAAATTATTTGATTTGAAATTTCAAACCTTGAAGGCTAACATTTATAATTTTAAACAAAAAACAAATATTTTAAATTCAAAATCTCATAGTTTAAAATTCCAACATTCCAAATTTCATTTTTTTTTATTATTCTAAAGTCCACATTTTGGATTTTTGAAACTTAACATATTAAAATTTAAGTTTTGGAATTTAAATTTTTGGTATTTGAAATTATGACATTAAAATTTTTAAACTTTTAAAATAAGAATTCAAAATTTCATATTTCAATATTCCAAAAAATTTAAAAAAAATCAAAATCAGACCATTGATGTTTGAATTTGGAAGTTTAAATTGACTCAATTTATGTTTCCAAAATTTAGGATTGAATTTTTATAATTTGGTTTTGAAATTCATATTTTTTTAAAAAAAATTATATTCCATACTTCAGATATTCAAATATTAAAATAATTCACAATTTGGATTTTGAATTCTGAAAGTTGAAAATTTGAACGTGATTGGTCAAAAGAAAATAATGAAATAGGCAATAACAAAGATTCCTCTCTCTTGATAATCTAAGATATTATGGTAATCTGGTTTTTAATTTATCCTTAGATTCCTAGTTTACGTTGTGGTTTTTTTTTTAACCAAAGAAGGTAATTTCATAGAATTACTGAAGAATTCTTGGTAATCCTTGGAGAGTTCCGCTAAAACACCCGGTGCTACTTTTGTGTTACATTTATATAAAAGTTTTCATAAATTTTCAAAAAATTAAGAGATCTAGGGAGGACATATATATTCTATAGCCATGCAAAATTTCAATATCAAACTCTATCGAAGTTGTCAGATATAAAAATGACAATCAGCGAAGATGAATAGTGAAAATTACTATTTATGCAGAATTTGACTTGTATGACTTGGTAATGACTAGTATATACACTACTACAGAACCGGTCATCACAAGCGGTTCGTAACCGCTTTCAGAAGCGGTTTTAGAACCGCTGGTAAGCAACCGGGAGTGATACCCTTCGGGGTATCACAAGCGGTTCGGACAACCACTTGTGGTGAGACACCACAAGCGGTTCGAAAGGCGTCCAGGAAGGCTCGGGGGAGCGCCACGTGGGAGATATTCACAAGCGGTTTGTGTTATAAACCGCTTGTGAAGACTTCCTCTCCACAAGCGGTTCGTATTACAAACCGCCTGTGGAGGTGCTCTCTCCACAAGCGGTTCGTATTACAAACCGCCTGTGGAGGTGCTCTCTCCACAAGCGGTTGGAGATAATAACCGCTTGTGGAGAGGCATTGTATATTATATATTCAATATATAATATGTTTTTTAGTAGGGTATCAATATGTATGGATTTTGACATTAAAAATACATAGAAATATTTGGTTTTTGTATACAATTAAATATATATTACTCATACCTACTCATTGAAATAATCACGAGATCATTTACGTAAAAATCACGAACTTAATAGACTAAAAGATGGATAGGTTTGATGGACAAGACATGAAATAATGAGCACTTTTACAAGTTTGATTTACACATAAGCAACTTTTACAAGTTTGAAAGAATAAAAGGGTGAATCTCGAGTGATTTAATTCTTGCGTGCATCATTGTTTACGTCCTGGTCGGCGTTGATGTCGAGATCACCTGTCCTTATAGAAGGACAATCTCTCCAACCCGGTGTGTGGAACTCGCCGTGAGGGATACAATCTCGTCAACAATAAAGCCAATGAGTTGTTCTTGAAGTGCTTCAACCCGGTGTGGCGGGATCACATCTTGCACGTCGATGTTGGGCTGACAAAGAACGAAATTAATAAATCTTTGAGCATGTAATTCAAGTGTAAGTATTAATTGATATGTGCACTCACCTCGTTGTAAACTTATGGGCACTTCTCAGTGTGTAATATTTTTCATGTAGTGGCACTCATTATATCCACATAAGTTGTTTCCATCTGTCTGTTTTAATACTCGAGTGCTTATTTGGACAGTGAATTCATTCTCGAATTGTCCTTGTTGCTTCTTGCGAAACCTTGCGAATGCCTGTGTGACGCGTTATTATGAATAGCAATTATCGGACTTGGAATTAGCAAGGTATTTCAATATAAGAAGGAAACAATTGTATATATATTTGCTATAAACCTGTTTAGGACATCAATGATATAACGATATTGTTCCACGGTCCCCTTTTGAGTCTTGAACAATGATCTTGCTACTATCAAGCTTGATGACCAAAAGGATCGATGATACCTGGTCATATATTGCGACATATATATAACTAGCTAGCAGTATTATCAATGCCTTGGAAAAGAAAAGTTTATTAATGCGTTATGAGAACACGTAAATATACGTACATGAAGTTGAAGGGCAGAAGTATGTATGGTTTGTAGTGTTGTCCCATGAATGCATCTAGAACGTAATCCTCAAGAGCTTTAGCGCTGTATCGAAATACGATCTCATTGACAATTTCTGGATCGAGGAAGCCCACGTTGAATATGTTCTGTTTTCTACATCGTTGTATCTCCATTCTACGTAGAAATGTATAAGTTATTAGAGTTGCACTTCTATGGTACAAGGAAGTAAATGGTAAAGTTATGACCTTGATACTTACAGGCACCCGGCTCATGAGAGACACGTTCATAGAGTCGCTATGGTAGATATTGTATATGTCTTGAATTCGAGCCATATGGTGTTGTCCCCACGATAGAAATCTTCTTGTCGACCGGAGAGGGGAACATTTTTCTTTGTTGAGCGAGACTCTATCATGTACCATTCATGAAATTGTCGCATCTTGGTTGTGAGTCCTTTATCTTATTTGGATCAATTAACTCCCGGCCAAGCTTATATTGCCATCTGACTTCTGCCATTGGGAGAACATCTGATCCTAGAGCACTAGCTACGGAAGTGAGTCCTGCCTCCTTCATAAATCTCTCAAGGTTCTCTGATCTTGCCGCACTGATCTTGATCTCTCTTACGCTTTGCCGCCGCTTTGACCCGTTTACTCTTCCGTGTAGCCTTTATTATTATGCGTTCATAGTTGGGCGGCACGAGGAGTGGCATTGCACGACAGGTCAAGAAGTGTTCCATCACTTTTGGATCAACTTGTACGTTTGGGTCAGCTGACTTCTTTGGTGCGAAGTGTGCAGCCACTTCTTCGGTGACGATCGCGTAATTCTCCTCGTCGGTCCTATCATATGCCCTCTTTGGAGGTTCCTTTACCCTTTTTGACCGGCTGGACTGTGCCTTCGTGGGAGGCGAGGTGGAGTAGTATGGCTCTTGAGCTTCTTCCTCGGAGGAGATGGTGGAGGTGTCGGTTGTCGTTGTGGAGGAGGCGTCTGTTCTCGTTGTGGAGGAGGCGTCTGTTGTTGTGGAGGAGGAGGAGTCGGTTGTCGTTGTGGAGGAGGCGACGCTGAAGGAGGCGTCGGTTGTCGAGGAGGCGTGGGTTGTCGTTGTGGAGGAGACGAGCTTCCTACAGCCGGCGGCTCCGGAGATGACACCTCCACGCCATCTGGAAATATGATCAACCTTTTTCGCCAGGATGATATTGTGGAGGGCCTGTCCAAGCTTGGTAACGTCGTCGCCTCGGCAATATCAGTACTAGTTCTTCAAATCCGCTCAGCACCTCCTCCACTGCGACCTTGAGTAACCCATGGGTATTGTGTTGCGGTGGAAGGTCCGGCCCGGTGACACCGGCAATGCCATGCCGTAAGCCACCACGATGGAGAGGTTGCGGCGCATCGATGTGTAGCTCACATCGGCGGCGAACCCTTATGTCATCAACGGGATAATGGGCTTGCAAGTCTTCGTCCCCTTGAGGGCCCGGTGGGCCATTTGCTCCGCCGCTACCGACGGGCTGATCATGGCGTCGGTGATTGATTGGACCTGGCCGATCCCGAAAGGTTCTTGAGAGCTACTCAAGACTTGTTGCGCAACTTGTTGCGCCACTAGATCTCAATGCTAGCCTGGTTGCTCTAAGCTCCCGTTCCAATTGAGCCATTTTATTTGCTTCTCTTGTTTTGGTTCTCTGGCGGCTCCTGTACGAAAGCGTATCCTTCACAAAACCGTACTTCCATGGCGTCTTGCCAAAACCTCGTGTCCGTCCCGGGTGCTCAGGGGTTTGGAGGGCATGTGTTAGCTCGTCGTTCTCCCTGTCTACCACAAAAGAGCCTGACTGAGACTGCTCGACGGCTTGTACAATTCTCTGGCCAACATCTTGTACATTTGGTAGCATCACCAAACTGCCATCATCTGCAAGGCTCCCCCCGTGACCCATGAACCAATTGCGCAGGCGCTCTTCCCACAAAGCAGTAACCGGTGTGACTTCCTTGGCCAATAATTCTTCTTCTTTCTTGTCCCATTTAGTGAGCCTTGAGGTAACCACGGTGCCGAGATGGTGAGTGGTACTTCTTCTTACGTGCATTGGTCTTATTCTTGGACTTGCGGCTGGCCTTCAGCTGACATCTTGTACTCCTCGAATGCTTCCCAGTGATCGGCCAGATAAGGAAATTGGTTGAAGTCAGGTCTTTCTCCCTTCTGCACGTACTTTTTGCTGAGAGCCGACTTCCATGACTGAAATGAGAGTGCCATCTTCTTCAACGTATAATTCTTGGCCTTGTCTCCAAACCCTTGAGGAAATGTGAAATTTTCCAGAATATCTTGCAGAGGAGGTCCTTGGTAGCTTGAGGAACTTCAGCCCATTTCTTGATGCTAATTGGGACGTGATCTCTTACGTGGTAACCACAGGCGTTGTTGAACGGCCCAACTGCTGAAAGAGGGGCAATCGGCTTCCCATCGTTGTCAATTTCGGTAAACACATGCTTTGTGGGCGGCTTCTTGTTAGGTCCCGATTCTTGGATTGGTTGCTCGATGTAACAGGCTTTAAATAAACAAACATATATATAACATGTCGGGTGTATTCTAATAATTAATTGCGATTAATTAAAATGCCCACAGGAATTATTTTCTTATGACCATACCTCGGTGTTAACGGTGTCCACATTCTCGCCGGAACCAGTGTTACCGGCCACAGCGGCTGCAGGATAACCTTCATAGTCGGCGATGGAGTCTAACAGGAACTGTTCTTCCTCGTCGAAATTAGGGTCACCACGTGTTGGTTGTGCCATCTATAAATGTTGATATAATGTAAACTTAAATTCGAAAACATCTATAACAACATATATATAGGTAAACATATACCAACATGAGGAGGAAAGGGGACGTCGGTGAAAGAACTGATCTCACAGGAGTTGTTGTGGAGGTAGGGGTGGAAATGAGTCAAGTTCACATTTTTAGGTCATTTTTAAAATTAACATAGTTTAAATTAATATCATTTTATTTTTGGAATTGAGCTAACGAGCCGAGCCGATCTAGCGCAAAATTCAATTTCAATATATATATGGTATTGAGCTAACGAGCCGATCCACCGCAAAATGTGCTTTATTTTTGGAATTGAGCTAACGAGCCAAGCCGATCCATACACCATCACCAACAACATACACACACATATATATATATATATACAATGTCTCTCAATATATATACACAATACCAAATACCATACACCATCACCAACAACATACACACACACACATATATATATATATATATATATATATATATATATATATATATGCAATGTCTCTCAATATATATACACAATACCAAATACCAACATACCAAATACCATACACCATCACCAACAACATACACACACACACACACACACACACACACATATATATATATATATATATACAATGTCTCTCAATATATATACACAATTAATACCAAATACCAACATACCAAATACCATACACCATCACCAACAACATACACACACATACCAACATACCAAATACCATACATACCAAATACAATGTCTCTCAATATATATATGAACATACATACCAAATACCATACATACCAAATACCAACATACCAAATACAATGTCTCTCAATATATATATGAACATACATACCAAATACCATACATACCAATTAATACCAACATACCAAATACAATGTCTCTCACCAAATACCATACATACCAACATACCAACATACCAACATACCAACATACCAAATACCAACAATACCAACATACCAACATACCAACATACCAACATACCAACATACCAACAATACCAACATACCAACATACCAAATACCAACAATACCAACATACCAAATACATATATGAGCATAATTAACAACATACATAGCAACATATCAATAATACATATATGAAAATGCCTTGTGGACATTTCATCGAACACCTTATGGGCGACTGTAACAGGAGGAGGTGGGGGGGTACACACAGCTATACCTACCTCCTCCGGGGTGGGGTGGCGCAGGCGGCGTGTGGCGGCGAGCGGCGTCCGGCGCGCGGTGATGGCGGCGGAGGCGCGAGTGCCTGAAGCGGCGAGCACTGGCGTGAGCTGCAGGCGCGGGACTTAGGAAAATTTGGAGGTTTGACGAAGGGGAGAGAGCGCGGCGTGTATAAAGGCGACCACCTCTACAAGCGGTTCTTAATACAAACCGCTTCTAAAGCTGTTCTACAAGCGGTTCGTAATACAAACCGCTTGTAAAGAGATCTCTACAAGCGGTTCTAATTAATAATCGCTTGTAAAGAAGAGATCTCTACAAGCGATTCTAATTAATAACCGCTTGTAGAAGCTCTCTACAAGCGGTTATTAATTGGAACCGCTTGTAGAGATATCTCTACAAGCGGTTATTAATACAAACCGCTTGTAGAAGCCATCTCAGCGGTTATTATTGGAACCGATACATACTACTTAAAAGAGTGTGTTGCCTATTACGGTTAACAAGAACTCTCCTCTCCCCCCTGGCTAGCGCGGGCGCTTGAGTGCGGGCTCGAGGTCGCCCGTTCGAGCCCCACTCGCTCCCCGACGGCCATTCTTTTTTTTTCTTTTAAACCTTTTTTTTTTTGTACTTTCTTTACCTTTCATTTTTCTTACTTTCTTTACCTTTTTTTTTTACTTTCTTTACCTTTCTTTTTTTACTTTCTTTACCTTTATTTTTTGTTGATATTCTTCATTTATATTCTTTTTTAGTTTCTTTACCTTTTTTTTTACTTTCTTTATTCTTTATTCCATAAGGTTTATTTCTTTATTGTTTTTGTTTATATTCTTCATTTGTTAAACCTTTCTCTTTTTTTTACTTTCTTTACCTTTCTTTTTTTTAATTTCTTTATTTCTTTATTGTTTTTTGTTTATATTCTTCATTTGTTAAACCTTTCTATTTTTTTTTACTTTCTTTACCTTTCTTTTTTGTTTACTTCTTGAGGTTTATATTTTTTATTTATTTATTGTTTATTCCACAAGGGGGACTTCGACCCCGGGCCAGGCAGCTACCCTGCGCGTGACGCCCGTTTCATGAGGTTTATTTCAAATAAACACGTACAGTATAAGACACGTCTAAAAATGATCACAAAAGTTCAAATAAATAAGTTCATACAGTAATACTACATTTTAAGTAGTACCATACTATGTCTTTACAAGTCTTCCTTCGTTATGATCGTGACGTATGTAAGCATCCAGGTCTGTGTCATTCAGGAGGCTTATGTCAACATCCACCGCAAAAGGAGGAGCTCGTCGAATCGACTATAGTCTTCCTCATCTCGTGGACGTCCTCAACTCCAACAATCCTTCGTTTGCCTTGGAGAACCACGTGTCGCTTTGGCTTATTGTTATTATTATCTTTACGCTTCTTAGGCTTGCTTGACATGTCTATTACATAGAAGACCTGTCTCACATCATTTGCAAGGACGAGCGGTTCACGCCTATAGCCGACTTGCGTGAGGTCAACGGTTGTCATGCCGTATTTGTCGACCTTTACGCCGCTGAAGTCCGTTTGACCCATTGGCACTTAAATAGAGGGACCTTTAAAGGTCCATAGTCAAGCTCCCATATCTCTTCTATGAAACCATAATATGTGTCCACCTTTCCTTTGTTGTCTTCGGCATCTATACGGACACCGCTGTTACGATTGGTGCTCTTGTCATCCTGGGATCGGTGTAAAATGTGTAACCATTTATCTCGTACCCCTTGAATGTCACGATTTCACTAGAAGGTCCCCGTGCCAATCGTTGCAATTGTTCATTGTCGACCCTTTGAAAAGGATATAGTTTTGTAACCAAGCGCCCGAAAGAATCCATGTGCTTGGTGTTATCCAATCCTCGGACCTCCCAGGGAATTCACGGTGTAGAATACTCTTGTGCTCAACAACATACAGGGCCACCACGGTTGATTGTTTCAAAACCGTGAAATGTGCTTGCTTAAATGTAAGAAGATCATTGCATGCAATTGCTTTCCTTCCTACTGTCCCTTTTCCCCGTAGCTTTGCCCTCATGGCGTGATATAGGGGCCGATCGGATTTAGATCATTAATGTAATCCACACAAAATTCAATCACCTCCTCTGTCCCATAACCCTCGGCAATGCATCCTTAGGACGAGAAGCAGTTCTGAACATACTTCTTTAGCACACTCATGTACCTCTCGAAAGGGAACATGTTGTGCAGATACACTGGTCCGAGAATACCTATCTCTTTGACAAGGTGAACAGTGAGATGAACCATAATATCAAAGAACGCAGGAGGAAATATCATCTCAAGACAAACCACACTTTGTACCACGTCATCCTGCAGCTTACTTAGTTTATACGGGTCGATGACCTTATGCCAAATCGCATTGAAAAAAGAACACGACTTTGTGATTATCTCCGTACCCACTCGGAAGTATACCTCTTATAGCCACTGGGAGCATTTGTGTCATCAACACAAGACGATCATGGGATTTGGTGTCACGATTTTATTCTCTTTCGTGTTTATGAGTCTCTTTACATTTGATGAGTATCAGGAAGGGACCTTCACACTATTCAGGCACTCTATCATGCTTTTTCTCTTCTTTGCTTAGAGTGTAGCTCGCAGGATGTAGGTAATGTTGTCCTTTTTCTCTCTTTTCCGGATGTAGGTCGTTCCTCAGTTCCAAAAGTTTAAGGTCCTTCCGACCTTGCGGTGTATCTTTTGATTGGCCATACATATCTATGTAGCCTAGCAGGTTCAAGCAAACATTCTTCGTGATGTGCATGAAGTCAAGTGAGTGACGAACCTCCAAGACTTCCCAATAAGGCAAGTCCCAAAATCTTGACTTCTTCTTCCACATTGGCGCTGACCATCCTCATTACGCGAGGTTTGCTTCGGGACCCTTTCCGAATACTACTTTCAGATTCTTTACCATAGCAAGTACATGTGGCCCGATGCGATCTTGAGGCCTAGCACGAAGGTCTACTTGCCCGTTAAATTTCCTGCACTTCTTCCGCCATGGGTGACTCGTAGGAAGAAACCTCGGTGGCCCATGTAGACAACCTTTCGAGAGTTTTTCAGGTACATGCTGTCCGTTTCATCTAAGCATTGGACACAAGCTCTATATCCTTTGATAGTTTGGCCAGACAGTTACTGAGAGCAGGCGGTCGTTGATTGTTACAAATAACAATGCACGTAAGGTGAAATACTCCCTTTTGTACTCATCCCATACCCGTGCACCATCCTCCCACAACGTCACAAGATCTGCAACCAATGGTTTCAGGTAGACATCGATGTCATTTCCAGGTTGCTTGGGGCCTTGGATCAACAACGGCATCATGATGTACTTTCGCTTCATGCACGACCATGGAGGAATGTTATACATACATAGTGTAACAGGCCAGGTGCTATGGTTCTCGCTCAACTCTCGAAAGGATTCATCCCATCGGTACTTAACCCAAACCTTATGTTTCTCACCTCTTGTGCGAAGTCTGCAGTACGTCCGATCGACTTTCCTCCTTGTGATCCATCTGCAGGGTGTCTAAGCATACCGTCATCTTTACGCTCTTCTTTGTGCCAACGCATCATCTCGGGCATGCGCTTTGTTAGCAAACATACGCTTCAATCGGGAATCAGCAGGAAATACCACAACACTTTAGTGGAGGTCTCTTCTTCTTACGCTCCCCATCTATTTCACTGGATCATCTCTCTTCACCTTATACCGTGATTCTTTGCACCTTTGGACAAACATCCAAATTGGCATACGCATTGCGTCTGAGGATGCAATCGTTACGGCATGCGTGTATCTTCTGTACTTTCAGTCCCAAAGGACAGACGACTTCCTTTGCTTCATATGTAGATTCAGGCAGAGTATTATCTTCTGGAAGCAACTTCTTTATGAGTGTCAACAACTCATCGAATCCCTTATCTGACACACTATTTGTGGCCTTCCATTGCATAAGTTCAAGTGTGGTACGCAACTTCTTGTGGTCCTGCCCACAATTTGGGTATAAAGGAGTTCTGTGGTCCTCTAACATGCGCTGGAATTTCTCGAACTGTCTTTCATCTGTGTAGTCTCCCTCACCGTCACGCAGCATCTGGTCCAGCTCATCATCACCAAAGTCACTGAGTGTACCTCCCACGGAATAGCATTGCGTGGCGTCCGAGATATTTTTGAATCCCTCTTCTTCTTCCTCGTCTTCTTCCTCGTCTTCTTCCTCGTCTTCGCCATGGTTGGTCCAACGTTCATAGTTTGGCATGAAACCTCTCATCATCAAATGGTTCATAACCTGCCATCGCTGTGAGTGCTCCTTCTCGTTCTTGCAATCTACGCACGGACAACATATGAAGCTGCCTAGAGGCAGGAATGCAATGGCCGCATCGAGAAAAGCCTGCACGCCATCAATGAACTCTCTCGATCGACGGTCCGCATTGTACATCCATTGCCGGTTCATCTACAATAAAGTAATAATTTCATATATTTTTTTCTTCTCCAAGAAAAACAACCCCACCTACACCTTCATGCAATTAAAGATCTACCTTTCTAAATTTTTTTATCCCTTTCTACCTTTCTAATTATTTTTTTATCCTTATTTTATTTTATACACTACTAATTACTTCATTGCAATGTCATATTTTGAACTAGATCACCATACATCTTCATACCATAACAACAACAAGCATACAAAATAAATTTTGGGGAACAACTTCATACCATACACATTTCAACATGTTCTACCTAGCAAAGCAACACATTTCAACATGAATAAATCATGATTTCTCCACATCCAATGCATAAAAAACAGCAATATGTAGGTGAGAAAGATGCTAACATGCTCTTACTGACCTTAAAACACTTAATTTGAAGCTAAATCACCAGCAATTTCAAAACAAAAAATTTGGGCAGCACCTCCCCGGAAGAACAGTGCTCGGCCCTTCTCTGTTCATCAGACTGTTGGCTCGGGGAGGAAGAAGAAGTTTAAAGTGCTGGGCGGGAGGGATTCTAGAAGCGGTTTCATATACAAACCGCTTCTGAAGGTTGAGTTCTAGAAGCGGTTTGTATGTCAAACCGCTTCTGACTTTGTAGAAGCGGTTTGACAAACAAACCGCTACTAAAACTAAGACTTCAGAAGCGGTTTTATACACGAACCGCTTCTAAATATAAATCTCTACAAGCGGTTGAGGTCTCAAACCGCTTGTGATAATTCATAAGCGGTTTGGAAAACGAACCGCTTGTGATGCTTGTCAACACAAGCGGTTCGTATGACCAACCGCTTCTAGTGACCCCCTCCCGCCCGTTGCTCAGGAACCGCTTCTGGTGCGTGGACCAGAACCGGTTCGCACCTAACCGCTTGTAATATACCGCTTGTGATGCCCAGTTCTGTAGTAGTGATATTATTTCTTAAAAGGGCAGGCATATATGATTTGTAGGGAGGAGATATACTTTCTATTACTTATAAATAAATCGATTTTCTAGGCCTTTTGATTATTTTGAGAAATTTGTGCTTGATTCTGGATTGTTCCAATGATTCAAAACATTTGACTTGTATTTCAGAAAGCGTGAGTCATCTTGAAAACATACGTCCCCTTACCTTTATCCGGCGGGCAGCCGTCGAGAATATATGGATTGCCTGGATAGACAGACTTGCATGTGCATCTGTAGCCAGAAATATTATAGTACCCCCAGTCCTCGCAAATGCTTTCGCTGCTAATGCAAGCATAGCTTGTCTTATTTTTAACGGCGCTTGCGCAGTTTGGTGAATCAATGATTCTCCAACCGAGAGAATTGTGCTGATAGCCAAGAGTAACATTGACTGTATCCCATAACGAGGTTCGATTATTGTGCGGTTCAAGATTGACTTCACCGTGGCGTACGAATTTGAGTTTGAAGGCAGAACCAATGCCATCACCAAGGATGAGGTTGCAACATCCAGTGCCGTTACAGTTCTGTACATCAGCCACCATATCCGGGTTTTCTCCGTAATTAGGGCAGGCAGCTGTGCATTGAGATATGGCTATATTTGCACAATTGACCCAGGATACATCAAAATCACAACCGGTAATATTTAGTGTAAGTGCGGAAGCTTCGTAAGCTTGCCCAGGAGCTTTCCAAATCCAGTCAAGCGTAGCATTTGTCATGGCGATGGTATAGGAAAACGCGACGCTAAACATAGAATCAGTTGGGACAATATTCTCCATAACCTGGGTGATGCCATCGCGTAAGAAGAGTCTGGGTGCCACGGTGGTGTCGTTCGTCTCGACACAGCTGAGCTCGAAGTCGGGATCACGGAAGCAGCCGGAGCCGATGCCAAAGGGGTAGTCGAAGGTCAGGTTGCCGCAACTCTTCCGGCAACCGGCGAGGGTGGTCGCCGAGGGAACTCTGCTGCTGCGCACGACACCGGAAGCGGCCACCACCATCATCAGTGTCGCCAGAAGGGCAAGTAGGTGCAGAGAAACAGCGGCGTCTACTACTAAGCGGATCATCTTCATGACCAGCGCTCAGCTGCAGGTGTGGAACTTGGAGGTCTAGTCACACGATGCAAGTGTTTGGACTTTGGAGT
Source organism: Rhipidocladum racemiflorum (assembly GCA_036346355.1). NCBI lineage: Eukaryota > Viridiplantae > Streptophyta > Magnoliopsida > Poales > Poaceae > Rhipidocladum > Rhipidocladum racemiflorum. The sequence continues at coordinate 32,753,774 of CM070575.1, read as the reverse complement.
ATAGTGTCGTATAGCATATGAATACTGGCTTTTCAGTTTTCACTATGTTGCGTTGTGCCTTCCGTTTGCCCAGACGGTAATTGCTCAGGGATAAATGCAACCATATATTTGTAGGAAGTTGAGGGCATCAGGTCCACGTACACCGTTACGGATTTGACTCTATATTTTATCTTAAAATAGAGAAATCTCCTTCAATTACATGATATATATTACAACATTTCTTTTATAATTACAAGATACATACGATACACACCACTACGTATGCACACACAGATAAGTGTGCCGCTGTAACATTTCAATTTTCTACTCTGACCATCTGGAGCCGGCGTGATAATTTATTTAGCGTTGAGGAATCAAAAGACATAAATCATTTTAGGTATAAAATTTTACGTCAAAAACCGGTAGGCCAAAACAAATTACAGTCTACTGTTTATTTTCTGTCAACAACAAAAGAACAATAGCAAAAAACAATAAAAGGACAATAGTTTCTCACGGCACAACAAGAGGCCTCCACGTGGATGCCTACTATCAGATTGATGTCGCTTTACCGTGCCGTCGGGTTCCGTCTCACGCGTTTCTTTTCCACACTTCCACACGAACAGCCAAATGCCATGGATTCCAGGTGGCTTGCAACTATGCATTTTTTTATGATTTTTTGTTTGGTTAGACTTCTTCGAGTAGAAAATTTCAGCCTGGGATATTTCAATTCGGGAAATTTCAAACAGATGAAAATTTAATCAACTCTAAAAAATTTCAACTTGGGAATCTCAAATCAGAAAATTTCAACTCAGAAAAAAATTCAACTTAGGGAATTTCAACTCTAGGACTTCAAATTGGAAAATTATAACTCAAGGAATTTTAACCCGGAAAATTTTAACTTAGGAAACTCAAAAAAATTTAGCTCGATCGGGTATCAAACTCCACCTATCTTACATCCCCTTGTCCAATTTTATAAGGTTTATTTTTAAATGATTTTGTCTACAAATATAATGTTTGTATGTGAATTTAATGACGTATTTCCTTCTATACCCCTATTTATTCTCTCTCAATCATATGCATTTATTTATTACCATCCACACAAAGTATATTTTTCATCTTCTAAGATAATTAAGTTGAGACATATAAGTCATTTTCTCTTATACCTTTTTTAATGTCAACGTAATATTAATCCTTTTGTAAAATCACAAACGGATCTTAGAGCATCTCCAAGAGAGAGCCCTAAAAATGAGCTTTAAATTTTAATTTAGGACCCCAACTAATTAGATTTAGGGCTCCAACGAAATATTCACTCCAGCAATTAGACCCTAAAACTCAACGAAGATAGGGCTCAATCACATAGTTGCAAAATATAGCTACTCTCCTAGGTGCCCTAAAATAATTTGCTAAATTTTAACAATTTAGGGTCTTTTTTGGAGTTAATCTTTTTCCCAAAAGCTCTATAATTCAAATTAGGGCTATATTTAAGGCCCCTCTTGAAGATGCTCTTAGGCCATCGGGACCTAGGAGCTATGGCCCGTAGCGACAAACTGCTTCCTGGACATGAAAGATCTAGGTACTGATGACAAAACTGCTTCTTGTGGCCTGGTCTTAAGAAAGTCCATGAAAGGTCTAGGCACTGATGACAAAAGCGCTTCTGTTTCTGGTGGAGCGGTGGCCCTACTGAGGTATAGTTATGGGTTAGCTCTGTTCTGTACAAAATTAAAATACATCTTATAAAAAAGAAGACGAAGAGAGTACCTTACAAAAGGGACATCTGAAAAGTCCACGAGTTCAAAGTGTCGAAAGTTGAAATTGCAAAATTTGGAAAAGCTTACAAATTTTATGTGACGTAACATAGTAGTATAAAACGGAAAGAAGGATATAGTGACGTTGTCACAAGAAATCCATATGATAGGACATTTGCTACACAACTTTTTCACTTTACCGAACATTGTGCATATCGAGCACTGTAAATTATTCTTTACAAATATAACACCCTGTACATAGTTTTTTTTTTAAGTCTACTCTCTAACTAATATTTTTGTAAAATGACCACTTCCTCATCACAAAGTTGGTCCTGCCTTGCTCGGGGAGCACAAAAGTCGAGCGACTCCACGATGGGCAAGCATGGCAGCGGAAGGACCCGGCCACGACATAGCGCGCGACGAGGTGCTCCCTATCGTTGATCATTGTTGTTGTTCATTGTCATTTGTGCGATTCATGTTGGCTGAGGTGTACATCAAACTAATAAAATTAAGAATACCCTCTTAGGATATCATGTGTCAAATTCTCCATCTACCTCCATCTTCCCCCGTTTCTTCTTCCCCATTCACTTCTCCACATCTCTTCCTCTCTAACACAAAAAAATTAAAATTATAAAATCTTAAAATAGTGTTTCAACTCAAAAAATTTCAAAAAGAAGTTTTAACATAGAAATTTTCTAATTAGAGAGTTTCAATTAGTAAAGTTCCAACTCAAAAAATATCAAATTTGAAAGTTTCAACTCAAAAAATTTTGAATCAAAAATTTTCAAGTCAAAAATATTTAATAAAAATTCTCAAATTAGAAGGTTTACCATGCTCGAGGAATATCGTCCCGAGCATCTTTTAATTCTTTTATCTGTTCTTTTCAACAGGAGAAGGTCGCGCTCGTGGCCGCAGTGATTGCGATCAAGCCGCTGTCTAGCAACCCCCGGGACCTCATTCTTGGGGTCAGGACCAAGAGGGTGGCGGGACATAAGCGTCGCGGACCGCCAGCGCCGTCGTCCCCTCCCAAGCGCCCCATTAGGCGGGATGGCTTGGGCAAGAGCCCTCCTCGGCGACACTTGGAGTATGCCGACAAAAGGGAGGTAAGCGAATTAAGACTATGGATGGCCGAGCATACCAGGCGTAACCCAGAGTTGATGGATCGTTTGCACTAGCTCGCCGAGGAGGCGAAAAGGGAGGTGATGGCTGCGGTGAAGGACCTTGCGCGGAAGGGGCAGCTGGAGGGGCAGATCGCCGCTCTCCAAGCCGAGCTCGCGCGGGTGACCTCGAGCTCGGTGCCCGAGCTCGAGGAGGTGGAGGAGGAAGACTCGGTGCCCTTCATTCCAAGGTGCCCGAGGTCATCGGGCACACCATCAAGGCTTCCGAGGTCACCGGGCGCACCATCAAGGCGACCGGTGAAGACCCTGGTAGAGGCTGACTTGGAGGAGGTTGACCCCAAGGTGGCAAAGGCCACCAGCGACCTGAGACTTGGCCAAGCTCCTGGCTGCGGCCCGAGCTGCCATGGCGAAGTCCAAGGACTGCGCGGGCGAGCAGCCCGAGCAATGTAAAATCAATCGTCCTTCCTTCTCACTATTCTTTTCTTTTGGTCATCGAGCTAACCCCACACTGCTTTTGTGGGTGTAATAGCTAGTAAGGAAACTTTGGATATCTAGGCTATGGCTAATGAAATGCTCAATTCTGTAATAGAAAAGGACCTTGCTCGGGTTGCCAAAATTGTGGCATCAAAGGAAACCGTGGTCGAGGTCGACTCGGTCGAGGATGTCATGGCCGATGACACGATGGTCATAGGCACCGTGGTCGGGGCTGCCAAAGCAAAGGACACGACGGTTGCAAGTGCCATGGTCGAGGCTGGCTTGGTCGAGGAGGCCGCGTCCAATGGCGCGAAGGTCGAAGCTTCTGTAGCCAAGGGGCTCCATGCCCTAGAGGAATTTCCTCCCTAGGGAATCCAGTCGTTCGTGGTCCAAGACCCGAACATGGATGAAGACCAGGCCCGCTCCCCGAGCAAGGAATTTTCTCTGGGGTTGGGACCTGATGCCCCGAGGGAAGAGCATCCCCGGGAAGATGTTGCTCCGGTGGGAGCTGGCCTGCCGGAGCAAACTCTTGCGCTACCGGGCATCGAAGATGCTCGGGGCCAAGCGGAAGAATGGGAGTCCCCGAGCGAAAAGCCTGTTCGTGGGGAAAGCGCAGAGGTCGACCCTCAGCCGGAGAATCCCTCTGAGCTTTTCCAGGAAGGCTTGCGGGATCGTCTTCGTTGGGTAAGATATATATTTTTCGTTGTCCTTTTCCTTTGCAATGAGCAAGAACTTGATGCACTTCTTTGTGCAGGTGCTCGAGGCAACCATGGTCGACTTCCAGGCTGCGACTGTGTCCCCTGAGATTTTGGCCAAGCACAGCGCCGAGCAAGACGCCAAAATAGCGGAGCTCGAGCGAAAACTGGCCGAGCTAAAATCTTCGGACTAGGAAGTACGTCGCAAGACCGAGGAAGCCACCGTGGTCTACAAGGAGATCCTTTCTCAAAGCGAGTGAGAAAGAGCGGCCCTAGAGGATATGGTGAAGGAGCTGAGCTAGTCCGTGTTGGATGCCACCAAGTCGGCCAAGCACCACAAGGAGGAGGCGAAGCGACTTCACCAAGGTGCGAGCGAAGGGTGCGAAGCTCGGAGGTGAGTCCTTGTCCTCGAGGCCGAGCTTGATGCTGTAAGTGAAGAGCTCACCGAACTCCAGGATACCAAACACGCTAGGAAATAACTTGTAAACCATGTAATTTGCTTCCATTTAATGGAGAAAATCTTCAATATAGAAAGCCTTGTCTCTTCATTAATTCTCTTGTGCTTTACTTTCTTTTTGCTCTGGTCATTCCCTGCCCATTGTCGATGATCGTCCGGGATAAAAATGAACAAATCAAGAGTGAGCATACCGAACAAAGAAAGAAAACACTTAAATAGAAAAGGACGGTAAGGGTACGAGCGCGTATTTTTAGAAAAAAGCACGATAGTTCGTCGTCCTACTAAGCCCCCGTTATGAATGAAGGTCGTGCACCTAAGTCACGCGCCCTTCACTTTAACGACCTAATAACCTTCTTCGGATTGCGAGCATGGGTCAGGTCGATAAAAGCAGAGAAAGCACAAGTGGCCTTAACCCCCCTCCCCCCGAGCGTCATGACCCATGCCCCTAAGTTGCGAGCATGATTTTGATGAAGGTTAGGAATTCATGCGGTTGCTTGACGCTTTGCATAACGACCGAGCATAGGCAGATCGAACAAAGGCTCTGGACCAACCAAGAGGGTGTCTGAATGCGATTGTAACTTGTAGCGGAGTGCTACTGTGAACAATAATCGGCTTACGTAAACTGAAAGCTGTAAAGGTGAGCTTAGTGACACAGTGCTTGGTAGTTGTGCTCTTAAATCGTTCTTGCGCATGCTAGCCGATCCTTAGGAAAATGTGATTGGAGCGAATGTTCTTGCCCGTGTGTGCTCATTATATCCTCAAGATCGTGAGGAGAAAAGTATGACCTTGAGCGAGACGGAGTCGGCTTACCAACGTCTTGAGGATTTGAGTCATTCACAAAATCTTGAATTTTTAGCTACTTATTTAAAATACTTCGGAGTCATTCACAAAATTTGTATTCTTAGCTAAATTATATTTAAAATAATAAACTATATATTTTATGAGTTTTTATGCATTTTTAGCTACTTATTTAAAATACTTTCCTATTAAGGATAACAATTTTTTAAAAATTATAAAATTTAAAATCTGGTAAAATGTTGAAAATATTTTTTTAATTATAGACTATGTCAGGAATTTTTTTCAAAAAATTTCATAATTTTTGGAGCTAGTTTGACTATTTTAATAATTAAAACTTGATTTATGGATTAATTAAAATAGAAACTGATTTTAAAATTTAGAAACCTTTTGGGCCAAAAGACTAGCTTGGCCCAGCCCACATGTATATCCAGATATCCAGCCCATCACTATCCGGATTATCTGAATCCGTATCTGTATCCGATGGATAGTGAGCTACCGAATCCGTATCCGTATTCGACAAAAAAATCTGTATCCGTATATGATCTGATACTATCCGACAAATATCTGATCCGACAAAATCCGTATCCGAAAATTATCTGGATCGGTCGGAAACTATCCGATCCGTTTTCACCCCTACTCCCCGCCCCCACACCCCGCCCTCTCCCTCCCGTCACCGCCTCCCTCTCCCTCCCCGGCCCCCGTGCCCCTCCGTCTCCCTCCCCGCCGTCGCCTCCTCTCCTCCCCACCGACGACGATGCATCCCTCTCTCTCCCGTAGCCGCCTCCCTCTCCCTCTTCGGCCCCCACGCCCCACCCTATCGCTCCCCCACCTCCCTCCTCCCCACCGACGGCACTGCCTCAGCTCGGCGTGGCACGGGCGCAATCGCGGTCGACGGCCTCAGAACGGAGCAACCGAGGTGCGAGCACGAGCCGAGGTGTGGTCGCAGAGCAGCCGAGGCATGGGTGAGTGGAGGTAGCCTTGCGCGACAATGACAGTGACAGCGACGACGGCGGCAACGGGCGCGGCACGGCGCAGGTATGCCTCCCCCTCACCCCACTCACCCAAACCCTGTCCTCCACTACCGCGGGCTGTGGCCATTCGCTCGTGCCCTCTGTGTCGATGGCTCGCACATTCCCAGCCGTGACGTGCCGGCACGGGCATGGCCCGAATCTCCGTGCCGGGCCATGCCACTCGTCGTGCCCGTTTTCCTAGCCCAGTAGGACCCAATGAATAGTGTTAGGCTGTCAAGGCATGGCCCAACCCGTGCCGTGCCAGATTTTGGGCCGGGCTAGGCCGCTATGCCTTGGGCCAGCCCACATAGACACAGCCCAAATGCCCACACCTATGACTGGCGACGGGTCGGTGATGATTGACACACTAGCAAGACATGAAGAAATCGTGGGCTAGGCACAGAGCTATCCGGCTAACGCAGCAGCGATCGTGCACGTGAGGGTGACGCGTGAACTAGACGCGAAAGACATGGACAGAATTTTTTTTAAATAATACATTTTTTTAATGGAATTATGGATTTAATACGCAAGCCTAAAAAATTGCAGAAATAATATATATTCGCCACACCGTTGCACGAATACACTATTTTCGCCGTACGGTTCAACGATTACCCTATTTTCGCTAAACGGCTGGGCGACTACTCCCTAATTACCCTGTTGCCGCCGGCAGCGGTCACGATAGCGGTATAATGGGTATTAATCGCCGTACCGCATGGCGATTACTTGTTAATGTGCAACCGTATGGCGATTACTAGTAGTAGTCGTACAGTATGGCGAAATTAAGTAAAATAGGAGATTAATTTGTGAAAAAAATATTGCCACCACGCTTAATTGTTACATGGCCCTTTTTTGGGAAAAAAATGTAGAAATGATCGCAGTTTGATAAGCGAAGCTTGATGAAAACAAGCCTCTCTTATGCGAAACAATTAAGCGTTTTAGGAAGGCCGTGAAATATCATGGTTGATGTTATTTACCATGAAGAATTTATCAGTTATTGTTGAACATATATTGTACCCTGTTATGCGAAAATATTTAACTTACAAGCTGGCGTTAGTTATAAATTAGTCAAGCGCCAATACCCTAAGTTTTACAAGCGATAAAACTTGAGACTTTCGGAAGGCCGTGAAATATCATGTACCAGATTTGAAGTGATTCCTGTATGAAGAGATGTGCAGATTTCATCTTTGATACCAGACTAGCATACTCTGGAATAATGCATCGTAGCAAATGAGTCGGGCGATAAAGGTTGAGACTCGTAATCGAAGAAAGTGAGACCCTAAATCGCTAGAATATAAGAAAATACGATAGTTGGGCAGAAATAAGAATGTACTAAATTGCAATGGCATGTACGGCTCACTTTACCGAGTATCTGGGACTAAACCTAACATGTCTTAGGAAATAAACATTACCACATAAAATTGCAAGAAGGGCCCTTGTGCTAAACTATTGAGTCTTGAGGATATTTCCCTTTGCGCAACCCATCGGCGCTGCCGCTCTGGCCCTGCCGCCCTCTCCGCTTCCTCTCACGCTCGGCATCCCGTTCGGCCGCTGCCGCTGGCGTTCGGCCTCCCTCTCCATACGCATTTCTTGGCAGCCTTCATGCGCTTCTCCTCCTGCTCATGCTCATACCACTTTGCTGCTCTAACATGGCTCTGCGGTGCGAGTAGTCCGATCCGCGTCCTCTCCATCTCGAGTGCTCCGCGTCGTAGAATTTGACGAACTTCGCTGCAGAGGCTGCAAATGGCGATAGCGAGATGGTATTAAAGTACTAAGGTGGTTATACGGTTTGGCGCAACACCAAATGCGAGTCACGAACATACCGGCCTTCTCCGCCGCATCGCATCCCAGCGTTGGCTCGGAGTCGTGGTTGCAGCAGCTCGAGTACCTCATACCGTATGTGTCAGGAGTTGTCTAGAGGCTGCTGGAGGCGGCAAGGATCCCGCATAGGCACCTGCTGGGACCTCCGTGCCTTCGGGGATGGTTTGGACAATCTTTGGTCCTTGGGGCGAGGAACTCCATCGACCTTTGCTTGGGTGAATGGCGAGGAGACCACCGGGCTTAAATAGCCAGGCGCTTTGGCGTAGGGGAGAGCGGCGGACTTAAGAGAAATTGAAATCCGCAAGCATCGGATTCCTCATAGTAGGACATGAGCACGGCTAGGGACACGACTTCATACGAGGAATCTACGCCATAGTCAGCTTGAGTCCATTGCTTTGCAGATGACATCGACGGGTCATGATAGACATGATAAAAGCTGCATGAGATGTCATAAATGTATTTGTCTTTGATCTTTGGCAAAGGTGCAGGAGCATCGGATTCCTTTGCATCTTTGCCACGAGCAAAAGTAGAAGTGATGACAGGACAAGTAGCAGTGCAAAATTATAAAACAGCAATAATAACAACTGCAGTTACACAAAATGGAAAGAACGATATACATCAAACACACTAATCCTGACCACCATCTCCACCCCCCCCCCCCCCCCCCCCCCCCCCCCCCCCCCCCCCCCCCCACCCCTACCTTGACCTCTCCTCTGCCGGCGTGCGAGGGTGCATCGTCGAGTGGTCGTGGGTGAAGGCTATGATGGCTGCGGCTGGTCGTAGTCCGAAGGGCTGTACCGCACCACCGGGCGGTGCTGGCGGGCAGGCAGCACGTACTGCGTACCGAGAGGTGTCGCCGTGGACTGCGTAGCCGGAGGAGGAGGCGTGTGCTGCGTTGGAGGTGGAGGCTGCGTGCCTGAGAAGAACTGGTCCGTCCAGTGCCCAGGATCGGCGTAACCTGACGATTGCGGCGACACAGACTGCCCACCTCCCGGAGTGAAACCTGCAGTTTACACATTGACATTTAATCATAGCTAGGTGAATACATTGCAAACATGAACAATTGGGCACTGCTCAACATACCTGGTGTGGGCACCATGGTGGGGCCGCGTGGTGGTGCCTGCCAACTGGATCCTCCACCATGTGCGGGGCGGAGGCACGGGTTGTAGAAGTAGTCCGGTGAGTGAGCCTGGACGAGCTGGCGTCCAGGAGCTGGGCGGTCGTGGCGGTCTAGCCAAGGTGCCCGCGTCTGGAGGCGGCGGCGCGGCTGGCACGTGGTGACTAGACCCAAGCTCCACGATCCGCCGAGTCTGAGCGGCGACCGTCTCCACGAGCTCCGCCGACTCCTCCGGTGTCGGTAGCCTATCGAGTAGGCGGTGGCATCTTTGGTGCAGCTCCCTGGCCTCGTCCACCTTTCACGTCTGAACAAGCGATAAGAATAATTAAATATGGTAGTGAATATATGGTAACATGCTCGAAAGCAGGACTTACCATGGCGTGCATCGCCACCGCTTTGCTGACCGGGTACAAGTCGACCACGCTAGCGGCGTACCTGCTGGGCGGTGCCTCCTCGACAAGCAAGAGGCGAGTGCGTGTCAGGGGCACGTACCACGCCAGTCTTCTTGGTAGGAGGAGTCGTCGTGCGGGCGTCCTCGTCAACAACGTCCTCGGTAGCGCCCTCGCTGCGCGAGCCACGGCGCCATCCTGCGAAGAAGGGTCTGTCGTCTTCTTCGGTCCGTGCGTGGAGAACTTGCACATAAATCGACGTTGTTAGCAATGCACTATAACCGTGTAGCATGAATGCAGTGACGAGTAACTCACGAGTGCACTGCTGGCGGAACGCGGTCCCCGAAAGGAACAGGGACCAGCTGACGAAGCACGAACTGCCTGAGGACCCGCTGGGGCGTGTAGTCCTCAACGAAGACGTCGAAGACGAGCTTCCTCCGCGTCAGCCAGTAAGCGTGGTCCCTTTAGCAGAGGTCCGAGAGGCCGTTTGAGGCTCTCTCCGCCACACGCTGGTCGCTGTAGGGGTCCCAGATGACCTGCTCTGGCCGAAGGTGATCGAAGGCCTCCGTGAAGGAGCGATACGCCGAACGTACCTGCAGACCTGCCCACTGCGGCTGCAAAAGGACAAAAAAACCGTCAGTACATGACAATGAAATAACAATTAAAAAAATGAGTTCGGAACATGTACCCGTCGCCTGGTCCAGAGTGAACCCATCGTCGGTCGGTCGAGCGCATCAGCACCGTACATGTCGGCGGTGTACCAATGGGGGTCAACGAAGGGTCGACCCACGGGGAAGCGCTCGAACGACCAAAGCTGCAGTAGTAGAGGCATCCCGGCAAGATTGGCGGTCTTGTTTCTCTTCACGCACGCGTCGCAAAGGGCGCGGTACGTGGCAGCAAGAACCGCCGATCCCCAGGAAACCTGCGGTACGTCGTCTGGCTCGGCATCGGCAATAGCCCGTGCATAGGCTATCCACCGTGCGTCGACGCTGTCGCTGTGGGTGGATGTGAACATCACCCATCCGAACAACCAAAGCAGATAGGCCTCGAGATGCCTAGCTACCTGGTAGTCGGTGGGCTCAGCCACCATCTGCTGCACCTACGAACAATTTCAACCACATATACAATATCAATTTAATGTAGGACGAATGCATATTAACAATATGATATTTTTTAGAACCACTCACCTCGAACTGCGCCAACCACCTCCTGGATGGCCCATGCTTCTTGTCTAGTTGGATCTCCGGGTCAACGCCCGCCACGCCGACGAACCGCTCCTCCAAGTCCGCCGCCCAACCGGCTGGAGTCAGCGATGGCCCGATCGGTGTCCCTGTGATCGGCAACCCTGTGAGCAGCAGCGGCGTCTGCCAGCGTCACCGTCACCTCCCGAAGGAAGGTGAAAAGTGTGTCTCCGGTCTCGGCGGTCAACCAAGGGCGGCGACAAGAGCTATCGAGCGAAGCGGCGTGGCCGTGTGGACCGTCGTCACCCTCGGCTGCTCCTCTGCTGCTCCTCTGGCTCAACAACGAAGTCGGCGGTGAACCCTCCACCATCCGTACCGGAGCAGGCGAAAGACGTGCCAACTTTGCAAAGAAAGCGACACATGTAAATGTCTGATAAAATGTGCGTGTGAGAACCTACGACACATGTAAATGTATTGTAACTAACCTGGTGTGGAAGCGGGCGTGAACGCTGCGGATCGCGATAGGGGCACCGCATCGCTGCCCTACATCTGTGGATGTGCGCGCGGTGCCGCACATCTAGCGCCTGGTCCAAAAGTGAGTCGATCTGCTCCATCCTGCATGGAAATAATTGAAAGATATATTAAATATATCGATGTAAATGGAAAGACATACAAGAAAAATATTTTATTGCACATACGCATTCGAAAGACATTCCAATAAAAAATATATATTGCCTGGATCTGAATTGAAAGACATACAAACAAAAGGATATTTCTTAGCATCCAACATCAATATAAATACATAGTTCCAAACATAATTCGATACATAACTCAATACATAGTTGCATACATAATTCGATACAAGCAGAAGGGCGTCCAAACAAAAGATTACACGACATAAAGTGAAAACTCAAAATACATAATTCGATACATAATCGGTGATCACAAAGACACCCGCAACACCTTGTGGCCCTACGTGCATTGGTTTGCCTTGTGGCCGTCTTGACCACACTCGAGAACACCTCCTAAGAGGGCCACCAACCGGATTCATCCATGTCATTGCGAATGCGCCTAGTACGTGGGCGACGGTGCCCTTCCGCACACCTCGTAATGATGGATCCGGGAGACAAATGCGGTCATCTCTGTTAATCGCGGTGAAATCACCATGTGCACGGAATCCACGGAACTCAGGACCACGTCTGGACAACATGATCCTTTAAGTAGAGCGGGGACATGTATTGTGCCGTGTTCATCCCAATTTGGCCTGGCGACCATCACGTGTGAGCAAGGGATATGAAGAAGTCTAGGCTTATTGCAAGTGCATTCACACCATCGGTGGCACCACGGCCGAGATTCACCTCATGCGTAATAACTGATGTGTCGGTTCCCAATCCGCTTTTGCATCGAAGAGTGACTTCGAAGCGGTACTCAGTGATTCCGAAGCTACGCACCATATGCTGCTGGGCTTTCATGCTTCGTTCCTCCATGTAGGTCATCATCCGTGAACAATACGGCGTCTGCAATGTCGTGGCATGAAGAAACGACCTCCGCATGCCTTTTCTGGAAGTAGCCAATGATGCCATGCAACATGCCTTCCAAGATGGCCAGGAGTGGTAGCGGACGGAGGCCTCTTATGACCCAATTATAAACCTCAGCTATATTCGTTGTCATTACACCAAACCTGTTCAACAAATAACAGTTAACAGCGAACAACAACCCCATATATTGAATATATTACTTTAGTGTACTAACCTGGCGCCTCCGGTGTCATGGAGCAATGCCCACTTCTCTAGAGGCTCCGCCTCTATCCACTGCGAGAAGCAGAAGATATTCCTTGACGTTCTTCTCCTGACATTAGGAGGATCGAGCTCCCCAAGGGGTATTAGCCTTTTGGGTGGGCAATCCTTCGGCTTAGGTGGTTGCTTCTTCATCTCTTCGACATGTGCAGTTGTGTGCTTGTCCAACTCGACCAATAGCGCGTTGAACTTACGTGCCTGATTCTGCTTGCATAACCTCTTAAATAGGTTCATCAGTTTCTTACTCTTGGTATGCGAAGAAATTTGCTCCCAAATGTCTCATGCACCACATTACGCAAGTCCGGCCATGCAAATGGCTCATCACGATCCTCTTGTAGGGTCTTAATTGCGAAATGATACCTTTGTGGCGATCATGAATTATGCACGTGTTGGGCCGATCGCGAACTACACCCACCTTCAGATGTCTGAAAAACCACAGCCAGCTATCCCGGGTCTCACCCTCAACAAATGCAAAGGCCAATGGAAGTAGGTGGTTGTTCGCATCAGCGCAATGGCCGTTAGAATCTGCCCTTGTATTTTTCGGTCGAAATGTATCGTCCACACAAAGCAATGGTCGGCGGTACATGAATGACGCAATGCAAGGGCCCAATGAAAAACGCAGCGACGAAATGTGGAGATCCCATTTCCATACGCCGCTTTCTTTGAAAGCGGTGTATGTGCCGGATTGGTCTACTTCAATACTTCAAGCACGCGAGGTAGGTTGCAATATGAAGCCTCGTATTTGCCAAACCTCTTCTCTAATGCTTTACGCCGCCGCCAAGCCATCGAGTAGCTTATACGGTACTTAAATGTTCTCAATATTGCTTTACGAATATCTGAACACTCAATATCCGCTTCTCAATGATTTCGTTAAACATCACGCTAGCAATCACCGCTGCATTCAGGTTGCGGTGTTTGACAAGAACATTTTCAAGCCTGCATGTGTGCTCCACTACTCATGATACAATCCAATACGTCTCGCGCCCGGCTTGTATGCATGAACTCGAATTCACATCCAGCGGACCTGCACTTCAGCGTGTACATGCAGGCTTGACAACGCAACCCAAAATTCTCTCTGCAGCGATAGTGCCTGAGTCTCCTTGCCCGACTTCGGAATTGTTCGGGAATATTTGATTCACCCGGACGGCACTACTACCGTACTCGCAATGCGAGTCGTGACCCCACAAAACCTTCATACCGGCCTTGTCTTGTTCGTTCCACTCATCGGGGGTGGGTACCTCTGCTGAGCTACTACTACTACCATGCATTTCGTAATCTTCGTCCCCTTCATCATCTTCGTCGTCGATGCTATCATCATGCTCCAACATTTCAGCTTGCTCTGTCGCCATACGGTCCACCCAATCCAACTGATCCACAAGTTGCTCGATCTCCCCCCTTCATCAGCGCGACCTTCTGCGTCTGTTGCACCCGTGTGATCTTCCCCAGCTTCTGCCTCCACCCGCCCGGGCTTTGAACTTGTTCATTTGTAGCCGATGTCTTGCCCTCGCCGACACGGTATTATTTGCATCTTCTCTGGAGCAAGCCTGCACCAAAGCATGACACATTCAAGGCGAGATCCCTTGCACCACCTTATCCATCTCTTCCATAAGTCACGATCGATCCACTTGTCTCCAATTCCCATATGGTCGGGTCACCACGGCTCTGGCGTGAATAGGACTTTGATCTTGTGGAGTAAACACTTGGATTGAGGGAAAAATCTGGGTCAACGAGGCTTTATATCACGAATCTTTGACACTCTCGGGGGCGGGTCTTGAACAATGGTGACCGGAAGCTGCTTAAATCAACCCCATTCTGTGTACTTTTTACTACACCATCTCCATAATATACCTAAATGTCACTTCATTCGACATTCTTTATAGCGACACAGACCAAATACTTCTTTAGATCATTGGTAACCCCTAAAGTTACTTACGTAACAGCGCTCATTCGTTGCTAAATTAAACAGTGCTACATTCACTCAAACATGTTAAATCGATACTCCGCACACCTACAACAGTGCTAAATTAAACATGCAATTTGAAGCAGAAAGATTTCGTACTCAAATGCTACTATAAACAGGTAAATTAAACATGCAAATTCGAATCAAGTACAATCGATAACCTAGAACATTACTCCGTAGACCTATTCCAAACATCTAATATAAACCAGTATTCTACATCGTTACTCTAACCTAGACCGCTAGTCTGATTCGCTAACCTAGATCGCTAGTCTGATTCGTTAACCTAGATCACTAGTCTGATTTGCTAACCTAGATCACTAGTCTGATTCGCTAACCTAGATCGCTAGTCTGATTCGCTAACCTGTATCCCTAACCTAAATATAAAAGTTAATCTAAAGAAATAGCAGACAACACTTACCTACTCTGAAGCCTGAAGCCTCTCCCTCCCTTTCTCCTTCTCCTTCTCCTTCTCCTTCTCCTCCTTCTCCTCCCTTCTCCTTCTTCTCTTCTCTCTGCGCTCTCCCTGCTTGCTCTCTCTGCGCTCGCTCGTTAGATTACATCGGCGGCGTCGGCAGCCTTCGATTATATCGCGAAGTAGTCGCCATACGGTTCGGCGATTACTATTTATTTCGCCGTACGGTTCGGCGATTACTAGTATTCGCCGTACCGTACGGCGAATAACGCCTTGTATACCGTTAAACCTGACGCCTCGCTGTTAAGTGCGTATTTAACTAGTAGTCGCCGATCCATATGGCGACTACTGGTAATCGTCGAACCGTACGGCGAAAATAGTGTATTCGTGCAACGGTGTGGCGAATATATATTATTTCTGCAATTTTTTAGGCTTGCGTATTAAATCCGTAATTCCATTAAAAAAATGTATTATTTAAAAAAAAAATTCGACATGGACACCTTCGCTTGGTGGAATGACGATCGGGCATACGACGGAGATGCGAAGAGCCCAGAAATCTTTCTGGTAGATGAGATTAGATATTTCTTTAAAAAAAAGCATCATATATGACTTGTAGGGATGAGATATACTTACTATTACTTATAAATAAATCGATTTTCTAGGCCTTTAGATTATTTTGAGAAATATGTGCTTGATTTTGGATTGGTCCAATGATGCAAAACATTTGATTTATACTTCAGAAAGCGTGAGTCATCTTGAAAACATACGTTCCCTTACCTTTATGGCTTTATCCAACGAGCAGCCGTCAAGATTATACGGATTGCATGTATAACCATTACTGCACTTGCAGCGATGGCCTGAACTCCTTATTTATCATATTCATAAAGTAAGCTGGTGCATTGGTTAAACCAAAAGACATAACGATGAACTCATAAAATTCGTACCGGGTAGTAAAAGTTGTCTTCGGAATATCTTCTGGCCTTATTTTCAACTGATGGTATCCGGATCGAAGATCAATCTTGGAGAAAATACAGGGTCCTTTCAATTGATCAAACAAGTCATCAATCCTTGGTAATGAATACTTTTTCTTGATTGTGACTTTATTTAAGGCTCTATAGTCTACGCACATGCGCAAACTATCATCATTCTTCTTCACAAAAAGTACTGGCGCTCCCCAATGTCATGAACTGGGCCGAACAAATTCTTTTTGTTGTAACTCCTCAATTTGCTTCTTCGTCTCGGCTGGTTAATTGGCTAGCATACGGTAAGATCTCGTAGAGATGGGAGCCGTACCAAGAACTAGTTCTATGACAAACTATATATCCCTATCGGGTGGCATGCCTGATAATTCTTCAGGAAATACATCTGGGTATTCCTTTACCATGTGCGCACTTTCCAAAGTTGTTCCTTCCAAGCTGTTTAGAGTGCATTTCTTACTTGAAGACTCATCTGGCATATACTCCACTCGGGTGCCTTCCGAATTGGTGAGGGTAATGGCTCTACTAGCACAATCTATTTGACCTTTGTATTTTGTTAGCCAATCCATCCCGAGGATGAC
Organism: Rhipidocladum racemiflorum; assembly: GCA_036346355.1. Lineage (NCBI taxonomy): Eukaryota > Viridiplantae > Streptophyta > Magnoliopsida > Poales > Poaceae > Rhipidocladum > Rhipidocladum racemiflorum. The sequence goes on along the minus strand of CM070575.1, from coordinate 32,737,267 downwards.
ATCTATTCATTTTGAGTCTAGAATGATTAGGTTCACTAGGAATTCTACCTCATTAATTTGTATGGTTGCACCAGGACATACTGAACTAGTTATCTCTTTCCTAGGTGATTGAACTATCATGGGGTTCTTATAGGTTTTCCAATCAAACTTTTCAACAAAATTCTTTGATATAAAGGAATGTGAAGCTCTAGAATCAATAAAGCTAAGGTAGGTACTGGGTTTACAAGAAACTTACCCAAAACCACATCAGGTGCCTCCTGAGCCTCTTTTGATGTCACATGATTGACTTTCTGTAACACCCCAAAATTTTGCTTTTCTTAAATTCATGTGTGATTTGGCACTTTAGTGAATTTTTGGAATTTTCTGGAATTTATTTGGATTTATTTGGAATTTATTTGAATTTATCCCCTTTTGAAATAATTAAAGAATTTAACTTTGCAAATAAAAATTTATTGGAAATATTTTATTTGAGTACAAAATGTTCCAAAATATTTTCCAGAATTTTTCTGGATTTTTTCTGAGTCTTTTGCTATTTTTAATGAATTAAATGAATTTCTGAGAATTAATTGGATTATTCAATGGCTGGAAAATCGAGTGGGTTTTACTGTTCATCCAACCGGACCCGAGTCCGAGTCAGACTCGAGTCCGACCCAAGCCAGCCGTTCCGGTCGAACCCGCTCGGCCGAACCCTAACGCACGTGACCGTTGGATCGAGATCCAACGGCCACGATTGAGCCACGTCACCCGAGCCCGAGCCCGACCGAGCCAGCCAACTCGCCCGAGTCAGACACGAGCCCAAACCCTCGCACCGTTGGATCTTGATCCAACGGTTGACGTTGATCCACGTCGCCCAATCCGAATCCAACTCGGATTCCGCCGCCGCAACGGAGTGGGCCTCGGTTTCCGCGCGTTTCACGGACGTCGAGAGCCCTATTTAATGCGCCGCCGCTGCTGCCGTGTTGCTGACTTCCGTGCGCACCCGTAGCCCTAGCTCACGCCGCTCAAGCCGCTGTGGTTGCGCCGCAATCCCTCGCCGTAGTTGGCCGTGCGTTCCGCCGCGTTCGATTGCAGTTTCCGCCGCCGTCCGCCGTCCTCCGCTGCCGTCCGCCGTCCTCCGCTGCCGTTGAGCCCAGATCCGGAACCGCGAGGTCAAGCCGCGTCGGTGAGGACCTTTCACATCACCGGAGGAGCCCCGCAACGCCGTCGCCGTGGTCGCCTTCCTCGTCTCCGGTGACCTCGCTCCGCCGCAAACCATCGCCGTCGACCGAGCTCCACCAGCTGTCCGATCCAGATCCAAGGGCCCAGATCGCGCCACGTCACCCCCGGTGAGATCCCACGTGCTAATCCCAGATCTATTTCCAACCGTTGGATTTAGATCCAACGGCGTAGATTGTGCCACGTAGCCTAAACCGCACCAAGCTAGGATAGATCTCAGCTGTTAGATCTAGATCAAACGGTTAGGGTTAGCCGCGTTGTAATCCTTAGATTGGATCTTGACCGTCCGATCAAGATCGAACGGTCTAGATCAGCCGAGTAGTTTCCATACGCTTGAACCCAGATCCAATCTGGGCCGTTGATTTTCAAATCAACGGCCGAGATCTAGCCACATGGCCGGGAGGCCCGGCCGTCGTGATCGGCGCGCGGCGATGGTGCGTGTCTCGACACGCGGGGCCCGCATGTCGAGAGGGCCGCAGCGTCGACCACGCCCACCTGGCGTGAACGCGCGGCCAGGCGAAGCGAGCCCGCCTATCAGTGACGCCGGTCCGGTGGACCAGTGCCGCCGTGGACCGGGTCCATGCACCGGAACCGATGTGGCTGCTCTAGAGAGCGCCACGTGGCATGATGACGTCATGTTGACGTCATCGTGGGGTTCGGCCGGTGCTGACATCAGCAAGGCTGACGTGGACCAATCAGGAGCTGACACGTGTCATGCTGACGCAATAATTAATTTTCGAAAAAGAAAATGATTTATTAATTCGAAATATTGATTTCAGAATTTGTTTCAAACTTTAAACGTTCATAACTTTTGCATTTTAACTCCGATTTGAGTGATTCAAATTTCTAAATTTGTATAAAATTGAGATCTACCTAATGATGAATTTTATTTAGATTTTTTGGACCAAAGTTTTTCTCTGTAATATTATTTAATTGATTATTTAAACTTTGAATGCTTATAACTTTTGCGTTTCAACTCCGAATTTGACGATTCCAGTTTCTAAAAATTCATAAAATTATACTCTCTCTGTTTATGAACTTTATTTGGGTGTTTGGACACTTTTTGTCTACTGTTTATTTATTTATTGCTATTTGCACGCTTTACGAGTAGACGTTGAAGTGCCCGAAGGCTTCGAAGGAGAAGTGTTGACCCAGGAGCCAGCTCAGGACCAAGAACAAGTACTCTTTGAAGGCAAGTTGTGCTTTGACCATGTTGATCCCAATTTCAAATTAATTCGATTTAAAACTATTGCATGCTAGTTTAATTAGAAAGTACTTTATTTAAATATGGGAAATTAGATAAATGCCAAATTGTTGTATGACACCTTGGTTAATTATATATGTGCCAAGATCCCTTGTCACCCTAGTTGTCGATTAATAGTTGGACATTACTAAATTGCCAACATGAGAAATTAGATCGTTGTAGTATATTGTTTAGACCTGCTACGTGCTCATGACATGATTTTTGGACAATCAAATGTTAATATTGACTTAATGATATATTGAACCTGTTTTGGAAAGGTATCATGTGATGTTGATGGCACGTGGTGCATGGTAATCAACTGGGGTTTGATAAATAGTTTTTGACCGGGGCATGTGGCAAGATTGATCGGGTGGGCCAGTTGTGGCACCGGGAACGTTGTGTTGGTTCTTCGGGTAGTCTTGCCCTGGTCACCCTAAGGACTTAACCTTGCAAGCCTTTGAACTGAGTTAAGAGTGCAACCACATGTCTGTAATGGGACAGACCTAGTTGATTAAGTTGCTAATAACGTACCTGTGGGACCTCAGGATGTCAACTACACCCTTTGTGTAGTTATGCGAGAGAAGCGTCTGGGGCTGCGGCCAGGTACCCATCTAACGGTGGATTGGCCTAAACTTCGCCTTCGCTAAGGGAAGGGTTAGTGTGTAATCACCGGGGAGGACCACTTGTGCTGTTAGAAGTTTCCGAAAGACTCTGTTACGAACACTCGCCTTTGTGGTGTATGGATGTATCTTGTGGGTAAAGTGCATAACCTCTGCAGAGTGTAAAATCTATTCGAATAGCCGTGTCCGCGGTATTGGACATCGCTCGGGAATTACAGTTAAGGTTTAGACTTTCTTGAAAATAACTTGGTCTTGAAAGGTTGGGTTTGGTTTAATAATGATGTTGATGGAAATGCGGATTAGAATCTGGAAAGATGTTTATTAAACTCCTGGAAAAGTTGTTGATGCTATACTTGTTTCTACTGCTTTCGAATCTACTTATGATACTTGTTAAATTCTCTTTACTGCAAATATACCATGAGCCACTCCTTTGTATTAAGCCATGCATGTAGTATATTAGCTGCATTCTGTGCATGACTTGCTGAGTACCAAGTACTCACCCTTGCCGCAATACAACACCAGTTGAAGAAGAGTCTACACCAGCTTTGGAGGAGGAGCTTCCAGAGGAACCGTCTATCTAGGGAGCGAGCCCAGTCAGGTGCCTTTGGTATACTGGATGGCGCCACGATGTTATCTTGCTTTTTCCGCTGCAGTTATTTCTCTTTTAATAAGTTTCGCCCTGCGAGGCGTATATTTGTAACTTGACCATAAGGTCAAGCAACCAGTTTGGTAAACTAATTAAAGTACCTTATTAATTCGTTGAGTATGATTGTGATATTTACCAATGTTGAGACTGTGTGCACTAGCGCGTTCCTGGACTAGTGTTGAATACACATAGGGTCCGGATTTGCAAATTCGGGTCCCGACACTTTCCCTCTACCAAAAGATTGTGGAGCTCTAGGCATCTAAGGTGCTCCACGTCCTTGTCCTTGTGTTGGGGCTCTGGCAGAATTGAATCCCAAGTTAAACGGCACTAGGGTCACCACCTAACGCTTCTACGGGCAGTTACTAGCATAATGCCCCAACTGATGTTAGTGAAAGCACTGAACTCCTGCAGTGTTTGATTTTCCTATCTAAGGTTGAGCACCTGTATTGCTAGGGAATCCTTGCGCCACTGGTCGGGGTCCAGGGTTAGGAGTCCGAGGTGCATCTTGGTTGATTGTCCTATTGACCTGCTGAGGTTGGAAGTGTTGTCGAGAACCACTTTCTCCTTGTTAGGCCTTGAATGCCATCCTTCTCTTATGGGACTCACGCTGTTGACATTGAGGATCTTCCTACATGAGTGCCTTGTTCACCATGTGTTGAAAATTTGGGAAGTCCAAAGCGACTAATTGCACCTTGATGTTAGGATCAAGTCCTTCCATGAACCTCCAGATCTTGGCTCCTTCGGTTGCTACATCTTTCGATGCATACCTCGACAACTAGGTGAATTTATTGAGGTATTCAGAGACACTTTGGTTACCCTGATACAGCTTGCGAAATTCTCTTTTTATCTCAATAATGCTTGCAGGTACATGGGCTGCACGGAAAGCCTTTGAGATTCCTCCCATGTGATAGCTTGAGATTTCTGATGGGCGGCACAGAAGTTATCCCACCAGTTTGCAGTTACAACTTTCAGTTGGTGGCTCACATACAAGACTTTCTCATGATCATCACACTGAGTCAACTGAAGCTTCTTGACAAATACTTATACAATGGGTATTCCCAGCAGCCCGAAACCTCGAGCGGGCTACCTTCAAGGCCCAGCTCCAGCCGGAGACCTGTGGGCCGCAGACAAGCTCGGTCCCCGACCAGGCTCCAGCTCGAACACCCCGTCCAACCTTCGAGACCGCCCAGGCCGGAGAGCCTCCCGGTTGGGTGCTCCGGCACTCGAGTACCTGCCGTGCCAAACGCGACGTCCCGGGACGTCTGTGTCAGGGTAGGTGGCTCCTTCCCAAGGTGTCAGGGGAGCCGCCTACGAAATCAAGCTCCGGTCCCATCGCTCTGACACCCAACAGGAGGGAGCATCCCCTCCCAAGGCCTCAATGGTCATTCGCCATTAAAACCAGCCGCTTGACAAGCGTACGGGACGGCACGTCATGTCCCCCAACAGGACAAAACCTTCCTTCCACCGCAAGCCTGCCGACCAAGCACGTGGGGAGGTGGAGGCCGGTCGGACGCCAAGGCCGAAGATCAAACCTCGAGACAAGACACCCCTTCTCTTTCTTTTTTCCATTCTTTAGAGGAGCTCATGTGTAACCCGTCACTCCCGTCTATATAAGGGAGAACGGGACCCTGGGAAGAGGGAGAGAGGGAAGAGGAAGTGAGAGCGGTGTGTGTAAGAACATTTTGAGAGAGTACTTGGACAACGAACAAACCCTAGCTTCCTCCTGGAAGTGGCGATTGTAATACCACGGAAAGGCATATACACAGCGAACAAACTGGAGTAGGGATATTCAGCCCGAACCAGTATACACTTTGGGCTCCCTTGAGTCAGGCCATTCGAGGAGAGGGAACGCGCTACACCCCTAGACCGAAAAATCGTATTGCCGGTGATCGAAACACCGACACTTCTTTTAAATATCTTTCAGCCAATTTTCTGCCTCCAAGGGTTCACCTGCTCCCATGAAGGTAGGTGGCCTGGTTCTCATGAATTCTCTAAGGGTGCGTTTGGTTCGCTGTATCAGGTTGAACTGAACCGTTCTGTACAGGATTTAATCTCGTTCATGTGTTTGGTTGACTGAACGGAACCATCTGGTACGGGATGAGATGGTTCAGATTCCTAGAATATTCCTTGAAGATGTTGTATCATTTGATACGGCAAATTCGGCTGAACCGATCGGTACAGGACCGACCGGTACCATCCCATCCAGGATCATCCCATTCATCATGTACCATCCCATCCCATTCGGCCTGGTACATCCAACCAAACACACCCTAAGCTTGGATTGGTGTGGCATTACTGGTGCAACGGCTGGTGCTGGCTGCGGATTATTCACTATGTTTTGGGCAAGGGCTTGCAACAACTGAAGCTGCATTGCTGAAAGACCGAGATGGCGATCAGAGGGGGGGTGAATGATCCCAAATAAAAATATCCCCTACTCAACGTACTCCAAACAATCCCGCAAAGAAAACCGATGCTCCTTAAAATCGCGAAACCCGCAAAAATCGGAACGACTTGACAACTATATGTATCCCTAGCTTACATGGATGGGAACCATGAATCATATGAGGGATATTTTTAAATCACAAATTCTGGTTGTCAAGTGTCCAAAGCAAAGAGGAATCAATTCAAATACTTCTTTTCTAAAAGAGATCAAGCCAAAACACAAAAGCCTCTTTTAGAAAAGCAAAAGCAGATTTTCAGGAATTGTCCTCAATTAGAGCAGGTGGATGGTGGACTTATGTTGCTCCAAAAAATTTGGGAATTTTTCAGCCTGTGAGCTGTTGAGTCGTGAAGCACTCCACCAAAAATCACCACCAAAATCCTTCTAAAAAAATCAGGAAAAATTAAGAACTACGAACAGTCAGGATTTTCAATCAGGAAATTTGGGGCTCGGTTTTCACCTCACAGCTCCCAAATGGTGCATCCAGTGGACTCCAAAATTTTTCCACAGATGGGTATATGAGTCAAGCACCTTCTCCAACAAGAATCAATCAAGAAAGATTTTTCTATATTTTTCTAAAAATCAAAGACTGACTGCTGCGCGAAGAACAAGTTCAGGACAGATTTGCAATCTTGATAGAAACTTGATCTCTAGTCTATCCTAGGGTGCAAGAAAGATGTAAAACCAAATGAGCACCCTCAAGACCTCCTTGATCAACAGCATTTAGAAGGAGAGGAGCAAATCCAAATTGCGAGAAAGTAAATTGCAAGAATTTACATGCGGGAAAGTAAATGCTGAATTTAAATTGCGTAAAGTAAAGACATAATGTAAATGCGGAATTTAAATTCACAAAAATGTAAAGAAAATCTTTGTATTTTCTGGTTGGAAGGTTTACAAAGCCTCACTTCATGTGGGCAAAGCTCAAAGGAGCAACTCAAACCTTCAAGTGATGGAGGACACCCCTCCCCCTCTATTTATACTACTCTAGGGCCACCTACCACCCTTGGATGAGTCCCAAACCCTAGGGCACTCCACCAAGGGCTAGGATTAACCCTCTCATTTCAACCCACACATGGGCTTTACATGGGCCACATTTGCCATACATGGGTTTTAAACAAAACCCGATCAACCCGATGCAACGGGCCTTCATCCGCCGGACTTGACCGCTCAGTTTCCTCCTCTTCGAGCCTCCAACCCGAACCGGAAACCTTGAGCCACCTCAAGTCCATTTCCATGACGTCCAAGTGAACCTGGTTTGAGCCCAACCATCTCGTCGGCATCCTCGACCGCTCTGGACCTCGGTTCTCCCAACCTAGTCGGTACTCACCAACGACCATAGCTGCCTCAGAACCTGTACCACAAGGAACAAACCATTTTGCACATACCACAATGCACATACCTTTTCTTCCTGCATGTTAGTCCACAATTATCATTAATTGAAACATGCAATACCGAGTCAAATCAAACTCAAGCCTGAGCACACCTTGCTCAAATAAAGTCAAATACTCATCACAAACATGGATGGACCTCCACATGGTCCTTCAATCTCCCCCTTGATGAGTATATTGACAAACCACACAAAAGACATAAATTTGAGTTTGTAAACAAAGGAAGAAAAGCAATTTGATTGCAAAAAAATCATATTTGGTCCAATAAAAAGAGAAAGAAAGCTCATGACCAAAAAGATGAGAAGATTTTTAGAGCTCAACACTTGAAAGGACAATTTTTCAACAAGAGCTCCAAAAACCAAGAAATCTCTCAAAAAAAAAAAAACTCAATATTACTCATGATCCAAATGCAAGGACAATTGTTCATCATGATCATGAGAAAGCATTTTTTTTAATTCTCTAAGATGTCTTTTCTACGTTTTCTCCCCCTTTTGGCAATATAGGCATCAAGAGAACAATTTTTGCATGATATGCAACCTAGAAGAGCTTTGAGGATTATGCAAGTGACCACTTAGACAAAGTATGACCCCAAGCTACTCAAGTTCAAATTATGTCATCCTAAGTCATATCCAATGGCATATTTCAATTTTTGCTAACTAGCTCAAAAGAAGTTATAATACTTTGGTATGATTTCAACAATAGCAACACTTAGCATAACTTCAATACTAGAAGCAAAGCCAACCAAACGAGCAAATGGATATACTAGAGTTCAACCTAGTCAACACTTTGGGAAACTACAAGTCCATAAGAGAAGCCTCATGCTCAATCATCTCTTTAAATGCAAATTTTTAGATTAAAGCTCATAAAGCGGTATGAGAGAGTTAGGCTTAGTGAAGCACATCCTCGACTAGGAGCCATCGACAAAGGCCTCCTAAGCTTCACTCTCCTCCACAAACCTTTCAGGGTTTAGAGAGTTTATCCTAGAGAAACACAACCTCGACTAGGAGCCATCGACATAGGTCTCCTAGGCATCACTCTCTTCCTCTAGTTATTTTTGCATTTTTTGGTGTATTGACTCAAGCCATTAGCAACCATCTCAAGCAAGAAGCTTAAAAGAGTGGTTTTGGTCATACACACTTCATTCCAAGTTCATCCCAAGTGCAATGGGAAGCAGTCTCGTGAATGAATAGTGTTGAGTTCAATTTTAGCACAAAAGAGTCAATTTATATTTTCAGCACTTAGATTCATGAGCATTATTGAGGATTCTAGAATGAAACAATGTAGCTAACCCAAGTTGCTCTAGGGACTCTAGTAGAAACCCACTATTTCAATAAGCATGGCATAAGCATCTAGTGAAGAAGTATAGCAAGTAAAAGCCATGTTTCATCAACTTTTCAGAAAGCTCAATTTTAAAATGTTGGCTAGTTTCACATGTTATACCAAATTGGATATGACCTAGATTAGCAAATATCTTCAGAAAAGTAGCTAGGTGCAACATATCTCAATTTTATCAATTGCATAATAGACAAAGCTCATAAATGAAAAACAAGTCTATATGCAATGCAAAAGAATCAATTCCAAGCTCCTCAACAAGTGAGTCGATTAAGCACAAAATCTGATTGAAGTTGAGTTATTAGCAATTTTAGATTCAAAAGGATGAATTGAACTCAACTGAAACCAGAAAGACAGAAATGATGAGAAGGAATCAAGCAACTGACACATGGGTAGTCTAGGAGCAAAGATAACATGAAGAGAAACACTAACACTCAGACTCGCTCTCACCTTCCCCATATGACTTATATAGGAAAGCTACTTCTCCAACTCCAACCCAGGAGCAAACACAGACCCTGTCTACCCAGGGGGCCCAACACCTGCTAGACCTAAAAGACTGTGAGTGAGCTCAACCGAGAATAAGAGAGGAATAGCACCCTAAAGCATAAGGTGAGAGGTCCATGCCGAGGCATGCCAGAAGTCTAGGTGAAGTGGTCTCAACAAAATGAAAACCATCCCAAAGATACCCAGAAAGAGAAAGGAAGGCTGAATATACATACGAACATATAATACAAGCCAGCTCCCCCTCAAGATATGCCATATGGGCTCATAATCCCAAGCTCTCCTCTCGGGAAACAAACACGGAGCTATCCAAAGGCTTGGTGAAAATGTCAGCCAACTGGTGGTCACTCTCCACAAACTGGAGCACTATATCACCCTTCTCCACATGGTCTCTAAGGAAGTGATAGCGAATGTCAATGTGCTTGGTCCGAGAGTGTTGCACTGGGTTCTTAGCAATGTGAATGGCAGACGTGTTATCACAGAAAAGTGGAACACAATCTGCTACTAACCCAAAGTCCCGCAAGGTCGATCTCATCCAGAGTACACAGCTACGACAAGAATCGGCTGCGACAACATACTCGGCCTCAGCGGTGGACTGTGCAACACCGGACTGCTTCCTAGACGACCAAGAGACAAGAGAAGTGCCAATGAATTGGCAAGTGCCAGAAGTGCTCTTCCTATCTATCCTACGGCCCGAAGTCTGCATCGGAGAAGGCTCGAGAGATAGACAGGAGGAAGAAGAGTACCAGATACCATAGTCAATGGTAGCTCGAAGGTACTGAAGATGCGCTTCACCGCTCGACGGTGAGAGACGCGGGAGAAGCCTGAAACCGAGCACAAAGACATACAGAGAAATGTATGTCAGGTCTCGGCGTTGAGATACAAAAGGGAGCCGATCATGCTCGGAACTCCTTACGATCAATCGGCTCACCATCCTCGCCAGGCTCGAGGACAGCGATGGTGGCCATAGGAGTCATAACCGGCTTTCCATCAGACATGTCAAAGCGCTTCAGGAGGTCTCGAGTGTACTTGCCTTGATGCAAGAATGTACCCTCCCGAGTCTGCTTAATCTGGAAGCCAAGGAAGTAGCTCAACTCGCCCATCATGCTCATCTCGAACTCAGTACTCATCACATCTGAGAACTGAGTAACGAGTGAATGCGAGGAACCACCAAAAATGATGTCATCGACATAGATTTGGACTAAGAGAAAATCCGAATCAGAATGTCTGACGAACAGAGTCTTGTCCACTTGACCCATATGAAAACCATGACTCAAGAGGTAGGACTTAAGCCTCTCATACCAAGCTCGTGGAGCTTGCTTAAGTCCATACAAAGCTTTGGAAAGCTTGAAGACACGGTTTGGGTACTTGGGGTTCTCAAATCCTGGAGGTTGTCTGACATACACCTCTTCCTCAATGAAGCCATTGAGGAATGCACTCTTGACATCCATTTGAAAAAGCTTGAAGCCCTTGGACGCCGCGAATGTGAGCAGGATTCTGATGGCCTCTAGTCTGGCTACAGGGGCAAAAGTCACCTCGAAGTCGAGACCCTCGACCTGAGAGAAACCCTGAGCGACTAGCCTAGCCTTGTTTCGAACTACAACCCCATCCTCACTCTACTTGTTTTTGAACACCCATTTGGTCCCGATGATGTTGTGACCAGAAGGGGCTCGACAAGCTTCCAAACTTTGTTCCTCTCGAAGTTTTCAAGTTCCTCATGCATAGCATTAATCCAAGATTCATCGAGATAATGCATGAGAAACATCCTTCGGCTCAAAAGAGGCAACAAAGGCGAGTGAAGGCAGAAAGTGGACAGACTGACTTAGGCGAGTGACTCGCTCAAACAGATCTCCAATGATGCAGTCGGTGGATGAGCCTCCGAATGTGGCGGGGAGGTCGAGAAGCGAAGTGACCTCTACTCCTCGTGGGAGAAGTAGGAACAGAGCCACTAGGCTTTGAAGAGTGCGAGGGTAAGGGCTGATCTCCTGAGGTGCGAGATATGGAAATGGGAGGCACCTCGGGAGCAGGAATGGTATTTGGATCAGGCAAGGCGCCTTCATCTCCGTCATCAACTTCCTCTCGAGAAGATAGGCGGGAAAGAGGAGAAGAGCCTGAAATGTCTGGTCTAGCACCGGGCTAGCCTCATCAAAAGTCACCTCGCAGGTCTCTATGATCCTACCCAAATCTACTGACCCAAATCCTATAGCTACGAGGCGGAAGTCGAGTAACCCGTAAAGATCCCATCGCTAACGTGACTCGAACTTATCTAGGTTCCCGGACTTCAAGAAGAAGCACTTGCAACCAAAAACACGAAAATGAGATACACTAGGCTTTCGCCCATATCTCAACTCATAAGAAGTGCAATGCAAGTGTGCCCTAAGAAAAACTCTGTTGGCAACATGGCATGCCGTAGCTCTGACCTCGGCCCAAAACTTCCTAGGAGTATTGTACTCATCTAGCATCGTCTGGCCATCTCAACCAGGGTCCTGTTCTTCCTTTCCACTACGCCATTTCTTTGAGGGACGTATGGAGAGGAGAACCGATGCTCTAAGCCTAACTCCTCACAGAAGCTGCTAAAGTAGGAGTTCTTGAACTCCGTGCCATTGTCACTGCGGATCGCTCGTAAGGCACCTGGGAGCTCAACAGACAACCTACGGACCAAACCCCTGAAGTGTGAAAAACACTCATCCTTCGAGGCCATGAAAAACACCCAAGAGTACCTCGAAAAATCATCGACAATGACAAGAATATACCACTTCCCACTGTTGCACTCATTTGGACCAACAGGTGTCCATGTGTAGCAGCTGTCTGGTGCATCGATCATCACTTTCGGATTTGGAGGATGGGAGGCAGCAACCATCTTGCCATGTCGGCAAGGAGAACATACAACATCTTTGACCATCTTGAGTTTAGGCAGGCCACGAATGAGATCATGGCCGCTAACTCGAGTCAAATGATCAAAGCCAATGTGACCAAGTCTCCTATGCCAAAAGGAGAGATCACGGGACTCAGAAGCAATAAGGCAATGGAGAGAGTCTCTAGAGGAAAAAGAAAAATCAGCACGAAAGACTCTCCCAAAACGAGAAATCCCGCAAACAAACTCCCCAGAAGAATCGAGGATCCTACAAGAGCTCCTCTTAAAATTGACCTCGAAATCGTCATCAAGAAGCTGAGAGACTGAAAGCAAGTTGAAATGCAGCTTACTGACTAAGGCAACGTCCTTAAGAATGAAATGATCGTTAATGCAGACGGTACCTTTAGCAATGACTCTACCCGACGCAAAGATCCCCAAAGGTGATTACCTCATCACCGGATCTCGGTCGAGGGAAGAAAACCAACAGGAGTCTCGGTCATGTGGCGAGAACAGCCGAGTCTACGATCCAAACCTCCCCTTCCTGTCCTCACGGACCTGAATCAAAGAGAGTGAAAAGCAGATATCTCGATGCGGGATAGATCGGTGCAGATCTAGGAACCCAATCTTGAGTCAAGCGTGCGATAGAGCGAAGCTTGATCCAGCAGCGGAGTAGAAGAATGCAATCTGGCACCTCTCCGTGACTCGACTCTCACAAACTCAGACTCCGCTCGATGGGGCGTGCGGGAGGCGTGCCGGGTTGGTCCGCCGAGGTGCAAAGGCCGGACCATCCCAGTGCTGCTGCCCAGACCTCCCGCTGGGGAAAGCAAACTCACGCCGCTGATATCTACCTCGATGGGAAAAACGAGGAATATCAAGAGGACGGCGGAAAAGCGACTCGGGATAGCTCTGGGGCGAAAACCAGAAGTAGAAGCCTGAAAACCAAGCCCCATGCGCTGTCCAAAAACAGGAGACTCTCTAGCTTGTTTATCCTGTCTAGAAGCTGTGTGTGCCTTAGGCGCACTCAGAGTCTGGGGATGACCCTGAATACCCCTAAGAGCATGGACACGCTCACGGCAGAAATCTTAGCGCGTCAAGCAGAAATCAGCTATATGTCCATCCTTCTGACAGAAGGTGCATGTATACTTCGCCTTGGGGGGTGAAGCAGCATGAGAAGCACCCTTCTCGTCAGACGTCCCGTGGACAATCCCTGCTGATCTAAACAAAGTGGTGCTCACCTGTGGAGCCACCACTATCTCTCCGCTCTTGGAGGCACGCACAACAGTGGGCGGATGCGCCCGTGTATGCTCCAAGGCATCAAACCCTAGACCTTGATTGAATCTGCTAATCTTGGACTGATCTAGGATAAGATTGAGCTTCTTCTTACCTCCAACAAACTTCTCGAGAGTGCTCATAAGGTGCTTGACACTCTCGAAAAAGTGAGGCACAAGAAGAGCAAGGAAGGAGTAGCAGGGAAGAGCCGGATGGAGAAGAGCGAACTAAACGATCAAATCTCTCCCTATAAAGAGCAGCCTCAATCTTGAGGGACTACTTAAGAAACACAAGGAGAGTCTCTAATCCTACCCACCTGGGCTTTGAGCTTCTTCCTAAGCTCTACATGAATTTGATTCATGTCCTCTGCTACCCCAACACACAGCAAGCAACCATTTTGTGACTTAGCTAGTAGATCCTTAGCATATTTTGAGTTTTCAAGCACCAAGTCATCATAAGCATTTTTAGTTGCATACAGCCCTCACATGAGCTGATTGGGTCCTTAGAAGCATGCTTTTCAAGTTCATCATTTCTAGCAGATAGCTTCCTAAGGTGACAACTCATGGCATCAATTTCAGCGAGAAGCTTAGGGCAATTAGCACATGAAGCATTTGTGTGAGTGTGAAGAAAACTAGCATCAACAGGAATAGAATCTCCGGACATGTGCTAGCATCCTTCGACCTAAGTGACTCAAGATCGAAAGCACACTATCATGTAGAGTCCTTAGGTTCTCCAACTCCACAAGCAAAGCATCACACAAAGTAATGACTATCAGAGTCTCGGGACGAACAAGATCTAAGTGAAGCTAACTCCTGAGATAAGGTACCTACTTCCTTCTCTAGATCCAAACACTTAGCTCTAGATTTGGAATGAAATTTTCCTAGTTTGATAAAAGCATCATGGAGCTGGTTATAAGAAGGTACCTCCTCCGTGTCCTTTGTCTGATTCGGTGTCGGGTACTTCCATGGCATTGGAGGCCATGAAGCACATCTTAGGAGAAGTCATCGCCGCCCTTCACCTTCTCTTGCGGTTCATCCTCGTCCTCGTCGCTCCATGTCTCCGTGTCGGAGAGGTCAAGGTCGTCGAGCGCAGCAAGGACGCGGTGAAAGAGCTTCTTGCCCTTGGCGAACTTGCGGTGTTTCTTCTCTTGCGCGGCTCATGAGCTGGAGGCTTCTTGTTGCGGTTCTTGTTGATGTAGTCGTTCTTGCCCGCACCGCCTTGTTCATTATTGCCCTTCTCGGCTTGGGGCAGTTTGCCGAATGTGGTTGGGGCCACCACACTCAAAGCAAGTGAACTTGCCACTCCTCTTTCTATCTCTCACCCTTTTGTAAATGTTCGAAAATTTTCGGCGACAAGAGCAAGCTCGTCTTACGGAAATTGTTCAGAGCGTCATCGCTACGTCGCAAAGAGCGGGAGAGAAAACCAGAAGAGAAGTCAAGAGGGGTCCAGAAGAGGAAGACCCGGTGGGATCGGTAACCAATGCCATCGTTTGGGACTTCGTCCTGCGGCGGCGATGTCGAGCTCATGAGTCTTGAGGCGGGAATACAACCCGTCAAGAGTCAAGGTCGACAAGTCCGTATGGTCCGTGATGGTGGTTACCTTCATCTCCCAAATCCTCAGATCGAGTGCTCGAAGAAAATGCCTCGCATTCTCGAATCAGTGTATGAACAACCCATCGACCGAAGATTGCCGAGAATCTTTGCAAAGCGAGCAAAGCACTCATCAAGGCTCTCACCAGCGTCTTGCTGCTCAAACTTGTTGTAGTCACGCTTAAATTGATCCTGTCTCACGGACTTGATCTGAGTGGTGCCCTCATGGTAAGCATTGAGGGTCACCCGGATCTCGTGAGCCGATCGTAGGTGAGAGGCAGCGATCATACTCATTGCGGCTAAGTCCCTGTATGAGGAGGTTCTTGGCCTTAGCGTTTGCCTCAACGTCGACCATGTTTGCGGCGTTGGCGTTCTCATCGGCCGGAACCTCATACGGGTGCTTCACCTTCTGCCATAAAGAAAAGCCCTGGGCAGTGATGTATGTCTCCATCCGAACCTTCCGGAGCGGATAATCAACTCCAGCAAAAATTGGAGGCTTAGTTGAGTACTTGTCCGTCGCCATGGCTCTTGAGACCGGTCAAGATCTATGAAAGAGCAAAACCGGCTCGATACCAATTGAAAGACCGAGATGGCGATCAGAGGGGGTGAATGATCCCAAATAAAAATATCCCCTACTCAACGTACTCCAAACAATCCCGCAAAGAAAACCGATGCTCCTTAAAATCGCGAAACCACTTAAAAATCGAACGACTTGACAACTATATGTATCCCTAGCTTACATGGATGGGAACCATGAATCATATGAGGGATATTTTTAAATCACAAATTCTGGTTGTCAAGTGTCCAAAGCAAAGAGGAATCAATTCAAATACTTCTTTTCTAAAAGAGATCAAGCCAAAACACAAAAGCCTCTTTTAGAAAAGCAAAAGCAGATTTTCAGGAATTGTCCTCAATTAGAGCAGGTGGATGGTGGACTTATGTTGCTCCAAAAAATTTGGGAATTTTTCAGCCTGTGAGCTGTTGAGTCGTGAAGCACTCCACCAAAAATCACCACCAAAATCCTTCTAAAAAAATCAGGAAAGATCAAGAACTACGAACAGTCAGGATTTTCAATCAGGAAATTTGGGGCTCGGTATTCACCTCACAGCTCCCAAATGGTGCATCCAGTGGACTCCAAAATTTTTCCACAGATGGGTATATGAGTCAAGAACCTTCTCCAATAAGAATCAATCAAGAAAGATTTTTCTATATTTTTCTAAAAATCAAAGACTGACTGCTGCGCGAAGAACAAGTTCAGGACAGATTTGCAATCTTGATAGAAACTTGATCTCTAGTCTATCCTAGGGTGCAAGAAAGATGTAAAACCAAATGAGCACCCTCAAGACCTCCTTGATCAACAACATTTAGAAGGAGAGGAGCAAATCCAAATTGCGAGAAAGTAAATTGCAAGAATTTACATGCGGGAAAGTAAATGCTGAATTTAAATTGCGTAAAGTAAAGAGATAATGTAAATGCGGAATTTAAATTCACAAAAATGTAAAGAAAATCTTTGTATTTTCTGGTTGGAAGGTTTACAAAGCCTCACTTCATGTGGGCAAAGCTCAAAGGAGCAACTCAAACCTTCAAGTGAGGGAGGACACCCCTCCCCCTCTATTTATACTACTCTAGGGCCACCTACCACCCTTGGATGAGTCCCAAACCCTAGGGCACTCCACCAAGGGCTAGGATTAACCCTCTCATTTCAACCCACACATGGGCTTTACATGGGCCACATTGGCCATACATGGGTTTTAAACAAAACCCGATCAACCCGATGCAACGGGCCTTCATCCGCCGGACTTGACCGCTCAGTTTCCTCCTCTTCGAGCCTCCAACCCGAACCGGAAACCTTGAGCCACCTCAAGTCCATTTCCATGACGTCCAAGTGAACCTGGTTTGAGCCCAACCATCTCGTCGGCATCCTCGACCGCTCTGGACCTCGGTTCTCCCAACCTAGTCCCGGTACTCACCAACGACCATAGCTGCCTCAGGAACCTGTACCACAATGAACAAACCATTTTGCACATACCACAATGCACATACCTTTTCTTCCTGCATGTTAGTCCACAATTATCATTAATTGAAACATGCAATACCGAGTCAAATCAAACTCAAGCCTGAGCACACCTTGCTCAAATAAAGTCAAATACTCATCACAAACATGGATGGACCTCCACATGGTCCTTCAATTGCTATCATCCGTTGAGTGTCTACTATTTGAGGTTGAAACGGTGGCAGTGGCGCTTGTTGTCTTGGCTATTCTTGGGGTACCTTAACATTCTGCCGTTCTTGGGGAACTGTGCGACCTCAACCACATCCTCATGTGCGGCCTCCTCTACAACCAGCTCCATGGCCTCTTCCTTGGTTCTCCATCTGAAGTGACAACTAGGAAAGGTTATCAATAGATAAGAGGGAACAACTAAGACAATAAGATTGGGGAGATAACCATTCCAACACGAAACAAGCAATTAAACTCCAACTGAACTCTTTATTGAAATAGGCAAGTGAACTAATTATGGCAACATCACAAGTGCACTAAGGATTGATGTCATCCAAACACACCAAAATATATTGACTAATCGATAATTGAAACTAAGAAATAAACTGAACTAGGAGCTAGACTAAAACTGGGGACAAACTACTCCTCATCCTCGTTGACCTCCTCTACCTCCACGGCTTGTGTCTTCCTCCTCGGGCTCAAACATATCCTCATTGATGAGATGGGGACCTACAACGGCGGAAGTCCCAGCTCCACATGAAGGGGTGAAAAGGGCTCAATACTCTGGTGCATTCATGTAGACCTTTGGTGGACAAGAGACCTTCTTGCGGGCAGTGGTGCAAAGACAAGAGTGTTGACACTTCCTGCTCTGGGTTGACTCAATGTAAGAACCTTGAAAATCACACTTAAGCAATGCATGAATTAATCATCTATTTGATGCATTAGTGGGTAATTAAGCATCAACTTCAAGTGGCAGTATGCATAAATGGGTAGAACAGCTAAAATGCAATGGAATTATAGAAGACGTTGGTGCCCCTGCATAGCTAATTCAGGTCAGGGTAAGGAGGTAAATTGGCTGAGGGTAAGAAGGTATTTTGGCTCCAGGTAAATGGATAAGAACCAATGCTAGGAAGAGATTCACAGCACTCTCCACTTTTCACCGTAGCCAAGCCAGCTAGCGCCAGCCATTCCCCAGTCCTTTCTCCCAAACCGAGCGAGCGTGAGGAAGAGCTCCAGTGAGCAAGAAGCGAAGACAGCAAGAAGGAGTAGGGGGACCTGCTGATCCCAGGAGGAGATCGACCACCTCAACCCCAAGCCCAAACCCTAGCCGAGCTGGGAAGAAGGGCAGGAGGGCAAGCGCGAGGAAGATCACGCTGCTACCTCTCCTTCCCCAGTTCTTCTTCATCATCAACCCAGCCAAACCAGGTGCACAAGTAACCGGTAGCAATAGCAAGTAGCAACTAGGCATAGAGTAAAATGTAGCATGCTAAAGGAGTGGATCCAGTAGAGTAGAGACTAGATCGGCTGGAGTAAAGAACAGATCGGGCCAAGAAACCCATGTGGT
The DNA here is from genome assembly GCA_036346355.1 of Rhipidocladum racemiflorum. NCBI lineage: Eukaryota > Viridiplantae > Streptophyta > Magnoliopsida > Poales > Poaceae > Rhipidocladum > Rhipidocladum racemiflorum. The sequence continues at coordinate 32,718,607 of CM070575.1, read as the reverse complement.
CTCAGATTAGGCACTAGAGGGGATGTTACTTGCGTGTACCTGGAGTTCATCCGCGCAGATGAACACTGGCCTCACGGCAAGAAGCCATCCCGCGGGGATCTTGTGCGCTAGATCATCATCGACCCTCAAATCTTACCTGTGTAGCGAAAACCAGTTGTAACAAGAGAGATTCAAGCAACCAAGAACCCTAGAACCGAGACTTTGCAACCAAAATCCCCCAAAATCGAGCAGCAACCAAACCCTAGAGCAAAGAAAGAGAGGAGCGGAGGGAGTAAGACACTGCAGTAGAGGGGAGAGCCGGAAGCGGCAGGCGTGGAGACGGGCGGTGATGGGGAATCGCCAGAGGGAGGGGAGGCGGAGAGACTGAGTGCTGAGTCAGGAGGAGATGAGGAGAAAAGGGAGAGGAGAGGGAGCGTTGGGCCAAAAGCCCATTCGGCTGGAAGAAAAGAAAAAGGAGGAGGGAGAGAAGGAAAAAGAAAAGAATAAGGAAAAAGAAAGAGAAAAGAAGGAGAGAAAGAAAAAGGAAAGAAGAGAAGAGAAAAGAGAAAATTAAGAAGAGGGGGAAAGGGGGGTTGACAATGGGACTAATCTGTAGACGTAATTAGCTGAATAAATCAAAATAAGCTTTAGTACCATCCCTAATTAATACTGCTACAACTGTGGTTGGACGCCATAAATCCATTCAAATTAATATTCTGTATTTTCATGACTAGATCTGAATCAATTGGACCAACCCCAATACTCGAGCGAGACGTACCTTGCAATACTATACCAGGCAAGTTCCCTTGATCATGAGTTTCTAAATGCTTTTAAATGCTTTTGTATTATAAATGTCATCCTTGCATTGAAAAATCTATGTTATAAATAGAAAATGTGAAGATTGATGGTTGGAACATGGAATGTGAAAAGGTTGGATGATGGAGATGTTGATTGGTGTGGTTAAATGATTGGGCAATGTGGAATGATTAGATTATTATGTTGGGGTAATATTGGTGGGTAGAGGACGCCGATGAGAAGGATTGTCATGCCGGTGGGGTCCTCTACATAGGTTATTATATAAGGTCAAACAATCTAACACTTGGGCAATGAGCCGTAAATGAGTATCAACCATAGTGTGAGGAATTCAGTCAGAAAAGGTTGTCCTAGGAAGGTATTAATATCTCCACCATGGGTAAGTTAAGGAGCCTGCAGGATATGCCGGTAGGCCAGAGGCCAAAGCCAATTGGACGGCGGTATATTTGAAGCAGTGGAGTTCACTTGCCGTTGGAGCGGGGTAACAACTGTATCTGCGAGTTGTGGATGACCTTGGTGGGTGCCCCCAACTCGAGTGCAGGGGTGGAGAATTAATACTGGACTAGTGATAAACGTTCTGGGGCTTCTCAATGTCACCATGGGTAAAGTGGTACAAACCTGCGCAGGGTAAAATCATGATCATGCCAGTCTCTTGGAGTGGAGACTACAGAAGCTAAGTCTGTCTCATATATAGTGTTAGTAACGTATTTTGGAAAATCTAAAATGAACAACTTTTAAAGAAAACTTAAATTTTGTACAAATTAGATTTGAGGAAAGGTGTTGAGTTGTGGGATTAAATTGGATCGAGGGGAAATTCATTTCATGCATTCCTTTGCTATTAATACTTGCTGAGTCCTCTTGTACTCACTCTTGCTTAAATCCCCCCTTGCTTAGAAGGTGAGTCCCATGGATCCACCTCTGAGGCCTGGAGTGAGGATGATTCGCAGGATCAAGACCTACAGGAGGCAGATTACTACTACTACTACTTGCAGGAGGACTAGGGAGTTTAGAGGACTGTTTCCTAGCAGGCCACCTCCTAGTAGACCATTACCTCGTCTTATGAGGTATTCGGGGTAATAATAGTTATATTGTATTACTATTGTACTCGGTTCCACTTGTATAATTAGCCTTTTGGACTTGTAGCCCTACGTGGCATGATGCTATGTAATAAAGGTACCATTTCTGTCTCTAATTATTGTTCTGTTGTAACACTCTGAATACAGTGTAGTAGCTGATAAAGTATTGGGTTGCCTGATATTTTTTTAGCCACTATACCGAGATCAGAGTAATTATCTTAGCATAATGACAGTGAATCTGTTTATTATCTGGTCTAATTACCTGGGTCGTCACACTCGGCAACAACTGACTCTCCTTAAGCTGAGCTATCTCCTACTGAGCTGTGTGCAGCTTCTCATAAGTATCCATTAGCTCCAGGGCCATGTGAACATAAGCATTATCCTATGCCTTGACGAGGACTGCCATGTGAACCACGGTGGTGTCCTCCTCATCCTCAGCACTCCTGAAGCGACCGAACGGTTCATACTCCTCATGAGCGGGAAAGTAGAGATAAGTTATGTGCTGAAGCTCATAGTGGAATATGAACCCTAGATGAGTTATTGCCTCTCTAGCAGATTCCTGACATCACAGCTTGTATGTCTCTCTATCCACCGTGAAGCAATAAGGCCTATCGCCTCTTAGGTGGCTAGCTCTTGGAGAATATAGTGACCTTGATCCTCCAACTTACATGACCATATTCCTCAACTATGACTCCATGGTACTCTGGCCGATGGATGTGTCCAAGCTCCTGAAGCATGAACCACAACTGCTCACAGAATCCACCATCCTTCTCAGTGCAAGTGTTGATGAATGGCATCTATAAAATTTTGAAATAAAAAAGAAGAAAATCATCAAAACAAATTTAAATAAGAGAAAAAGAAAACGAAAGTAAGGGACTAAGAGGGGTAAGGTAGCAGCAAATAGACTTAAAATTTTATAATTACTTATTTTAAATATAGTCCTTAAGGTTTGCCATTCTAACTAGATCGCATCTTACAATCAATATGGCTTTGATACCACCTCTGTGTAAACTGCACTAGTCCAGGATCACGCTAATGCACACAACGGTAATAGCGATGATAACACATCCATCTCGGTGTAACATCCCGAATTTCGGTCTTCTGCTAAAAGTTAATTTAAATTAAATAAATTCAAAAATGGGATTTTATTCGGTGTTCTTTATTAACCTGGCATCCTTATCCTTCCGAAATTGGAATTTATTCCTTCATCGTCCGAAAAATCGAATTTTCGAATTCCTGTCCGCGCCCGAAATTTCACCGATGTTCTTTAATGCTCCAAAAATCCCGAAACCTATTGCATTAGATTCCAAATATTCCAGAAATATTTTGGTAATTTTCCTGAGATTTTTGGAACCCCGCGGGTATTTTATCGCTCACGTTCTTTCGTCAACTGCCTTTTTATCGTCCCAGAATATTTTAAATTCCAAATTTCATCTAAATTCATAAAACCAATTTTATTGAGTTCCAAATATTCTCTTATGTTTCTGTGATTTTTTCCGGTATTTTTACACTATTTTTATTAATTTTTCTCGCGCGTAATCTCCCATTTAACTCCGACCAATAGGAACTCACTACGTGGCAAGGCACTGTAGCTCCTTCTTCCCCATCGTGCTGGTTGCTCCCAGGAAGAACAGAAGCCTCTCCAAAATTGAGTTCATGCATTCATATCTCCCTAACTCCTCCATTAAAGCATCAAATCGCGCAAGGTCGGGTCCGTTGAACTCGTAACGGCAAGACCTTTCCATCCTCAGTGTCCTTTCCTCTTCAATCTCGCCGGAATTTGAGCAATCGAGCAAAAACCGAAATTGGCATTAATGCCAATATCTCGGTCGTTTCTTCACCAAATCACGCACTTCCACCTCCCGTTACTTCGTGTTGGAGTGCTCTTCCCGGTGGTATCACCCTCTCTTAGCCTCTCCTCGCCATTTGTTCGCAAGATCGAGAAAACCGACGAGGACCGACGTTTTTCGTGTTCTTCGCGTTCTTCATCGTATCTTCTTCTTCGGTGAGCCGAATCCAATTCCGTTTGAACCATTGTGTCCGTGTGGTTGCCATTCTCATTACCCCTCAATCAATCTTAGGTTTCATCAAGGATTGACTTAGAATTTCAAGTTGGAATCGTTTCGGCTGAACCCGCGTTCTTCGCCAAATTCGTCTTCTCCGGTGAGCCATTGATCAATTCCTTGCAATTGTGAACCTCTCTAGATGCTCCATCATTGATCCATCATTCGATCTGGCCTCATCATGTTTTAATTTTCACAAAATTTCGAAATTTGGGACTTTTTGGGGCTTCTCTGTTTTGCCCTAGCCCATGCTTGGCCCGCCGCTCGCCGCTTTGGCCCCTCTCCGGCCGGCCACGCCGCCATGTAGCCTGGTCCCACGCCGCCGCTCGTCCCGTCTGCGCCCTTGACCCCTCACCGCTTCCACTGCCCGCCGGCCTGGCCCCATGCCGCCGGCCGTTTCGGCCGCCAGTGCTTAACGCCGCTGCCGGCCTCGCCGCCACCGCCCGGTCCTCACCTGCTCGCCGCTGACAGACGGCAGACGCCATGCCGGGCCTCGCACCGCCACCATTGGCGCCCAAAGCTCTTGGAGCTCCTCTTTTCCTTGGCCATGAGAGCCCATGGGGAAGAACCTCCAAGTCTATGACAGGGAGGCCCCACATGTCAAGGACTAAAGAAAATAAAAAAAAGAAAAGATTCTGGGAATATTCCCAATTTTTCATTTTCCAGATTTTCAAACTTCGGGGGCTCATAACTTTTCCGTCCGAATTCCGATTGACTTCGTTCAAATTCGTAAATTCATATAAATTCAATATCTACCTGCCAGTATAAGTTTTGTAATTTTTGGATTTTATTTATTTTATTATTTATTTTGTGTACCGTTTTGCGCGTAGCCGAGGATCCCGTCGAGTCTGCCGACCCCGCCGCCGGACTTCAAGAATTGGACATCCCCACTGCGACCGAAGGCAAATCTCCTTAACGCATGTTGATCCCAAGATTTATAAATGTTTTACAATGTTTTACAAATTGCATTGCTATTTATATAAAAGGATGATATTAACGTTAGGCTGTTAGTTATACCTGTTGTTCATGACTCCTTGATATTGTTATTCCTAATCCTTTGTCGCCCTAGCATAGTAATACACCATAATAAACACTTTTTGGTAAATATTCTCTGATTAGGAGATTAATTCTTTGGAAGACATTTTGGATGGAACAAATAGTATGGAATGTAAATTGGAGTTAGATGAATATTAGTGTTGGTGGGGATTATTAATTATGAAATTGATCTATGAATGGTGAAAATTGAAATATTGAGTTGGATTATGACAGTAGTGTGCAATAAATGGGTATAGAGAAGTATTCCTGATGGATTAAATAGATCATTGCAAGTAAATAATATGTTGAATTGGATTCCTTCGGTTGATAAAATAGTATCAAATGAGAATCAAAGTTAGTTGGATTAACAGATTGATTAAGAAATAGATGATTATGGAAATATAGATATGTGATAATCATTTATGGAGAATTGTGAATAATCCAGAATATTTGGTGGTTTAGTAAACGATAATATTACATATTCTTGGTGGATTAAAATAGATTATTTAGAGGTGATAATGTGAAGGATTAAATATATGATATTATGAAGTATTATCGGTGGATTGTATTCTAGATGATTAGAGATGATATTGTGAAGTATTCTCGGTGGTTTCGTAGATGATTCTGTGAAATATTCTTAGTGGATGATAAGATTGATCACCGTATGAATGATGGATAAATCAATAATACAAGTTATAGTTCATGGGAAGTATTTCATATACATACATGATTGTGGTTTAATATGATTTTGGAGTTATGATGGTACCATGGTGTACTTACTACTTGTTGGATACTATGTTGAATTGAATTATTCATATGATTATAAAAATTATGGCAATATAAGGATTATTGGAGATTACAAAGTTGATTATAAGGATTGTAATCAAACCCTGAGATTTGTATTTTATAAAATAAACTATTGGTGGAGTAGAATAGTTTGGTAGAAATGCTTAGACTCCCAATCGGTCAGTATGCACCTATGGGTGGGAATTTCTTATAACTCTTGAAAACTTGTGTTGGAAATTATAGGTAAAAAGTATTGCCGTTGGTTTACAAAATAAAAATAAAATAAAATGATTTAGACTTGGGTGGAATGGTTTGTCTGGCGGGTGCGGATAGAGCACTGGTCCTAGTTTGTGATAGTACCGCCCCAAGTCAATTAAGGACCGACACTTATGATTGTCTCCATTCTGAGCCTTACCGTACAACCACATGTCTATAATGGTACGACCTGGCTGAATAATTTGTAGAAACCTACCTTAGACTCACCAGATGGTGGAATGTGAGTGCCAGATAGAGGCAAGACTATTTTTCTTACACAGCGCAAGAGGGGGCTTCTGTACTGGGTGGATAGAACCCTAACAGCGGTGAAACCTCAGCGGGTGGGTCGGGTTAGGCGTATACATTGTAAAGGCCTTGTCATGATATCTCTACCGGCACACCTAAGGAAGTGTGTTAATAGTACTTGGCATCAAGAGAATATCATGTCTTGTTGGTAAAGTTGTACACCTCTGCAGAGTTTAAACTATTCGAATAGCCGTGCCTACGGTCAAGGGCAAAGCGAAGAATGCTTTCATACTGGTAGACTTTATTTATTTGTTTTAAAAACTGACGATTTGGGATCCAGGAGTGGTTAGAACTCTCAGGTGTGTTTCTGGCGGCTAGAGCCAGGTAGGTGGATTGAACCTCTTTTGTGAACCATGACAGACAGAGCCATGTGGATGGATTGAACTCTGATCCTTTTGAGATGTGGCGGATAGAGCCTGTATACTGGTGATTGGTGGCTAGAACCATCACTAAAGTTATTAATAATTTCAACTGTACAAATAATTGTTAAAATGGCTTTGTGAAAATATTACATGTAAATTTTTTGAAAGTGTTGCTTTGCGCAAAAGAACCATATTAAGCCATATTTGGATAGCTGTAACACCCCAAAATTTTGCTTTCCTTGAATTCATGTGTGATTTGGCACTTTGATGAATTTTTGGAATTTTCTGGAGTTTATTTGGAATTATTTGGAATTTATTTGAATTTATTCCATTTTGAAATAATTAAAGAATTTAATTATGCAAATAAAATTTTGTTGGAAATATTTTATTTGAGTCCAAAATGATCCAAAGTATTTTCCAGAATTTTTCTGGAATTTTTCTGAGTCATTTGCTATTTTTAATGAATTAAATGAATTACTAGGAATTATTTTAAATATTAAATCGCTGGAAAATCAAACTCGGGTCAAGTACTGTTCATCCGACCGAGCCCGAGTCAGATTCGTGTTCGAGTCCGACCCGAGCCACGTGACTCGACCGAACCCACTCCTAACCCTAATCAATCCCAACCGTTGGATCAAGATCCAACGGCTGAGATCCGCCGACCCCGACCCGAGCCGTATCCGGCCCGGATCCGATCGCGCCCGTGCGATCGGGGCCGTTGATCGCGCCACGTGGACGGCTGCGATGCGTCGTCTCCGCCGAGTCCGAGCCGGACTCGCCGTGAGCGCCGCCGTGGCAAACTAGGGTTCCGCCCTGAGCACGCCTCCGGGGCTATTTAATGCCGGATCGCACCGAGATCGCCATCCCACGCCGGGTCCCGAAACCTAGCTCACGCCGCTAGGATCCCCACCGTCTCGTTGCTATTGCTCGCCGGAGTTGGTAAAGCACTCCGCCGCGGTTTCGCGCCCGTTCCGCCACCGTCGCCATCCTCCGAAGCGTTGACCCAGATCAGATCCCTTGCGTCAAAGGCGCACCGTGCCTACCATCCACTTCGCCGGAGGAGCCTGCGGCGCCGTTAGGCGTGTCATCGTCATCGGCTCCGGCAAGCCGCCGCCGACGCCATTGCCGTCGCTCGAGCCATCTCGGCCGTCCGATCAAGATCGCACGATCGAGATCTTGCCACGTCATCGCGCGGTGAGGTTTCGTTACGATCTCTAGATCCAATCTCAACCATTGGATCTAAATCCAGCAGTCGGATTAACGCGTTCACCCCAAGCGCGTAACACCAGATCAATCCGGGCGTTGATTTTCAAATCAACGGTCTAGATCTAGCCACGTGGCGAAGGCCAACCGCCATGATCGGCGATCGGCCAGCGCATGAGAACGTGTCTCGACACGCTGGCCCGCATGTCGGCCCAGCCAATCGCACCATGACGTCCACGATGGCGTCATGGCGGGCCCGCTGTCGGCTTGTCCCGGCGGTGTCTTGGCGTCGAATGACGTCAGCCGAGTGTACCCACATGTCAGTCTCTCGTGGAGCCGTGGTCCGATTCCACCGTGGACCCGAGCGGCGTGGACCAAGTCCATGGACGGTGACGTCGACCAGCCAATCAGGAGCCGACACGTGTCCATGCTTGACGCAATAATTAATTTCGAAAAAGAAAATGATTTATTAATTCGAAATATTGATTCAAAATTTAGATTCAAACTTCAAACGCTTATAACTTTCGGCGTTTCAACTCCGATTTGAGTGATTCAAATTTCTAAATTTGTATAAAATTGAGATCTACCTAAATATAAATTTTATTTAATTTTTGGACTAAAGTTTTCTCTGAAATATTATTTAATTGATTATTTAAACTTTAATAAATCATAACTTTATGCGTTTTAACTCCAAATTTGTGATTCCAGTTTCTAAAAATCCAGAAAATTATGTTCTCTCTGTTTATGGATTTTATTTGGAGTTTTGGGATCTTTTGCCTAGTGTTTATTTGTGTATTTGCTATTTGCACGCTTTACGAGTAGACGTTGAAGTGCCGGAAGGATTCGAAGGAGAAGTATTGACTCAGGATCCAACTCAAGACCAAGAACAAGTACTTTTTGAAGGCAAGTTGTGCTTTGACCATGTTGATCCTATTTAGAAAATCTATTTTGATTTAAACTATTGCATGCTAGTTCAATTAGAAAGATACTTTGTTTAAACATGGGGGTTAGATAAATACCAATTTGCTATATGACACCTTGATTACTTAAGTATGTGCCATGACCCTTTGTCACCCTAGTTGTGGTTTACTAGTTGGACATTATTAAATTGCCAACATGGGTTTAGACCGTTGTAGTATCTTTGCTTAGACACGCTTTCGTGCTCATGACATGATTTTGGACAATCAAATGCTAATATGGACTTAATGATATATTGAACCTGTTTTGGAAAAGTATCATGTGATGTTGATGGCACGTGGTGCATGGTAATCAAGCGGGGTTTGATAAACGATTTCGGCCAGGGCATGTGGCAAGAGTAATCAGGTGGGCCGATTGTGGCATTGGGAGTGTTGATTTGGTTTTGGGTAGTCTTGCCCTGGTCACTCTAAGGACTTAACCTTGCAAGCCTTTGAACTGGGTCATACTTGCAACCACATGGCTGGAATGGGACGGCCCTAGTTGACTAAGTCGCTAAGGACTCACTTGTGGAGCCTCGGGGTGTCGATTACACCGTTTGTGTGATTGTGCGGGGAGGCGTATCGTGTGTGGCCAGGTACCCATCTAACGGTGTGTTGGTCCCATACTTCGCCTTGGCTAAGGGAAGGGATGGTGTAGAGCACGTCTGGAGAGGACCACTGTGTTGTTTGAGGCTTCGAAAGGCTTTATTCTGAGAACTTCGCCTTTGTGGTGTTTGATTTGTATCTTGTGGGTAAAGTGCATAACCTCTGCAGTGTAGAATCTATTTGAATAGCCGAGTCCACGGCTTTGGACAATGCTCGGGAATTACTGATCAAGGGGTAGACTTTACGAAAATAACTTGGTTTTGAAAAGATGTGTTGGTTTAACAAGGAAGATGATGGAATTATGGTTTAGGATGGGAAAAATGTTTGTTAAACTTCTTGAAAAGTTCTTTAAGCTTTACTCATTTCTCGCTGAATCTACTTATATTACTTTTCAAATGCTGTTTACTGCAAAAATACCTTGTGCTATTCCTTTGTACCAAGCCATGCATATAGTCTATTAGCTTGCATTCTGTGCATGACTTGCTGAGTACCAAGTACTCACCCTTGCCTCAACACAATACCAGTTGAAGAGGAGACTACGCCAGTTTCGGAGGAGGAGTTCCAAGAGGACCCGTCTACTTAGGGATGCGAGCCCGATCGGTTACTGTGGTATCTTTGGATGGCGCCACGAAGTTTATTTGATTTTCCGCTGCTGTTATTTCTCTTTTTAAAGTTTCGCCTTGCAAGGCATATATTTGTAACTTGGCCATAAGGTCGAGTAACCCTTTGATTATTTAAATAAAGTACTTTGATAGTATCGTATGGTATGATTGTGATATATACCGATGTTAAGACTGTGTGCACTAGCGCGTTCTGGACTAGTGCCGAATACACGAAGGGTCGGATTTGCAAATTCGGGGTCCCGACAGAGGTGGTATCAGAGCCATACTTGACTGTAGGCTCAACCCTAAGCTAGAATGGTCGTAGTGAGGATAAAACCTATTTTCTAAAGCTAAAAATTTGTGAAGATAAGAAATGACCTCTCAACTTATCCCCTTCTCTCTTTTCTTGTCTCTTGCTGAAATTATCCCTTACCTTGTCACAATTTAAAAATTCCGAGTTCTTACGTAAAGCACTCTTGTGACAGATGGAGGAAGAGTTCAACTACGTTGATCTGGGAGTTGGTCACGCCGCGGAACTTTGGCATATGCTACAGACTCTCGGAGATTTTGAGAAGCCCCAATACCAAGTGGAAGTGATCAGACAAGCGGGATTGATCAAGGCTTGTGACGTGAGGATTGAGGTACCTGCTAGGAAAAGGGCCAGGCAATCGGCCGATACAGCTGCCTTGCCAGGAGATCTACAATGCAGATGGGTATCCAAGAAGTATCACGACGAGCAATGCGGCACATTACGTATTCACGCCAGGAGAATTGGAGAGCACGGTGTTCCGTTATCATCAGCGCAGCGATAACCTTCTCGACCGAAGGAGATTCGAGGATGAGGATGCCACGGTTACACGCAGTTAGCACGATTTGTCGTCGCCAGGAGGATGTACTAGATAATACAAGCAAGGAGCTCTGAAGGCCCGCAAGGAGATCACGACGAGAGAAGAGCAGATGGCGGGAAGCTCAAGAGTATGTGGCACACCTTCTCACGAAGGATTGACGAGTTGGAGATGACTTTATGCGGACCCGGACCCAGAGCGATGCTCGAGCTACACGAGCGAGATCGGAGGAGTCGATCTCGATGAGGACACCGCTTCTTCGACTACCACAGAGGACACGATTCTTTGGACATGGCGTCGTTTGGCGCTGTGCCACGACACCGTACCAGTGCCGTGGAGGTTTTCTCGATGAGTGAGCATAGGTTCTATAGTGAGACTCCTTGGCCGAGTCGAGTCATAGAGTAAAGAGTCACCCTTTAGGCGTTAGACTCGAGTTAGTTCGATTTGGATTTGCTTTGTTTCTTGAGTGTGCATTATGTGTTGCAAGGCCCTTAGGCATTGTAAGCAGCCATACCAAGTTATTAATAATAAAGTTGGACCTTAAGGCTACACCTTTTGCCCGCATAAGTTCCATATTACTTGTCTATTCTTGTTTCCCTCTCATCTCTAAACCTAGAGCAAATCAACAGATGGTGAACACCCGTGGAAACTTGGGAAGCAATGGGAGTGGATCTCGCCGAAAACCCCAATGATGGAGCACCAGCACCACCAGTTGATATGCGAGTTTTGGAGCCTTTCTTGCTGCCCGGACTCGGTTGATGCATGCTATGATGCAACAAATGCAGCACGTCCTTTGCTCAGGCCACTTTGCTAATCAAGTTAATCAGGGGCCACGCTTGAGAATACAAAGTGTCGAGTTCATGAGAACTCACCCACCCACTTTCTCTGGGAATGCCAATCCATTGGAGGCCGATGATTGGTTAAGATCAATTGAGAGGAAGCTACACATAGCTCAATGCATAGGGAATGAGAAGGTACTTTACGCTTCTCATCGGTGGAAGGAACGGCCCGAATGGTGGGAGAACCACGTACACGCAGAGAACCCTCAAGATATCACTTGGGAAGAGTTCACGGTGCATTCGGCGGTATCACGTGCTGAAGGAATCATGGACCTTAAGAAGGAGGAGTTGAGCATCAAGCAAGGTAATCAGCCGGTGGCCGACTACTGAACAAGTTCACCCGGCTAGCACGCTACGCTTTGAGGATGTAGCGACAGATAAATCGAGCAGTCTCGTTTTATGAAGGGACTTAACTCGGGATTGCAAGTAGGGTTGATCACCCACACCTTTCAGATTTCCAAGAATTGGTGAATAAGGCGCTTATTCTTGAGGACAAGCGCAAGGAACTGGATGAGAACGAAGCGCAGGATGCAACAAAGAAGGATCACGCCAGGAACGCGGCGCTGAGAGTTGCACCAAATCAATTCTTGATTCCAACCACGAGAATGCAACGAGGACACCATCCTCAAAGACCAAGACCTGCCAATCGAACTACCAAACCCCAGCCCCGCTAGAAACGCTACCCCAGCAACAAGAAGGAACAAAGTGAGACGTTACATAACCGCAACGAGCCAGACACTTTGCCATGATTGTCCAAAGAAGACAGGAGGCGACCCAGTTCGCTTCAATCTAGGAACCACCCAGCTAGGACGCCCGGCACCAGGAGCCACACCCCAGGCCGTGGTGAGAGGCCGAGTCAACCATGTCACCGCAGATGCAACTGCAGAATGCTACCAGGCGTCATCTTGGGTAAGTTACTAGTTAACTCGATACACCTATGATTTTGTTTGACTCGAGCTTAGCATTCGTTTGTTTCGCAAGGCTTTGCTGCTAGAAATGACTTGAGAATTGCAAGACTTAAGTGCATGCTTTTAGTTCAAACCCCTGGTCCGAACTCCGAGCGGAAGTAGGATGTTAGGGGTGAGAATACTAATAGATGGAATAGAGTTCCTAGCAAACCTTATAATTTTGGAGACCCGGACCTTAGATGTTATATTGGGAATGGATTGGTTATCCAAGCACAAGGCTGTATTGGATTGTGGACGAAGGACTATCTCGATTGAGAGCCCGTGTGGGAAGAAAGTGGAATTTCAAGCCACTGCGATTAGAGATGGACAGTTGATGGTTAACGGTACCAAGGCAATCAGCATAAAGGATGTCCCAAAGAGTGAATGAGTACCCGATGTTTTCCCGAAGATCTACCCGGTATGCCGCGAGACGAGGACATAGAGTTTGTGATAGAGCTTGTACGATGCACAAGACCGATAGCAAAGAGACCCTATCGGATGTCTACCGAGGAGTTGGTAGAAATGAAGAAACAGCTAGAGGAGTTAATGGAGAAAGGATTTATCAGACCACGTTAGTCACGGTGGGGTGCACCAGTTTTGTTTGTCATGAAGAAGGGCGGGAGTTTCGGGATGTGCATTGACTACCGTGCACTCAATGAAGTCACCGTGAAGAATAAGTATCCGCTACCAGGATTGATGATTTGTTTGATCGATTAAGAGGAGCCGGAGTTTTCTCCAAGATTGACTGAGATCGGGATACCATCGATTGAAGATCCGATCGGAAGATATTCAAGGCGCATTCTCGTCAAGATATGGACATTACGAGTTCTGATTATGTCCTTTGGGCCGAATGCGCGGCTTATTTCATGAATATGATGAATAAGGTGTTCATGGAATATTTGGACAAGTTTGTCGTCGTGTTCATAGACGATATCCTAATCTACTCCAAGGCAGGAGGATGAACATGCCGAACACTTAAGGCGAGAGTTTTGGAAAAGGCGAGGAAGCAACTTTTCGCCAAGTTAAGCAAGTGTGATTTTGGAAGGACAAGGTGGAGTTTCTTGGACATGTAATGACTGCAGAGGGAGTCGCCAGTAGATCCAAGCAAAGTAGAAGGCTGTGTTACATTGGGAGCAGTAGAAGGCTGTGACCAGGTCGGAGTTTCCTTGGAATGGCAGGATATTACCGCCCGTTTCATCGAAGGCTTCTCGACAATTGCGAAACCTCTTACATAGCTGGCGAAGAAGGAAAAGAAGTTTGCATGGGCGCTTGAGAATGTGAGAAAGGATTTGGAGCTGAAGAAGCGATTGGCGTCGGCAGGTGTTAGTTCTACCGGATGTTGCTCAAAGCCGATATTTATTGTGACGCATCGCGCCAAGGACTTGGATGTGTCGATGCGAGCGGAAAGGTAAATCGCTTATGCATCAAGGCGATTGAGGCCGCATGAGGAAAATTATCCGACACATGACCTAGAGTTAGGCCGTAGTGCATGCCTTGAAGATATGGCGTCACTATCGATTGGAAGCAGATGTGAAGTATATCACGGATCATAAGAGCCTTAAGTACATATTCACCCGATCGGACTGAATATGAGGCAAAGGAGGTGGCTAGAGTTGATCAAGGACTACAATGTCTGAATCCATTACCATCCCGGGAAGGCCAACTTAGTAGCCGATGCCCTGAGTCGGAAAAGTCATACAGTGAGTCCGTTGCTAGCCACAAGTCGAGGATTAGTTATGTGAGTATTTTCAAAAGATGAAGATTTAGGTTGTACCTAGCGGATTCTTGGACGCATTGGAAGTAAAGCCTACTTTAGAGGAACAGATCCGAGAAGGACAGAAGGATGATGACAAGATCCGTAGGATTAAGTCCAAAAGGAGGAAGGCAAGGCGAGAGGACTTCAAGTTGGATAAGCAAGGCACGTTGTGGATGAAGGATCGCATTTGTGTGCCTAACAAAAGGAGTTAAAGCAAGCGATTACGAAGAAGCCCATGACTCAAGTACTCAATCCATCCCGAAGCGCCAAGATGTATCAGATCTCAAGGAGAGATGCAGTGGCCGAGTATGAAACGTGAAGTTGCCGAGCATGTTGCATTGTGCGACGTATGCCGAGAGTCAAGGCAATGCATCGAGACCGGCAGGATTGCTACAACCGCTGAAAATACCTGAGTGGAAGTGGGAGGAAATCGGAATGGATTTCATTCTTGGTTTGCCGAGGACTCAAGGAGGTTATGACTCCATATGGGTTATAGTGGATCGTTTGACTAAAGTAGCCCATTTTATCCCGTGAAGACCACTTACTCAGGGGATAAATTAGCAGAGTTGTACATGATCAAGATCGTTTGTTTGCACGGAGTGCCAAAGAGGATTGTATCGGACAGAGGTACCCAATTTACCTCAAGGTTCTGGAATAAGTTGCATGAAGCCATGGGAACCCGTTTGAACTTCAAGATGACTTATCATCCACACGGATGGGCAGACCGAAAGAGTCAACCAGATTCGGAGGATATGTTGAGAGCTTGTGCATTGGCTTATGCTACCTCTTGGGATAAGAGTTTGCCGTATGCCGAGTTCGATTACAACAATAGTTATCGAGGCTAGTTTACTGAGATGTCACCTTTTGAGGCCTTTGTATGGTCGACCACCTCGGACGCCATTGAATTGGAATGAGGGCCGAGCGCCGTGTCTTTGGGCCTGATATTCTTCAAGAAATTTGAAAGAGCGAGATCGCTATGATTAGGAAAGGTTGAAGATAGCCCAATCTCGACAAAAGAGTTATCTTGACAATCGTCGCCGAGATTTGAGTTTTGAACCAGGAAGACTTTGTATACCTCAGGAGTTCGCCTCTCGGGGAGTTAAGAGGTTCCATGCCAAAGGAAAACTTGCACCGTTATGTTGGACCATTTAAGATTTTGAGCAGAGGCGAAGTTGCTTATCACCGGAGTTGCCACGATCGTTAGCGTGGAGTACATGATGTATTCCATGTGTCCCGATTGAAGAAGTGTCTTCGAGTTAGGAGGAATGCATTTATTAGAATCAATTGAGTTGCAAGAGGACTTGACTTATAAGGAGTATCCCGTGAGGATTCTAGACACAATGGATCGAGAAACTAGAAACAAGTCAACTCGTTTCTGTAGAGTTCAGTGGAGCAACCATGCAGAGAGCGAAGCGACTTGGGAGCGCGAAGAGGATTTGAAGAAAGAATTTCCAAACCTATTCCTTTAGTGAGCCCTGAATCTCGGGGACGAGATTCTATTAAGGGGGGGAGGTTTGTAACACCCCAAAATTTTGCTTTCCTTGAATTCATGTGTGATTTGGCACTTTGATGAATTTTTGGAATTTTCTGGAGTTTATTTGGAATTATTTGGAATTTATTTGAATTTATTCCATTTTGAAATAATTAAAGAATTTAATTATGCAAATAAAATTTTGTTGGAAATATTTTATTTGAGTCCAAAATGATCCAAAGTATTTTCGAATTTTCGAATTTTTCGAGTCATTTGCTATTTTTAATGAATTAAATGAATTACTAGGAATTATTTTAAATATTAAATCATTGGAAAATCAAACTCGGGTCAAGTATCGTTTCATCCGATCGAGCCCGAGTCAGACTTCGTGTTCGAGTCCGACCGAGCGTGACTCGGGCGAACCCACTCCTAACCCTAATCAATCCCAACCGTTGGATCAAGATCCAACTACCGAGATCCGCCGACCCGACCGAGCCGTATCGGCCCGGATCCGATCGCGCCCGTGCGATCGGGGCCGTTGATCGCGCCACGTGGGCGGCTGCGACAGGCGTCGTCTCCGCTGAGTCCGAGCCGGACTCCGCCGGTGAAGCGCCGCCGTGGCAAACTAGGGTTCCGCCGAGCACGCCTCCGGGGCTATTTAATGCCGGATCGCACCGAGGATCGCCATCCCACGCCGGTCCCGAAACCCTAGCTCACGCCGCTAGGATCCCCACCGTCTCGCTGCTATTGCTCGCCGTAGTTGGTAAAGCACTCATGCCGGTTTCGCCGTTCGCCACCGTCGCCATCCTCCGCCGAAGCGTTGACCCCAGATCAGAATCCCTTGCGTCAAGGCGCACCGTGCCTACCATCCACTTCGGCCGGAGGAGCCTGCGCAGCGCCGTTAGGCGTGTCATCGTCATCAGCTCCGGCCGCCAAGCCGCGCGACGCCATTGCCGTCGCCGAGCCATCTCGGTAGTCCGATCAAGATCGCGCGATCGAGATCTTGCCACGTCATCGCGCGGTGAGGTTTTATTTACGATCTCTAGATCCAATCTCAACCATTGGATCTAAATCCAGCGATCAGATTAACCGCGTTCACCCCAAACGCGTAACACCAGATCCAATCCGGGCCGTTGATTTTCAAATCAGCGGTCTAGATCTAGCCACGTGGCGTAAGGCCAACCGCCATGCGGATACGGCCGGCCAAGCATGAGAACGTGTTCGACCGACACTGGGCCCGCATGTCACGCCCGGCCTAAATCGCACCATGACGCCACGATGACGCCATGGCGGGCCCGCTTGTCACTGCCTGTCCCAAAGAAGCAGCCGACGCCAAGAATGACGCTACCCGAGTGGACCCACATGTCGGGCCTCTCGTGGAGCCGTGGACCGAGTCCACCGTGGACCCGAGCCGAGCGTGACCAAGTCCATGGACCGGCCGACGTCGACCAGCCAATCAGGAGCTGACACGTGTCCATGCTGACGCAATAATTAATTTCGAAAAGAAAATGATTTATTAATTCGAAATATTGATTCAAAATTTAGATTCAAACTTCAAACGCTTATAACTTTCGGCGTTTCAACTCCGATTTGAGTGATTCAAATTTCTAAATTTGTATAAAATTGAGATCTACCTAAATATAAATTTTATTTAATTTTTGGACTAAAGTTTTTCTCTGAAATATTATTTAATTGATTATTTAAACTTTAATAAATCATAACTTTTGCGTTTTAACTCCAAATTTGTGATTCAGTTTCTAAAAATCCAGAAAATTATGTTCTCTCTGTTTATGGATTTTATTTGGAGTTTTGGGATCTTTTGCCTAGTGTTTATTTGTGTATTTGCTATTTGCACGCTTTACGAGTAGGCGTTGAAGTGCAGGAAGGATTCGAAGGAGAAGTATTGACTCAGGATCCAACTCAAGACCAAGAACAAGTACTTTTTGAAGGCAAGTTGTGCTTTGACCATGTTGATCCTATTTCGAAAATCTATTTTGATTTAAACTATTGCATGCTAGTTCAATTAGAAAGATACTTTGTTTAAACATGGGGTTAGATAAATACCAATTTGCTATATGACACCTTGATTACTTAAGTATGTGCCATGACCCTTTGTCACCCTAGTTGTGGTTTACTAGTTGGACATTATTAAATTGCCAACATGGGTTTAGACCGTTGTAGTATCTCGCTTAGAGCACACTTTCGTGCTCATGACATGATTTTGGACAATCAAATGCTAATATGGACTTAATGATATATTGAACCTGTTTTGGAAAAGTATCATGTGATGTTGATGGCACGTGGTGCATGGTAATCAAGCGGGTTTGATAATGATTTCGGCCGGGCATGTGGCAAGAGTAATCAGGTGGGCCAGTTGTGGCATTGGGAGTGTTGATTTGGTTTTGGGTAGTCTTGCCCTGGTCACTCTAAGGACTTAACCTTGCAAGCCTTTGAACTGGGTCATACTTGCAACCACATGGCTGGAATGGGACGGCCCTAGTTGACTAAGTCGCTAAGGACTCACTTGTGGAGCCTCAGGGTGTCGATTACACCGTTTGTGTGATTGTACGGAGCGTATCGTGGGTGTGGCCAGTACCCATCTAACGGTGTGTTGGTCCCATACTTCGCCTTGGCTAAGGGAAGGGATGGTGTAGAGCACGTACGGAGAGGACCACTGTGTTGTTTGAGGCTTCCAAAGGCTTTATTCTGAGGAACTTCGCCTTTGTGGTGTTTGATGTATCTTGTGGGTAAAGTGCATAACCTCTGCAGAGTGTAGAATCTATTTGAATAGCCGAGTCCACGATCTTGGACAATGCTCGGAATTACAGTCAAGGGGTAGACTTTACGAAAATAACTTGGTTTTGAAAAGATGGGTTGGTTTAACAAGGAAGATGATGGAATTATGGTTTAGGATGGGAAAAATGTTTGTTAAACTTCTTGAAAAGTTATTTATGCTTTACTCATTTCTCTTTGCTGAATCTACTTATATTACTTTTCAAATGTCAAGCATCGCAAAAATACCTTGTGCTATTCCTTTGTACCAAGCCATGCATATAGTCTATTAGCTTGCATTACATTGCATGACTTCTTGAGTACCAAGTACTCACCCTTGCCTCAACACAATACCGGTTGAAGAGGAGACTACGCCCGATTTCGGAGGAGGAGTTCCAAGAGGACCCGTCTACTTAGGGATGCGAGCGGTCGGTTGCTGTGGTATCTTTGGATGGCGCCCACGGAGTTTATTTGATTTTCATTCTTTGTTATTTCTCTTTTTAAAGTTTCGCCTTGCAAGGCATATATTTGTAACTTGGCCATAAGGTCGAGTAACCCTTTGATTATTTAAATAAAGTACTTTGATAGTATCGTATGGTATGATTGTGATATATACCGATGTTAAGACTGTGTGCACTAGCGCGTTCCTGGACTAGTGCTGAATACACAGAGGGTCCGGATTTTCAAATTCGGGGTCCCGACAATAGCCTGCACTATGCATTTTTCCCAGACTTGCTGAGTACTTTATGTACTCACATGCTACATTCTAAACAATCTCAGAAGTTGTAACACCCCAAAATTTTGCTTTTCTTAAATTCATGTGTGATTCGGCACTTTGGTGAATTTTTGGAATTTGCTGGAATTTATTTGGATTTATTTGGAATTTATTTGAATTTATTCCATTTTAAAATAATTAAAGAATTAAACTTTGCAAATAAAATTTTGTTGGAAATAATTTATTTGAGTCCAAAATGTTCCAAAATATTTTCCAGAATTTTTCTGAGTCTTTTGCTATTTTTAATGATTTAATTGAATTTCTGAGAATTTAATTGGATTAATTAAATCGAGTTGGTTTTACTGTTCCTCCGACCGGACCCGAGTCCGAGTCAGACTCGAGTCCGACTCGCGCCAGTTGGTCCAGCCGAACCCGCTCGGCCGAACCCAAACCCGCGTGACCGTTGGATCTTGATCCAACGGCCACGATTGAGCCACGTCACCCGAGCCCGAGCCCGACCGAGCCAGCCAGCTCGCCCGAGTCAGACCCGAACCCAAACCCACGCACGGTTGGATCTCGATCCAACGGCTGTGCGCGTGCCATGTCACCCTCTCCGTGTCGCCGTCGGACTCGCGCATAGCGAGCAGGTCTCGATTCCGTGCGTTCCACTGACGGCCAGGGCTCTATTTATTGCGCCGCCACCGTGTCGGGACCGCCACTTCATTGCGCACCGTAGCCTAACTCACCTCGCTTTGAGCCGCGTGGTTGCGCCGCTAGAGCTCGCCGGAGTAAGGAGAAGGAGCCGCGCGGTTTTCGTCGAATCCGCCGCCGTCCTCCGTCGCCGTTGACCCAGATCCGAAGTGAGATCAAGCGCGTCGGTGAGCACCACTCACATCGCCGAACACGCCCGAAGCGCCGTTGCCGTGGTCGTCGTCCCCAACCCGGCAAGCCAACGCCGCCATAAGCAATCGCGGACCGAGCTCGCTTCCACCGTCCGATCGGATACAACGCTCTAGGTGCGCCACGTCATCACGGTGAGAACCACGTGCGATTCCCAGATCCATTCTCAACCGTTGGATCTAGATCCAACGGTCGAGATCAAATGCGTTAACCCAAGCGCTTGAGTCGAGATCTAATGCGGGCCGTTGATTTTGAAATCAGCGGCGAGATTGCGCCACGTGTCGGGAGCGGCCGCCACGCAGTCGGCGCACGTCGTGACGCCGACATCTGGCGGGCCAGCGTGTCGGCGACGCGACAAACCGCACCATGGCGTCACGCCGACATCATGGCGGGCCCGCTTCGTCGGCCACCTGGCCGTGTAGTGGCGTCGGCGATAGCGTCACCGATGGGTCCCACATCGACGCAGTGGTGAGCCCGGCCGACGTCGGCAATAGCGTCACCCGAGGGACCCACGGCGACACGTGGAGCCGTGGACCGAGTCCACGGTGGACCGAGTCCACGGTGGACCGAGCCAAACCATGGACCACGTCCATGAACCGGCTGACGTCAGCCGTCCAATCAGAGGCTGCCACGTGTCTTCGCTGACGCAATAATTAATTTCCGAAAAGGAAAATGATTTATTAATTCGAAATAATGATTTCAGATTTTGTTTCAAACTTCAAACGCTTATAACTTTTGCGTTTCAACTCCGATTTGAGTGATTCAAATTTCTAAATTTGTATAAAATTGAGATCTACCTAATTATGAATTTTATTTAATTTTTGGACTAAAGTTTTTCTCTGTAATATTATTTAATTGATTATTTAAACTTCAAAATGCTATAACTTTTGCATTTAAACTCCGATTTGAGCGATTCTAGTTCCTAAAAATTCATAAAATTATGTTCTCTCTGTTTATGGATTTTATTTGGATGTTTGGACACTTTTTGCCTATTGTTTATTCGTGTATTGCTATTTGCACGCTTTACGAGTAGACGTTGAAGTGCCGGAAGGATTCGAAGGAGAAGTATTGACTCAGGATCCAACTCAAGACCAAGAACAAGTACTTTTTGAAGGCAAGTTGTGCTTTGACCATGTTGATCCTATTTTGAAATCTATTTTGATTTAACTTATTGCATGCTAGTTCAATTAGAAAATACTTTATTTAAATATGGGAAATTAGATAAATACCAAATTGATGTATGACACCTTGATTACTTAAGTATGTGCCATGACCCCTTGTCACCCTAGTGTGGATTACTAGTTGGACATTACTAAACTGCCAACATGGGTTTATAGATCGTTGTAGTATACTGCTTAGACCTGCTACGTGCTCATGACATGATTTTGGACAATCAAACGTTAATATTGACTTAATGATATATTGAACCTGTTTTGGAAAGGTATCATGTGATGTTGATGGCACGTGGTGCATGGTAATCAACTGGGGTTTGATAAATAGTTTTCGGCCGGGGCATGTGGCAAGAATAATCAGGTGGGCCAGTTGTGGCATTGGGAATGTTGGTTTGGTTCTTCGGGTAGTCTTGCCCTGGTCACCCTAAGGACTTAACCTTGCAAGCCTTTGAACTGAGTCAATCTTGCAACCACATGTCTGTAATGGGACGGACCTAGTTGATTAAGTTGCTAATAACATACCTGTGGGACCTCAGGAGGTCAACTACACCCTTTGTGTAAGTTGTACGGGGGGCGTCTGGAAGTGAGGCCAGTACCCATCTAACAGTTGGTTGGCCTAAACTTCGCCTTAGCTAAGGGAAGGGTTAGTGTGCAACAACCGGGAGGACCACTTGTATTGTTAGAAGTTTCCGAAAGACTTTATTACGAGGAACTTCGCCTTTGTGGTGTTTGACTGTATCTTGTGGGTAAAGTGCATAACCTCTGCAGAGTATAAAATCTATTCGAATAGCCGTGTCCGCGGCATTGGACATCGCTCGGGAATTACAGTCAAGGGTTAGACTTTCTTGAAAATAACATGGACTTGAAAGGTTGGGTTTGGTTTAATAATGATGTTGATGGAAATGTGGTTTAGGAATGGGAAGGATGTTGATTAAACTTCTGGAAAAGTTATTTATGCTATACTTGTTTCTACTGCTTTCGAATCTACTTATGCTACTTGTCAAATCTTTGTTTCTTGCAAATATACCTTGAGCTATTCCTTTGTATCAGGCCATGCGTTTAGTCTATTAGCTTGCATTACATGCATGACTTCTCGAGTACCAAGTACTCACCCTTGCCTCAATACAACACCCAGTTGAAGAGGAGACTACACCGGCTTTGGAGGAGGAGCTCCAAGAGGAACCGTCTACTTAGGGAAGCGAGCCCGATCGGTTGCCTGTGGTATACTGGATGGCGCCACGATGTTATCTTATTTTCCGCTGCTATTATTTCTCTCTTAATAAGTTTCGCCCTGCGAGGCGTATATTTGTAACTTGACCATAAGGTCGAGCAACCAGTTTGACTATTTAGTTAAAGTACTTTATTAGTATCGAGTGGTATGATTGTGATATTTACCGATGTTAAGACTGTGTGCACTAGCGCATTCCTGGACTAGTGCTGAATACACAGAGGGTCCGGATTTGCAAATTCGGGTCCCGACAGAAGTGAAGAAAGCCATCAAAGGAGATTCCAAGGACTAGGACGCGTACCCCACTCGATTGCCTGTGGGCGTATGGATGGGTCACCACTTGGTGTTATCTTCTTCCGCTGCAGTTATTCAAGTTGTTCTACTGTAAAAGCGATAATGGTAAACCTCGACCATAAGGTCTCTGCTTTTATTTGGTGTTATTATTATTTGGTTATATGTAATCGTGATATGGTTGTTGATTCATCCTTTGTTTGACTGTGTGTACTAGCTACTGATCTGGGACTAGTACAGAAATACACAGGGGATTCCGGATAGTCGATCTGGGGGCCCACAGCGGTGGTATCAGAGCCATATCGACTGTAGGACGTGTCCTAGTTAGAATGGTCATTTTTAGGAAGCTTCAAAACTTATGTTTTAAAAAGAAAAATCAAATAAAGTGCTATTCTCTCCTTTTCTCTCTTTCTATTCTTATCTTCGTCATGGAAGTTATTTCTTATCTTCACCATATTGATTTCTTCTTCACCTTTTTGGAATATAAATTGGACCTTACTTTCCTTAAAAACTTCTATATTAGGTTACTCGAGTTCCCGCTCTCGACTTCAAGGCATGATGAATTAAAAGGAACAATTCAGCAAAAGTTGTTCGTGAAGTTGGGCGTCTTCATGGTGAGGAACCAACATTTGATCGATGAAGACCAAAGAAGTAAGTTGATCTTAGACTAACCCTATAGGTTAAGTTGGTCAAGGTTCATTCTGTGTTTGTGCAGCCTTGTTCAGTTAGAGTGAGTAGTTTAATCGAGTAGACGTGTTGATTTGCTTGGTGTTAAAAAAAAGATTGTTTTTTTTGTTTTTGTGTTGTCCTTTGCCTGGGCAGTTGGTTTTTGGGTGTTGTTAGAACCTCCCCTGTTTCTCTCGTCTGTGCTTTTCCCTCTCATCTTGAAGCCGTGTTCTACCACCAGATGGAGAAGAACTGTAGCACTAACCTCAACAAAGAAGCTAAGGCATCAAACTCCAATACTTTGGTCAACAACAATGGTAACACCAGTGAAGTTCTGCTTATCAATGTTAGTGCTACTGCCGAGCTCAACCCGCAACCCTCCGATGTGATAACAACATTTCTTCAGAATATGGACCAGTTTATGATGACTCAGACTCATCTCATGCAAGTGATGATACAACAAATGAACAACCAAGCCTCCTTGGTCACTACACCTACAACTCCTTAGCAGTATCCTTCTGATGAGTTACTGAAGACCAAACCCCCAGAAGTATTATGTGATGATGGCATTAGCAATACTGACGAGTACACGTACCATGGGTACCCCCAGCAGCCCGGAACAACGAGCGGGCTGCCTATTAAGGCCCCAGCTCTAACGGATGGCATGTGGGCCCCGAAAGGGACCTGGCCCCGACTTGGGCCCGGCCTGGGGTGCTATGACTCCTCGGGTCTGAGCACTCAGACGGTTCCAACCCCTCTGGGTCGGGGCGCCCGTCGTGGCCCGACCCCACTTGGTCGGACGCCCCCGGCTCCGACCCAACCGAGGTCGCCTTCTCCAGCAGTCAGGACACTGACTGTCTCGCTGGCACTGGCCAGCTACCCAGCGGGGGAGACGATCCCTGGCGTCCGTACCAGAGCCGGCGGCCTTTTCCCAAGGATGTCAGAAGACCAACCGAAAAGTCAAGCACCGGTCCCATCATCCTGGCACATAGCAGGGAGGGACGCTCTCTCCCGAGGCAGCACCAAGAGTCAAACGAGATGACGCAGGCGCCAGGCGGGAGAACGAAGCAATACGTCACCTCCCCGACTGAAGAGGCTACCAACCCCCTCAGGCGAGTCTACCAACCCGGCTCGCGAGGAAGCGAAGGCCTGGCAAGCGACAAGACAGGAGGCCAGATTCTGAGACGACAAGACAGGAGGCCAGACTCCAAGGCGTACAGTACCCCTTCCTTTTTTCCACTCCAAACTCCCATGTAACCTGCCACTTCCGCCTATATAAGGAAAGGTAGGGCCCCGGGGGAGGGGGTGCCGCAACAGAACAGAAAGAAAAGGGAGGTTCCTGACCGATCGAACGGGAGACCGGTCGGACGAACACAAAGAACACTCCCTCGCTTGTAACACCTCGTACCCATTTGCTCCCAGAAGCGAAATATACCCCCCTCATGAACCGGAGTAGGGACGTTCGGCCCAAACCAGTATACATCCTGGGCTCACTGAGTCAGGCCATTCGAGGAGAGGGAACGCGCGACCCCCACTGACCAAAAATTCGTATTGCTGGCGCACGAAACGCCGACAGTTGGTGCGCCAGGTAGGGGGCTTCGCGCGTCATCGTCACCATCGTCTCCAGATTCCCATCCGCATCCCCGATGGCTTCTTTCCTGCGCGACGGTGCACCAGCGTCGAGGGGCTGGATCCGCTTCGGCGCCCTTGACTTCGTCGTCACTACCACGGGAGAGCTCGTGCTCATCCCCGCCGCTGTGAGGGACCAGGCTTCCTCCACGAGCCTGGACGCAGTTGCCGACGTTCTCGGCAACCTCCGCCTCGAGACTTCCGCGCGAGCCTCGATGACGGAGCCACACCACGATGGCATCGCCCTTGGCGGTGCCACGCACATACGACACCGGGCGACGGCCCCGCCCTCCACGGGTTCCCGGCTCATGACAATGACCGACTATGTGCCGGCTTCCCTCCACGACCTGCTGGGGGACTCCTCCAGCCATGGCTGTAGCTCCGATAGGGAGCACACCCCGCGCCGACTGCACTCTTGCGAGTGCAACATGGCGGGCGTAGGGGACCCTTTCGCCACCCCCGCAAGCGCCGGAACTCTCCTCCTGCGCACCGAAGCGCAGGACGACCAGGACAGGCGTGAGAGCCCCACGCATCTCCAAGATCACCGCACAGAAATCCGACGGCAGCGCGAGGAGCTCGAGGTCCGTGAGGCTGAGCTCAACAAGCTCCAGGCCGGCCTGGAGCGGCGTCGACTTGAGCCACTACTCGTATCCGGCGCGCGCGAGGTACATCACCAGCTCGCTGAAGGGTCGGGCGGTCTCCCGTTCTTCCCCCACGCGAGCCAGAATGTCGCCACAGCCGCGATGCTGCTCCGTGGGCTTCCCGAGCCTACGGACCTGGAGGCCAAGGTCACGTACCAAAACCTCCAAGGGCTGATGGAACGTGCTGCCGTGCAGCACGCATAGGGATCTGGCTCCCACCACACGGGCGCGACCTCGAGCCGCCCGGACCGCTCATCCTCGTGGGGCCAGCGGAGCCCGACGAAGATGGCGCCGCGGCTCGAGTAACCCCAGGCGTCGTACACTCCGGTGCGTCACCGCCTGGGGGACAACCATGACCTCCGCACACTCTCGAGGCGCGGAGAAGAGCTGCCGACCTGGCAGCACGGTCGCAGGTTGCGGATAGCGGACGGCGCAACGGCCGCGGTCCGAGCCCCGATGGCCCAGGACCACGGGCATTCGCTCGCGCCATCCGCAATGCAGACTTCCCGGCTAGGTTCCAGGCCCCAGTTAACATAGCCAAATACACGAGGACGACAAACCCCAGTGTTTGGCTGGAAGACTACTGGCTCGCCTGTCGGGCGGGGGGAGCGGTTGATGATCTCTTCATCATCCAGTACCTCTCCATTTACCTCGCGGACTCTGCTCGAGCCTGGCTCGAATATTTGCTCGCCGACACCTTTGGGAGTTGGACTGACCTGACGAACCTCTTCGTCGGCAACTTCTAGGGCACATACAAGCGCCCTGGCAACTCCTGGGACCTGAAAAGCTGCAAGCAGCAGCTAGGGGAGACGCTCTGGGACTACATCCGGCGTTTCTCCCAACAGTGCAATGAATTCCCCGACATCTACGACGCCGACGTCGTTGGGGCGTTAATCTACGGCACAACTTGCGAGGCCTCGGTGCACAAACTGGGTTGCGCCAAACCCAGCACCACCAAGGAACTCCTCGACATCGCCACCAACCACGCCTCCGGTAAGGAGGCAGTGGGGGCCATCTTCAATAAGAAGAAGGCCAAGCAAGCGCCTCGCGATGAAGCCAGCGTCGCCCCCGACCGCTCCAACAAGCAGAAGCGGAAAGGGAAACCGGCCGCGAGGGCCGCATGGTCGCTGCCGCCGAACGTCCTGCCAAGCAGCAGGTTTGGCAGGCACCCGGCCATTTCGAGAAATTGATGGATAGCCCGTGCCCAAACCACGCCTATCCCGTCAAGCACAAGTACCGGGACTGCAAAGTCCTGAAGTGCTTCCTCTCCGGAAACCCCACAATGTCACGGGGAAAGGGGAAGAAGCGCGATCCGGCACCGGATGCCAGAGGCAAGGACGAGGAGGCGACCGACGAGTTCCCGCAACTCGATGGTTGCCTCATGATCTTCGGCGGACCAACGTCCTACACTGACAAGCGGCGGATCAAGCTTGCCTTTCACAAAGTTCACACGGTGGAGTACCCATCTACCATCGGTGGTAATCGAACCGACCACCCCGACCACGTCCTGCATCTGGGACGCTACCCGCTAGTCATCGACCCCATCGTGGGGATGAAGCGCCTAACTAAGGTGCTGATGGATGGCGGCAGTGGCCTCAACATCCTGTATGTTGAGACCCTTGACGCCCTGGGAACCCCTCGCTCGAGTCTCCGACCGAGCAAGGCCCTTTCCATGGCGTTGTCCCTGGCCAACAGGCCCATCCGCTCGGGCAGGTCGACCTGCCCGTCACTTTCGGGGGTCCGGGGAACTTCCGCACCAAGACCCTCACGTTTGAGGTGGTGGACTTTCCCGGCTCCTACCAAGACATTTTGGGGAGGCCGTGCTACGCCAAGTTCATGGTGATCCCCAACTATATCTATCTGAAGCTGAAGATGCCCGGGCCACAGGGAGAGATCATCGTGGCCTCATCTTTCCAGCTCGCTTACAACTATGAACGAAGCAGTTGCGAGCTAGAATCGGTAGTCATCGCGTCCGCCGAGCTCGCCGACCTTCGAGAGAGGGTCCCTGAGTCTGCCCCCGACTCCCGCAAGTCGGGGCCAAGCTCCATCAAGTCCGCCGAGGATACGAAGGAGGTCGTGGTCGATCCTGAGGACGTCGCGAGAACTGTGCGGGTTGGAGCCACGCTCCCCGCCAAATAGGAAAGCGCGCTCGTCGACTTCCTCCGAGCCAACCGGGACATCTTCGCATGGAAGCCCTCAGACATGCTAGGAATCCCGAGGGAGGTCGCCGAACACTCCTTGAACATCTGACCAGGCTCGAAGCCGGTCGCCCTGCGCCTGCGCCATTTCGATGAAGAAAAGCGCAAGGCCATCCGGGAGGAGATAGCCAAAGTTTTGGCCGCGGGGTTTGTAAGAGAGGTGCGCCACCCCTAGTGGTTAGGAAACCCTGTCCTTGTAAAAAAGAAAAGTGGGCAATGGAGAATGTGTATTGACTACACGAGCCTGAACAAGGCATGTCCTAAAGACCCATTCCCGTTGCCCCGAATCGACCAAGTTGTCGATTCCACCACAGGGTGTGAATCCCTGTTGTTTCTGGACGCCTACTCAGGCTATCACCAGATCGCGATGAAAGAGTTCGACCAGCTCGCGACCTCTTTCATTACCCCCCATGGTTCGTTTTGTTACGTCACGATGCCATTTGGTCTGAAAAACGCAGGCGCGACATACCAGCGGTGCATGCAGATGTGTTTTTCCGACCAAATTGGCCGTAACATCGAAGCATACGTCGACGACATTGTCGTCAAGACCAGGAAAGGTGACGAACTCATCACCGACCTGGAGGAAACATTTGCGAACCTCCGACGTTTTCGTATAAGACTCAACCCCAACAAATGCGTCTTTGGGGTCCTCAAAGGAAAGCTGCTCGGTTTCATCGTTTCCGAGCGCGGCATCGAGGCCAATCGGGAAAAGATATCCGCAATCATGAAGATGGGCCCGATTGGCAACCTGAAGAGGGTCCAAAGGCTTACGGGTTGCCTTGCAGCGTTGAGCCGCTTCGTATCACGCCTCGGCGAACGCGGAATGCCGCTCTACAAGCTGCTCAAGAAGTCCGACCAGTTCCGCTGGACGCAAGAAGCCCAAGAAGCCCTCAGTCGACTGAAGGCGTTCCTGACCACGCCCCCGGTGCTGGTCGCCCCAACTTTAGGGGAACCACTGCTCCTCTACATTGCTGCCACCACTCAGGTCGTCAGCGCGGCCCTCGTCGTAGAGCGAGCAGAGGAAGGCCGGGTGCTCAAGGTGCAACGACTGGTCTACTTCGTCAGCGAGGTACTATCCGAGACCAAGATTCGGTACCCGCAGGTACAGAAGCTACTCTACGCGGTACTCATCGCGAATAGGAAGCTCGCACATTACTTCAACCGGCACCCGGTGTTGGTGGTGACCTCGTCTCCACTCGGGGAGATTGTTCACAACCGCGAAGACACCGGGAGGATTGCTAAGTGGGCACTCAAGCTCAATAGCCTTGACATATCGTTCATCCCTAGGACGGCGATTAAGTCGCAGGTCCTAGCTGATTTCATCGCCGAGTGGACCGAGTCTCAAACTCCACCGGCGCTCGAAGACCCCGAGTACTAGACAATGTACTTCGACGGGTCCTACACCAAGAATGGAGCGGGTGCTAGAGTTGTCATTATTTCCTCGCTCGGGAAAAAGCTCCAGTATGCCATCCGACTACTTTTTGACGCAACCAATAATGTCACCGAATACGAGGCTTTGGTCAACGGTCTCTGGATCACTGCCGACCTCGGCGCCCGGTGACTCTGCGTGCACGGAGATTCGAAGCTCGTCGTCAATCAAGTCATGAAGGCCACGGAACCTCACGATCCCCGAATGGCGGCCTACTGCATGGAAGTGCGCAAGCTCGAGGAAAGGTTCAAGGGTTTCGAGCTCCACCATAGCTACAGACGATATAATGGTGAGGCTGATTCCCTAGCCTACCTCGCTTCCGGCAAAGGCCCAGTTCCACCCGGGATCTTCGTCTCCGACCTCTTCAAACCGTCCATCCGGTTGGAATCGACCATTGAAGCCACATCTGACCCCCTGAAAGCGACCGTCTCGTCTGTCGATCAGACGGGTGCGGACCCGCCTGGGTCAGAACGCAATGTGCTCTCGGCCGACTCCAACTGGCGGCAGTCCTTCATCGACAAATTGACGAACGGGTCACTCCCTACTGACCCAACCGAGTCCCGATGCCTCGCGTGGCGGGCCAAATCCTTTGTCCTAGTCGAGAAGGACTTTTACAAGAGGAGCCCTTCCGGAATCCTCCAGAGGTGCGTCCCGGCTGACCAAGGGAGGCACCTGCTGCTCGACGTCCACGGCGGGGTTTGCGAACACCATGTCGCGCCTCGGTCCTTAGTAGGGAAGGCCTTCCGACAAGGTTTCTACTGGCCGACCGCTAAAGCTGATGCCAAGCAGATCGTTCCACCTACGAAGGGTGCCAGTTCTTCGCCCGGCAGATCCATCTTCCGGCGCAAGCCTTACAGACGATCCCCATTACGTGGTCGTTCGCAGTCTGGGGACTCGATCTGGTCGGGCCCTTCAGAAAGGCGCCCAGGGGCTTCACTCATCTACTTGTTGCGGTGGACAAGTTCACTAAGTGGATAGAGGCCAAGCCCCTCGTGACCATTACTTCCGCGCAAGTAGCGAACTTCCTTCACGACATTGTCTACCAGTTCGGAGTCCCGAACTCCATCATCACCGACAACGGAACGCAGTTCACGGGGAAGGAGTTCCTCGAGTTCTGCGATGACTTCAATATCCACGTCGACTGGGCGGCGGTAGCGTATCCCCGCGCCAACGGCCAAGCGGAACAGGCCAACGACATGATTCTCCAAGGACTCAATCCTCGAATCTTCAGTCGACTGAAGAAGTTCGCGGGCGATGGGCGGCCGAGCTACCCTCCGTCCTGTGGAGCTTGCGAACCACGCTAACCCAGTCGACAGGATTCACGCCATTCTTCATGGTGTTCGGCGCCGAAGCCGTGCTGCCCACCGACCTAGAGTATGGTGCCCCGAGGGTACAAGCCTTCGATGCCACTCGGGGGCTTGACTCACAGCAAGATGCCATCGACCAACTCGACGAGGCACGTGACGTGGCGATCCTGCGATCGGCCAGATACTAGCAAGCCCTGCGACGCTATCACAATCGTTAGATCCGCGGTCGGTCTTTCGGTATCGGCGACCTGGTTTTGCACCAAGTACAGTCCAATAAAGACAGACATAAGCTCTCACCACCATGGGAAGGCCCCCTGCACCATCGCGGAGGTCCTCCGACCCGGCACCTTCCGTCTAAAGGATTCCAAGGGCAACATCCTCCCAAACGCGTGGAATATAGAGAAGCTGAGAAAATTTTATCCCTAGAAACATCTTGTACTGAAGCTCGAACGCTCCTTCGCGCTTTGCGCCGAAAAAAACAAATTCTCCAACTCGCGCCTGACCCTCGTGGTCCCTAAATGGCTACAGTTGTAGATTACGAATTCGCAAGCAAAGGAGGTAAGAGCGGGAGGAACGGCGGACAGTTTTTCGCCGAAAAGAAAACTTCATTTCATCAACAGTATTTACATTGGGGGGAGCAAAGGGTCCTGCGCCATCACCCCCCCATCCGCCCGCTTCCCGACGCCTACAGAGAACCTCCTCGATCAAAGCTTCCCTCACCTCGTGAAGACAAGGGACAGCCCGAATGAGCGCGTCGACCATCGCCATGTCCTGCCTGACCAAGACCTCCTCTACGTCCACTACGATCTGCCTCCATGCCTCCCTGTAGTCGAAGGCAGGCGATGGGCCGAACGGCGGACGGCCGGCCATCAAGTAGCAAAGCAGAACTACCGGAGGCGATGAGGAAAGGAGCTGAGGCCCGCTACATTCCTAGCGCATCCGGCACACCCCTTTTTATACCCCAAGGCGTGGAAAACGAAGAGGCTCGAGTAAGGGCAAGGCCCAGAAGCCAACGCGCCCTGCACCAACTCCAACAAAAGCACGGGCATCCAAAAGTTAAGACAATCCTATCCCTTAACTCCTTCCATTCCGTTACTTTTTTCCTTCCCAGCCTCCGAGTTCAAAGTGGTGCGTGGCAACTACAAACTAGTTCCCATGCACCACTCGGGGGCTACTCATGTCTCCGCAGGGCAGCTCGATGACCCAACTGACCATTCGGTCTTACTTCGTGGTGACCCTCTCGACCCGGGTGCTACGACCTACGCCCCGGCGACTGCGGTTACGAAATAGTGCCTCGTGGAAGAAGGCAATACCCGAGTAAGACTGCTCGTTGTCGGTCGGAAACACTCGCTCCCCTTGCAGACACGAGTAAACGCTTTGCTCACACGCTCGACCGGATCGGTGGTCCGACCGGCCGTTGGGTTCCCCCTCGTGGCAACCCCTTCGACCCAAGTGCTACGACCTACGCTTCGACGGCCACGATTGCGAAGTAGCACTTCATGGAAGAAGGCAGCGCTCGAGTGGGGTGATGGTCTGTCGGTCGGACTCTTCCCTTTCCCGCGGTGTCAGCGGTCTAGGCCTAAGTATGTTTATGTTCCTCCCGAACGTGACGAACACGGCAACCCGCGCTCAGGGAACCCCTGCGGTTCCTACCGCAACGGTCGTCAAGTGTTCTTCATGCCGAAAAAATGCAAAAATAGACAAAAATGGCACTTAGATCGGCCCAGTCGGCCAAAGCGGCTCACAGCCTCCAACAAAAAAAGGTTTATTACATAAATTTGTCGTGCCGAGAAACACCTACTACCCTTCCTCGCCTTTCGCACGGATTGGTGACCCGACTAACCATCATATTCCCCCCGGCAGTAACCCTTTCGACCGAAGCGCTACGACCTACACCCCAGTGGCTACGGTCACGAAGTAGTGCCTTGCGGAAGTTGGAAGTAGCTCCGCGGGGCAATTCAAGGTCGGTCGGGGACATTCCTATCTCGCGCAAACGCAAGGTCGATAGTCAGTCGGCACACTTGCGTGGGTCAGTGACGCGGTCAACCATCAGTTCCTCCTCGACGGTAATCACCTCGACCCAGGCGCTACGGCCTACGCCCCAGCGGCTACAGAGTAGTGCCTCGCGGAAGAGGGAAGTGCTCAAGGGGAAGAATTTATGGTCAAGTCACGAACACTCCTCCCCCGCGCAAGCTCAGAGGAACCCATCGCATCTCGCTCACCTCAACGGGCAACGCGCGAAACTCCGGTGCGTCACTTGCAGGAGTCGTCTTGCTAATAGAAAGATTTCTCTAACGTAACCTCTGCCCCCATTGGGGGTATCCCGTAGCGATACCCATCGAACGGCCGTTCGAGGAAGCAGTCCGTACTAGGGCCCCAGGCTCGTCGACTCCCGCACCAGGCCAGTTCCCGGCAGTCTCGCGACTGGCAACGTCGCGCAGAGCCGTCGGGGAAAGAGGCAACGACGGCAACACCAACCTACACTTGGGCAACCCGTGAAGTTCCCGACGGCCGTGGATGGCAACCAAAGCAAAGAACGGAGCCAAAGGGGGATGACGACCCAACCCCGGTCATAAAGATAAGTAACACTATCCTGTTACAATTACAACTAAACTAAAATGCAAAAGCAAAAGAAGGTGAAGGGCCGCGCTAGTAACGCGCTCGAAAAGCTCTCAGCCCCGGGCGCCGTCGCCGGAGTCGTCGCTGCTGTCGATGGATGCGCCCATGGGGTCCACGCGCAGTCGCCCCGCCATCGCTTCTGCCGCCACCTCGATACTCGCCTGCGCGTGGTCCACGTCCCCTTCGGACCCGGCGACGGTCGCCATCGGGTCGAAGAAAAAGTCACGGCTGACACAGCGGATCAGCATGTGCTCTGCCACCGCGATCGCGACGTCCCGCCCCTCGCAAACCGAACGATCACGAAGGGCGTGGGGCAACGCGGTCAGTGCCTCAGATGCCTAGATGAGGCCAAGGGCGTACTGCTTCGCAGTACACTCCGTGGGCTCCTCCAGCCAGACCCCCAGCGGCTCCAGGGATTTCTCCATGTTTTCGAAGGCCGACGAAGCGTAGAAGAAAGGTCCCGATGTGTCCTCGCGAGCTCCTCCTCGGTGGCCTCGGCCCAAGCCCGCAGGACCTACGCCTCCGCCTCCTGTGCAGCGGACGCCTCGGCCTGGGTAGCCAAGGTGGCTTGAAGCCCCGACAGCGCATCTGTAAGGAAGGTTGCCCGTGACCTCACCGAAGAGGGGTCGCCTGGGGCGGCCGGCACTGTGGCGCCCGCAACGCCCACTCCCCTCGCCCTAGCTGCGGCCGCCGCCGGCGACGCCACGGGCGGCGAATGGGGGAGCCTGGACCGGAGACGCTGAAAGAAGCAAAAAGACAAGCCAACGTCAAGGAAAACTCAAGTTCGCCCCGGGAATCCACGCGAAGGCTTACACCGGGAGCGGGCTTTGCACGCGGAAGGAGGACGAGGGCAGGACGTGCCCACCCCCCGCCGCGGTGGTGGGAGGCCCGACACGAGGCCGTCGAGGGTTCGAGCCCCGCGGATCCGAAGGCGCCAGGCTCTTCCCGGCCCTCCGGCCGCCGGTAGAGTCGTCGCTCGACATCCGCGCTTCGGCGAGGATTTTGGAGTACGAAGGCAAGAGGAGAAAGCAGCGGAGCAAGCGCAAGGGATGAAGCGGGGCCACCTCCGCGAACCGTCGCGCCGCTTTTATAGGGGCGAGACGGTGTGGGCAGGTGCCGTCACCCCGCATTAATGTCGCGGTGGTGGGAGCTGAAAGGGCATCGCCTCGGGCGGAGCGCCGCGCAGCTTCGTCCGCTGGGCCGCCCCACGCTACGACCGATTCAAAACAAAGAAAGTCCGACGGGCTACCCAGTTCCCAACGAAAGCACCAGAGCAAGCCCCACCAGGAGGATTCAGTGCCGCCCCGACGAAACGGACGCCCCTGGCAAACAGGGGGCCGGACGAGGGAGCAGTCCGCTGCAAAGGTCCCGATCCAAAGAAGCTGCAGGCGCCCGCGTTCGACTGCGAGTTCACCCCCCAACCGGCTCTTCGATCCGCTCGGGGGCTACACCCAACGGGTGCGCTCGTGCGCTCCCGGCCGAAGTGGCCGATTAGGTACTCCAATAACCCAATTGGCCACATGCAACTGGAAGTTCACCCCCCGGCCGGCTCTCCGACACGCTTGGGGGCTCGGGGGCTACACCCACCGGGTGTGCTCGCGCGCACCCGGACGACGGACGCCATCCAACCAAGAAGCACGGTAAGCAAACCCCCGACCGCCTCTGGCGCGACACGATCGGGGGCTCGGGGGCTACTGAAGAGTACACGTACCATGGGCACCACCAGCAGCCCGAAACGACGAGCGGGCTGCCTGTTAAGGACCCAGCTCTGACGGAGGTCATGTGGACCCCGAAAGGGACCTGGCCCCGACTTGGGCCCGGCCTGGGGTGCTCCGACTCCTTGGGTCTGAGCACTCGAACGGTTCCGACCCCTATGGGTGGCGCCTGCCGTGGGCCCGACCTCGCTTGGCCTGACGCCCGGCCCCGACTCCAACCGAGGTCGCTTCTCCATAGCCGAGACACATCGCTTCGCTGGCACCGCCGCTACCCAATGGGGAGACGATCCTCGGCGTCAGACAGAGCCGGCGGCCTTTTCCCGAGGATGTCAGAAGACCAACCGAAAAGTCAAGCACCGGTCCCATCATCCTGGCACATAGCAGGGAGGGACGCTCTCTCCCGAGGCAGCACCAAGAGTCAAACGAGATGACGCAGGCGCCAGGCGGGAGAATGAAGCTTTACGTCACCTCCCCGACTGAAGCGGCTACCAACCCCCTCAGGCGGGTCTACCAACCCGGCTCGCGAGGAAGGGAAGGCCTGGCAAGCGACAAGACAGGAGGCCAGACTCCAAGGCGTACAGTACCCCTTCCTTTTTTCCACTCCAAACTCCCATGTAACCTGCCGCTTTCGCCTATATAAGGAAAGGCAGGGTGTCGGGACCCGAATTTGCAAATCCGGACCCTCTGTTTATTTAGCACTAGTCCAGGAACGCGCTAGTGCACACAGTCTTAACATCGGTAAATATCACAATCATACCACTCGATACTAATAAAGTACTTTTATTAAATAGTCAAACTGGTTGCTCGACCTTATGGTCAAGTTACAAATAAACGCCACGCAGGGCGAAACTTAATAAGAGAGAAATAATAGCAGCGGAAAAACAAGATAACTTCGTGGCGCCATCCAGTATACCACAGGCAACTGACTGGGCTCGCTCCCTAAGTAGACGGTTCCTCTTGGAGCTCTTCCTCCAAAGCTGGTGTAGTCTCCTCTTCAACTGGTGTTGTATTGTGGCAAGGGTGAGTACTTGGTACTCAGCAAGTCATGCACAGAATGCAGGCTAATAGACTATATGCATGGCTTGATACAAAGGAATAGCTCAAGGTATATTTGCAGTAAACAACATTTGACAAGTAGCATAAGTAGATTCGAAAGCAGTAGAAACAAGTAAAGCATAAATAGCTTTTCCAAAAGTTTAGTAAACATCTTTCCCATCCTAATCCACAGTTCTTTCAACATCATTATTAATCCAAACCCAACCTCTCAAGTCCAAGATATTTTTGAGAAAGTCTAACCCTTGACTGTAATTCCCGAGCGATGTCCAATACCGCGGACACGGCTATTCGAATAGATTGTACACTCTGCAGAGGTTATGCACTTTACCCACAAGATACAGTCAAACACCACAAAGGCGAGTTCAGTAACAAAGTCTTTCGGAAACTTCTAACAATACAAGTGGTCCTCCCGGTTATTGCACACTAACCCTTCCCTTAGCTAAGGCGATGTTTAGGCCAATCAACCGTTAGATGGGTACTGGCCTCACCCAGACGCTCCCCGTACAACTTACACAAAGGGTGTAGTTGACTCTCCCGAGGTCCCACAGTAATGCGTTATTAGCAACTTAGTCAACTAGGTCCGTCCCATTACAGACATGTGGTTGCACGTTAGACCCAGTTCAAAGGCTTGCAAGGTGAAGTCCTTAGGGTGACCAGGGCAAGACTACCCGAAGAACCAAAACAACATTCCCAGTGCCACAACTGGCCCACCTAATCATTCTTGCCACATGCCCCGGTCGAAAACTATTTATCAAACCACAGTTGATTACCATGCACCACGTGCCATCAACATCACATGATACCTTTCCAAAACAGGTTCAATATATCATTAAGTCAATATTAACATTTGTTTGTCCAAATCATGTCGTGAGCACGTAGCAGGTCTAAGCAATACACTACAACGATCTAATCCCATGTTGGCAATTTTAGTAATGTCCAACTAGTAATCCAAAACTAGGGTGACAAGGGGTCATGGCACATATTTAAGTAATCAAGGTGTCATACAGCAAATTGGTATTTATCTAATTCCCCATATTTAAATAAAGTATTTTCTAATTGAACTAGCATGCAATAAGTTAAATCAAAATAAGTTTCAAAATAGGATCAACATGGTCAAAGCACAACTTGCCTTCAAAAAGTACTTGTTCTTGGTCTTGAGTTGGATCCTGAGTCAACACCTCTCCTTCGAATCCTTCCGGCACTTCAACGTCTACTCGTAAAGCGTGCAAATAGCAATACACGAATAAACAATAGGCAAAAAGTGTGCAAACATCCAAATAAAGTCCATAAACAGAGAGAACATAATTTTATAAATTTTTAGAAACTGGAATCGCTCAACTCGGAGTTAAAATGCAAAAGTTATAATTATTTAAAGTTTAAATAATCAATTAAATAATTTTACAGAGAAAAACTTTAGTCCAAAAATTAATTAAAATTCATATTTAGGTAGATCTCAATTTTATACAAATTTAGAAATTTGAATCACTCAAATTGGAGTTGAAACGCAAAAGTTATAAGCGTTTGAAGTTTGAATCAAAATCTGAAATCATTATTTCGAATTAATAAATCATTTTCTTTTTCGGAAATTAATTA
This sequence comes from Rhipidocladum racemiflorum, assembly GCA_036346355.1. Lineage (NCBI taxonomy): Eukaryota > Viridiplantae > Streptophyta > Magnoliopsida > Poales > Poaceae > Rhipidocladum > Rhipidocladum racemiflorum. The sequence continues at coordinate 32,680,776 of CM070575.1, read as the reverse complement.
TTGCGTCAGCAAGGACACGTGGCAGCCTCTGATTGGTCTGCTGACGTCAGCCGGTCCATGGACTCGGTCCACGCTCGGCTCGGTTTCACCGTGGACTCGGTCCACGACTCCACGTGTCGCTGACAGGTGGGTCCCCTCGGGTGACGTCATTCTTGGCGTCGTGGGGCTCAGCCACGATCTTTGGCGGTGGGACCCACCGATGACGTCATGGGTGACGTCACGGTCGTCGGCCCGACACGCGGGGCCCGGCGTGTCGATGACTCCACGCGCTGCGCGCGCGTGGCGCGATGGTTCGGCTCCCTGGACACGTGGCGCGATCGTGTCCGTTGATTTGAAAATCAACGGCCATGATTAGATCCAGGGTTGACACGTTGAAACTACACGGTGATCGTGGGCCGTTCGATCTAGATCGGACGGTCCAGATCTAACCCTACGCTGACGCTGCTACCGCACGTGATGATCGTGGGCCGTTGGATCTTGATCCAACGGTCCAAATCTAATCGGGTTTGGAAACACGTGAACTCACCTCAACCGCACGATCAAGATCGGACGGTGCACAGAGCTTGCGAGGTCGATGGCGGCAGCGGAGCTGCAGCGGCCGGAGGCGGAGACGGCGACCACTCCCGTGGCGCTTGGGGCTCCTCCGTGAGATGAGTTGGCTCCACGGGTGCGTCTCGATGCAGGGATTTCGGATGCAGGCTCAACGGCGCCGGGGCGGTTGACGGCGGGATGATGCAAAAACCGTGGCGGAGCGGCGCGCAACTACGGCGAGCTATCGCGGCTAAACGGCGGCGGCTCTGCCTTGGTGAGTAGGGGCTACGGGTGCGCAAGGTCAGGGCCGACCTCGGGGTGTGACCCGGGCCTTAAATAGCCTCGACATGCGCGCACAAATCGGAAACCTAACCGGACGCGGCGGCTACACGGCGGCGGAGTCCGGCTCGGACTCGGCGGGGACGACGACGGAGAACCGTCCACGTGGCGCGATCGACGGTCACGATCGCGTGGGTGCGATCGGATCCGACCCGGACTCAGCTCGAACCGGTGCGGTCCAATTTGGACCGTTGGATCTCGATCCAACGGTCGGGATCGAATGGGGTTCGGTCAAGTCACGTGGCTCGGGTCGGACTCGAGTCCGACTCGGGTTCCGACTCGGTCGGATGAACAGTACTCGACCCGATTGATTTTCCAGCGATTTAATATTTAAAATAATTTCCAGTAATTCATTTAATTCATTAAAAATAGCAAAAGACTCAGAAAAATTCCAGAAAAATTCTGGAAAATATTTTGGGGCATTTTGGACTCAAATAAAATATTTCCAACAAAATTTTATTTGCAAAGTTAAATTCTTTACTTATTTCAAAATGGAATAAATTCAAATAAATTCCAAATAAATCCAAATAAATTCCAGAAAATTCCAAAAATTCACCAAAGTGCCAAATCACACAATAATTTTAGAAAAGCAAAATTTTGGGGTGTTACAAACCTCCCCCCCCCCTTAATAGAATCTCATCCCCGAGATTCAGGGCTTACTACAGAATAGGTTTGGAAACTCTTTCTTCAAATCCTCTTCGCGCTCCCAAGTTGCTTCGCTCTCTGCATGGTTGCTCCACTGAACTCTACAGAAGCGGGTTGACTTATTTCTGGTCTCTCGATCCATAGGCCCTGTTTGGCAGAGCTCCAGATCCCAGCTCCACCTCAGAGCTGAAACTTATAGACTAAAATAAAGTGACTTAAATTTATAATTTTATTCTAAAATGTAAACAAGACGACTCACCTAAACATTCTTAATATACCCACAGCTCCAGCTCCATGAATTTGGTGGAGCTAGTAACACCTAGCTCCACCAACTCCAAGAATTTGGTGGAGCTGGAGCTCTGCCAAACACCCCCATAGTGTCCAAAATCTTCACGGGATGCTCCTTGTAAGTCAAATCTTCCTACAACTCAATTGATTCTAGCGGTGTCTGTTCCTCAGGAACTCGGAGACACTTCTTCAACTGGGACACGTGGAACACGTCATGCACTCCTGCTAATGACTGCGGTAACTCCAGCTGGTAAGCAACTTCGCCTCTGCGGCCCAAAATCTTAAATGGTCCAACATAACGGGTTGCAAGTTTTCCTTTGGCATTGAACCTCTTAACTCCCCTGAGAGGCGTAACTCTGAGGTATACATAGTCTTCTGGTTCAAAACTCAAATCCCGGCGACGGTTGTCAGCATAACTCTTCTGTCGTGATTGGGCTATCTTCAACCTTTCCCTAATCATGGCAATCTGCTCTTCAGCCTCTTGAAGAATATCAGGCCCGAAGACACGGCGCCACGGTCTCATTCGATTTAATGGCGTCAAGCTGTGGTCGACCATACAGTGCCTCACATGGTGACATATGTAAACTAGCCTGGTAACTATTGTTGTAACTGAACTCGGCATACGGCAAACTCTTATCCCAAGAAGTAGCATAAGCTAATGCACACGCTCTTAGCATATCCTCCAGAATCTGATTGACTCTTTCGGTCTGTCCATCCGTCTGTGGATGATAAGCTGTACTGAAGTTCAAACGGGTTCCCATGGCTTCATGCAACTTATTCCAGAACCTTGAGGTAAATTGGGTACCTCTGTCCGATACAATCCTCTTGGGCACTCCGTGCAAACAGACGATCATGATCATATACAACTCTGCTAATTTATCTCCCGAGTAGGTTGTCTTCACAGGAATAAAATGGGCTACTTTGGTCAAACAATCCACTATAACCCATATGGAGTCATAACCCCCTTGAGTCTTAGGCAAACCGGTAATGAAATCCATTCCGATTTCCTCCCACTTCCACTCAGGTATTTTCAGCGGCTGCAACAATCCTGCTGGTCTCTGATGCATTGCCTTGACTCTCTGGCATACGTCGCACAATGCAACATGTTCGGCAACTTCACGTTTCATGCTCGGCCACCAGAATCTTTCCTTCAAATCCTGATACATCTTGGCGCTTCCAGGATGAATTGAATACTTGGAGTCATGGGCTTCTTCTAGAATCAACTGCTTCAGCTCCTTTTTGTTCGGCACACAAATGCGATCCTTCATCCATAACGTGCCTTGCTCATCCAACTTGAAGTCCTCTGCTTTGCCTTCTTCCTTGATGGACTTAATCCTGCGGATCTTGTTATCATCCTTCTGTCCTTCCCGGATCTGATCCTCTAGGGTAGGCTTTACTTCTAATGCGGCCAAGAATCCGCTAGGTACCACCTCAATCTTCATTCTCTGGAAATCCTCACATAACTCATCCTGACTTGTGGCCAGCAACATACTCACGGTATGGCTTTTCCGACTCAAGGCATCGGCAACTACGTTGGCCTTCCCGGGATGGTAATGGATTCCAACATTGTAGTCCTTGATCAACTCTAACCATCTCCTCTGCCTCATGTTCAGGTCTGATTGGGTGAAGATGTACTTAAGACTCTTATGGTCCGTGTATACTTCACATCTGTTTCCAATTAGATAGTGACGCCATATCTTCAAGGCATGCACTACGGCAGCTAGCTCTAGGTCATGCGTCGGGTAATTCTCCTCATGCGGCCTCAACTGCCTTGATGCATAGGCAACAACCTTTCCATTCTGCATCAGCACACATCCAAGTCCTTGACGCGATGCGTCACAATAAATATCAAAGCTTTGACTAACATCCGGTAGAACTAACACCGGCGCTGATGTCAATCGCTTCTTCAGCTCCTGAAAACCTTTCTCACATTCTGGCGTCCATGCAAACTTCTTCTCCTTTTTCAGCAATTGCGTAAGAGGTCTCGCAATTGTCGAAAAGCCTTCAATGAAACGGCGATAGTAACCTGCCATTCCAAGGAAACTCCGGATCTGTGTCACAGTCTTCGGTTGCTCCCAATGTAACACAGCTTCTACCTTGCTTGGATCAACAGTGACTCCTTCTGCGGTCATCACATGTCCAAGAAACTCCACCTTGTCCTTCCAAAAATCACACTTACTGAACTTGGCAAAGAGTTGCTGTTCCCTCAGCTTTTCCAAAACTCGCCTCAAGTGCTCTGCATGTTCATCCTCTGTCTTGGAGTAGATTAGGATATCATCTATGAACACGACAACAAACTTGTCCAAATATTCCATGAACACCTTATTCATCATATTCATGAAATATGCTGGCGCATTCGTCAGACCAAAGGACATAACTGTAAACTCATAATGTCCATATCTTGACGAGAATGCGGTCTTCGGAATATCCTCTGATCGGATCTTTAACTGATGGTATCCTGATCTTAGATCAATCTTGGAGAAAACTCCGGCTCCTCTTAGCTGATCAAACAGATCATCGATCCTGGGTAGCGGGTACTTATTCTTCACGGTGACTTCATTAAGTGCACGGTAGTCAATGCACATCCTGAAACTTCCGTCCTTTTTCTTGACGAACAAAACTGGTGCTCCCCACGGCGACGAACTCGGTCTGATAAATCCTTTCTTCATTAACTCTTCAAGTTGCTTTTTCATCTCTACCAATTCTTCAGTGGACATCCGATAAGGTCTCTTCGCTATCGGCGCTGTACCAGGTACAAGCTCTATAACAAACTCTATGTCCCTGTTTGGCGGCATACCAGGTAGATCTTCAGGAAAAACATCTGGGTACTCATTCACTACTGAGACATCCTCTATGCTGATTGCCTTGGTACTGTTAACCATCAACTGTCCATCTCTAATGGCAGTAGCTTGAAATTCCACTTTCTTTCCACACGGGCTCTCAACTGAGATAGTCCTTCGTCCACAATCCAATACGGCCTTGTGCTTGGATAACCAATCCATTCCCAAAATGACGACTAAGGTCTGGGTCTCCAAAATAATAAGGTTCGCTAGGAACTCTATTCCATCTATTAGTATTCTCACCCCAGAACATCCTACTTTCGTTCGGAGTTCGGAACCAGGGGTTTGAACTAAAAGCATGCATTTAAGTCTTGCAATCCCCAAATCATTTCTAGCAGCAAAGCCTTGTGAAACAAATGAATGCGAAGCTCCAGAATCAAACAAAACTGTTGCAGGTACTGAGTTGACTAGTAACTTACCCAGTACGACGTCCGTAGCATTCTGCAGTGCATCTGCGGTGACATGGTTGACTCGGCCTCTCACCACAGTCTGGGGTGTGGCTCCTGGTGCTGGCGTCCTAGCTGGTGTGGATCCCAGATTGAAGCGAACTGGGGTCACTCCTGCTGTCTTCTTAGGACAACTGTTGGCAAAGTGCCCTGGCTCGTTGCAGTTGTAGCAGCGTCTCACTGTTCCTTGCTGACTGCCTGGAGCGGCGTTTCTGGCTGGGGCTGGGATCTGATAGTTCTGATTGACGGGTCTTGGTGCTGGTGACGGTGTCCTTGTTGCATTATGTGGTTGGAATCTGAAAAATTGATTTGGTGCAACTCTCAGACGTTGCTGCGCTCCCTGATGCGATCCCTGATGCTGCATCCTGCGCTTCCTGTTCTCATCCAATTCCTTGCGCTTGTCCTCAAGAATAAGTGCCTTATTCACCAACTCTTGGAAATCTGGAAAGGTGTGGGTGATCAATCCCACCTGCAATCCTGAGTTAAGTCCCTTCATGAAACGAGACTGTCTGGCTTTATCTGTCGCTACATCCTCAGGTGCGTAGCGTGCAAGCTGTGTGAACTTGTTCAGGTATTCGGCCATCGGCTGATTACCTTGCTTCAGTGCTCTGAACTCCTCCTTCTTGAGGTCCATGATTCCTTCAGGCACGTGATACTGACGGAACGCAACTGTGAACTCCTCCCAAGTGATGTCCTGAGGGTTCTCTTGCGTGGCACAGAAGTTCTCCCACCATTCAGCGGCTATTCCTTCCAACTGATGAGAAGCGTAGAGTACCTTCTCATTTCCTATGCATTGAGCTATGTGTAGCTTCCTCTCAATTGACCTTAACCAGTCATCGGCTTCCAACGGATTGGCATTCCCAGTGAAAGTGGGTGGGTGAGTCCTCATGAACTCTGACAGTCTTGTATTCTGGCGTTGTCCCTGATTGACTTGATTAGCTGTGGCCTGAGCAGTGACGTGTTGCATTTGTTGCATCATGGCATGCATCAACTGAGTCTAAGCAGCAAGAAAAGCTCTAAAATTCTGTATATCAACTGGCGGTGCTGGTGCTCCATCATTGGGGTTTTCTGCTGGGCGAGAACCACTTCCACTACCTCCAAGGTTTCCACGAGTGTTCACCATCTGTCGATTTGCTCTAGGTTTTATAGATAAGAGGGAAACAAGAATAGGCAAGTAATATGGAACTTATGCGGGGCGAAAGGTGTAACTTTAAGGTCCAACTTTATTACTCTAATCAATAGTAACTTGGTATGGTTGCTTACAATGCCTAGGGGCCTTGCAACACATACTGCACACTCAGCAAGCAATGAAAAATCCAAAACGAACTAATACTGGAGTCCAACGCCTAAAGGGTGACTCTTTATTCTATGACGCGACTCGGCGAAGGAGTCTCACTATAGAACCTACGCTCACTCATCGAGAAAACCTCCGCGGCCTGGGTACGGATGCTGCGGCATAGGCGCGAAACGATTGCCATGTCCAGCAACTGTGTCATCTGTGGTAGTCGAAGAAGCAGTGTCCTCCTCAAGCTCCGGCTCCTCCGGGTCTGGCTCGTGCAGCTCGAGCATTGGCTCCGGCTCTGGTGCGTACAATGCTGTCTCTAACTCTCCAATCCTTTGCAGAAGGTGAGACACATACTCTTGAGCTTCCCGCCATCTGTTCTTCTCTGTCGTGATCTCCTTGCGGGCCTTCTGTAGCTCCTTGCTTGTATCATCGAGTACATCCTCCTGGGCGACAACAAGTCGTGCCAACTGTGTGACCATGGCATTCTCATCCTGAATCGCCTTCGGGTCAAGAAGGTTATTGCTGCGCGGGTGATAACGGAACACCGTGCTCTCCAACTCTCTGGCGTAGATACGGGTAATGTGTCGCATCGCTCGTCGTGACACTTCCTGGATACCCATCTGCATTGTAGACCTCCTGGCAGTGCAGTGTATCGGGCAATTGCCTGGGCCCTTCTTCCTAGCAGGTACCACAATCTTCACGTCACAAGCCTTGATCAATCCTGCTTGTCTGATCACCTCCACTTGATATTGCGGCTTCTCAAAATCTCCGAGAGTCTATAGCATACGCCAAAGTTCCGCAGCGTGACCAACCTCCAAATCGACGTAGCTGAACTCTCCCTCCATCTGTCACAAGAGTGCTCACGTAAGGACTCGAAAATTTTTAAATCGTGACCAGGTAAGGAAAATTCAGCAAGAGACAAGAAAAGAAAGAATGGGATAAGTTGAGATGTCATTTCTCGTCTTGACAAACTTTTAGCTTTAGAAAATAGGTTTTATCCTCTCTACGACCTTTCTAGCTAGGGTTGAGCCTACGGTCAGTATGGCTCTGATACCACCTCTGTCGGGACCCGAATTTGCAAATCCGGACCCTCTGTGTATTCAGCACTAGTCCAGGAACGCGCTAGTGCACACAGTCTTAACATCGGTAAATATCACAATCATACCACTCGATACTAATAAAGTACTTTTATTAAATAGTCAAACTGGTTGCTCGACCTTATGGTCAAGTTACAAATAAACGCCACGCAGGGCGAAACTTAATAAGAGAGAAATAATAGCAGCGAAAAAACAAGATAACTTCGTGGCGCCATCCAGTATACCACAGGCAACTGACTGGGCTCGCTCCCTAAGTAGACGGTTCCTCTTGGAGCTCCTCCTCCAAAGCTGGTGTAGTCTCCTCTTCAACTGGTGTTGTATTGTGGCAAGGGTGAGTACTTGGTACTCAGCAAGTCATGCACAGAATGCAGGCTAATAGACTATATGCATGGCTTGATACAAAGGAATAGCTCAAGGTATATTTGCAGTAAACAGCATTTGACAAGTAGCATAAGTAGATTCGAAAGCAGTAGAAACAAGTAAAGCATAAATAGCTTTTCCAAAAGTTTAGTAAACATCTTTCCCATCCTAATTCACAGTTCTTTCAACATCATTATTAATCCAAACCCAACCTCTCAAGTCCAAGATATTTTTGAGAAAGTCTAACCCTTGACTGTAATTCCCGAGCGATGTCCAATACCGCGGACACGGCTATTCGAATAGATTGTACACTCTGCAGAGGTTATGCACTTTACCCACAAGATACAGTCAAACACCACAAAGGCGAGTTCCCGTAACAAAGTCTTTCGGAAACTTCTAACAATACAAGTGGTCCTCCCCGGTTATTGCACACTAACCCTTCCCTTAGCTAAGGCGAAGTTTAGGCCAATCAACCGTTAGATGGGTACCTGGCCTCAGCCCGATGCGCTCCATACAACTTACACAAACGGTGTAGTTGACCTCCTGAGGTCCCACAGGTACGTTATTAGCAACTTAGTCAACTAGGTCCGTCCCATTACAGACATGTGGTTGCACGTTAGACCCAGTTGAAAGGTTTGCAAGGTGAAGTCCTTAGGGTGACCAGGGCAAGACTACCCGAAGAACCAAAACAACATTCCCAGTGCCACAACTGGCCCACCTGATCATTCTTGCCACATGCCCCGGTCGAAAACTATTTATCAAACCCCAGTTGATTACCATGCACCACGTGCCATCAACATCACATGATACCTTTCCAAAACAGGTTCAATATATCATTAAGTCAATATTAACATTTGTTTGTCCAAATCATGTCGTGAGCATGTAGCAGGTCTAAGCAATACACTACAACGGTCTAATCCCATGTTGGCAATTTTAGTAATGTCCAACTAGTAATCCAAAACTAGGGTGACAAGGGGTCATGGCACATATTTAAGTAATCAAGGTGTCATACAGCAAATTGGTACTTATCTAATTCCCCATATTTAAATAAAGTATTTTCTAATTGAACTAGCATGCAATAAGTTAAATCAAAATAAGTTTCAAAACAGGATCAACATGGTCAAAGCACAACTTGCCTTCAAAAAGTACTTGTTCTTGGTCTTGAGTTGGATCCTGAGTCAACACCTCTCCTTCGAATCCTTCCGGCACTTCAACGTCTACTCATAAAGCGTGCAAATAGCAATACACGAATAAACAATAGGCAAAAAGTGTCCAAACATCCAAATAAAGTCCATAAACAGAGAGAACATAATTTTATAAATTTTTAGAAACTGGAATCGCTCAAATCGGAGTTAAAATGCAAAAGTTATAATTATTTAAAGTTTAAATAATCAATTAAATAATTTTACAGAGAAAAACTTTAGTCCAAAAATTAATTAAAATTCATATTTAGGTAGATCTCAATTTTATACAAATTTAGAAATTTGAATCACTCAAATTGGAGTTGAAACGCAAAAGTTATAAGCGTTTGAAGTTTGAATCAAAATCTGAAATCATTATTTCGAATTAATAAGTCATTTTCTTTTTCGGAAATTAATTATTGCGTCGGCAGGACACGTGGCAGCCTCTGATTGGTCTGGCGGCGTCGGCCGTCCATGGACTCGGTCCACGCTCGGCTCGGTTTCACCGTGGACTCGGTCCACGACTCCGCGTGTCGACGGTGGGTCCCCTCGGGTAGCGTCATTCGGCGTCGGCGAGGCTCGGCCCACGATCTGGCGAGTGGGACCCACCGATGACATCATGGGTGACGTCACGGTGCTGTCGCTGACACGCAGGCCCGGCGTGTCAGTGACCCACGCGCACGCCCGCGTGGCGCGATGGTTCGGCTCCCTGGACACGTGGCACGATCGTGTCCGTTGATTTGAAAATCAACGGCCGTGATTAGATCCAGGGTTGACACGTTGAAACTACACGGTGATCGTGGGCCGTTCGATCTAGATCGGACGGTCCAGATCTAACCCTACGCTGACGCTGCTACCGCACGTGATGATCGTGGGCCGTTGGATCTTGATCCAACGGTCCAAATCTAATCGGGTTTGGAAACACGTGAACTCACCTCAACCGCACGATCAAGATCGGACGGCGCACAGAGCTTGCGAGGTCGATGGCGACGCGGCGGAGCTGCAGCAGCCGGAGACGAGCAGCGACCACTCCGTGGCGCTTGGGGCTCCTCCGGCGAGATGAGTTGGCTCCACGGGTGCGTCTCGATGCAGGGATTTCGGATCTGGGCTCAACGGGCGGTGGGACGGCGGTTGACGGCGGGATGAAGCAAAAACCGTGGCGGAGCGGCGCGCAACTACGGCGAGCTATCGCGGCTAAACGGCGGCGGCTCTGCCTTGGTGAGTAGGGGCTACGGGTGCGCAAGGTCAGGGCCGACCTCGGGGTGTGACCCGGGCCTTAAATAGCCTCGACATGCGCGCACAAATCGGAAACCTAACCTGACGCGGCGGCTACACGGCGGCGGAGTCCGGCTCGGACTCGGCGGGGACGACGACGGAGAACCGTCCACGTGGCGCGATCGACGGTCACGATCACGTGGGTGCGATCGGATCCGACCCGGACTCAGCTCGAACCGGTGTGGTCCAATTTGGACCGTTGGATCTCGAACCAACGGTCGGGATCGAATGGGGTTCGGTCAAGTCACGTGGCTCGGGTCGGACTCGAGTCCGACTCGGTCGGATGAACAGTACTCGACCCGATTGATTTTCCAGCGATTTAATATTTAAAATAATTTCCAGTAATTCATTTAATTCATTAAAAATAGCAAAAGACTCAGAAAAATTCCAGAAAAATTCTGGAAAATATTTTGGGGCATTTTGGACTCAAATAAAATATTTCCAACAAAATTTTATTTGCAAAGTTAAATTTTTTACTTATTTTAAAATGGAATAAATTCAAATAAATTCCAAATAAATCCAAATAAATTCCAGAAAATTCCAAAAATTCACCAAAGTGCCAAATCACACAATAATTTAAGAAAAGCAAAATTTTGGGGTGTTACACAGGGCCCCGAGGGAGGGGGCGCCGCAACAGAACAGAAAGAAAAGGGAGGTTCCCGACTGATCGAACGGGAGACCGGTCAGACGAACACAAAGAACACTCCCTCGCTTGTAACACCTTGTACCCATTTGCTCCCAGAAGCGAAATATACCGCCCTCATGAACCGGAGTAGGGACGTTCGGCCCAAACCAGTATACATCCTGGGCTCACTGAGTCAGGCCATTCGAGGAGAGGGAACGCGCGACCCCCACTGACCAAAAATTCGTATTGCTGGCGCACGAAACGCCGACAAATACCCCTCCTGTAAACCTGCACTCATTGAATTATGTCATCTGCTGTCAATGTGGTGAAAAAGGACATTTCGCTTATAGATGTCCCCAAAAGGATAAGGCAAAAGAAGATATCCATTGTAGTAACTGTGATAGAACAGGACACCGATTCAGCAAGTGCCCCCGAAAGAAGGAGATCCAATACAAGGTCTGTAACCTTTGTGGCAAGGAAGGACATTTGGTGAAACAATGTCTTTTGGAGAAACAAAACTTCTTGGCACCTCAAGCAGTTCTAACATCAGAAGTCGGTGTGGAAGTACCGCAACAGCTACACAGAGTAGCAAAGATTCTTCAATCTGGCAAAGGCAAAGCACTTTCCCAGGAAGACAACTATCGTCAACAGGGTTCCCGCAAAAGGAAGGTAGCAAGTCAAGAGCATTATGTTACCAGTAGTTCCAGGCTTCGTGTGAGCCAATCTCAACTCAACCGAGCACAAGAAGTAACCTTAATCAAGACCCCAGGATCAGAAGTACAACCAATGATGCAAGGATTTCATAACAATGTGAGACCCCGGATCGACTATCCGAAATCTCCTGTGTATTTCCGTACTAGTCCCAGATCAGTAGCTAGTACACACAGTCACAGTGATACATCATTGCCGAACAAAACGAAACTTGTAATATAAATATTCAAGTATGGGCCACCTGGCCACTTATTACAATACTCGGTCCAACGACCGGACACACAAAACAGCGGAAGCAAAAAGACAGCAACAAGCGAACGCCACAGGCGACGACTAGGAACGCAACTAGTCCTCCTGGCAATCCTCCTCGAAGAACTCCTCCTCTTCCTCGGCATCTTGATAAATCTCTGATGATTACAATGTTGGTGTAGCACGTGAGTACAAAAGTACTCAGCAAGTCGGGAAATTATGATCATGAGGGGCTTTCCAAAGGAAGCTTAATAGGGTTTATTTGCATAAAGCCGCATTTGATTAAATCATACTTAAGTAATAAATTTCACAAAGCACCTTTTTACAACTCTTTTTAACAATTGAATTATTTAGTATTGCAGTGAGGTTCTATCCATCATCACTAATATAAGGGCTCTATCCGCCAACTTTTCAAAGATCAAGGTTAATCATGTGACTCCATCCGTCAAAGATAAAACAGGTTCTTTCCACCTGGGTTCGCTCTTTCCGCCAAACAACATTCGAGAGTTCTAACCACTCCCGAACCCCAAAACAAAACACTTTTTGGTTTTAAAAACAAAATCAAAGTCTACCAATATGAAAGCATTCTTCGCTTTGCCTTTGACCGTAGGCACGGCTATTCGAATAGTTTATACTCTGCAGAGGTGTACAACTTTACCCACAAGACAAGATAAACCCTTATTGCCATGCAATTAACACACTTCCTTAGGTGTGCCTACAGGATATCTTGACAAGGCCGTTACAATGTATCTACCTAACTAGACCCACCCACGAGGTTTCACCGCCGTTAGGGTTCCCTCCACCCAAGATGTGAAGCCCCCTCTTGCGCCGTGTGAGAAAAACCACATCGCCTCCGTCCGGCATTCACATTCAACCAGGTGGTGAGTCTAAGCTAGGCTTCTACAAATTAGTGAGCCAGGTCGTACCATTATAGACATGTGGTAGTACGGTTATGCTTAAAATGGCAATCATAAGCGTCGGTCCTTATATGACTTGGGGCGGTACTTGCACAAAAGGATCAATGCATGATCCGCTCCCACCCGACATTCCATGCCGCCCAAGTCAAAATCATTTTCCTTTTCTTTTTATTTTAGAAAACAGGACCAAAACCATAATAATAACTTTCAAATCACATTTAATAACATTCTTTTTGGAATAATCCCACCCCTGGGTTGTTTTTGTCGGAAAAGGTCCTAAGCAATTCTACCGTACTACATAGCAACGGATACCATATAAACATAGGCATGGTATAAACAATGTTCTAGGGTTACGATGGATATGATTAACAATGTCAAGGTGGAATCAACAAGTTCGGTATAACTAACACTTATATTTGACATATTTCATTAAACATAGCCATGCAACTTTATAAACAATTTTAAATCATTTTGTAAACATAGGAGCAATGTGCATCAAGGAGACTTGCCTTCGTTCGCGGAAAGGTCGTCGAACGCGTGAAGTCCGGCGTCGGCGTCGGCGGTCGCGTCTACGCGCAAAACGAGGCAATAAATAAATACCAGAAAATAAATAAAATCTAAAAAAATTACAAAATTAGTACTGGCAGGTAGATCTTGATTTTAGATGAATTTAGAAATTTGAATGGGGTCAAACGGAGTTCGGATGAGAAAGTTATGAGCTTCCGAAGTTTGAATTTCAAATAAATCGAAAACCCGAGAATATTCCCGGAATATTCCTCTCGGGTTTGACTGGTCAACAGGGGCTTTGACTGGCTTTGACTAGTTTGACTTGGTCTTTGAGTGTATGGCAGTGGGGCCCACCTGTCATTGAGAGGGAGTAGCTTCTCCATGAAGCTTCCTATGCCATGGCCATGGAGGAGAGAGAGTGGAGGGAGAAAGAGAGAGAGGAAGGGAGAGGGAGAGTGGGGGGGCTCACGGGAGGGGCGGCGGGCAATGCGACGGCGGCGCCGGCCGGCGACGGGCGGCGATGGCGGGCGGGGCGGCGGAACGGCGGCGGGCGGCGAGGCGGCGGCCGGGCCGGCCGGCGAGCACGGGCCCGCACGCGCAGGAGCCAGGCTTCAACCAAAAACAGAGAGCTCCCCACAAGAACCAAAGAACACACTACTCCCTAAAAACTTGATCTTTCTCCCAATTTTGCATGGATTTGATCCAAACAAAAAGCTAGAACCTCTAGAGGACCTCCTTAGCAACATCTAGGAGGAAGGAATTGAACCTAAACTCACCGGAATTGGAGAAATCGACGACGAACGGCGGTTCGGCCGAAAGCACCAAAACTCGAAATTCGTCGCCCACGGATGATGAAACCTAAAATCAATGGAAGGATTAGAGACTAGACATCCATGCTAACACAAAGGAACGATCGGGAGGAGGAAAGATCCACCGTAGTGGAAGATATGAGCAAGAACACGAAGAACGCGAAGAACAACCAAAGTTCGTCGGTTTTCTTGATCTTGCGGCCAATTGGATTTGAGAGGCTAACGGAGAGCTATACCACCGGAAAGAGGGTTCTTATACGAAGAGATGAGAGGCGGAATCACGCGAAACGGATTAGAAACGGCCTCTCTATCACCATAAAGGTCGGTTTCGATTTCCTTGCAACCGTTCAAAATCCAACGAGATCTCGGGTGCATTAACCCCATGGATAGGAAGAGGAGGCCGTTGTGATTCCAACGGATCCGGCGGTTCGCGATTTGGAGTTGAATTGGAGGAGCTAGAAGGATTTAAAGAGAGCTCCCACCATTTTTGCTTGCTTGAAGCTCCTTTGCTCATGCATGGCAAGAGGTTGAAGATGACACTATTCACTTGCCACGTGGCAACTTCCTATTGGTTCTCTTTTACGCGAATGATTCGCCCTAGAGAAAAATTGGGAAAAATGGTCTAAAAATTCCGGAAAAATTCCTAGAGCCATTATTGAATATTTGGGACACAATGGAATTGGTTTGGTTGAATTTGGATGATTTTTGTGGAATTGGATATTCGGGCGCGGATCGCAGGCATTAAACAAAAGCCGCGCGAGATAAAATAGGAACGGATGTCCAAAAATCCGGGGAATGATTCCTAAAATCATTACGGAATATTTGGAACATTTTAGAAGTGGTTTGGGGATTTCTAGAGCATTTTTGGACTCGGGTGAATTTTCGGGTACCGACGGGGCTGGAAAATTCGATTTTTCGCCCGGGAGGGAATTAATTCCCGATTTCGAAGGGGAAAAGATGCCAGGTTATTTTAAACACCAATGAAACTCCAAATTTTTGAATTTACTTTATTTAAATTAGGTTTTTCTCCAGAAGGCGAAAATGAGGATGTTACAAACCTACCCCCCTTAGAAAGAATCTCGTTGATTTCGAGCAGCAACTCGTCGAACTAGGCAAGTCACACCACTTTGATCATATTGCTCCCAGTTTGCAAACCTGTATGTTTAATTTTAAATTATTGCATGCTTATTTGTTATAAACGTTAATTTCCAACCTAGTTTTAAATGATAGTTATAACCAATATTGATATGCCACCTTTGACATTTGAGTTTCGATGCCCTTGTAACCTTAAGAAAATTATGAACCATGTTATGATAATAATTAGACATTGCTTAGATATGCTTATGTTGATCTATTTTTTTGTGTTGAGTGATTTGCCAAAAGAAAATAATAATAATAATGATAATTATATAAAAAATATTAGAGTATTCATGCATGTGTGTGTGCGTGGGGTTGCATGCATGTGTGCATTAAGGAAATCAGGTTGATTGCATTAGTGCTGCATGCGAGGAGTATGCATGTTTCTGTATTGCGTTGCTTGCTTGTGGTGTGCAGGTGGCAGTAAGTGCATGCATGGACGCACAAAGGCCCAAGGCGGGCAGGCCCATGAACATAAGACAAACTACGAGCTGGTTTCCGAGAACGAGCAAGTTTCCGAAGACGTGTAGGCGGCGGTGCGATTTCTGTAGCAATAAAAGGGATGCATACGTGAGGGTTTCAATCACCGAAAAGTAGTAGAGCGTCCAGGCGACGGCCGGCGAAGGAAGAGGAGAAAAGAGGGTTTCTATGACCAGAAAAAGGGGCTCCATGACGGCAGCGCAGTGCGTGAGATCAGATTGAGAGAGAGGAAAGAAACAAGCCAGGCGACGGCGCACAGATGACACAAGATTGACGGGGCGACGCAATATCCACAAACGAGAGAAAAAGAAGATTGGTCTGGGGCGGCGCAGCATAAAGAAATAGCATGAGATTGCAGAGCAGTTAGGCGACGGTGATTAGCGATCGGCTGGAGCGCAGATAGGCGCTGGCGGTGACGCAGCGTCGCAGGGCGGCGACGGCGTTCGGCTAGGTGCATGGCGCAATGGTGCCAGTGTGGCAGCAATGGTCAGGCGGCATCAGCTGAAGCGACGAGCGGCAGCGTGCAGGAGCGGCACGACAACGCGCAGAAGCGGCAGCGAGCAGGCACATGAGGGTATACATTCTAGATTGAACTTTATATGATGAAATTCATACTTTTACACGTTGATTGATTTAATGCAAAAGTGTGAATTTCAGTTTAATTATTGTGATTGATTCTCATAGTTTAGTCGCTTGGTTTAGTATTGTTTCAATTATTTCTTCCACTGTCTAGCATCGATTAGTGTGTTCAGGGGCATTTAGCGCCAACGATCCTTCAATTGGTATCAGAGCAAGGTTAGCTCAGTTTAATCTTGCGATTAGGAGCTATGGCGCATTTTAGCACTTTCTCTATGACTAAACCTCCTGTTTTTAATGGTGATGATTACCCTTATTGGAAAGTACGCATGCAATCTTTTTTACAATCTCAGAGCTATGAATTGTGGGAAATTGTAGAAACTAAATTTGTTAAACCTGAGAATATTATCACCAAGGAACAAAAAGATCTTCACACCTTGAATCAAAAAGCAATGAGTTATTTTTATGGTGCTTTGTCTAAGGATGAATTTAATAAGATCTCTAGTCTGAAAACTGCTTATGAAATCTGGGAATCTTTGAAAATTACTCATGAGGGCACTAATGATGTCAAAAAAACTAAAATTGAATTGTTTACTCGTGAGTATGAATTGTTTGCTATGAAAACTGGGGAAACCATTAATGACTTTGCTGCTCGTTTTAATGAATTGGTTAACAAACTTACATCTCTTGGAAAAGTGTTATCTCAGGAAGATCAATGTAGAAAGTTACTTAGATCTTTAGATCAAAGGGTGTGGCATTTTAAAGTAACTGCAATAACTGAATCTAAGGACTTGAGTACATTGAAATTAGATGCTTTGCTTGGTTCTTTGAAGATATATGAGATGGGTCTCAGTCAAATTGATCATAATACTCGTGATGTTCCTATTGCTCTTGCCACTGTTGAGAAAAATAAACAAAAGCATATTGATATTGATGATATGGATTTTGATGCGCTTGCTAGTCTTTCTAAAAAGGTTTCTAATGTTTTGAAAACCAAGTTTGGCAAAAGTAAAAGTGATCTCGTAAAATGCTTCAATTGCAACGAATTTGGTCATTATAAGAGTGATTGTCCCAAACTTGCTAACAAAAATCCTAGTTCTTTTAGAAAGAAGTTTTTAGGTTCCAAAATGAAAAGGTCACTTCAAAAAGCGTTCTTGAACTTGGTGGAGGAGCTTGATCTTTCAGAGGACGAGGATGATGATGATCCTTTGGCTACACTTGGGAAGGATGATGAGATTGCGGATATTTGTCTTGTTGGAAGGGAGACATGCTTTGCATCATCGGATGAAGAAAAAACCGACGACGAGGATGAGGTAAACGATTCTGAAACTCTAAAAGCTTTTAAATTACAAGAAAAGATTCGTGATGCCTTGATAAATAAATATAAAAAATTGAAACTAGAAAATGAAAAACTTAATCTTTTGGTTAATAAAAGTGGTGAAAATTGTGGTTCTTGTGCCAAATTAAAAAGAGAAATTGCTAATCTTGAGAGTGCTACTTGTGATGCTTGTGAGTTTTATAAAAGTAAAAATGCCATGCTGAAATCTTGTCCTTCTTCATGTGATAAGTGCATTGTGTTAGAAAAAGAGATAATTTCTTTAAAGAATTCAACTGATTCATTAAATTTGGAGAAACAAATATCTGTTTTAACAAAAGAATTTGGGTGTGAGAATCTTGTTGAGCTTAGGAAGAAATTAATTGAACTTGAAAAGCGTCCTCATGGTCTTTTATGTAATCGATGTCCTGATCTTGCTCAACAAAACAATTACTTGAAAGCTACTTTGGAAAAGATGACAAATGGTGAGAAAAATTTGAACATGATTCTTGATACTTCAAAATGCTCATTCATGAAAGAAGGTGTAGGATATAAAAAGAACAACACTGACAAAATTTCTGTGGTTAATGAAAAACCTGTTCTTTTGCGTCATACTGATAATGTGAAAACTGAAAAGAAACTTGTGAGATGCTTTAATTGTGGTAAATTTGGACACGTGAAAGTAAATTGTTTTTCTAATGTGGGTCCAAAATATTGGGATACTTTTCGCCGTGTGAACTGCTATAATTGTGGTAAGTTTGGTCATTATGCAAGAAACTGTTATGCTTTTCATAATCATGGATATAAATCAAATGAAACAAAATTTCAGCAATATTGCAATGCTCATTTTGGAATGAATAGACTTGTAAACTAAAGAAAATTGATGTCTTGTGACCCTTCACTTGATAGCAATCAGTTGAAAAGATTTTCTCATGTAAATGGTGTTAAAACTATTTGGGTTCCTAAAAACTTGTTAAAAAATGCACTCCAACAATTTCATGTAGAATAGTCTTGCATATCATATAGTACAAGCATTGTCTATTATACTTGTTGAATACTTGTTTCTATAGCACTGAACTTTCACATGACAATCTTTCATGACAAAGCCAACTTAGTTGAGTTGTTTTATTACTAGTAGAGAGTTGGATGTTTATGATCTTACAGTTTTCTACTGGATTGAATAAATTTGTCACACGGGCTATTTTTCAAAAATCAAAATTCCTAATGTGTTTTTGAGTACTATTTTTGAGCCATTTGTGTTAAAGTCAGATGATCATGATGAGTCCTTGGGATTGCTTATAAAAATGCAGGGCAAAAGATGCAAGATTGACTGTGTAATGTCACTTGCCAAATTAGAAAAAGATGTGAGGTCAACCTCGCCATACCTGCACATGACAAGATGCAATAAAAATGTTTGCCATATAGAAAAAGATGCAAGCTCAACCTTGCCATACCTGTTAAAAAACAGGGCTTGTGAGATACATATATCAAAAAAAAGGAAGAAGAAGAAAAAGGAAGTAATTAAAAACAGCAGCTTTGGACAGATAATTGTGAGTCTGGTATGTTATATGGGCTCAAATCTAGTATCTTTAACACATGGGCTATTTTTATATATATTAAATATTTTGCCCAAGTGTACTTATTCATCTGTCCATGAGTTTATTGTAATCTTATAACCATTTTACTCAAAATTGGTGGTTTCTACTTGACTATGGGGCAGTTCCTGGATCTTGGACTGTGGATATGAGTTGCTATAATATTTGTGTTCACCTTGAATAATTTTCAATGCTTTTTAGGTTTGCATTTCATGGCATATATTCATTTTCATTCTTGTGCGATCCTTGATGTGTGTTTTGACAAATGGGGAGAGATAGTATGAGTTGCATTTGTTTAGGGGAAGAGTTAGTATGAGTTGCATTCGTTCAGGGGGAGAGATGGTGCTTGTATGATTTGATCATCTGTTGAGAGGGAGAGTTTATATTAAGGGGGAGCTTTTTTGAATATGCATTGTATTGTGTTGTCAAATCACTCATCAAGGGGGAGATTGTTGATCTATTTTTTTTGTGTTGAGTGATTTGCCAAAAGAAAATAATAATAATAATGATAATTATATAAAAAAATATTAGAGTATTCATGCATGTGTGTGTGCGTGGGGTTGCATGCATGTGTGCATTAAGGAAATCAGGTTGATTGCATTAGTGCTGCATGCGAGGAGTATGCATGTTTCTGTATTGCGTTGCTTGCTTGTGGTGTGCAGGTGGCAGTAAGTGCATGCATGGACGCACAAAGGCCCAAGGCGGGCAGGCCCATGAACATAAGACAAACTACGAGCTGGTTTCCGAGAACGAGCAAGTTTCCGAAGACGTGTAGGCGGCGGTGCGATTTCTGTAGCAATAAAAGGGATGCATACGTGAGGGTTTCAATCACCGAAAAGTAGTAGAGCGTCCAGGCGACGGCCGGCGAAGAAAGAGGATAAAAGAGGGTTTCTATGACCAGAAAAAGGGGCTCCATGACGGCAGCGCAGTGCGTGAGATCAGATTGAGAGAGAGGAAAGAAACAAGCCAGGCGACGGCGCACAGATGACACAAGATTGACGGGGCGACGCAATATCCACAAACGAGAGAAAAAGAAGATTGGTCGGAGGCGGCGCAGCATAAAGAAATAGCATGAGATTGCAGAGCAGTTAGGCGACGGTGATTAGCGATCGGCTGGAGCGCAGATAGGCGCGAAGTGTGACGCAGGCGTCGCGTGCGGCGGGACGGCGTTCGGCTAGGTGCAGCGGGCGCAGCGGTGCCAGGTGTGGCAGCGGGCTGTGCGGCATCAGCTGAAGCGACGAGCGGCAGCGTGCAGGAGCGGCACGACAACGCGCAGAAGCGGCAGCGAGCAGGCACATGAGGGTATACATTCTAGATTGAACTTTATATGATGAAATTCATACTTTTACACGTTGATTGATTTAATGCAAAAGTGTGAATTTCAGTTTAATTATTGTGATTGATTCTCATAGTTTAGTCGCTTGGTTTAGTATTGTTTCAATTATTTCTTCCGCTGTCTAGCGTCGATTAGTGTGTTCAGGGGCATTTAGCGCCAACGATCCTTCAGCTTAGAACTGAACTTAGGAAGTTTTGGGGGATTTATGCCAAAATAATGTTCTATTAAAATGGAAATTATGATGTTAGTGTTATTGTGGAAATAGTATGGTTAAAGTAAAAATGACTTAGACCAAGCGAGAAATGGTTGGAAAGTGGTGAGGTTATGGTTCTGGGTTTGTGGAAAGTCTCGCATAGTCAATTAAGGATCGGAGTAGTTTCGCTGAATGTAAAGCCTAACCGTACCACCAAAAGTCTGGAATAAGACATTAATTAATTGAAAAATTGTAGGTTTTATTTGATATATGCCACTCCTCAAATTGGAAATTCGATCCCATGTTGGCATGTTTTTCAACATGGGATCGAATTTCCAATTTGAGGAGTGGCATATATCAAATAAAACCTACAATTTCACGCGAGTTTCACGGAAGCCGAGGCCCCTATTTAATGCGCCGCCGCCACCATCGTGAAGCCCTCTTTCGTGCGCACCCGTAGCACTAGACCTTCGCGCCTGAGCCGTCGCCGTTCGCCCGCTAGAGCTCACCGTAGTTGGATTAGGGTTCCGCCGCGGTCTTCCGCTGTTTTCGCCGCCGCCACCGAGCCCAGATCTAGAACCGCCGTGACGAGACGCACCTGATAGTGCCACTCACCTCGTCGGAGCGCGCCCGCAGCGCCGTTGGCTGTGTCATCGTCTCCGTCTCCAGCAACCTTTGCTCCGCCGCGCCATCGCCGGAACCGCGAAGCTTCTCCGCCGTTGGATCTTCATCGCACGCCCAGGATTTGTCCACGTCACCACGGGTAAGCCTCACGTGTTATCCTTTAGATCTATTTTCCGCCGTTGGATCTAGATCCAACGCCCTAGATTGTGCCACGTAGCCGTGAATCGCACCGTGCTTGGGTGCATTAGCAACTGTTAGATCTAGATCGTACGGTTAGCGTTAACCCGCATTGTAGCGTTAGATGAAATTTCTGCTGTTCGATCGGAATCGAGCGGTGCAGATTGAGCCACGCGTCGCCGCTCGGGTCGTGCCACGTCGCCCCTTGACGCGATGAAACCCGATCGGATCTGGATCGTCCGATCTAAATCGAACGGTCCAGATTAACCCCGTTGCCCGCAACGTGCGGGATTAGATCCCACCACGTGTCCGGAAGTTGGACCGGCGCGTCGTGATCGGCCCGTGACGCCACGCTGCGGACGTCAGCGTGGCGTCGATCGCGGCCAGCGTGTCGGTGGGCGACCAACCGCACCATGACGTCACCGCTGACATCACGATGGGGCCCGCGTGTCAGTGCCGTCAGCCGAGCGTGATGATGCCACGCTAACATCATACGAGGGGTCCCACATGTTAGTGAGAGATGTACTCGTGGGCGGGGTCCACGGTGAGCCGGACCCGAACCGTGGACCTAGTCCATGGACCCGCTGCGTCATGCTGACGCAATAATTCGATTTTTCAATAGAAAAATAATTCGGTGAAAATTCAATCCCGTGCTGACGTCATAAATCCGGATTTTTCAATAGAAAAATAAATGAATTAATTCGGTTTATTGTTTTATTTGAATTTTCAAACTTCAAACGCTTATAACTTTTGCGTTTCAACTGTGATTTGAACGATTCCAATTTCTAAATTTTTATAAAATTGAGATATACTTGAATATGAATTTTTATTAATTTTTGAATATGAAATTTTATCTGTTTATATTTAATTAGTAGATTCTTTAAACTTTAAACGATTATAACTTTTGCATTTTAACTCCGTTTTGGGCAATTCAAATTTCTAAAAATTTGTAAAATTATGCACTTTCTATTTGTGGATTTTATTTGAATTTTTGAGCAATGTGTATGTACTATTTTATTTATTTATTGCTGTTTGCACGCGTTACGAGTAGACGTTGAAGCACCCGAGGGCTTCGAAGGTGAAGTGTTGACCCCGGAGCCAGCTCAAGACCAAGATCAAGTATTTTTTGAAGACCAAGATAAAAGCACAAGTTGCCTTCAAAGAGTACTTGTTCTTGATCTTGAGCTGGCTCCTGGGTCAACACTTCACCTTCGAAGCCCTCGAGCACTTCAACATCTACTCGTAAAGCGTGCAAATAGCAATAAATAAATAAACGGTAGACAAAAAGTGTCCAAACATCCAAATGAAGTCCATAAACAGAGAGAGCATAATTTTCTGAATTTTTAGGAATTTGAATCGGCAAAAACGGAGTTAAAACGCAAAAGTTATAAGTGTTTGAAGTTTAAATAATATTACATAGAAAAAATTTGGTCCAAAAATTAAATAAAATTCACCATTAGGTAGATCTCAATTTTATAAAAATTTAGAAATTTAAATCACTCAAATCGGAGTTTAATTGCAAAAGTTATAAGCGTTTGAAGTTTCAAAATTCAAATAAATCAATAATCCGAATTAATTCATTTATTTTTATACTGAAAAACCGAATAATGACGTCAGCATGGATTTTGATTTTCCACCGAATGATTTTTCTATTGAAAAATCGATTTATTGCGTCAGCCGTTCCATGGACGTGGTCCACGGTTCGGTTTGGGTCCACCGTGGACCCGGTCGACGAGTACATGTCTCACTGACATGTGGGCCACCATCGGATGACGTCAGCGGTGACGTCATCATGCTCGGCTGAGGATGGCTGATAGCTGGGCCCCACGGTGACGTCCTTATGCAGTTCGGCTGAGCCGCTGACACGCGGGCCCCACGTGACGTCACGGCTGACGTCAGCAGCGATCGGCGTGACCGTGCTGACCGCGACAGTCAGTCTCCTAGCCACGTGGCTAGATCTCGGCCGTTGATTTGAAAATCAACGGCCCAGATCGTATATGGGTTTCACGCGTTTGGAAACAGCTCGGCTGATCTGGACCGTTCGATCTTGATCGGACGATCAAGATCCAATCTACAGCTACAACGTGGCTAACCCTAGTCGTTTGATCTAGATCTAACGGCTGACATCTATCCAATCTACACCTGGTTGGCTCGGTCGGGCTCGGGTTCGGGTGACGTGGCTCAATCGTGGCCATTGGATTTCGATCCAACGATCACGCGGTTAGGGTTAGGTTGGCTCGGGTCCGGTTCAAACACGGCTCGGGTCCGACTCGAGTCCGACTCGGGTTCGGGCTCGGTCAGATGAACAGTAAAATCCGGTTCGACATTTTCCAGCGATTAAATATTCGAAATAATTCCCAGAAATTCATTTAATTCATTAAAAATAGCAAAACACTCAGAAAAATTTCAGAAAATATTTTGGAACATTTTGAACTTGAATAAAATATTTCCAACAAAATTTTATTTGCAAAATTAAATTATTTAATCATTTCAAAAGGGAATAAATCCAAATAAATTCCAGAAATTCCAAAAATTCACAAAAGTGCCAAATTTCATTTAAAGTCATGAAAAGAAAAAATTGGGGTGTTACAAACCTCCCCCCCTTAACAAAATCTCGTCCCCGAGATTCAGGGCTTTCTAAAGAAATAGGTTCGGAAACTCTTTCTTCAATTCCTCTTCGCGCTCCCAAGTTGCTTCACTCTCCACGTGGTTGCTCCATTGAACTCTGCAGAAACGGGTTGACTTGTTTCTCGTCTCTCGGTCCATTGTGTCCAAAATCTTGACAGGGTGTTCCTTGTAAGTCAGATTCTCTTGTAACTCGATTGACTCTTGATAGCTATTGTTGTAGCTGAACTCAGCATACGGCAGACTTTTATCCCAAGAGGTAGCTTGAGCCAATGCACACGCTCTTAACATATCCTCCAATATCTGATTAACTCTTTCGGTCTGTCCATCCGTCTGCGGATGATATGCTGTACTAAAGTTCAAACGAGCCCCCATGGCTTCATGCAGCTTATTCCAGAACCTCGAGGTAAACTGGGTACCTCTGTCCGATACAATCTTCTTCGGCACTCCGTGCAAACAAACGATCCTGGTCATGTACAATTCTGCTAACTTATCTCCCGAGTAAGTGGTCTTTACTGGAATAAAAAGGGCGACCTTAGTCAAGCGGTCCACTATAACCCATATGGAGTCATATCCTCCTTGAGTCTTGGGTAAACCGGTAATGAAGTCCATTCCGATTTCCTCCCATTTCCACTCAGGTATCTTCAACGGCTGTAGCAATCTCGCTGGGTCTCTCGATGCATTGCCTTAACTCTACGGCATATGTCGACAACAAGAACATGCTCGGCAACTTCACGCTTCATGCTCGGCCACCAGAATCTTTCTTTCAAATCCTGATACATCTTGGCACTTCCCGGATGAATTGAATACTTGGAATCATGGGCTTCCTCTAAGATCAACTGCTTCAGCTCCTTCTTGTTTGGCACACAAATTCGGTCCTTCATCCACAACGTGCCTTGCTCATCCAGCTTGAAGTCTTTTGCCTTGCCTTCATCCATCTTGGACTTAATCCTGCGGATCTTGTCATCATCCTTCTGTCCTTCTCGGATCTGATCCTCTAGGGTAGGCTTCACTGCTAATGCGGCCAAGAATCCTTCTGGTACTACTTCAATGTACATTCTCTGAAAATCCTTACATAGCTCAACCTGACTCGTGGCTATCAACATGTTCACGGTATGGCTTTTCCGACTCAGGGCATCGGCCACCACGTTGGCCTTTCCGGGATGGTAATGGATTCCAACATTATAATCCTTGATCAACTCTAACCATCTCCTCTGCCTCATGTTCAGGTCCGATTGGGTGAAGATGTACTTAAGACTCTTATGGTCCGTGTATACTTCACATCTGTTTCCAATCACATAATGACACCACAACTTCAAAGCATGCACTACGGCAGCTAACTCTAGGTCATGCGTCGGATAATTCTCTTCGTGTGGTCTCAACTGCCTTGATGCATAAGCGACGACCCTTCCGTTCTGCATCAGCACACATCCAAGTCCTTGGCGCGATGCATCACAATAAATATCAAAGCTTTGATTAACATCCGGTAGAACTAGCACCGGTGCTGATGTCAATCGCCTCTTCAGCTCTTGAAAACCTTTCTCGCACTCCGGCGTCCATGCAAACTTCTTCTCATTTTTCAACAATTGCGTGAGAGGTCTCGCAATTGTCGAAAAGCCTTCAATGAAGCGGCGGTAGTAACCTGCCATTCCAAGGAAACTCCAGATCTGGGTCACGGTCTTCGGCTGTTCCTAGTGTAACACAGCTTCTACCTTGCTCGGATCAACGGTGACTCCTTTTGCTGTCATTACATGTCCGAGGAACTCCACCTTGTCCTTCCAAAAGTCACACTTGCTGAACTTGGCGAAGAGTTGCTGTTCCCTCAGCTTTTCCAAAACTCGCCTCAAGTGCTCTGCATGTTCATCCTTTGTCTTGGAGTAAACTAAGATATCATCTATGAACACAACAACAAACTTGTCCAAATATTCCATGAATACCTTGTTCATCATATTCATGAAATATGCTGGCGCATTCGTCAGACCGAATGACATAACTGTAAACTCGTAATGTCCGTATCTTGACGAGAACGCGGTCTTCGGAATATCCTCTGATCGAATCTTCAACTGGTGGTATCCCGATCTCAGATCAATCTTGGAGAAGACTCCTGCTCCTCTCAGCTGGTCAAACAGATCATCGATCCTGGTTAGCGGGTATTTATTCTTCACGGTGACTTCATTGAGTGCACGGTAGTCGATGCACATCCTGAAGCTCCCGTCCTTCTTCTTGACGAAACGTAATCGGCGCTCCCCATGGCGCATTTAACTTGGTCTGATGAATCCTTTCTCCATCAGCTCTTCAAGCTGCTTCTTCATCTCTACCAATTCTTCGGTGGACATCTGATAGGGTCTCTTTGCTATTGGTGTTGTACCAGGTACTAGCTCTATCACAAACTCTAAATCTCTGTCTGGCGGCATACCAGGTAGATCTTCGGGAAAAACATCTGGGTACTCATTCACTATTGGGACATCTTCTATGCTGATTGCCTTGGTGCTGTTAACCATCAACTGTCCATCTCTAACGGTGGTAGCTTGAAATTCCACTTTCCTTCCACACGGGCTCTCAACTGAGATAATCCTTCGGCCACAATCCAGCACAACCTTGTGCTTGGATAACCAATCCATTCCCAAAATAACATCTAAGGTCTAGGTTTCCAATAGAATAAGGTTCGCTAGGAATTCTACCCCATCTATTAATATTCTCACCCCAGAACATCCTACTTTAGTTCGGAGTTCGGAACCAGGGGTTTGAACTAAAAGCATGCATTTAAGTCTTGCAGTCTCCAAATCATTTTTAGCAGCAAAGCCTTGAGAAACAAACGAATGCGAAGCTCCAGAGTCAAACAAAACTGTTGCAGGTACTGAGTTGAAAAGTAACTTACCCAGCACGACGTCCGTGGCATTCTGGAGTGCCTCTGCGGTGACATGGTTGACTCAGCCTCTCACTACGGTCTGGGGCGTGGCTCCTGGCTGTGCTGTCCCGTGGTTTTGCTCCGGGTGCAAGCGTCCTGGCTGGTGTGGATCCCAGATTGAAGCGGACTGGGGTCACTCCTGCTGTCTTCTTGGGGAAACTGTTGGAGAAGTGCCCTGGCTCGTTGCATGTGTAGCAGCGTCTCACTATCCCCTATTGACTGTCTGAAGCGGCGTTTCTGACTGGAGCTGGGGTCTGGTAATTCTGGTTGACGGGTCTTGATGCTGGTGACGGTGTCCTTGTTGCATTCTGCGGCTGGAATCTGAAAAACTGATTTGGTGCAACCCTTAAACATTGCTGCGCTCCCTGACGCGATCCCTGCCGTTGCATCCTTCGCTTCCGGTTCTCATCCAGTTCCTTGTGCTTGTCCTCAAGAATAAGCGCCTTGTTCACAAGCATCTGGAAATCTGGAAAGGTGTGGGTGATCAGTCCCACCTGCAGTCCTGAGTTAAGTCTCTTCATAAAGCGAGATTGTCTGGCTTTATCTGTCGCTACATCTTCAGGGGCGTAACGTGCAAGCTGTGTGAACTTATTCAGGTATTCGGCCACCGACTGATTACCTTGCTTCAGTGCCCTGAACTCCTCCTTCTTGAGGTCCATGATTCCTTCCAGCACGTGATACTAACGAAATGCGGCAGTAAACTCCTCCCAAGTGATGTCCTGAGGGTTCTCTCGTGTGGCGCAGAAGTTCTCCCACCATTCTGCGGTGGTCCCTTCCAACTGATGAGAAGCGTAGAGTACCTTCTCATTTCCCATGCATTGAGCAATGTGTAGCTTCCTTTCTATTGACCTTAACCAATCATCGGCCTCCAACGGATTGGCATTCTTAGAGAAAGTGGGTGGATGAGTCCTCATGAACCCTGACAGTCTTGAATTCTGGCGTTGTCCTTGATTGACTTGATTATTCTGATTAGCAGTGGCGTGGGCAGTAATCTGTTGCATCTGCTGCATCATTGCATGCATTAACTGGGTCTGTGCAGCAAGGAATGCTCCAAAGTTCTGCATGTCAATCAAGCGGCCGGTCTTGGTGAGTGCAGTGCTCCATCATTGGGGTTCCCAGCTGGGCGAGAACCACTTCCATTGCCTCCAAGGTTTCCGAGGTTGTTCACCATCTGTCGATTGCTCCAAGGTTTCAGAGATGAGAGGTAACAAGAATAGACAAGTGGTAGGGAAACTTATGCGGGGGAAAGCGTAACTCAAAAATCCAACTTTATTATTTAATAATAATAACTTGGTATGGTTGCTCACAATGCCTAAGGGCCTTGCAACACATACTGCACACTCAGCAAGCAATGAAAAACCAAATCGACTCTTACTGGAGTCTAACGCCTAAAGGGTGACTCTTATTCTATAACGCGACTCGACGAAGGAGTCTCAACCTCAACGCCTACGCTCACTCGTCGAGAAAACCTCCACTGCCTCCTCGAGGCGGGTGCGGCGGCATAGGCGCGAAACAATCGCCATGCCTCGCAATTCATACCGTGGTTGACGACGCGCGCCCTCCTCTGGCTCGATCTAGCCGTTGCCGTGGCCGTGGCGCGGTGCGGTGGCGCCTCTTCTAGGTCCTCCTCTCGGCTCTGGCGCCCAACTCCAACATCGGATCGGGGCCCCTGTCCATACAGTGCGGTCTCCAGCTCTGCGATCCTTTCCGCAGCATTGGCGACGTACTCACGAGCATTCTCTAAATGCTTTTTCTCTTCCTCAACCTGCTCGCGAGCCTTCATCAACTCCTGAACTGTGCCACCGATAAGCTCCTCCTAGGCGGCGATGAATCTGGCTAAATGTGTGACGGTAGCATCCTCATCTTCTATCGGCTTCCGTTGAGCTCTGCTGTCTCGTCGTGGGTGGTGACGGAATACTGTGCCTTCCAGCTCCCTGGAGTAAGTGCGAGCGATCTGCTGCATTGCTCGACGCGACACCTCCTGGATTCCCATCTCAAAGGTGGACCTCCTGGCGGTGAAGTGGAAAGGGCGGCTGAACTTCGTCTTCTTTCGGGCATACACCGTGATCTTGATGTCCCATCCTATGACCTGTCCTGCTTGCACGAGTGTAGTCCCTCGGTAGAGCGGTCTCTCAAAACCTCCAAGAAACTGAAGCATACGCCACAACTCGGCAGCGTAGCCACCTTCACGCTCGGCGTAGTTGTTCTTCATCATCCACTATCAAAGGACGCTCGCGTAAGAATGCAACATTTTAAAATCAAAGTAGAAGACAAAAGAACTCAGCAAGGGGTATGAACAAGAAAGAAAGGGGTAAGGCGAGAATTCATTCTTTATCTTGCCAACTTTTAACTTTTAGAAAATAAGTTTTATCCTTACTACGACCAATCTAACTATGGGTGAGCCTACAGTCAGTATGACTCTGATACCACCTCTGTCAGGACCCGAATTTGCAAATCCAGACCCTCTATGTATTCAGCACTAGTCTAGGAACACGCTAGTGCACACAGTCTCAACATTGGTAAATATCACAATCATACTCAACGAATTAATAAGGTACTTTAAATAGTTAACCAAGCTGGTTGCTCGACCTTAAGGTCAAGTTACAAATATACGCCATGCAGGGCGAAAACTTAATAAAAGAGAAATAACGGCAGCAGAAAATAAGATAACTTCGTGGCGCCATCCAGTATACCACAAGCAACTGACTGGGCTCGCTCCCTAGATAGACGGTTCCTCTTGAAGTTCCTCCTCCGAAGCTGGTGTAGACTCTTCTTCAACTGATGTTATATTGTGGCAAGGGTGAGTACTTGGTACTCAGCAAGTCATGCACAGATTGCAACTAATATACTACATCCATGGCTTGGTACAAAGGAGTAGCTCAGGGTTTAATTGCAGTAAACAACATTTGACAAGTAACATAAGTAGATTCGAAAGCAGTAGGAACAGGTTTAAGATCAATAACTTTTTCAGAAGTTAAATAAACATCCTTTCCAATCCTAATCCACATTTCCATCAACATCCTTATTAAACTAGACCAAACCCTTCAAGTCCAAGTTATTTTCAAGAAAGTCTAACCCTTGACTGTAATTCCCGAGCGATGTCCAATGCCGCGGGCACGGCTATTCGAATAGATTTTACACTCTGCAGAGGTTATGCACTTTACCCACAAGATACAGCCAAACACCACAAAAGCGAGTGTCCGTAACAAAATCTTTCGGAAACTTCTAACATCACAAGTGGTCCTCTCCGGTGATTGCACACTAACCCTTCCCTTAGCGAAAGCGAAGTTTAGGCCAATCCACCGTTAGATGGGTACCTGGCCGCAGCCCCGGTACGCTCCCCCATACAACTACACAAAAGGTATAGTTGACACCCCGAGGTCCCACAGGTACGTTATTAGCAACTTAATCAACTAGGTCCGTCCCATTACAAACATGTGGTTGCACGTTTGACTCAGTTCAAAGGCTTGCAAGGTTAAGTCCTTAGGGTGACCAGGGCAAGACTACCCGAAGAACCAAATCAACGCTCCCGGTGCCACAACTGGCCCACCCGATCATTCTTGCCACATGCCCCGGTCGAAAACTATTTATCAAACGCCAGTTGATTACCATGCACCACGTGCCATCGACAATCACAACACATGATACTTCTTCAAAACAGGTTCAGTATCTCATTAAGTCAATATTAGCATTTGATTGTCCAAAGCATTTTACGTGGCAAGGCTAAGCATACTACATCGGCCTAGCTACCCATGTTGGCAATTTAATAATGTCCAACTAATAATCCACAACTAGGGTGACAAGTGGTCATGACACATATTTAATTAACCAAGGTGTCATACAGCAATTTGGCATTTATCTAATTTTCCATAATTAACTAAAGCATTTTCTAATTTAAATTAGCATGCAATAATTTAAATCGAATTAATATGAAAATGGGATCAACATGGTCAAAGCACAACTTGCCTTCAAAGAGTACTTGTTCTTGGTCTTGAGCTGGCTCCTGCGTCAAAACTTCACCTTCGAAGCCCTCTAGCACTTCAACGTCTACTCGTAAAGCATGCAAATAGCAATAAATAAATAAACGGTAGACAAAAAGTGTCCAAACATCCAAATGAAGTCCATAAACAGAGAGAGCATAATTTTCTGAATTTTTAGGAATTTGAATCGGCAAAAACGGAGTTAAAACGCAAAAGTTATAAGCATTTGAAGTTTAAATAATCATTTAAATAATATTACAGAGAAAAACTTTGGTCCAAAAATTAAATAAAATTCACCATTAGGTAGATCTCAATTTTATAAAAATTTAGAAATTTGAATCACTCAAATCGGAGCTAAATTGCAAAAGTTATAAGCGTTTGAAGTTTCAAAATTCAAATAAATCAATAATCCGAATTAATTCATTTATTTTTATACTGAAAAACCGAATAATGACGTCACCATGATGTCAGCATGGATTTTGATTTTCCACCGAATTATTTTTCTATTGAAAAATCGATTTATTGCGTCAGCCGGTCCATGGACGTGGTCCACGGTTCGGTTTGGGTCCACCGTGGACCCGGTCCACGAGTACATGTCTCACTGACATGTGGGCCCCCATCGGATGACGTCAGCGGTGACGTCATCACGCTTGGCTGAGGACGACTGACAGCTGGGCCCCACCGTGACGTCACGATGACGTCATGGTGCAGTTCGGCTGAGCCGCTGACACGCGGGCCCCACGTAACGTCACGGCTGACATCAGCGGCGACCGGCGTGACCGCGCTGACCGCGACGGTCAGTCTCCTAGCCACGTGGCTAGATCTCGGCCGTTGATTTGAAAATCAACGGCCCAGATCGGATCTAGGTTTCACGCGTTTGGAAACAGCTCGGTTGATCTGGACCGTTCGATCTTGATCGGACGGTCAAGATCCAATCTACAGCTACAACGTGGCTAACCCTAGCCGTTCGATCTAGATCTAACGGTTGACATCTATCCAAGCAAGGTGCGGTTTTAGCTACGTGGCACAATCTGAACCGTTGGATCTAGATCCAACGGTTGGAAATAGATCTAGGAATTACAACGTGAGATTTTACCGTGGTGACGTGGACGAATCTGGGCCCTCGTATCTTGATCGGACGGTTGGTGGAGCTTGAGCGACGGCGATGGCGTGCGGCGGCGCTTGCAGACCGGCGACGAGGACGACGACCACGGCAACGGCATTGCGGGGCCCCTCCGGCGAAGTGGATGGTACTCTCCGACGCGTCTCGTCCTTGCGGTTCCGGATCTGGACTCAACGGCGGCGGAATCGACGAATAACCGCGGCGGAAACCTAACGCAACTACGGCGAGCTCTAGCGGGCGAACGGCGGCGGCTCAGGCGACGTGGTCTAGGGCTACGGGTGCGCACCGAAGTCGGCTACCCGGTGGCGGCGGCACCTTAAATAGGGGCCTCGGCTTCCGTGTATTGCGCGGAGACCGAGGTCCACCCGGTTGCGGCGGCGGAATCCGAATCCAATTCGGATTCGGTGACGTGGCTCAACGTGGACCGTTGGATCAAGATCCAACGGCACAGGGGTTTGGGCTCGGGTCCGGTCGGGCGACCTGGTTGGCTCGGTCGGGCTCGGGTTCGGGCGACGTGGCTCAATCGTGGCCATTGGATTTCGATCCAACGGTCACGCGGTTAGGGTTAAGTTGGCTCGGGTCCGGTTCAAACACGGCTCGAGTCCGACTCTGGTTCGGGCTCGGTCGGATGAACAGTAAAACCCGGTTCGACATTTTCCTGCGATTAAATATTGAAAATAATTCCCAAAAATTCATTTAATTCATTAAAAATAGCAAAACACTCAGAAAAATTCCAGAAAAATTTTAGAAAATATTTTGGAACATTTTGAACTTAAATAAAATATTTCCAACAAAATTTTATTTGCAAAATTAAATTCTTTAATCATTTCAAAAGGGAATAAATTCAAATAAATTCCAAATAAATTCCAGAAAATTCCAAAAATTCACAAAAGTGCCAAATTTCATTTAAACTCATGAAAAGAAAAAATTGGGGTGTTACACTGATCTCACCATCTCCAGCGACGGCCCTGCGGATCCGGTCATCCCCGACCACGACATAGCCAGATGCGACCGCCCTGCTTGCTCCCCCTCCGGTGCTCGGTGATAGCGTGAAGATGGAGCAGATCCGTCGACCGCCCTGCTTGCTCCCCCTCCGGCAGCGACAGTGACGGAAGCGCCGGATCTAACGGTCGGATACGAGGAAGACGTCGGAACAGTCCTTTGCCTCTGTCGTCGCTGATGGGGTGGAGAAAGAGAAGGAGATTGGATCGGATGGGTTTTGTACTCCTATAGGCTGTGATGTACAGACAGAGGGCTCTCATTCATGTGGCTCAGGGCAGGAACGACATTTCCAGTTGTTCAATTGGCAGATAAAAACGAAAATTATTTTATAAATTCGAAAAAGGCACGATGAAAATAGCATTTTAACAAAGACAACGATGAGAATGGCATTTTAACTTGCGCCACTCTCAAGGTGGTGTAATATCAATTTTCTCCGTAGCGGGTGAGGTGTTGGGGAAGGACCGATGGGCGAGCCCTATCCGCACTTCGGCCGGATGCTCTCGAGGGCTTTTTCCTGTGGTCCGACGACGGCAAGCTCAAGACAACCAGACAGCCGGACACAGCATCGCCAAGGAGGTTACATGTTCTTCCTTGGTCTTTCTTTTTCTGTTACTTTGTGATGTTTCAGATTTGATTGCTTAGGCTCTTAATGCTTCTTTTTTGATCGATTACTCCGAAAGCGAAAACGTATAGTAGATCGAGTTACATGAATGATGAATCTCGATGTAAGGATATGTTTAGAACAACCCGTTACTAATCTAAAATCCTATGCATTACAGATTCCGTAGGGCTTTATCTGTAACTACACCCAGGAAAAAGGGGGCGAATTAGAAGACCCAAACCAAAATGAGTCTACTGTCAACCTGCATGTGTTAATTTGGTCTTTCAGAACCCAAAAACACAGATGATATTCGAAATTCAAACTTAAAGTCCAAATGGGGATCTGGTCTGGAATTCAAGTAGACAATACATTTCCATCGCCCCCTAGCCGCCCATCCATATATAAGCTGAATCACACTAATGTTATTGCAATAATTTGTTGACAGTTAACCAAGTCCATTGTAAGAAAACGATTACTGTGCTAGAGTATACACACTACACAATACTTCCTCTCTGGCAAGAGAAATCAAGTGTACAAGACTCAGTAAGGATAAAAAACACCAACAAGAACTGAACTGGATAACAAGCCTAACGCGGTAGACCAACACTAGACATATACTCTTTCTTTATACTGTGGAAGTTTTGGCTCTGCTGATATGTTAAATTAGCCTCATCACCTGAATCAATAGCCAATGAATGACAATTAGCTTTAGCCCTTGCTGACATTAATGGTTGCGTCTCTTTATTTTCACTCGGACCCAGACCACGCGAGTTCAATCTTTGCATTCTCAAGGACTGCAATGTCATATCTACTTGTTTCATAGTTGGCCTTTCTTCACCTCGAAGCCGTAAACACGTCTCTGCCAGACAGGCAACATTCATGATCTCTTCCTCAGTCGCTTCTTCAAGAACTTGAGAAGAAACTATCTCGTTAATTGGCCTCCTTTTTGCCTCCCAGAGGAAGTGATTGGACAAGTTTTGCTTTGAACCCGATTCACTTGTAAAAATAGGCTCCTTTCTAAGAAGCAGCTCCACAAGTACCACACCGAAGCTATAGACATCACTCTTCTCATTTAGCATTCTAGTGTGGTAATACTCGGGATCTAAGTACCCAAATGTGCCTTGTACATTTGTAACAACATGAGTTTGATCAATAGGAACAAGTCTTGAAGTACCAAAATCTGAAATTTTAACAGTGTAGTTACCATCTAAGAGTATATTAGAGGACTTCACATCACGATGGAATACCGATATTGAAGCTGCAGAATGGAGATAATGGAGAGCTCCCGCAGTTTCAATAGCAATCCTTAGGCAGTCGTCCCAGGACAAAGGGAACCTGTTTTGTGAATCAGCATGAAGAATTTGAAATAATGAACCATTGGGGATAAAATCGTACACTAATAATGGGACCTCAGTTTCAAGGCAACATCCGAAGAGCTTCACAATATTCCGATGATTGATTTGAGAAAGAATTGCAACCTCATTAATGAATTGATTGATCTCACCATCCTCAATGACCTTGGATTTTTTTATGGCCACCACACGCTGGTCAGATAAAATGCCTTTGTACACCATGCCATGTCCTCCACGCCCTAGGATGCGTGTGGCATCAAAGCTATTGGTTGCCTTTTCTAGCTCTTCTAATGAGAAAATCTTTGTCTTATCACTTCCGTTTTGGTCAGACGATATTAGTTGTTCTAGGAGAAGGCCATGGTTTTGCTGGAAGTACTTTTTTCTTGCTTGCTTCTGGACGTATCTTTTCCTTCTACGAAGGAGGAATATCAGACTGAAGCTAAATAGAATTCCGAAGCCACCACTGACAGCAGCAATGGTAGTACCTACAATCGTTACATGCTCTGTAAGTGTGTTGTTTTTCTCGTGCTTATCATAGAAATACCTTGAAGGTAGGCTTACCCAGTAGAAGAGTTGCTTTTATACATCCCATTCCTTTGATATGATAGCACTTTCGGTTATCTGCAAATTACCAATATCATGGTAAGGCATAAAGTAAAGCAAATTCCGTAACTATTATCTGATACTTGGTAGAGAAACTATTGTGTTTGGGTGGTAGAACCTTTACAACCACTTTTGACATACGGATTTCCTCGGAAGCCGTTCGAGCATTTGCAGCGGTAACCAATGTATTCTTGACCTGTCGCATAGACTGGTATACATGTGCTTTTGTCACTAACACAAGCATATGAGTTATTATCCTTTTTTGCATCCCGACAGGTTATATTTGCAACAGCCCATTGAAAGGAACTATATTCTGCATCTACGACATAAAGACTTTCTCTCGTCGTGCTGTATACGTACCCTTCTTGGTCCTCAGGTACCTTGGTTTTGATACGCCCTTCGTTAACATCTATTTCAGTCACCATGGTATAACTGTTCAGTCGGAGGGAAGGTGGTGATGTCGTTTTTGTGCAGTTTAGGCGAAACTGTTCGCTTCGAAAACAACCTTTTTCCAAGCCAAATGGAAATTCAAATGTGATGTTTCCACAACGTTGGGCACAGTTAGGTCTCCTCTGATTTGGATTATACATTGCTTTAACCAAATAAATAGTCATAATTCGAGCATTACAATAAAACTTTTAAGTTTGATTCCACTTTTTTTATTAACGTAAAAGAAAATTCGACATATGCGCCACTAAAAAGGTATGCCACACAAATCCATATTAAACAGAGAAACAGAGAAACATCCGTAATATAAAAGAGAAAATCTGTAATATGCCATTCACTGTGAGGTTGACATATGGGTCTGAGCCCCACATATCAGTGTGATATCAGTGATATATTGTAGACATATTAAGTTATTCAGTGCATATAAGGGATTTCCCCTATAATTAATTGGGACACTATGGTGCTTGGGCACCATATATTACAGTTCTATAAAAAGCATTAGAGTTGTGTAACAAATACAAGTCTAGAATCAAACAAAAGCATATTTATTATTGTATCTAGATGCATAGTTACTTCAAAAGTTGTATCTAGACGAACAGTCACTTCAAAAAATTTCAGCCGGCCTGTCATCAGGACTGTTTTGCAGCGAACACCTACATGTCTTAGTAATAAAGCAGGAAAAGGCACCCAAATTCAAGACAAAAAATGACTCAAGCCCCGGTGGTGAGATCCACGCCCCCACCCAACTATTTTTGCACAAGACTGAAACATTCGAGTCTAGCCAAACCCAGTTCTGATCTTAATAAGTTTGAAATGAAAGTAATGTTACTGTGTCAAATGCTGGACATAAAAGTGCATGCGCTCTATATTTGTGTTGGCTAGTTGGATAGGTTGTACCTTTCACGGGTGAGCACCCATGGTGAACATATGGATTTCCTTCATAGCCTGTATTGCACCTGCAGAGGTACCCGAAACTGTTGGTTTCCATGCACGCGCTGTTGTTGCTGACACAGGCATAGCTTGTCTTATTTTTCACAGTTCTGGCGCAGTTCGGTTCATCCCTAATAGTCCATATGAGGTATGCATCAGTTTCTATAGTGATCTCATTCCATAAGGAGCCTCTATAGGAGTGTGTTTCCAAACTGCTTTCGTTGTGCCGAACAAATCTAAGATGAAAGGATCGAAACGCCTTGTTCAGAAAGATGGGGCAACAGCCAGAGCCGTCACAGTTCTGTCTAGCCACCGTCTCCGAGTTGTCTGTGCCGGTGCAAGCAGATGTGCAAATCTTCGTGTCTGTATTTGAGTTGTTATCGATCAAGTATGCATCAAAATTGCAGCCGGTGATGTTTAGTTTGGCGGACCCAATGGTAAAAGCGCTACCCGGTGTTGTCCAGGACATGCTGTAAACATCAACATCGGATCTCATGGGGATGGTTTGGGAGAAATTGATGCTAATTATGTTCGTGCGTTGGAAATAACTTGATGGGGTATCGTCGGTAATAATATCTCCGGTAACTTGGCTGATGCTGTCAGTTAAAAAGAGCTTGGGAGGCTGACTGGTGTCGTTGCAAATAAGTTTAAAGTCAGGGTTGCGGAAGCAGCCAGATCTACCAATGCCAAAGGGATATTGGAAGGTTACATCGCCACAGCTCTTTGGGCAATCCAGATCTTGGCTTCTCTGGACGCTGGACGCCTGCTGCACCATCTGTGTCACCAGTAGTGCAAGTGGGAGTAAAGAGAAGGCTGAATCAGCTAGTAGGCTCATCTCCAGCACTGGTCTTCCACGCTTCAGAAGCCTGTAAAATTTTGGAGGTTCAGGGCAGGCATTTCTATGTGAAGATCAAGCTGTGAACATTACAAGATATGCAACTTTTCCCGAGTGGGTACCGGGTAGAAACAAATGGCTAACGGTTCAAAAAACTCTTGGTGATTACTAAATGACCGACGAATAGTCAATTTCACCGAGAGTTCTACCAAAATATACCGACCATTTTCATATTTACCGACGATATCGAAACTCTCGGCTGTTGTATTTTCCAACAGTAGCTGCTAAAAACCGTCAACAATACATCTATATATTGATTAACCAAATCCAAAAGTAATTACCGATGTATATCTATAAACCAATAGAATTTCCAAAAACTTGAAAAAATTTCTGACAGTTTTTCACTCACAGGAAAATAATGCATATTGGGTAGAGGTTAGAAAAGTAATTGTAGGGGATAAATAAAAAAAAAGGATGACTTCTTGCAATACATGATCTAGGAGGCACGGTTACTATGGCGAAGTTATGATCATGCAGGGGCTACAGCTGGCATGCTTGGTATAGCGCCTAATTCTCCGTTGGGCAGCATTATTTGTTGTCCCTCCATTTAGTAAGAGTAAATTTCATAAAACAATAAGTTTTTTTTATAAACTATCATAAATTTATAGGTTTAACTCCTATTTCACAAACATGATACCAGGATGGTTGGGCAGACGAAGTGTTTATGTTTCGTTTTGTTCCTTGAGAAGATTGGAACCGAGACAAGGAAAGGCAGCAGACGAGGGCCGAACTGATTGGAGGGATGTGGTGTGGGTCTAACTAATCATGCTGCACCTGGTCCATAGCCAAGATGCACGTCACGGAGTCAATGTAAAAAAACGGCCGAGTCAATGGGAAGGGGGCGCCAGAGGGCATTTCAAACAACCATATACTTGTACCGGGGTATGTGCCGCAAAAGTACTTCTAGGGATTAAATCAAACATGAACTGAATTTTTTGGGATGGGTATTTGCAATTATTCCTATATATAAAGGAGGGCTGATTGTGTTCGAAATAGGTAAAAGTATCTATACACCGCCGCCCCTTTCTCTTGTACCTGGCCTTCTGACCCAGAACATTAGATGAGTTTGAATGGTCTTTTACAAGGCTGCACAAAGTGATAAGTTACTTAGTGAATTCAGTTGATGCACAAAATAAACTTAATTTACCAATCCTAAAATGAAGTTGATTCAAATATAGAAGGAAGGATTAGGAAAAAAAGAGAGGAGTAGATCGGAGGTGGCCATTCTAGTTTAATTCTGTGATTGAAATTTAGGGATGGCAGTTTTATCTCTGGGTTTGGGTACCCATGGGTATCCAACCCGATAAGGATGGGTACAGGTAGCATTTTAAACCCATGGGTTTTCGGGTTTGGGTACCCGATAAGATCACAGGATGGGAGTGGGTATCAGTTTGTACCCATGGGTACCCGATGGTTATCCTATGACAAACAGACTCCACTTTTTATAATATATATATATATATTAGAAAATCAAAACCTTAACTCACTAATTTGCCACCACAATCTTCTCGCTTCCTTCGGAATCCCCTGCCGCAATCCCTCGCGCACCCCTCCCTCTCGGTAGTCGGCTCTCCCTCCCAACACCGCCTCCGCCTCTCCCTTTGGCCCCATCCCCCACCCTCTTCACCTCCTCGTCCCCATGGCCCCCATCACCCCCACCTTGGTGGCTCAGCTCCCTCCAGCTCCCTCCCTTGGGGTCGGCCATCATTATGGCGGTGCTACCGGTGGGAGGGCCGATCCCACCATCGTGCTTGCGCGACTACGTGGCGCTGATGGGTCCCTCCCTTCCCTCATCAATCAGGTATAGTTGCCCTCTCCGCTTCCCCTTCCCCGATTCCACCTTCGGTTGCGTCATGCCCTCCCCCTCCGGTGGCTACGGCGACTATGGCCAAGTATATTTGTTTGTTGCTATAGATACCCATGGGTACCCATTGGGTATCGGGTACCCATTGGGTTTGGGCATGGGTACAGATTTGTACCCAAAAAGCTTAATGGGTTTGGGTGGGTGGCACTTTGTTTGGGTTTGGGTTTGGGTATGAAACGGTGGTACCCGGAGGTACCCACCCGATTGCCATCCCTATTGAAATTTCAGGTACGAGCGTTTACCTGATTTCACAGTTGTGTATTTGCTTGGGCAAATGGCAAAACATACCCAACTAATAAAAGTTTTGATAGAATCATGGTGAGTACAGGAAAGGAGAGCTTATACCGAGAGGTGCTTCTATGCTCTTCTTTTTAAAAGTTGTACAAACATTAAAGCATAAATGAAAGGTAGATGGTGATTACATACCTCTTTGTTTGCTTCAAGATTCGTACAATCTCTATTAGGAGGAAAAGCATAAAAGCACTGCTCAAGAAAGTAAAAGATACTTTCTACAGCTGCTGTT